>CM076846.1:18385094-18985094 GCA_039519185.1 Astragalus membranaceus
ACTACCCAAATGGAGTCGTTACCGGCCTGAGACTTTGGCAACGCCATTACAAAATCCATGGAAATGTCTTCCCATTTCCACACTGGCACATTAATGGTCGTAACAGACCACCAGGCTTCTGATGTTCTATCTTAACTCTTTGGCAAGTTAAGCATTTTGATACAAACTCAGCAATGTCTAACTTCATTCCTTGCCACCAATACATCTGCTTTAAATCTCTATACATCTTGGTGGATCCAGGGTGTACAGAAAATAGACTTCGGTGTGCTTCCTCTAGCACTTGCTTTTTAATATCTTCATTATCGGGCACACAGATCCTACCGTTGAAACAAATCACTCCATCGCTATCTTCAGTGAAATCTGGCAACAATTTCTGTGATTGTAGCTTCACATCAATTTCCTGTGCTAAGCGAATAGAATCCCTTAATGAACTGGAGATCCTCATATGGCTCAACACTAACCGGCTTTTCCTTGATTTGCATTCACATTTAAGTCCCTAAAGGACTACAACAATTTTATCTCATGCATCATAAACTCTGCTATGTGGATGGATTTCCTACTTAGTGCATCAGCTACAACATTAGCTTTTCCCGGGTGATACTTCAACTCGAAGTCATAATCCTTCAGAAATTCCACCCACCTTCTCTGCCTGTTATTCAACTCCTTCTGGTCAAATAAATATTTCAAACTCTTATGATCACTAAAGACTTCGAAACGAGACCCATACAGGTAATGTCTCCAAATCTTCAGTGCGTACACAATGGCTGCCAACTCTAGATCATGAGTCGGATAGTTTTCTTCATGAGTCTTCAACTGTCTGGAGGCATAAGCTACAACTTGTTGGTTCTGCATTAGAACACATCCTAAACCCTTCCCAGAAGCATCGCTGAAAATTTGAAAATCCAAAGACGGATCTGGAAGAATTAGGATTGGAGCAGAAGTCAACCTAACCTTCAATTCTTGAAAACATTCCTCACAATCGGCATCCCATATAAACGGTTGGGCCTTACGAGTCAACCGGGTAAGTGGGAGAACCAGTTGTGAGAAACCTTGAATAAACCTCCTATAGTAACCAGCTAGACCCAAGAAACTTCTTATTTCTGTAACAGATGTTGGTCTTTCCCAGTTCAATACAGCTTCCACCTTATTGGGATCCACGGCAACTCCCGATTGGGAAATCACGTGTCCCAAAAACTTTACTTCCGGCATCCAGAAGTCACACTTCGATGGCTTGGCATACAATTTCTTTTCTCGGAGTACGTTCAGAACAATGCGGAGATGTTGAACATGGTCCTCAATGGTCTTAGAGTACACCAAGATATCATCAATAAAAACTACCACAAACTGATCAAGGTACGTGTGAAACACTCGGTTCATGTAATCCATGAATACCGCTGGAGCATTAGTCAAACCGAAGGGCATCACCACGAACTCGTAATGTCCATACCTAGTACGGAAAGCTGTCTTCGGAATATCTAAGGCCCGTACCTTTATTTGATGATAGCCCGACCTTAGATCAATTTTTGAAAATACCACGGCACCCCGAAGTTGGTCGAGTAAATCGTCTATCCTTGGCAATGGATATTTGTTTTTAATAGTCACCTTGTTGAGTTGACGGTAGTCAATACACAACCTCATGCTTCCGTCCTTCTTCTTAACTAGCAATACCGGAGCACCCCATGGAGAAGCACTCGGTCGGATAAATCTCTTCGATATTAACTCTTCAAGTTGAGACTTCAATTCCTTCAATTCTAAAGGAGACATCCTATAAGGGGCAATAGATATCGATCCTGTACCAGGAATCAATTCTATTGAGAATTCTACCTCTCTGTCAGGAGGTAAGGATGAAACTTCCTCTGGAAAGACATCTAGAAATTCATTTACCACTTGCACAGACGACAAGTCTAAACCCGTTTCAGTAGATGCAGACAACATAATAAGAATAGCTTCCGCACCTTGGAATAACGACTGGCTTGCTTCGGTGTAAAAGATCGTTGCTTCAAAATCTGTCTGTGTCAACCCTACGGATTCGGAGGCGAAGCTAATGGTTCGATCAGCACAGTTGATAATCACATGATTTTCAGCCATCCAATTCATACCCAGAACAATGTCCATACTTCTCATAGGCAAGCAAATAAATTTCACAACAAATTGTCTGTCCCCTATGACAAGTAGGCAATTTTCACACAACGATTGGGTCTGGACACGACCCTTGGCAGCAGTTAAAATAGTTATCGGTTCGGATAGCTCAGACAATGCTAAACCCAACCGATCGACACATGCTTGTGACATAAAACAATGAGTTGCACCGGAATCGTATAAAATTTTGACTGAGTTATTAAAAAGAGATCCCGTACCCCTCAGAAGATTATCAGTAGGCGTGATGGTTCGAGCATCCAATGTATTGATTCGCCCCTGCTTAGGAGCATTTGGTGCTCCTTGAAAGCTCCTCCTTGATGGGCACTTATCTGCATAGTGGCCCTCTTCATTACAATGATAGCACCGATTGGATCTTTGCCAACAATCACCTGAATGAAATTTTCCACAAGTGACACATCTGTGGAGTTTTGATGGTTCATGGGATTGCACCTGCTTCCCTTTGTAATTGTTTCCCTTGAATTGTCTGCTTGGAGTAGAAGATTCAGCATCCTTTTTCTTGCCCTTCCAATAGTCTTTCTTTTCAGCATACATTTTCCTCAGATCCTCCTCAGCCACATATGCTTGTTGTACTAAGGCAGGATAATTAACCAATGTGTAAGAACTGAGTCCTTGGCTCACATCAGCTCGGAGACCTTCTTTGAACATTTGCATTTTCCACATATCATTTGGGGCATACCTTCCCAACTCATAGAACTGAGACAGTCTTTCAAATTTCGCAGCATACTCCCCAACCGACATATCACCTTGCTTCAGATTTACAAACTCTGGTTGTTTACTCAGCTTCTTCACCGAAGGGAAATATTGCTTCAGAAATAATTCCTTGAAGTTGTCCCAAGTTAGGGGAGTTTCTTGGAGTTCCATCATATGCCTTGCATTACACCACCAGGTGTGGGCATCTTCATCGAGCACATTTGCCGCAAATATTACCTTCTCTTCTTCCCCGCATTGCAAGGTTTGAAAAATTTTCTCCATTGAATCAATCCAATAGTAGGCGGTCATTGGATCTGATCCTCCCTTGAAAGTCGGGGGCTTCATCTTTTGAAATTGAAAATATGCCCGGTTAGGATCTTCCTGATGGGGTTGAACATTGGGCTGCTGCAGAGCCATTTGGTCATGCTGCATTTGCAACATATCCTGCATCATCTTTTGCTGATTCTCGATGATATTCTGCATCCATTCAAAGTTTGGATCAACAGGAGGAGGAACGCCTCTACCTCTTCTGGCCATGATTCTGCGAAATATGCACAAAGTATTAAGTTGATCAAGCTCAATGTCTAATAGCATACTAAGAAAATCACGACTGGAGAAAGTAAAGACCCTAACAGCTAAGTCCGACTAGGTCGAAAGGCTCTGATACCAACTGTAACACCCAGGTATATTTAACTTGTAAAAATACCAAAGCGTGACAAAATTTAAACATCAGAGATAATAATTTCCTGTTTAGACACTGAATACCAACCCAAAATTTTGCTGAAATACAACATGACCATCTTATACACAAATAAGATCATACGGTACACAGACCATAACTGTCAGCAACTGGTAATCAGAGTCATACAAGAAAGCGGAAAAAGATAAACAAAACACTAATGCCATAGTGTTGTAATACATCGCAACAGAAGGAAAATAAACTTGAACATAAAGCTAAGTCATTATTCTCCTTCCGGGGCCACCTACTCGTGCCTCTGAGGTTTCTTCTGTCCCTGCTTATCTGTAAAACAACAACAATTAAACAGTGAGATACAATCTCAGTGAGTTCTACCGGAACCCCTACTGACACTCTCGGTCCGTTTAAAACAGTTTTTTAAGGTTTGACACGACACCGACTGCAATCCACTTGCTAATCCCGGTGTACCATACAATAAGGCTTCGATCTAATAGGACACCGACTGCAAACCACTTGCTAATCCCGATGAACTAACATCCTAGGCCTTTCTACGTACCACCGACTGCAAACCACTTGCTAATCCCGATGAACGCAGCACAAACTTTTGACACAACACCGACTGCAAACCACTTGCTAATCCCGGCGAACCCCATAACCAATAGTGTTTCCTAATGGCCCAGAGCCTAGGGTAAGGGTTCATGACTTCCCCGCCTAGTATGTCAACATGGGTCGTCACCCAAACTCGATATAATATATATATCTACAGCACTATGAACCCACGGTCCATCAAATCAGACAATTAATGAAACACTTTAATTCCACATTTATAAAAATCCAAGTTCACACTCGCACTCTATTTGACCACTTTTCGACACAATTTTCAATATCAAAAACAGATCATTTTGCCTTAAAGATAGAATATTCAGTTAGGCCTCTGAATAAGCTTTCCAACGCATCTTAGAACACCTCAATCGGGTTCCCGGATCAAAAGATATCGCGAAACGAAAAACAGTGTTTAATTGCTGAAATTCTGCCAAGCTGCGCTGAAGTCGCGCCTGGAGCGCGAGTTAAGCGCGAACTGGCAGAAAGTTCTGCCAAACTGCGCTGAAGTTGCGCCTGGAGCGCAGGTGAGGCGCGAAATGGCAGCAGGGGGGGTCTGTTAAGGCAAATTTTGGCGGTTTCGCGCAAAAAACCGCGATTCCGCTCAATTCCGATTGTTGTTCCGATCAAAAACAGATTTGACAACCAGTAAAATAAGTCCAATTCAAACCACACAATCAATCAATCCAGTCCACAAACTTAATCAAAACGAATTGTATTAAAACGCGATATATTTTCAAATAACAGTTTTCGTTCCAAAATCTCTCGAAACCAATTAACGTGAAAACTAACGAGACACAAAAACATCCTAAGCGTGAGTAAAACTCACCTTTGAAGCGAGAGCCGTTGCCGAGCCGAGATCACCGACGTGTCAAAATCACCGAATCGAACCCAATCAACACCGAATCGCTCCTAACTTCGTTTCGAGCTTCCAATCGCGTTCAATCCGCTCCTAGCTTTGTTCTAAACATAACCCAACTATCAATTTCATCATTGAATCCAATGTTTCAACAATTTCCTCCCTCAAAACTCCTAAAATTCGTAGGTTACAAAAGGGGGAGAAAACCGGATTGAATCTTACCTAGCTCTTGGGTTATGATGAGGAGAGTGAGATGATGAAGATGATGGATTTTGGGGAGGTGGGCTTGACTCCTCTTCTTCCTTTCTCTTCTTCTTTTCCTCTTCTTTTCTCCTCTTTTCTTCTCTTTTCTTCTCTGCGTGAATTCCTCCCTTCTTTCCTCTCTTTATTCTTTCTTTTCTTTAATCACACACACACAACACATATTTAATTAATAAATAAGTGGTAGCGTGGTCCAATTACCGTATCGATCTTAATTCCTTATTTTGATTCCAAAACTTCCTTGGTCCATATTATTCGGTCAACGATCCTGAGACAGCCAATAATTAATTTTTAGCACTCGATAATTTTACCGATTGAGCATCAAATTAATTCAATTGGGTTAACATCCGAATAATTCGATTAATGATTTTGAGGATGTTACAGATGTTCATAGAACCAAATATAGTAGAAACAGTAGAGACATTGAATTACACAAATGCAAAATGAAAGAAAAGCATCACACAGCAGCTGCGAAAGAAAAGAAGCAGTTTCTTCCATAGTTTTACACACACACACACACACACACGCATGCAAGAATATTCTTCAGCAACCGATTACCATTACACAACAAAAATTCAATCACTAATTAAGCAGATAGGTACAACATAATTTATGATTCGAAGAAAGTTGTAGAAATCGATCAATAGAGCAGTTTAGAGAATGACTTACATGGTAGGGTTTGCCAATTTGGTGATTTTGTAGCAATGTTTTTGATGACAAAACCAGCTGCAGCAACAGAGTGGAAAAGGTAAGAACACGATTCTGGAAATTGCTTGAATGGATGAAACCCTCAAAGATAACTAATAACAATGGTAGTATATCATTTGAAAGACTGGATGGTAAAGATGCATGTAATGTTAGTCAATATCCTAGAGTTGACTTTAGCATGTAATGTTAGTCAATATCTCAAGAACTCCAAGATGAACAAATGTGTGGGGACAAAACATGCATCAAATTGCTATATAAATTTGAATAACTTGAATTTTTAGTGCTCTTGCCATGATACTGTTATATCCAAATCTAAGTAATGTAGATTTATTTCCTGTATTTGTGAAGGTCTACTGCAGGAAATAAAAGATAGAATAATGTAAAGTTGACAAGAAACACCAAACCAAATTTCAAGAAACACCAAACCAATTTTGATTCAACAATTTTATCGCTGCCCAAAATATGCGGACCTCAATTACTAGACCTCCTAACACAACGTTGTTGAGAGAATGAACAAACAAATAGATAAAAAAGAAGTGAGGCTAAAATATATCATCCAAATCAGTTTAGGGTTTTAATCAATTTAGGGTTTTAATCAATTTAGGTTTTTCATCAAATAAGTTTAGGGTTTTAATCAATTTAGGTTTGATTCCAAATCAGAGGTTCATAAGCAGCAAATAAGTTTAGGGTTTTAATCAATTTAGGTTTTTCATCAAACAATCAGGAAGAGAGAAGAAGAAAGCTACATACCTGTGCTTTAATCAGGAAGACTCAGAAGCACGCAGGAAAATAGAAGATGAAGAAAGCTTCCGTTGATGGCTTCGCGGAGGATGGTTTCGCTGATCTCGCGAGAGAGAAGAAGAGAGAAGGCTTCGCGGAGGAGGGCGGTGGAGGACGGAGGAGGGCTGTGGAGGACGGAGGAGTGCGGTGGAGGACGGAGGAGTGCGGTGGAGGATGGAGGAGGACGGACGAGGGCGGTGGGGGCTGGAAGAGGGCGGAGGAGAGTGAGTGACAAAAATGAAAAAGGTGTAAAATGAGAGAACTGATGAAGCTGTGCAGGGTTTTATGAGACTTTATAGTTTGCGACGGATATTTTGACATTTCCGACGACAATATCCGTCGGAAATTTGCGACGGATAGAAATCTTCGTCGCAAACATGAGCGGGAAGTTTAGTGCCTGTTCTGTTGAACATTTGCGACGACGTTTTCGTCGCAAATCCGTCGGAAATTGCAACGGATAAGGATTCGTCGGAAATTTTCGCAGGAAACAAGGTTTATTCTTGTAGTGTAAAGTTTCCATTTCTCCTCCCCCTTTGATTTCGAATTTGAGAGTTGGGAGAGATGATGAATAGTGATTCCGAATTTGTGTTGATTTTGATGGTTTAAATGTGATTAGGAGCAAACCTAAGGTGGATTGAATGCCGATTGAGGTTCGATTCGGAGTCGGGAACGAGTTGGTGATCGTTAGGTCGTAATTGGGGATTTTGAGATTTCGGTGGCTTTGGCTCGATCGTAGCTCTCGCGTCAAGGGTGAGTTTTACTCACGTTTAGGTTTTGATTGAGAATTTTGAAATGTCGGCATTGAGTTTTGAAAACCGTTATTTGAAAAATTAACGTATTTTAACATAAACGACAAATTGTTTACGTTTGTGTTTGCGATTGTTGAATGAGGATTTGATGATAATCATTGTTGTTTGGATATGTTTTTGGATTGTTTTTATGTTGGGACTGGACTGGGACAGGTATCCGAATTGTTCGGAATGACGAAAAACGCGAAAACGGGATTAAATACAATGCTGTCAAAAGCGCACGACCCGTGCGTCCCAGGCGCACAGACGGTGCGTCTCGTTCTGTTTCTGTTTTTCAAAAAAAATGCATTACAGGGCGCACGACCCGTGCTATGGGAGCACGGACCGTGCGCAGTGTTCTGTCAAAATTTTACAAACTTGCCCGAAATGATCCCGTTCGATTCCAATCCTCTTCTAATCCTTTCCTAACCCTTCTCCAATGATATTGGTGTTATAATGCCATGATATTGGCTATGTTTTAAGAGGTTTATGAAAAATGTTTTGAGGTTATAAATGTTTCGAAAAACTGAACTTAGAGCACGTGTGAGGACATGTTTTATCGAAAAGGAAACGGGCTATAAGTCCTATGTGGTATTATATAACTGACGCGGGATGATTATTATTAATTCATCTAAACCGGTCTATGATACGTTCTATTTATTGAATTACAATTGACGCGGGATGGTTATTATTCCAATCATCTAAATCGGTCTATGATACACAATATATAAATTATATCTAGTCGGGGTGACGACCCCTATGGATTAGCATGCTAGATGAGGGAAGTCATGAGCCCTTGATCTAGGCCCCCGGATGATATGTTTTTGCCTTTAGGACATGTACTTCTATTGGCTAGTTGGCGTTCACTTAAGCTTCTTCGGGTTGTTGGTGATGTGCTAAATATTAAAAAGATATGTTTGTAATTCATATTGAATTACCAGTTTATGTTTCTAATTCATATTGAATTACGAGTTTATGTTAGTAATTCATATGGGATTACCAATTTATGTTTGTAATTCGTATCGAATTACCAGTGTACGTTGCAATTCATTAATTGAATTGTCAGATAAAGGTTTTATAAAGAAACCGAGAGCGTGGTTAGGGGTCTCGGAAGAACTCACTGAGATTGTATCTCATTGTTTATATGTTGATGATTTACAGAGAAACAGGGAAAGAGAAGATCAAGGAGGCACGAATAGGTTTATGCTCGGGAGGTCGCTGAAGACTTAGCTTTTATGCTTATGCTTATGTTTTCCCTGGTTGTCTTTGTATCATAACATTATGTTTGTATCGGATGTAAGCATTATGTAGTTATTTCCGTGCTTTCTTGTATGGTATTGAACACTAAATCTTGCTGATGGTTGATGGTCAGGGAACCGTTGTGGTCTTATTTATGATTAAGACTATTTTGGTGTTATTCAGCAAAAATTTATAGTGGTGTTCAGTATCTAAACAGGAATTTATATCTCTGATGTATTAGGGATGGTGCACTTTGACATTTCTACTCGTTAGAAATACCGGTGTGTTACACATCTCTTATTTGATAAATCATTTGTTAATGTCTAATTTCTAATTTTGTTGTTTATAAAGTATGTTTATATTATAGAAGTGGATATTCCATCACTGTGATATGCAATTTAGTTCTTCATTTGAATGGGAATTTATTTCGTTTCACTATGTTGCCAATGACAGCTTATACATCTATTAGAAACTAATCAGAGCAACGTCATGACGATGAAGAATTGGAAGAACCCATAAATTAGTCACCACCTCTCCAAAGGGAAGAGGTCAAAGAAACGGGATTTATTTTCAGTGATGCTTCTCACTTGAAGCTGGTAAGTTTATTTATCTTTAATAGTGTCTCTAAAATTCTAAAAATGTTCCAAAATATGATAGTATTTCCAGAAGTTGGCCTATTTGTATAATCTTATAGAATTTATTTTAATTACTGATCAGCAAATAAAAAACATGGTTTGTGAGATTGAGTGTAATACCTGTTTGTTCTTTTGGCTTCTTTCATTGTGTACTTTGTTTTACTAGAATTTTGTCAAAAAAAATAAAACACGGCAAGGGATTTTGTGTTCTCTTTTTTACCTAATACATGTTATATTGCTTTTCAAAAGTTGTAGAGAAAGTATTTCATGTATATAATTGCTTTTATCTTTATAGAGAAATCAGTCTTAGTAATATACTCTCTTCAATAAAAGGGATATAGGAAAGTGTTGCTTTGAGTTTTTTGAGTTTAATGTTCATTCCTCTCTATTGCTAATGAAGTCCTAGAAGTCATTGATGCTAATGGATACTTGGTAAATTGTTTTTGTATTATTATGCACAAACTGTTTTTCTTTTCAGTAATAATTCTCTTGATTTTGATTAGAATATTGCCTTTGTTTATGTGTTCTTATGCACAGACTATATTTTGAAAGATTCAACTGATATAAGGGATGAATTGCGAAAAATTTCAATGGTATAGAGGGACTTCAACACTCTGGTTTGATTGTCCAGCAACAAGAGCATTCATAGAGCTCAATCTATTATTTCTGTTATAACTGTCATAACCATAAACAGGCTATGCAGGGTCTAATTTCCTCTATAGAGTATATTACAATAATGCCCCTGTGTACATCTTATTAGACCCAAATACCCCCTCCTAAGCCTCATTAGAGCTCTTATTCCTTCTAACATAAACCCTATTAATACTAGGTCTGCTATCAATACCCCCCCTAGGACTTTAACCTTGTCCTCAAGGGGAAAATTGGAGAAAACCAGCTGCAGTTTGGGAATTAACAGTTGTCACATGGTGGCAGATTCTTCCATTTGACCAAGACTTCTTCTTGCCCAGAGGTATTGTAACGAAGTTCTAACACATCTTCAATCTCAGGTTACAGGAAGCCATCTTCTGTCAGTGCTGGAGGGATTGGTTGAGGAGTGTGGCTGCCTGGTACAGCCTTCTTTAACTTGCTCACATAAAAAACTGGGTGAATCTTGCAGCCTTCAGGCAAGTCCAATCTATAGGCCATTGTGCCCATTTTCTCTATGACCTTGTAAGGTCCATAGAAACGGGGGCTGAGCTTCTCATTTCTTCTCGTTGCCAATATCCTCCATCTATAAGGAATGGCCTTCAAGTAGACCCAATCATCCACTTCTAAGGATAGCTCTCTTCTGTTCTGATCTGCTTGTTTCTTCATGCGTTGCTGAGCCTGAGATAAGTTGTGGTGGAGCTGATCTAGAAGTGAGTCTCTATCAGCATATAACTGGTTCACTTCCTCCACATTGGAAGGAATGGCTGGACCACGGATGATGGGACTAGGTTCCATACCATACAAGGCTTTGTATGGTGTCATACCAATAGAGCTATTGAAGTTGGTGTTGAACCAAAGTTCTGCCCAACAAATCCATTTAGGCCATGATCTAGGATAGTCACCTACAAAGCATCTTAGGTAGATTTCTAAACACCTGTTGGTCACTTCTGTTTGACCATCTGTTTGGGGGTGAAATGCTGTGCTATACTTCAATTTTGTGCCTGCTTGTTTGAACAATTCCCTCCAAAATTGGCTCAAATTTTTTTTGTCTCTGTCAGATACAATAGCTTCAGGGAATCCAAGATGCTTCACCACTCCTACTATGAAGCAATTAGCAACTTCACTAGCAGTGTAGGGGTGTCCTAGCAGTAGGAAATGTGCATACTTGGTGAGTCTATCAATGACCACCAGAATAGTGTCTTGCTTTCCTACTCTAGGGAGACCTCCAATGAAATCCATAGAGATTTCAGACCACACAGTAGCTGGAATTGGTAGAGGTTGAAGCAGGCCAGCTAGGGCTAGTGTTTCCACCTTGCTTTATTGGCATTGTTGGCAATGAGCAATGTAGTCTTTGATGTCGTTTTTCATCCCAAACCAATAGAAGACAGGAGCAATACTTTTATACGTTATAAATAGTCCAGAGTGATCACCTTGTAAAGAACTATGGAACTCAAACAAAATGGAAGGTATTTTGGAATTTTTTTTTGGGAGAACCAGTGATGTTCCCTTATACAGAAACCCCTTCTTCACACAGAATTGAGTGTGATCTGCAGGTTTGAGCAAGACTTGTTGTAGTAGTGCTTGTAGTTTAGGACAGGCTTGTATCTCTACTTCCCAATCAATCCATTCAGGTAAATTGACCCTAGAGACAACTGCCAACATCATTTGTCTTGATAGGGCATCTGCTGCACGGTTAGCACTGCCTGGTTTGTATTGCACTTCATAATCAAACCCAAGGAGCTTAGATGTCCACTTAATTTGCTCTCCACCTAGCCAAGTCTGATCTGTCAGGTATTGCAAGCTTTGTTGGTCAGTCCTGACCACAAAGTGCTGGCCCAATAGGTAGTGTCTCCATTTTTGGATGGCTAGAACAATGGCCATTAATTCTCTTTCGTATGCTGATTTTTGTTGTGCTCTTGTGGATAATTTTTGACTGAAGTATGCAATAGGCTTACCCTCCTGCATTAAGACAGCACCAAGACCCTTACTAGAGACATCTGTTTTAATGAAGAACTGCTTGGTAAAATCTGGCATGGCTAGTACAGGTATGGTAGACATAGCTGTCTTCAAGTGCTTAAATGCTAACTCTACCTCCCCATTCCATGTGAATTTATCTTGCTTCAGAAGATCAGTTAATGGCCTAGCAAGTACCCCAAAGCCTTGAACAAACCGCCTATAATAACCTGTGAGACCTAGGAATCCTCTCAGGCTCTTTTGGTCCTTAGGAGTTGGCCATTGTGTCATGGCAGCGATCTTGTTAGGATCAGTAGAGACCCCTTCTGCACTGACCACATGGCCCAAGTATTCCACTCTCTTTACTGCAAAGTTGCATTTTTTTTTGTTCACTATCAAGCTATGTTCTCTTAGTGTAGAAATTTTTTTCTGTAAATGCTCAGCATGCTCCATTATGCTCTTGCTATATATTAATATATCATCAAAAAAAACCAAGCAAAATTTCCTTAGAAATGGTTTCAGCACTGCATTCATTAGGGCTTGAAATGTAGATGGAGCATTTGTTAATCCAAAGGGCATTACAAGGTACTCATAATGGCCCTCATGAGTCCTAAATGCTATTTTTGGAATATATTCCTGCTTCATTTTTATCTGGTGATAACCAGCCTTGAGATCCAATTTGATGAACACCACAGAACCCACCAACTCATCTAGGAGTTCATCTATTATTGGAATAGGAAATTTGTTAGGGACTGTCACCTTGTTCAGTGCTCTGTAATCAACACAAACGCCAGCTGTCATCTTTCTTTCTGACCAAGATAATGGGACTAGAATATGGGCTTGTACTAGGCTTGATGATACCAGTCTTTATCATATCCATCACTAGTCTTTCTATCTCATTTTTTTGATAGTGTGGATATCTATAGGGTCTCAAATTAGGTATATTGGCTCCCTCTTTCAGTATAATTGCATGATCAATGGATCTTTCTGGTGGGAGACTACCACTATCCTGAAAAATATCATCAAATTCAACTAATACAGCTGCAATTACCTCTGGCAGCTCTGTCTCTTCTAACTGTGATTTGGAGGCCCCTGCAGTCAACCATAAATGACTCTTCTTGTTGCATTTCCACTATGATTTCCTTGGCACTAGCTTCTCTCTGAGATAATGAGGGATCCCCCTTCAAACAAATAGTGTTCTTTCCTACCCTTATCTTCAATGACATGTCTCTGAAATTGGCCTTGATTTCACCAAGCTTCTCAAGCCAATCAATTCCCAAGACCAAATCTTCCCAATCTAATGGGAAAACATTAGCAATCAATTTTGATGGTTAACCCTTGGAGAGTCAATTCCACATCCCTACAAACTCCTCTAGTGAGAATTATTTGGCCATTGCCAATTTTAACCCAAAATGGAGCAGTGTCTTCTATGGGCAGCTTATGTGCAGATACCAACTTCATGGATATGAAGTTATGAGTGGCTCCACAATCTATCAGACAATGATCTCAATGTTTCCTAGCCTCCCTTTCAACCTGAAGGAGTTCTTAGAGGTCAAACCATCCATACTTTGTAAGTGAAGACTCTTCATACTAGCTTCCCAAACAATCTCTTCCCCTTCTTCTTTCTATTCAACTCCATTCTCTTCATTAGTAGTTCTATGTACAACAATCTCAGCCATTTGTTCTTGCACATGTCCTGGGGTGTATCTTTCTTCACAAGTGAAGCATAGGCCTTTCTTGCGCCTCTCAACCATCTCTTTACCCCCAATTGATTATCCTTCCCAGTTTCTGATCCTTTGGTGACCGCCATTGACTCTGTATTCCCCTTTGGTGTAGTATCTTGGCGCCAATTCTTAGTGTTTCCATATCCACGGTTATTCCATGGTTGTTTACTCTGGGCCCCAAACCTTCCCACTACTCCTATCTTTTCTTCGGCCAACAATGCCACATCCATCATCTCCGCTAAATCTGTAGGTCGTTGCAACCTAACTTCAGCCATAATGTCTTCTCTTAGCCCATTGGAGAATAATCCCATGAATAATTCTGGATCTTTGATTTTAACATGGCTAGAAATGGTCTCAAATTTCTTGCGGAAATCACGCACTGTCCCTTCTTGTTTCATATTCATCAAGATTTTACAAGAAATTGTGATTACAGTGGGTTGGAAACGGCGCAAAATTGCGTCTTTCAACCCGTCCCAAGTAACGACATCACTGCTCGCCTCCCACCATTGGAATCACGACAGTGCCTCGCCTTCCACTGCCATCATCACAGCATCTAATTTCTCATCTTCCTCGATCCTTCACACCTTGAAGAAGCGCTCAACCTTCGTCAACCACCCTATGGCGTCTTCGCCGTTGAAAACGGGCAAATCAATCTTCCTCAGGCGTCGTTCCCCTTCGAACCTGTTTCCGCTGTAATCGGGTTTGTCTTTCGCTTTCGGGTTCGGGTCACCCGTAGCTATCGTCGCCTTTTGCAGCGCCGTCTCAATGAGTTGTTCAATGCGCGTGGTCTGTTCTTCGAGGCGCAATTGGCTGCGTACCTCCATTTCTTGAATCTTCCTTCCCACCTCGTCGAGTCTTGCTTCCATGATCGCAGCAGTTTTCTTTCGCGTCATTCACCAAGAACCGTCTCGCTTTGATACCAGTTGAAAGATTCAACTGATATAAGGGATGAATTGTGAAGAATTTCAATGGTATAGAGGGACTGATCAACACTCTGGTTTGATTGTCTAGCAACAAGAACATTCATAGAGCTCAATCTATTATTTCTGTTATAACTGTCATAACCATAAACAGGCTATGCAGGGTCTATTTATACAATTCCTCTATAGAGTATATTACAATAATGCCCATCCGTATATCTTATTAGACCCAAATACCCCCTCCTAAGCCTTATTAGAGCTCTTATTCCTTCTAACGTAAACCCTATCAATACTAGGTCTGCTATCATATTTCTTTTAAGTACTAATTCTCTTTTACTTTATATTTCTATGTATGAATTCTATTTCCTTTAAGTATTAATTGTCTTTAACTTTATACTTATCATATACGAATCCGATTTATATCCACATGTGTTCTTCATGCTATCTTTAACACTTTGTAACACTCTCTCCATACAGAGCACCATTTTGTATATATGCAGCCAATAGATGTGAGATAAAATTGAATTTTAATCTAAATACAAGGTTTGATTATAAATCGGATTCCAATATTGAAATCTTAGTCCACAATTATGAAACAATTGGTAGAAGTTCTAAAGTTCGATTTACAGAAAATGTTAAAAAATGGGAAAGTCACAAATCTGCTGCAAAGGGAGATTTGGGAGTTGGGAGATACTTCTTGGGGTTTCCTACAAGCATTAATTGACAATGATATTTCATTGTATTTACATTCTGTATTGATTCCAAATTTGAACACATATATAATTGCTATTCATCTATGTGCCTAACTATGTTGTATGATTATCAAGCTTATATAATACGGCCGTTTGATTCCAACCAATAAGGACAAACACAAAGATAATCATACGGCCTCACTCAAACTTACATTTGCCAAAGCCCATTACATATTTCATTTGTTATCGATCTCCTTAAAACGCACCAAAGATAAAAATACATAGACGCATCCTGTTTTTAGTTATTTTAATTCATCCACCCTAGCAGAATGGTAAGTTTAGTTTAGCTATTACTTTCTACCAAAGATTATCCTTATCTGTTGATACTGCATTGTCAAAAATATCCCTTACTAAATTATTATATATCTTTTTCATTATTTTTACTTAATAGGGGTAATAAATATAAAAAACCTACATAATCTTATTGATATTTTTTTTGTTTAAGATGAATATCCTGAATTTTTTTAATAGAACGAATCTACATAATGTAATTGGAATCTACATTTATTTTGAATTATTGTTGTCAATATTACTAAAACATTGTAATTGTGAAAAAATTGCATTAAGATAATCTAAGATGATATATATTACAATATAATTTAATAAAACTACTAAAAATAAGTGATATATACAATAAAAAAATAGATTATATATTGAAAGTCATTTTTTAATTAATTTCGCATCTAATTAAACAATTTTCATCCAATAAAGGTAAAAAAATGATCATTTCGTGCGAGTAAAACAAAATATTTGTATGGACGTTCTTCTTAATATACCACTTTAATATTTTTACTCATTAAAACTCTTTATTTTTTATTCGAAAACAGGACTAATTTTATAACATTGCACCCGTTTTTCTATGAACCACTTTAATATTTTTATTCATTAAAACCCATTATTTTTTATTCGAAAATACGACTAATTTTGTAACATTGCATCAGTTTAAATAGGAATTAATTAACTTCTTATCAAGATCGTAAATATTAGTTAAATTCAAATAACTCAACCATGAATTATTATAACAATCAACAACACGCACCAACGCATCTATGTATATATATAGATATAGAGAGATAGATTGTGCAAGAGAGATAGAGATATACTGAAACACCCCAATATTTCTAACATGTAGATACACTGATATGCACATCTTAGCAACAATCAGAGGACACCATCCTTGTTTAGATATTGAACACACTAAATTTTTCCGATAATAAAACATAATGTCTCGGATCAACCTGTCTTCAAGTCCATAAAATTTAACTTGGTTCTCAACTTAAAAAGGAATACAGAGTCTATTGTTCAATATCATAACCAGAGAAGCGGAATAGGTTTATACGACTCATATCAAATACAAGTTACATAACCTTAACAGAAAATAACAAGAGAAGCATAATCGGAAACTCAAGACTACAAGTCTTCGACATCTCCATAAGCACGTCACCTACTGGTGCCGCCTTGTCTTCCTCTTACCCCGTTTCTCTGTAAAAACCACAATAATGATAGGGTGAGATAACATATCTCAGTGAGTTCTATCATGACCCCTCACAATCACTCGGTTCAATTATAAAACCATTGCAACATAGTTTAATTTATAAACCACTTGCTCATATAACCGTAGCCCATCACCGACAGTGCAAACAACCACAATTTCGACATATAATGTGCTATTTAATTATTTTTAAGCCTCGTAAGTTAATTTATAATTACAAGCTTACCAATCGAAACACCAACCGTGCAACAACCACAATCTCGGCAAATCGTGCACCTAACGTAGCATAAAATCGGCCGTGCAACAGCCACAATCCCGATAAACCCCTGCTAGTACTTTACCTGATGTGTCCAGGGCCTAGGGTAGGGGCTCATGACCTTCCCCGCCTAGTAAGCTATTCGTCGGATCGTCACCCGACATTGATATAATTTATGTATCATACCCGTATTGGGCCGACTCCTATTTTTGATATAATCTATATATCGTAGTACCATAACTGGTCTAGATGAGATTACAAACATCCCACATCAATTATGATTCAACAACGAAAACCGTTTGGATCGTTTCTTTTAGAAAACCTTTATTCGCACACGCAAGTCCTAATTCAGTTTTTCAAAGTATTTATAGGTTTGAAGGCAAATTCCTAAAACCATCATGAACATGTCAAAAACAATGTTTTATAAGTTGAGAATCATCACAAATTGTTGGAAAGAAGATTAGAAGAGGTTTGGAATCGAAAGGAGAGGCGAAACAAAACTTTGGCATCCGGTAACAGAAACATGCGCACGACCCGTGCCCAGGGGCGCACGGTCCGTGCACACTGCTTAAAATTTTCTTTTGCAGGCAATTGCGAGGAGGGCGCACGACCCGTGTCCAGGGGCGCACGGTCCGTGCGTCCTGTGCAGATTCACAGTCCGCTTCGTTTATTTCGTTCCGCTTTTCCGATCTCATCAAATTCCGTAATCCCATCTAAATTCCAACAACACAACCAGAATACAAAACAAATTCCAGTACAATTATAATCCACATAATTCATATATATTTTCATAAAAACTGTAAAACGCGATTATTTCGAAAAACAGTTTCGACTCAATAATCTTTCAAAATAAAAATACCAATTTCAACCAAAATTTCAACAACAAAACATAAAACCCTAAACGTGAGTAAAACTCACCACTTCGTGCTGAAAATCACGCAACACCGAAATGCTTGAAGCTTTACGACGCCGAAATTCCACGAATTCTCACCGAACTCGATCAACTTCAAAATCGCACTTCTCACACTCCAAATTCTAACTCCACCTCTTTAAGCTATTGTCCTTCCTCCTAATTGGCTTAATTCAAGAATGTAGGTTCAGAAATTTGCCAAGGACTACTCCCCCATGACAATCAACAACATGCAAGAAAAGAAGATGAGATTGGGTCAACATTGAGCTTCAAGCTCCATCCATGGTAGATTGTAGTAGGAGGGGAATGAGAAGCTGAAACTAGGCTCATTGGAAAGAGCTTGAAAAATGAAGTGAAATGGGAAAGAAAGAACTTACATGCAATCAAGTTTGATGGTGGTGGTGTTCCTCTCCTCTTCTCCTCCTTCGCGCCACTCTCCCCTTTCTCTCCTCCTATTCTTTTCTATTTCTTTTTGGCTCCAGCTGAATGATGAAAATGAAGGAGGGTTATAATGTTTTAATGGGCTGAGGGTTTAAATGTTTGGAAAAGACCAAAATACCCTTGGCTCATTAATTCATTCTAAATCCTTATTTTTGCCCAAGTTCTCTCTAACTTGCACTTTACACTACTAGAAAACCTCAATTTAGCGTCCATTTGGTAGCATCGGCCCCCGACACGGACGCTAATAGCGTCGGATTAGCATCGGCCAAGCCCACGCTCAACAAAAAAATGATATTTGGCGCAAGGAGATACAGATTTGTGTCGGCTAGGCCCACACTACGTGATAAGATGCGACGCTAAAAAGTGATAAGGTTAGCGTCGGATGGCCCACGCTAGTTTTATGTTAATTTACTAAAATACCCTAACTCTCCCACTCTTTTTTCTACACTCTTCTTCTGTTCATTCCCTCCCTCACTCTCTTAGTCTCGCGCCTCTCTGTTCACCGAAACCCTAAGCCTCCACCTCTTTCTCCTCCGCTACAGCCGGAGAAGACGAAGAACACCTCCACGTCGTCGACGACAACGCTACTTTCATACCTTGGACCATCGCTCCTTCTCTCTTTGTTCTCATCTCATCCCCTTTCTGTATCATTCAAAAATTTCAAAAACCATAAACAGAAAACCCTAAAACTCTCTTTGTCTGAACCATCGCTCCTCCAAATCGAAAAAACAAAAAACCCCAAATCCACCATCTTCCTCTGTTCTTTATATTTAGTAGTGAAAAAAAATCGGCCAAGGTATCGCTTACATATTCTTCCTTTGTTCTTCTGATTTTGATTCTATATAGTTGTTATGATGTTATTTTAGGATTTGTAGTTTTGCTCTTTGTTTGTATCTGATTTCAACAAAGATAATATGTGTTTGTCTACTTAGGTTTCTGGTGTTCTTCGCTTTTTGTGTTATTCGGTTTTGTAGTAGTTTTCTTTGTTTAATGATTTTGGGATTTTACTGATTTTGGAGATTGGATGAATCGATTTGATCTAAAGTGGTGCTTTCTAATTTTCAATGATCCCTAATTTTGCACTCGTGTGTGTTTTTTTTGCTGCTTGTTGTATATTGATCCCTTGTTTGTGCTGGTGCTGCTTGGCATTACCATGGTAATCTTTTTACTGGTTACCAACTTAATTTAAAAATTTCTGAGGTTTCTAAGGATTATAAAGAGCTTGTTACTGAGTTTAAGAATTTGGGGTTAATTAAAAAGAAAGAACATTTTGCCCTTTATACATTAACATTTGATGCTATTAACACCAAGGGCTTGTCTATCCATAAACAAAATCTGATGCTGTTATGTTATCAATTGTTGTTTACTGTGTTGTTAAATGTGATAGTATTTGGACTCATTTGGCTTCTTGTATGTTGTTGGGTTTGATTTGGATGCAAAGTACTTATATTGAAAGTTTATGTTGCAGTTATATTGAAACTTGTGATATATTGAAAGTTTCCGTGTGGAATTTTGCTTTCTCTACATGTTCATTAGTATATATGTTTTTATTATTAATAGTAATATTATTATAGCTGTAGGTGTGTTGCTGCTGCTGTTCTCCTTGCCCTCTCCTTACCCTCTCATTTTGATTTAGAGACAAATTTGCCAGCTTCTTCAAGGTCGTTTTTCGTGAACGGTAACATCTCTTTCTTTTCTTTGTTTTGTTTTGTTTTTTTCCTTTTCTTTCTTCTTATTAGACATGTGATTCAACCATTGATGCATTCCTTTGCTAATAGGCACAGATTGAAAAAAGAGTTTGTTCGTGGTGTTAAAAACTTTGTGAAGAGGGCCTTGAAGCTACCCATTTGTATGTCTGAGGGAGGGATAAGGTGTCCGTGTACAAAATGCAAGTGTATCAATATATCTACGGCAATTAATGTTAGGCTTCACTGGTATTGGTATGGATTTCAGCCAGATTATTGGATTTGGACTGAACACGGAGAAGTGAACCCCAGTGTTGATACAAGGGGTGGTTCGAATAGTAGCGGGCATGTGCATCATGACAACCAATTTGATTCAATGAATCAGATGGTGTTTGATGCTTTTAGGCCGTATGAAAACAAAGATGTCCCCCGTGAGGATGAGTTGCCAAACGAAGACGCAAAGTAGTTTTATGACAAGTTGATAGTCGCCAACAAGCCCATCTATAAGGGGGCTACCCAGTCTATGTTGTCAATATCTGTTCAACTTTGGCAATAAGAACAAATTGGCATCTTCCACAAAAAGGTATAGATTTTGTTGCTCAGATGCTTAAAACTGTATGTCCAGTTCAAAATTGCTTGTCCAAGAACTATTACCAAGCAACACAGTTGGTGTCTAAGTTAGGGCTGAAGGTTGAGAAGATTGATTGTTGCGAGAGAGGTTGTATGTTATATTACAAGGATGATAGCAAGATATCTGAATGCAAAATTTGTCACTCTCCTAGGTTTATTCCTCGTAGGATTGGTATGGGAAACTACAAAGATGTCCCAGTGAAGAAAATGTTCTATTTCCCTATCATTCCCAGATTACAAAGACTATATACATGGAAACGTCCTTCGCCACCCGTCCGATGGAAAAGCATGGAAACACTTTAATGATGTATATCCCGACTTTGCTAGTGATCCCCGAAATGTAAGGCTGGGTTTGTGTTCAGATGGATTTAATCCTTACACTCAAGCCTCTACTTCTCCATACTCTTGTTGGCCGGTAATAGTTACCCCTTACAATCTTCCCCCTGAAATGTGCATGACCAAACCATACTTGTTTTTGACTTGTCTCATACCCGGACCTCATAACCCTAAAGTAAAGATTGATGTCTACTTGTAACCATTGATTGATGATCAGCAACGACTGTGGTTAACATTTTATGCCCAGCACTAAAGACTTTTGACAGCAACTGAAAATCAAAGCCAAAAAAAAAACTCTCAATCACAATATATCTCCAAGGCAAACTCAAAAGCTAGAACTTCATAGATTGACATCATTTTAGAAAGTAAGAGACTGCTCTGGCTTTTCTAATACTGGCAATGGCAAAACAATTGATGGTGTGTGAAAGGTCTTGAGAAAGATTGCTCAGAGATTTAACGCAGAGGATTTAGTGAATAAGCTATACTAGACTAACATCTAACTTTCTGAAATCTTGCTTGCCTTATGTACAGAATTTATGTTAGAATAGTGTAACAAAGATAGTGTTTGAATGTACAGAATTTATGTTAGAATACTTGTTGTTGTTTTGTAATTGTTTAACTGTTCTGGAACTGTCCTTTAACAGTAGAATGATAGGAATGAAACAGTAATTAAGTGGAAATGAGTTTTACTAAAGTAGCAGAACTGAAGTATTGATTAATTGGAGTGAAGTGTTAATTAATTGTGATTACAGTAATTGGAGTGAAGTATTGATTAATTGAACTGAAGTATTAATTAAGTGGAAATGAGTTCTGATTAAGTGAAACAGTAGATATTGAAGTATTGTTTAATTAATTGTGATTACATCTTGATTTTATTTGTAGTGCAATGAGATGCAAAGAGATATGCGACCGGATGAGTTATTTTTAAAAACCCACAAGAGAAAATCTGGTGTTTGGGTTGAACATCGAGCTGAAACTACCTATGTAAGTTATTGTCATTGTTTCTTGAATTTTCGGTTAATTCCTTATACGTTGTTTTGGTTTAGTTTGGTCCTTTTGCTAGTAGCTTATCATTCTTTTCTTATTGATTAGAATGCATACAAACAAAACGTGGCTGAAGTACTAGCACAAAATGGTGAATTAGGTGGTGATGATGATAAACTGGAAGGTGGCTGCGGGGGGTCCTAGCCGTGGTCGGCTTTATGGCACAGGAGGCTTATCTGTGAATGCCCGACCTGGGTCCAAGTAACTTACCCAACTGTCCCAGAATCCTTCTGGTTTCATGATTGGGATGGCTTTGGAAGAAGAGAGGGCAGCTAGACTTAAAGCTGAGAAGACGGCTCAAGATGCAATAGCCCGAGCTGAAGTGGCTGCCCAAGACGCTCGAGAGGAAAATGAGCGTTCGCAGAAGTTAGAAAATGATTTTAATGCGCTGAAAAAATTATGTGTAGATCGCATGGATGCTTTTGAGCGTCGATCTGGTGGTGGATCTTGTAGTGCTAGCCATCCTGATTATGATGATGATTTGAATGAAGAGTCACAAGATAGCGATTGATCTTGTTATCGTTACTTTTCTCTAGATGTTGGATGCCAAACACTTTGATATTTTGTATTTTGATGATGAGTATGTTACATATTTTGTAGTTTCTCTAGATATTGGATGCCAAATACTTTGATGATGACTATGGTACATATTTTGTAGTTTTTCTAGATGTTGGATGCCAAACACTTTGATCTGTTGTTCTGATTAGTTATGGTATTTTGTTGTTTCGGTATTAAGCATTTTGATTGGTAATAGGTGAAAGGTAAATATTAGCAGGTGTGGAAAGCAAAGTAGGCTGTCACTGTTCTTTGAAAAAAAAACCCATATATTAGTGTCGGCTACATGGACGCTAGAGTGTTGTTGACTTTTGCTTTGGTTGATTTTAGCGTCGGCTAAATGCACGCTATAATATTTTGTAGACTTTTCTTTAGTTGACTTTAGCGTCGGCTAAACGGACGCTAATAATAAATAGTTGACTTCCCAAGCGTTGACTGTAGCGTCGGACTTGTCATTAGTATCGGCTTTAGTGTGGGCTTAGCTGACGCTAATTAGCGTCGGTCTAAATATACGAGACGCTACAGATTAGCTTCGACCGTTTGAGCGTCCACACGAGGCCGACGCTAATCCGACTCTAACTCACTTTTAGCGTCCGTTTCTAGTCTTTTAGCGCGGGCTTTTGGCCTACACTAAAAGCTGTTTTTTTACTAGTGTTAATCCTATGATCTATCCACTAAACGTTGCTTCCTCGACTATCCCATATTAGTGACATGATTTATTTTTCATTTGAATAATAAATCACTCGTAAATTCCATAAATTGAATTTAATGAAATTAAGGATGTTACATATACAGAGACACACACACACAGATATATATATATATATATATATATATATATATATATATATATATATATATATAGACACACAATTTTAGTAGTAGAGAACTTCCAAAATGAATTCAACAAATAAGATGTAACTACTTCTAAAGTAACAAATATGATTGATTGTGACTTACTGATAGTGTAATACTTTTTACACCGATGGTACAGAACAATTATCTTAGTGTAATATTTTTACACCGATGGTACCTAACCATTATCTATATAAATTTTCAAGTTATTTTTGGCTTGTCAAAACTTTACCATAGGTTGCATTGTGATCTGCTTGTGTGAATCAAAAATAAAGTAAAAAATATATATTTTAATGTCAATGAGAAATTTTATATTTAATGGGCATTATTTATTATATATTTACAAGCAATATCAATTATAATTTTTATATAAGTCCCATGATGACTATAATTGAATACCTCATATTTTATAAGGATTAAAGACATTTTAAACCCTTTATTTTATTTTATCTATTTTATGACTAAAGGAGTTTGAAGAATGTCTAGGGTTTGAATCTAGGAAACTAAAGTTTTCCCCTTCCCTAACTAATTACTAACCACTAAAATTGTCTATCAAAATAAAATTCATTTCATAAGGCAAATATATCAACTAGAGTTTATTTAATGTGTATTTGGTTCTATGGTGACAAAAACTGAATTTGACTAATTTGACTCTGTAAAATCTAATATCTATTTATACAAACAAACCTCTTATTAATTTACCAATTTTGATCTCTTATTAACAAGACACATATCTAATCTAATATTTATTTATACAAACAAACCTCTTATGAAATTACCAATTTGGATCTCTTATTAACAAGACACATATCTAATATCTATTTATCTAATCTAATCTAATATCTATTTATCTAACCTAATATCTATTTATACAAACAAACCTCTTATGAAATTACCAATTTGGATCTCTTATTAACAAGACACATATCTAATTTAAGGGTAAAAATGTCATTACTCTTTTTTTCTTTCTTTTTCTTCTTACACTTTCTTTTTTACTTTTTTCTCTTTATTCTTACATTCTCTTTCCTCCTTTTCACTTTTTGCTTACACTCTATTTCTTCCTTTTTTTCTCTTTCTTCATACACTCTCTTTCCTCTTTTTCACTTTTCTCTTACACCCTCTTTCTTCCTTTTTTCTTTTTACTTTACTTTTACTTTTCCCATAAACAATTCTTCTCTTTCTCTTATCACTTCACTTTAGTTTTTTTAACTAAATTTCTAAATTTATACAAATACAACTCAATTAAAATCAATTTATACAAACAAACCTCTTATGAAATTACCAATTAAGGGTAAAAATGTCATTACTCTTTTTTTTTCTTTTTCTTTTTACACTCTCTTTCTTCATCTTTTTCTCTTTATTCTTACATTCTCTTTCCTTCTTTTCACTTTTTTTTTACACTCTCTTTCTTCCTTTTTTGCTCTTTCTTTTTACACTCTCTTTCCTCCTTTTCACTTTTCTCTTACACTCTCTTTCTTCCTTTTTTCTCTTTACTTTACTTTTACTTTTCCAATAAACAATTCTTCCTTTTCTCTTATCACTTCACTGTGGATATCTTGTGTTGCAGGTTAAGTTTTGATGATGAAGTGGTTTAGACATAGTGATGATGAAGTGATCAAAGTCAAAGTGACAAATGGACCGAAGTCAAAATGACAAGCAGCTTAGGTTTTGATGATGTGTTCAAAGCGGAAAATGGCAAAGCGGAATCCAAGGCAAACAAGACTCAAGAAGTAAGGGTAGCCTCTAGGGTTTGAGTCAGGTCTTAGGATATTGTGTAAGCCGCATCTGAGGCTCAGCTCATCTCACAACACTCAAATTGGGCTCATTAGGAAAATCGTTCCCTCCCAAAGATTTAATCAACAAAGTGTTGAGATGCCTAAACAGAGAATGGCAACCAAAGGTTACTACGATAACTGAATCAAGAAATTTAGCTTCGATGACTCTTGCCACCCTGTTTGGAAAACTACTAGAGCATGAGTTAGAACTCACTCGTCTAGCAGAGCATGAAGAAAACGGCAAGAAAAAGAAAAGTTTAGCTCTCAAGGCTTCTAGTTCAAATCCATCCGATGATGGTGATGATTCAGAAAATAAGGATGACGAAGACGATGAGAATATGGATCAAATGGTTAGAAAATTCAAAAAGCTCATGAAAAGGAAAAAATCCCCAAAAATAATTCTTCATCCAAAGGAGTCTCAAGCAAGGAAAACATGTCAAGTCCACCAACTTGCTACGAATGTGGTAAATCCGGACACCTGACGATGGCGTGCCCGAACTTAGAAAGAAAATTGTCAAAGTTTAAGAAAAAAGGGTTCAAAGGAAACTGTTAAGACTTTTGGCAAGTGTACCAATTGTCGTCGCAAGTAATAAAATACGGTAAGTAATCGGTCGATTCCACAGGGATTGCGCGTTGAAAACAATAGCAAAGTTGTAAATTCTTAGATTGTAAAGGTTTGGTAATTGAGTAACGGTACACAAAACGTGATTTAAGAATACGAGAAAAGAGCAATTTTGTCTATTGTCATACCCCAATTTTGTCCGGCTTAGGTCAAAACCCTAATTTTCCCCAAAAAATAAATAAATAAGAGAAAAGAGCATCATGCATTGCATTTAGGGTTATAGAAGTCATTTCAAAGTTCCTAAAATCATTTTTGGAGTTGGAATGTACTTTTGGACAAATTAGGGTTTTAGGGTCAAAAAGGGCATTTTGGTCATTTTTCGCAAAAAGATGATTTTCTCGCAAAAAAATGCACATCCACAAAAAGTACATTTTTATTCTATCAAGGATAATTTTTGTACAATTTTTAGAAAGAAAACCCTAGTCAAAAATAATTAAAAATGTATTTTTCCATTTTTAGTGCATAGAAAAATAAAAAAAGGGACCATTAAATATTCCTCAATTTTTAAGTGACAATTTTTATTGTCATGGGTGACTAGAAGGAATACTTTATGGTGCCCAAAAAAAAATATATGTGACACATTTTCAATAGTTGCATTCCCATTATTTCCCATGACCAAAATTCAAACTCAAAATAAGGAAGTGTCTTCAAATAAGACAAAAAGACCTAAAAACAAGTTTTTTTTCCTCCTTATCCCCTCAATTTCGAATCTCTCTCTCTCTCTCTCTCTCTCCAATTTCTTCCACACTCTTCCATTATACCCTCTTTGGTAAAATACTCCACCCACTTACACTAACCCCTTCATAAGAAAACCCAAAGTTCCCTCTTTGGTAACAATTCTTCCCTAAAAGGCCCTTAACCCTACCTCACATAAAATATCTCTTCCAAAATAAGAAAATTCATTTTTCTTTTTCCTTTTTTTTCCTTCTTCATTTTCGCCCCCCTCTCTCCCATACTCTTCATTTTGTGCTTCTTCAATACCCTTAATCCATGTGAGGATTAATCTCAACCCTTGATTCAAAATTGAGACTCAATCCTAGAGCACATTAAAAGCACAAAGACTAAATTACCCTTAGACCTAGTTTCATCCTATAAATACCCCCCTCATTCCCACACCTATGGATCCTTTTTTTTTGGCTTCTCATTCTCCTACACAAAACCCTAGCACACCAAAGCTTCCCCCTTCTCCTCTCTTCTTGCGAAACTACCCCCTTCTCCCTCATCCATTTTTCTTCAAAAATCAACCATCAAATCCTTCATTTCTTGTTAGATCATCATCACTCCTTCCATTCTCTTCAAGGTTGCATCATCAAATTGCTAAGAGCTAGCAATCTTTGTGTTCATATCATCTCCTTCTTCATTTCTTTGTGATTTTGAGGTAAGCCTTGAAACTTTGCATCCCATATTTAGTTCTTCTTGCATAATCTCTCTTCTACTCCCAACTCCTTCTTGATTGCTTGTTGTTGTTGCTTTGAGGATCCATTTCAAACATTTTGACAAAGACTTAGGGAGCTTTGGGTGTTTGAGATGGGTCCTTGGCCTTGAAGGAGTTGTTCTTGTGCTTGATTAATTTCCCTTGCATTTTCTTGTTCATGTCATGAATTGTAAGTTGAATTTTGGGCTTGATTTTTGGTGTATGAGGCTTCGGTTTTGAGCTTATAGATTTAGGGTTTTTGTTGCCTTTTTCTTTCCTTTAATTTATGTGAAGAATAGATGCATGTTTTGCTTGATAATTATCTTGTAACATGGCATGATAATTTAGGGTTTAGTCGTGTACTTTGTTCTACATGTTGATTGTGAATCTTGACATGAAATAATTGTGCCTATTTTTGTGCTTGAAATAGTTGTTTGATCTTGTGTAAATGAATGCAATTGTATCAATGTGTTTTTTTTATTTTTAGCCACTCACTTACTTTTTACTTTACCATTCATTAACTTTTTACTAAAACATAAAAAGAATTTACCACTTCCCATTTACCTCATGCATTTTTACTTTACCATCTCATTAAATAATTACCATTCACTTCATGCATTTTTACTTTACCATCTCATTAAATAATTACCATTCACTTCATGCATTTTTACTTTACCATCTCATTAAATAATTACCATTCACTTCATGCATTTTTACTTTACCATCTCATTAAATAATTACCATTTACCTCATGCATTTTTACTTTACTTTTTACTAACTTCTTACTTAAAGTTTTACAACTTATCAACTTGCAAAAATACCCAAAACATTTTCACATTCATGCATCTTCATTCATACTTAGTTTATGTGACACTCTCATGCATCCTCATATGCTTATATCTCTTACATCCTCTTATGCATCCTTGTATGGCATCCATTCATAAATAAAGTTCTATGCATTCATTCTTGTATGCTCATGCATTCACATGCTTGCCTAATCATGCATCATTGCTCACATGTTCATTCACCTAACCTAGAATACTCTATGCCTATGATCAATTGTATTCCTTCGTTCTTGATGCCATTTGAATGTCTTGACTTAATTGTGCACAAACCCTTTTACACAATCATGTGCCCTTATAAGACTACCAACAAGTGTAGCATAGAGACATATGTGCCCCTCTCAAAATTGCTTCCAACTTGTGTAGCAATTCCCCTTCACACACAAGCACAATTGTTTTGAGAACTTTGTCTTGCATCTTTGACAATTAAATCTCTTGATTATATTGGCATGCTTAATCTTAGTTGATGATCAACATGTTCATGATTGCTTGATTAGTTGAATATGTTTGAACTTCATTCATTCATTTTGCATTTGGTTTTGGACATAGAATTCAATTGAAAATGATTTATTTATTTTCTAAAAACTCTTTTCCAAACCAATTAATTTTCAAAGCATTCTCAATAAACAAAAATAATCAAGTAGTGGAGGTCACCCATAACCTTTGTTAGTTTGATCTCTATGAACGCTCTTCAATTTCACATGAGTACTTAGCGATGATTACCCATAACTTTTGTTAGTTTGATCATTCGCTAATGCTCGTCCTAGTTCGAAAACCTTTTCGAAAATATAATAAAAGCAAGTTGTTACTAATAGTCAATCAGAGCCTTTGTTCGTCTGACTAGAGGTAACAACTCTTTTTGAGTATTTAGCAGTGATTACCCATAGCCTTTGTTAGTTTAACCACTCGCTAATGCTCGTCCTATTGCGAAAACTCACCAAAAAGATAAAAAAAAACAAAAACCTTTCAGAAAAAGAGTTAGAACTACGTCGCTTTGATTCCCATTTGGGATACGTAGGAGCGGGTCACATCCCGTCAAGCATAACAAATAAAAATCATTTTCACAATAAGTTTTCAAACAATTATTTTCAAAAGAACTTAGAATTACGTCGCTTTGATTCCCATTTGGGATACGTAGGAGCGGGTCACATCCCGTCAAGCATATCAAATAAAAATCATTTTCACAATAAGTTTTCAAACAATTATTTTCAAAAGAACCTAGAACTACGTCGCCTTTGATTCCCCACTCGGAGATACGTAGGAGCAGGGCCCCCCCTGTCAAGCGCAAAAATAAAAAAATTTTAAATAAAAAATACAAACACATCTCTTTCAAAAATCAAAAATCTTATTTTCAAAGTAGGGGATTAAGTCGGTCGTACGGCCGGGTTAATCATCGTTTTAGGATAAGTGAACTGTGGTCCTTCAGAGCCCCAGCGCTCCTTCAGCCCCCAGCGGCCCTTCAGACCCCCAGTGGTCCTTCAACACAGATCACACAATCCTAAAACCCCTATATTAAAAAACACCAGCACACAAACATTTTCTACCCAAGAACTACGTAGCTTTGAATTCTCCATCGTACCGGGAGATACGTAGGAGCGGGCTATGTCCCGTCAAGCACTTTTTCTAAAAACCCTTTTTTTCCCCCTTTCTCGCCAAAAATAAAATTTTTATTAAGTTTTCTCATTCATTCTTCAAATAAATAGGCAAATCTAGATATTTTCCAAATCAAAAGTTAAAACCACACATTTAATTAGAGGTTCCCTTTCGATAGAAAGGACATGCGCGGTGCTAACACCTTCCTCGCACGTAATCGACCCCCGAACCGATATCTCTAGTTTTCAAAAGACCATCCGCCTTGTTCAAAAGACCTTTTTTCAATGTTTTGGTCTTAAAATTAAAATATTGGTGGCGGCTTCAAAATTTTTCCACGTTGTACATTGAGAAACCCAAACCGGGATTTTTCGGGGTGCAACACCTATCACAGGAACCTTAGCCAATTTAAGTTAATTATTCAATTTCTAGATTCAATTCACTAATCAAGGTCAAGGGCAATTCCTTGCCTCAAGACCCCTATTACCCTAAGAGTGACCCTAACTCCTTAGGTGAGACATGCCAAAGGGTAATGCATTACGATCGAGAATTTTACACGAATTCACCTAAGCCATCACATATCCCTATGCCGATTACTAGCAGATGATCTAACTACCCAATTTCCAGCTACTAATTCATATTCCTATGCAATCACTAGCCTGGATCATCACAATTATCATATGTAATTGAAAAGCATTAAGAACATAGGTATTTAGACAAAGTAAATCGAATCACAACTAAATTGATTAGAACAATGGTTCACATGATAGGGTTGGGAGATTCATCTCTCCCTAGTCTAAGCAAATTAGTTACAATCCATCCTAAGAGTAGAAACCAACATAAAATAGAAAACAAACATAAAGGAAGACATTAGAACCTTCAATCCCTTGTTCCCAAGTGGTGAGAAGGCCCCAAAATCGCAATCTCCAGCTGCTCCAAAATGTGGCTCAGATCCCCAGACGAAGTCCTCTCCAAAAATGCTGAAACTGCTTTTAAAAACCTAAATTTCGCTCACCATCGCGACGCGACCCGTGACCATCGCGTCGCGAAATAGGACAGTAACATCTGGCTTCGCAAAACTGCTCCTGGTCGCGTCGCGAACCCTCCTGGTTGCGATGCGAAATAGCACAGAAAGTCCTGCTTTGCAAAACTCCTCCTGGTCGCATCGCGAACCCTCCTGGTCGCGACGCGATATTGAACAGAAATCAAATCCCTCCATTTTGCTGCATTTCCGGGCAAGTGTCTGGTTCGCCGAATGATGCCACAATCAATTAGAGGTCTTCAAGTCCAATTTAGCTCCAAAAGTGAAGGAATTACTTACAAATGAACTTCCTACTACAATTATCTAAAACTAGACTAAATCCCCAGATAATGACTGTGATACAATGAAAAACCTGCACAATTGGTCCTAAAAATGCATAACTTACATCATATGATTGAGAGTCAACAGAAACAATGGTAGAAAAGCCTACACAGCATGGGAAGACAATGAGATGAACTCATCAGATAATTCAGGAAGTGAAAAAGCTCAAGTTGCTCTCATGGCCGACCACGACAGTGAAAATGAAACTGAGGTATATTCTAACTCTGAATCTCTACAAGATGCATATGATGAACTACATAAAGCATTTGTGGAATTGCATGATAAATCATTGAAATTAGCTAAGGCATTAAGTAAATCTAAGAAAACTATTGCTAACCTTCAAAATGAAGTTATTGCTTTAACTAAAGAAAAACTACAGCTTAGAAAAGAAAATGATAGTCTTGCATGTTCAAAGGCCAATTATGTGTGTGATAATTGTGTTGAATTTGAAAAGAAAGTTCATGAACTTGAATGTACAATAGGAAAAATTTGCAACTTACAACATGTGCATCCTAGGGTTCCAAGAAATAATTTTGTGAAAAGACATATGCAACATAGACCTAAGTTTACAACTAGACCCTATATTAGATGTTATTACTGTGCCAAACTAGGACATACTGCATCTGTGTGCATGGCTAGAGGAAGACAAGTTGTGAAAAAGGTATGGGTTCCCAAAGGGACTATACCAAGTACTAACCCACAAGGACCCAAATAAATTTGGGTACCAAAATTTTCAACTTGATCTCATTGCAGGTATGCTTCAAGGTATGGGGGAAATTGATACCTTGACAGCAAAGATTCAAAGCGCATGACTGGAGACGCTACAAAGTTCTTAACACTCACCCCCAGAAAAAGCAATCATGTGACGTGTGATAATAACAATAGAGGAAGAATCACCGGTAAAGGTTAGATTGGTAAATATTTATCCACCTCTATTGAAAATGTGCTTTATGTAGAAAATCCTAAGAATAGTTTAGTCAGTATTAGTCAAATATGTGACTATTAAAATAGAGTAATCCTTGATCTCATTTCATGCATAATTGAGAACATCATTTAGAGTAAACAACAACATCTCAACTATGATGGATTACATTCCGATTAAATGTGACAACTCAAGCGCAAATTAGCCTATCAAAGAACCCCGTTCAACATTCTAGAACTTAAGCATATATAGACTAGGCAGCATGTTCAAAAAGGTGATTATGTGGTTAATTTAGTTGAGTATTCAAAACAGCTAAGTGAGATTTTCTTTCTAAAACCATTGCAAAAAGAAGTCAATCTTTTTCTTTTAAAAAGAACCGTGAATAATTGATTTATCATGTCTCATGTTTGGTTATCTTGTGTTGCAACCCGACTCACAACATTTTGTGGTTTATGCAATTCTCAAAAAAAGGAATGGGCTCATTTTTTAGCTGCGTTTCTGACTCACCAACTAAGTTTCGCATTAACCCTTTTGATCATGACAAAAAGGGGGAGAAATATAGGATTGTCACTTTGCATTTAGACAGGGGGAGCGTCAAGTAAGGGGGAGTCTAGTAACATATAATGAATAATGCATTATTTACCTTGATGAACTAACGTCCCACATGAGATGAATCAAAAGTTTTGTCATCATCAAAAAGGGGGAGAATGTGGATATCTTGTGTTGCAGGTTAAGTTTTGATGATGAAGTGGTTAAGACATAGTGATGATGAAGTGATCAAAGTCAAAGTGACAAATGGACCGAAGTCAAAATGACAAGCAGGTTAGGTTTTGATGATGTGTTCAAAGCGGAAAATGGTAAAACGGAATCCAAGGCAAACAAGACTCAAGAAGTAAGGGTAGCCTCTAGGGTTTGGCTCATGTATTAGGATATTGGGTAAGCCGCTTCTGAGGGTCAACTCATCTCACAACACTCACATATCTAAGCCAATCTCATGCATGCATAATTAAATAGGACAGACACGTAACATAAGAAAATGATTTTAGAAACAATACAATCGATTATGACAAAAGTACAATTGATTGTGGACTTAATTTTAAAGCACATAATCGATTTTGACAAGAGCATAATCGATTCATAGCCTACCTTTTTGAAAGAAGATAATCGATTTCATGCTTCCTTCTTTGAAACAAAAACAATCGATTATTTACTTCCTTATTAAAACTCATAATCGATTTCCAACTCTTCTCAAAAGATCATAATCGATTTCCTTCCTTTTTAAAGAAGCATAATCGATTTCCTTTCTCTTTTAAAGAAGTACATAATCGATTCTTCTATTCATACATATAAGCATATAATCGATTTTACACCTTATATAAAGAGGTACATAATTGATTTCAAAGCACATAATCGATTTACATTTCTAAACTCTTTTAAGCACATAATCGATTATTTTCATTTAGTGTTAGATCTCATTCAACGGTCATATTTTCCTAAGCCTATAAATAGAGGCTTAGCATTTCACATTTTAGACAACCCACTCTTTCGATAAATCTAAAACGAAAAATAACCTCTGCACTTACACTGTTGCTCTTCACGCATTCTTCATTTGTCAGAGCTGATCTTTCTTAAGGGTTAGTGGGTTGGAAAACTTCAAGTTGTTGGATCTGCCTATATAGAGGTATTTTGGTAATTACATTGTAATTTGTTTTATCATTGTAACTTGTACTAGGGAGTGGGGTATCTCTCCAGGGTAGCTGTTTGTACTAGGAAGTGGGGTATCTTTCTGGGGCAGCTGGTTGTAACAGGGGTGGGGTATTACTTGTTATTGTTGTAATAGATCTGAGGGCTCTTCATAGGTGGGGTATCCTAGCAGAAGAGCGCCTGAGTCTGTAAAGGTTTCCAAGGCACCCGTAAGCCTTGTTGTGTTAGTGGAAAATCTCACAAGGGTGTGAGGACTGGACGTAGGTCACTAGGAGGTGACCGAACCAGTATAAATCTGCTGTGTGCTTTACTGCTTTCATATTCTTTATCGTTCATTCCATAAACCCGCACGAAATTAATCTAAGTCATTAAAAAGGGGAAAACCTCTTGAGACTGAAGCCACTTGGTAACATTCACTTTAATTTTTTTAACTAAATTTCTAAATTTATACAAATACTACTCTACTAAAATTACCAATAAAAATGTAAATGAGTCACACTAAAAAAAACTATCGCCTTTTTGGAAAAATTTATCACCTTAAAATTTTAATTTTTCTCTCTGAAATATGTTTAAACTCTTAATGATAATCTACTATCTATCTTTTACTATCTACGATAATCTACTAATCAACTAACATAATTAATTGAAACTACGAGATAACTGCAATGATATTTAAAAAAACACGGGATACACTACAAGAAAAGAAGCCATTAGCGACGGAAATTAGCGAGGGACTAATGGTCCCTCACAAAAACTGGGATTAGCGACGGAATTTGCGAGGGAATAGGGGCTGCCGTATTTTTGAGAATTAGCGACGGAAATTCCCTCGCTAATGGCTTGGGCGGGAAAATTAGCGACGGAATTTCAGTCCATCGCTAATTTTTGACAGTTTTCAGTTGATGAGACTCAGTGAAGGGGTTGGTAAATGTGCAGCAATTAGCGACAGACAGTTCCGTCGCTAATTGTCTCACAATTTTTTTTTACTTTTTTTCCTTAAATCCGTTTACACCCTCACTCTTCTTTCTCACTCACAACACCCTCACTCTTCCTCTCTCCTCTTCACCCTTCCTCTTCCCTTACTGTTCTTCTCACTCACACCACCACCACCACCACCACGCCACCCTTCCTCTTCCCTCACTCTTCTTCTCTCCTCTTCTTCTCACTCACACCACCACCAAACCACCACCACGCCGCCGCCATTGTCACTCCTCTCTCTCTCTCTCTCTCTCTCTCTCTCTCTCTCTCTCTCTCTCTCTCTCTCTCTTTTTCCCTTACTCTTCTCCTTCTCTCTCTACCATCCACACATCACCACCATGCCACCTTCACATCCACCACCACCACGCCGCCACGACTCTCACTCCTCTCTCTCTCTTTCTCCCTTACTCTTCTCCTTCTCTCTCTACCATCCACACATCACCACCATGCCACCTTCACCACCACCACCCCATGCCACCACCACTCTCACTCCTCTCTCTCTCTCTCTCTCTCTCTCTCTCTCTCTCTTTGGAAATAACAATAATAATAGTAATAATAATAATTAAAATAATATAATAATAAATATAAAAAAAAACATATTTAAAAAAAACAAAAACAGTCAGAGTTAGCGAGGGAATTAGCGACGGCATATTCCCTCGCTAATTAGCGAGAGATTCAAATTCCCTCGCTAATCCCATTAGCGAGGAGGGAATTAGCGAGGGAACCAATCCCTCGCTAATTCCCTCGCAAATGACCATTAGCGACGAATTTAGGTCATTTTTCGAGGGAAATGTCTGTCGCTAATGACCAGTTTTTTTGTAGTGATAACTGCATATATATATATATATATACACACAGGATTAATATTTGTCATTGATAATTAAAATTTTTGAAGACTACTAAAAATATTCTATCTAAAAAACAAGAATATTTAAAGACTATCTAAGCTACTGATTAATATTTAAAACAAATATTTTTTATTGATAATCTACTATCTCTCTTTTACTAGATACTATAATCTACTAATCAACTAAAATAATCAATTGAAACTACGAGATAACTGCACTGATAATGCATCTGGAATTTTGAGTTCTCCACAACCATTCACAACCAAACTGAAAAACACACTTCATCCTCTTCATTTCACTCCCCAAAATCTGAAAGTTCAAAGGTACCTTTTTTTGCTCCTATTTTCAGTTGCATGTGGATTGTTAAAGCCAAAGGTTTCAACTTCAGGCTTGCATGTGTGTTTGAAGCTTAGTGCTTGAAGTTTGGAGAAGGAAATCGTATTTTGGAGCTAGCTTAGGGTCCTTGGAGAGTTCAGTTGCTGTGTTGGAAGCTAGGGAGCTTTGGAAGCATTGTTGGTGAATTTGAGTGTTCTACTTTGTGTTTGAGCTAACCTCTTCAATCATCAAGTGAGTTCTTTGCCTAATTTGTTGTTATTGCTGATTCTGGTCTTTGCATGTTGATTGTCATGATAATTTCGTGATACATGTATATCTGAAGTTGTCTAAGTTGCTGAAATGTTCATTGAGAAGTTGTTATGTGGAAATTCCAATAAATGATGATTTGTATGTTGAATGTCCATGAAGTGATTCCAATTGAATGATTGATTGTATTAACATGATTGAACACTGTTTTGGAATGTTAATTGATGGCTTATTGGTACTAATTTGAAGTGTGTTGAGTTAAGAATTGATTGAAGAAGAAATCGGAGCGAACGGATTAGCGAAAGTCGACAAAAACAGAATTTTGGGAAAAACTGCAGAAGGGGCACGACCCGTGCGCCCTCTTCTGCCTCCACATTTTAAAAATCGATTTCTTGCTCTCTTTTCGACGCGATCTCATCCCCAATCCTTTCCTTAATCCAACCTAAGATCCCCTAATCATACTTGGGCTCATTTGATACATGATTGAATGAAATGATTAAGGTTATGACTATGCGATTGTTATTCGAAATGAACGATGTAATATTGTGCGATAATTTATGGAAAGTAATGAGGTCATGATGGTACGATAAACGATTGAGTATTATTGATTGAAATGAATGACGAAGGATTGAACTAATGAATGAGGTATTGATGGAACGAATGAAAGAGGTTAAGATTGAATGAAGGATTATTGATTGAGTGAATGAGATTGTTTTATGAAAGGAACAAACGAGTGAGAATATAATTAAGGATATAACAAAACACGACGGGGATGACGATCCCAGATGGTTAAGTAATGTACTTGGAATGGGAGGTCATGTCTCCTGAGTTCAAGGCCCAGATGGTTATCCGGATTGAGACATGGCTCAGATGGCTATTCGGTTTCACACGAATTGAGTCATGGCTCAGATTGTTATTTGGATTGGGTTCTCCGCTGAAGCTGACGTTGTTCAGTCTTCTTATGAATTAAATTACGACAAGTAAAAAGATAAAAGAAAATGACGATGAGAGGATATGTGAGGGGTCGCGAAAGAGCTCACTGAGATTTGTAATCTCATTGTTTATCGTTTATGTTTTTCAGATAAACAGGTCAAGTTCCCGCATGGCGAAGTATCATAGCAGCTGTCTGGTTATAGAGTTAAGGGACCCTCGAAGACTTAGGTTTATTGTTAGTTTTCCCCAGTCAAGGATGATGTATTAGAGTTGTAACCCTTTTGATTCTAAGTTTGTATTAAGCGAATGTATTAAATCTAACTCATTATTTGGATTTGAACGATGTTTATTCAGATTCAATATGATTTAGAACTCTGATTGTATTAAGATGGTTAACAGCCTAGACTTTGTGACGTCCAAAGATCAGGGTGTTACAACTACTACAAACGTACTTTCTAAAAAACAAGAAGACTTAATGACTATTTAAACTACTAATTAATATTTAAAACAAATATTTCTTATTGATAATCTACTATCTAACTTTTACTATCTACTATAATCAACTAAAATAATCAATTGAAACTATGAGATAATGTAACACCCCGATGAATTCTAACTTGTAGAACTACCGAAATGTACTAAATGGCATACATCAGAGTAACTTCCTTGTTAATGAATATTGAACACAAACTAAAACTTTTGATAATACATATCAAATGGTTCTCCGAACCGTACTTAATTTCATCAAAATGCTTAAGTTCCATAACTTGAGACTTTGACATAATCCTGGTGTTCAATACTCAAAACATAAAGTAGCGGAAACGATTTTACAACTTAACCAGTGAAAGTTGTAACACCCCGTTAATTTCTATCTTGTAGAAATTACCGAAGCGCACTGTAACACCCAGGTATTTCTAACATGTAGAAGCACCGAAGTGCACAACTAGCGGAATAATCAGAGGACACAGTTCCTGCTTATAATTGGACCAACAAACTTTTTCCGAAATAAACATAAGATCGGAATAATAACACTTCATACCATAGAAGTCATTCGGTATACAACCAATCGGAGTACAACATCCGAGTCCAACACATAAAACAGAAACTGAAATAAGGTTTATACAACTTATACAACACAAGTTCGTACAACCCAAAGGTACAATAACAATAAAGGAAAACAGCTAGGTCTTCGGCGTCTCCAAGAGCATAGCACTACTCGTGTACAATAGCCTTCCTTTTTCCCTGCTTAGCTGAAAAACAACAACATATGATTGGGTGAGATAACATTATCTCAGTGAGTCCTACCGTGCCCCCTCACCGACACTCGGTTCAATAGTCAAACCATTTTCAAAAAAAATTTATTAGCTACCACGAGCTTATAATCGAAATGCCAAGCAAATCGTGTTCAGTAAGAAGTCTTATTTTTATAAGCATAAACCGACTGCAATCCGTGCTAATCCCGGCAGCTTTTAAGAAGTCTTTTAACACCATAGCTTAACCGACTGCAATCCGTGCTAATCCCGACAGCTATATCTTTTAACATAAGCCGACTGCAATCCTTGCTAATCCCGGCAACCCGTGAGTTGACCACGCCAAAACACATTCAGGGCCTAGGTAAGGGGTCATGACTACCCTCCCTAGTATGCTACTTGTCGGGTCGTCACCCAACGCAATACGTATGACAATGCGCATCAAGTTCTCGAGAGTTAGATAATTTATATCTTTTCGATCACCAAAGGATCAATCACACAATAATCGGATAAGCAATATCCATATCGATCTATAACCCGTTTTGAGGAATTCATAAGTTAGACCTCCGGCATTATAATCATTTTCATTTGACATATATAAACATATATATTCAGTCAGTGTACCCACACGTATCCTAGGGTTTCGGTTTTTCGCTTAAATGTGCTCTCGAAACTCTTTTCAAAAACATAAGTTGAACGAGCTCAAAATACGGTTTTTTATAAGGCAACTTCATTTTTAATGATTGAGAAAGAGATTAGAAAAGGTTCGGGATCAAACGGAGCTCCGAAACGAGAAATCGGGAATCGGTGACAGAAGCTCACGCACGGTCCGTGCCCAGGGGCGCACGACCCGTGCGTGATTTGTTAAAATCACTCAGCCAAACCGAAAGGAGCGCACGGTCCGTGCCCAGGGGCGCACGACCCGTGCGTTCCGTTTTATTTTTCAACAGAACCAACCCGTAGCAGGCGCGCGGTCCGTGCCCAGGGGCGCACGGTCCGTGCGACCTGTGTCTGTTTCCCAAATTCTCCTATTTCTCAATTCCGCTTTCCGTTTCCGCCCGAATTCGATTCCTAATATCAATCACTCCTGAAACTCAGAAAATCCCAAATATTCCAGATAGTATACAAATCATTTCATTTCAACGATTTAAAACACAATTACGTAATTCGTTCAACAATTCAATAAAAACCGTAAAAACGCGATATTTCTCAAAAACGGTTTTCGGTTCAAAAAAATCTTTTGAAAACGAATAATGCCTTATGACTCAAAACCGATATATTTTCAAGACACATAAAAATATCCCTATCCGTGAGTAGAACTCACCGGTAAGTCGAAATCCCGAGAGTTGAGCCGAAAGGCGAAGTCACCGAACCGAAACCCACGAACGATCCCCGTTAGAGCTCAACCGCTTCGAGACCGCAACAACACTTCTGTATACTTCGAATCCAGCAACCTATTCACTTATGAACAGCTCCCAATCTACAATGTAGTTCCTGAATACACTTCTCCTTAGCTCCTAATGCACATGCAACACCATGAAGTAGTTAAAACTCCATTGTTGACCACTTTGAGCTCCAAGCATCAAAAATGGCAAGATGGGGAGGAGGATGAATGAGGTTCAGAAACTTTGATCAAAGGAAGGGAAATTGAAATTGGAGAAGAATGAGACATGGAGGACTTACATGCATGGCAGATTGTTGAAGGATCCATCCTTGCTCTCCACTCTCTCTCTCTCGACCTCACCTCTCTTCTCTCCTCTCCTTTTCTTCTGTTTTCAGTTGCTGAATAAATGAAGATGAGGGATATGAGTGTTTTGTTGTTCCTGTTGGGGCTGAGGGTGTTATGGTTGGGAAAGGACCATAATGCCCTTAGCTCACTTAGTCAAGGTTTTTCGACCAAGACCCCCCACTAACTATACGGTTATTTACTCGGTCTAAAATTTCTCGACTCGACCGATTCCGAATTGCGACTTATTTATTCCTTCGACTAGCTATTATATAAACTCCACTTATAATGTTATTTTAAAAATTAGGTATGTTACACGCACTACTGGCATACATCAGAGTGACTTCATTTTTAAATACTGAACACATACTAATACTCGATGCCAAAAACCCATCAACTTCGCTTACATAACTTAACATAAAATACATAAAGTCGGTCCTTACACCAGTCAACTAGTGTTCATTACCAAAACCGAAAGTCTGCAGAAGCGATTTACAACTTAAAAACATAAGTCGTACCATCATACATCTTAAGAAACTGAATAACAAATACAGAAATACAAAGGAAACTGAAATACAAGACATAATGAAATAAAGATAGCGGCCGCTCCTCAAGCGTCTCCATAGCCGTGCCTTACGGTCTTCAACTTTCCCTGCTTAACTGAAAAACAACAACAATGGATTGGGTGAGACAACTTGTCTCAGTGAGTTCTATCGCAACCCCTTACTAATTCTCTCGGTTCAATTATGCTTGATTCATTATTCTAAACTCATAACTCATAGTCCTCAAAGGTGACTATGTGGCTAATTAACTAAAAGTTGACCTCGTAACCCTCAAGCCGGTTACAAGATACAACACTAACTAAAGTTATAGTGTGTCACTGGCACTTGGCATAATAAGCTTCCGGTGAACCTGTCCCTACTAATCGGCTGGGCCCCTAACGGGGCCTAGGTTCATAAGGCTCATGACTGCCTCTCCCCTAGCACACTAAACTAAATAGGGTCGTCACCCCGACTAAAGATATATATGAAGATATACCTGAACTGAACTCAACAATGAACTTAAACATAACAATAACTTAACTCAACAATGAACTGAACTTAACATAAACTTATTACTAACGTGATCTAATTACTAACTTAGTCTAATTATTAAGTGATCTCTCATGGATTACTAAGGTTCGCTAACTTAACTTATCAATCTTACTAAACCAGTCAGTCCAGCACAATACATCAATCACAAAGTCATAACATGAAATCAATGGTTAATCACATGAGCATTCACTTAACCTGAACATAATCCAAACATAACCAATCATATGGTACTAACTTAACTTGGATTCAATCACAGTCAATTACCACTCAATTCATGGCAATTAAATTATAGTATCATTGGGGAAGGTGGAAGGAGGGATTAGAAAGCAATTGGAATCGTTCGGAATGATTTAAAACACTTTTTAAAATAGGCAACCCGAAGACCACGCACGACTCGTGCGCCCATACACACGATCCGTGCGTGTCTATCATTTATCGTATCATTCCATTCCGATCCCTAATTACTTCCCAATCGACACTACCACTTTAGTCATAGCCAAACATATAGAATTACAGTGTTCCCATCCTAGGGGAACCTTGGGGAGTGGGTTGGAAGGGACTTAGGACCAATCGGAATAGCTTAGGACGTATTTCAAAATTCGCATCAGCAAGGGACACACGATCCGCGCACCTTGGCACACGACCCGTGCGCCTGTTCAAAAACAGCACCAGTGGTTCCAAAATCTCATGCACGACCTGTGCTCAGAGGCGCACGGTCTGTGCGTGACTATCAGTATTTCAGAAAAACAGTTTTCGCGTTTTCTTTTCTATTCCGATCGTTCCCATGTCCATTCCGATTCACAGTCAAACTCAATAACACATCAATACAGACATGGCAACCAGTACATTCAGTACAATCACTAATATTCATTCAACAATCACACTCATGCAATTTAACAATTTCAATCCCAATGATCTTATGACTCGATGATTCACCCGCGAGATTTTCGTAAACATTATCGACTCGAATTTTATAAAAACGCGAGACCTGAACCAGGACACACATGCATACACAGATTCATGGTTTCCCTAGTGAGTTATAGAACTCACCTTTTGATGATGACAAACAACCCACACCGAGACTTCACGATCACGATCACACGGTGACTCCAAATTCTCCCAAACCGCTCCAATTAACTTCCAACCGAAAACCCAGCCACTGAACTACTCTCTAGGTTGCTCCAATTTGCGTTTCAGGTACAGGGACTGGTTCTACAACCCTCAAACATAACATGCAAGGGACAGATTTGGTGTTTGGCCATGTGAAGCTCAATGTGGTCTTCAATGGTGGAATGTGGTGGAGGAGAAGGATGGTTTCGAAAATTGTATCAATGGAGAGAGGATGGAAAACTGAAACTAATGGTGAAATCAGATTGTACATGCAAGGCATTTCTGAGGAACTCTCCCTTCTCCTTCTTCCTTCTCTCCCTCACGCCCCATTCTCTTTTTCTCTCTTCTCTGGTTTATTGTTTTTGAGTTTTCAAAGAGTGAAGTTTTTTTTTTGTGTTTCAGCTGGAAGGGGTATACATATATACATATATATAGGCTTGGTAAAAGACAACCATACCCTTCACTTAGAAATTTCATTCCTAATGACTCCCACCAGCTCTAACTAACTAAATATGATGCAATTAACTCAATTTGGCACACAATTCTCTCAATTAACCAATCAAGTAAATCACTTTCAATTTATTTTATTTCTAATCAAGACAAGAATTCGCAAAAATAATAATTCACGCCAAATTATTTAAATAGCGAAAATTGGGGGTATTACAATCACCCCAACTTTTAAAAATTTTGTCCTCAAAATTGGACCAATCAAACAATTTAGCACACAATATACCTTTCGCCGAATCATCAACTGCCTTGCCTTTCTGAGCGTTCAGCACAAAGACTATTCCCGCTTGCGGAGTTAGCATTCCATTCTCGGTTCCTCTTCTTCACTGGGCATTCGTAAGCATAATGCCCTTCGCCTTGGCAATAATAACACACTGTCGTTCCCAGACGACATTCTCCTCCATGGGGCCTCCCGCATTTGCCACAGTTGGCGGGCTTTAATAATTCCGACGCCTGCACTTGCTTACCCTTGCTGGAGACACCTCTCGGTTCTTCCTCCGGAGTGGACCATTCAGCCGCTTTCCTCTTCTTTACTGGGCACTTGTTAGCATAATGCCCTTCTCCCTTGCAATAAAAACACACGGTTGATCCTAGACGACACCTTCCGCTGTGGGGCCTTCCAGACGCCGAACACTTAACGGACCTCGGAACTTCAGCTACCACAACTTGCTTTCCTTTGGTGGAGGTATTCCGCGGTTCATCTCTTGGGGTTGGCAATTCCAATGCCTTCTTTTTCCCTTTCCTATCCGCTTTCCTTTCCTCATTCGATCCGTTGAGATTTGTTTCTGCAACATACACTCGCGGCTGCTGACTCGTCAGTTCTTGATGCATCCACATCATGTCCTGCATCATCTGTTGCTGATTCACGATCACGTTCTGCATCCATTTAGATCGAGGATCGACGGGGACGCTTCTCCTACTTCCACCAGCCATGATTCTGCGAAATATGCACAAAGTGTTTAGTTGATCAGGCTAAACGTCTAATAGCATACTAAGAGGAATCACGCTTAGAGGACTTAAGAGACTCATGATTCTAAGTCCGACTAGGTCGAACTGCTCTGATACCAATTGTAACACCCCGTTAATTTCTATCTTGTAGAAATTACCGAAGCGCACTACTGGCATACATCAGAGTGACTTCCTTTTTAAATACTGAACACATACTAATACTCGATGCTAAAAACCCATCAAGTTCGCTTACCTAACTTAACATAAAATACATAAAGTCGGTCCTTACACCAGTCAACTAGTGTTTAGTACCAAAACCGAAAGTCTGCGGAAGCGATTTACAACTTAAAAACATAAGTCGTACCATCGTACATCTTAAGAAACTGAATAACAAATACAGAAATACAAAGGAAACTGAAATACGAGACATAATGAAATAAAGATAGCGGCCGCTCCTCAAGTGTAACAGCCCAGGTCCAACGTATTGGCCACCCCAGCACTATTACATCACGGTCTTCTCTACCCCCCTTGTAGAATTTTTGCCTTCTGTGGGAATCGAACCTTGCACCTGAGGCATAAGTGCAAGTTAAACACACCTCCCACTACCAATTGAGCGCGCGCTCAATTGGTAGTGGGAGGTGTGTTTAACTTGCACTTATGCCTCAGGTGCAAGGTTCGATTCCCACGGAAGGCAAAAATTCTACAAGGGGGGTAGAGAAGACCGTGATGTAATAGTACTGGGGTGGCCAATGCGTTGGACCTTAGCGGTTACATCAAGCGTCTCCATAGCCGTGCCTCACGGTCTTCAACTTTCCTTGCTTAACTGAAAAACAACAACAATGGATTAGGTGAGACAACTTTTCTCAGTGAGTTCTATCGCGACCCCTTACTAATTCTCTCGGTTCAATTATGCTTGATTCATTATTCTAAACTCATAACTCATAGTCTTCAAAGTTGATTATGTGGCTAACTAACTAAAAGTTGACCTCGTAACCCTCAAGCCGGTTACAAGATACAACACTAACTAAAGTTATAGCGTGTCACCGGTCACTTGGCATAATAAGCTTCCGGTGAACCCATCCCCACTAATCGGCTGGGTCCCTAACGGGGCCTAGGTTCATAAGGCTCATGACTGCCTCTCCCCTAGTACACTAAACTAAATAGGGTCGTCACCCCTGTTGCGGCCGAAAAAGTCCCTGAGGGGATCTTTCTTCGTTTACAACTTTTTAAAACAATGAAGTCGCCACCAATATTTTTTATAAGGAAAATATTGAAGAAAAACCTTTTTGGAAAGGGAACGGCCTTTTGGAAACCGGAAAATTTGGGTTCGGGGGTCGGTTAGGCATGGGGAATGTATTAGCACCCCACACCTCCTTTCTACCGAAAGGGAACCTTTAATTAAACATGTGGTTTTAAGTGTTGATTTGGAAAATACTTAAATTGCCTCTATATTGAAAAGGGAATGAGAAGACTTAATGAAAATTTTTATTTTTGGCGCTTGACGAGAGTTAGCCTCTCGCTCCTACGTATCTCCCGGTGCGATGGAGAATTCAAAGCTACGTAGTTCTTGGCCTGTCTTTCTTTTGAAAAGGTTTTTGTCTTTTATCTTTTTAGTGAGTTTTCGAAATAGGACGAGCATTTAGTGAATGATTAAACTACCCAAGGTTATGGATAATCACCGCTAAGTGTTCTTGAAAATGAGAGTCACCACCGCCAGTCAGACGAACAAGGGTTCTGATTGACTATTAGTAGCAACTCGTTTTTTATTTGCTCTTTTGAAAATGATTTTCGAAAGAGATTGATTAGCACGGATGATCAAACTAACACAAGCTATGGGTGATCACCGCTTATTGTTCTTTGGGGGGAAAAGACATCGCTACCAAGGGCTAGACGAATAAAGGTTCTGATTAACCATTGGCAACGAGGGGTTTGAAAATGATTCTAGCTTATTGAAATGATTCTCTTTGTTACGCAAATGCTAGTTTTTGATTGCTAAAATGACTTTTATTTGCTGCGCTTGACGAGAACGAGACTCGCTCCTACGTATCCCAAATGGGAATCAAAGCGACGTAGTTCTAATTTGAAAATGAAAATGCTTTTGAAAGGGTTTGGAAAAAGGAAAAGCTTTCATAATGACCAAGCAAGCAAAGACTTTGAGTGATCATTACTAATAACTCTTGATAGCGTTCATGACAATCAAACAAGCAAAGGCTTTGGGTGATAGTCACTAATAACTTGCATTGGTTAGAAAAGAGTTTGAGAGGTTTTTGGGAAAGAGTGAAGTTATTATCAAAGATTGGTTATAAAGTTCAAGCACATTCGTTAATCGAGCAATCACGCATTTGTTGAACGTCAACTAAGACTAGACATGCCAATACAATCAAAGATTCAAATGTCAAGGATGCAAAGTAAGGTTCTCAAGACAAATGTGTGTGTGTGTGTAAGAAAGAGTGTATTTACCCTAATGACTCTATGCTACAACAAGCAAGTAGGCTTACGTCTTCATTAGGAGGTCATACAAGTGGAGGGGATGGCACACAATTAAATCAAGACATTTAAGTTGCATCAAGAGCAATTAAACAATTGATCACAGGCATAGAATGATCTTAGTTAAGCTAGTGAACATGTGAGCAATGATTTCTCAATAACATGAACAAAAGGAATTGCATCAAGACTAGGGTAAGCCTATCCTTTGCAATCAATAATATGAACAAATGCCCAAAGGTTAATAACACGATCAAAGAGGAGGGGGCATCAAGGTTTTGGGTAACCTATCCCTTGCAATACCTCACGAACCCTAAACCATAAACCTACAATCTCATCTTTTATTCATTAAAAAACAAAATTACAAGAGGAAGGTTGAATCATCTAAAACCATCTTCACCACTTAAAATATGATGCCCTAGGCACAAGTGGGAGTCACACGATTTATCATCAACACTGAACAATGATCAAACTAGAATATAAGAACAAATAAATAAACATTAAAACAAAGTTGAATCACATAGAGCAATCCTCTCACTTTGAGAAAAATGCACTAGGCACTAGTGAGAATCAACTTGTCTATCATCGACCTAATTCTTAAGGCAAACATTAAAAGTAATTTCAAACCCTAATTTTGTCTAAAGTGTGCGCATGAAAGTTGATTAATGCAATTAGGTGAAATGTTTTTATGAAATGAAATGAAAATGTTTTGAATGAATGAGGGTAAAAATGATTTATGAGATGAGAGTAAAATGCAATGAGAGTAAAATGTTTTTATGAGATGCAATGCTTTTGGTAAAATATTTGAGTAAAATTTAAATGAAAGGGTAAAAGTGAAAAGTAAAATCTTTTTGGAGTTTTTTGTAAATGTTTGAGTAAATAGTAAAATCTTTTTTGGTTTTGGTAAATTATTAATGAATGGTAAAGTAAAAAGTAAGTGAGTGGTTAAAAAAAATTAACACAAATGCATTCATTCACACAAGATCAAACAACACATTTCAAGTACAAAAATATGCACAAAGAGGCCTCTAAGGCCGAAGCAACAACATAAACAAATCACCAAATTATTTCATGTCAAGATTTACCATCAACACATAGAACAAGGCACAAGACTAAACCCTAAATTATCATGCCATGTTACAAAACAATCATCAAGCAAAGCATGTATTTATTCTTCACATAATCAAAGGAATGAAAAGGCAACAAAAACCCTAGGTTTCTAAGCTTAAACCCGAGGCACCCATACACCAAAATCAAGCCAAGATTCAACTTCAAATTCATGATATGAACAAGAGGATGCAAGAATAACACAATATGCGAAGGCTTCTTAGTAAGAAAATGATGATTTATTTAATGAAAAGTGAGAAAATGAGTATGGAAATGCAAACAACATAGTTAAAACACAAGAACATTCCCTTCAAGGCCAAGGACACATCTCAAACACCCAAGGCTCCCAATGTCCTTGTCAAAGTGTTTGAAATGAGTCCTCTAAGCTTTTTTCAAGAAGGGAAAGAGGAGTAGAAGAGAGATCTACATGTTAATAATTAAAGAAAATGCAAGAGATAATAGGCTTACCTCTAGATCTAACTAGAAAAGGGAGAAGGATGAAAAATAGAAGCAAGAACACTTTAAGAACACATCTAACAAGCCTGGATCCTCTCGCAAATCCTCCTCCCTTGGTGGATTTTAATGAAACTTGGATGATTATGGAAGCTTAGAAGGAAATCTATTGAATGAATGAAGGATTATCAAACTTTTGTGGTTGATTGTTGAAGAATTTGTGTGGAGGAGGGGAGGAGAGGTCACGGCTGAACAAGGAGAGGAAAGGAGAGTATTGTGTGCAAGGGTAAAAATGAGAGTGTCCTCCTCCCTATGGTCTCTTATTTTGGGTTTTATATGAGGTGCAAAATTAACGGTATATAGGACATGGTGCTTTTGCGAACCATTGAGATTTGAGATAGAATTTGAATCAAAGGCCAAGATTGCACTGCACATGGATTAGGGACAAGGAGAAAACACAAATGAGTGAGGAATGGCTGGTCATACACGAAAATTAGGAGTTTTTGTTGCACAAAAATTGTCAAGGGCAATTAGGGTTTTGTACACAAAGTTGTAGCCTAGGATTTGATCTAGAATTTTAATCAATGGCTAGGAATACAACTCACATGGATCAAGGGCATGAAGAAACAAAAAATGAGGTGAAAAATAGCTGGAAAATTCGGAGCCAAAGAGGCCTTGGTGCCCAAGTTTTTTGCAAGCTTGCCAAAAGATAGTACATTTTGTCTTATATGAGGACACTTCCTTATTTTACCATTTTTGATTATTCTTTTCATGATAATTCCATAAATCTTACCATTTTGGGCCATGTCTTAGGAAATCAATCATTGGGCCCAAAATTCTATGATATCACCATTCCCAAAATTGATTTGATACCTCTCCTTGAAGGAAATTCCCATTTTACCCTTTCCTTTAAATTTGAGCTTTTATGCAAATGAATAACATCCATGCGCATAAAAAAAATAAAATCTAATTAAGCACATTCTTCCTCAAATAACTCCCCTGATGATTACCCAGTGATTTGTGATGAAAAACCGTTTTTGTTGTGAAATGACCAAAATGCCCTTTTTGACCCTAAAACCCTAATTTATCCAGGAAGTGTATTTCAACTCTAAAAATGATTTTAAAAGCTCTGGAATGACTTTTAGGACTCAAAAATGCAAAGCATAATGCTCCTCACTCCTCAATTTACTTACTTTTGTGGAAAATTAGGGTTTTGACCTAAGCCGGACAAAATTGGGGTATGACAACCCCGACTAAAGATATATATGAAGATATACCTGTACTGAACTCAACAATGAACTTAAACATAACAATAACTTAACTCAACAATGAACTTAACTTAACATAAACTTATTACTAACGTGATCTAATTACTAACTTAGTCTAATTATTAAGTGATCTCTCATGGATTACTAAGGTTCGCTAACTTAACTTATCAATCTTACTAAACCAGTCAGTCCAGCACAATACATCAATCACAAAGTCATAACATGAAATCAATGGTTAATCACATGAGCATTCACTTAACCTGAACATAATCCAAACATAACCAATCATATGGTACTAACTTAACTTGGATCCAATCACAGTCAATTACCACTCAATTCAGGGCAATTCAATTATAGTATCATTGGGGAAGGTGGAAGGAGGGATTAGAAAGCAATTGGAATCGTTCGGAATGATTTAAAACACTTTTTAAAATAGGCAACCCGGAGACCATGCACGACTCGTGCGCCCATACACACGATCCGTGCGTGTCTATCATTTATCGTATCATTCCGTTCTGATCCCTAATTACTTCCCGATCGACACTACCACTTTAGTCATAGCCAAACATATAGAATTGCAGTGTTCCCATCCTAGGGGAACCTTGGGGAGTGGGTTGGAAGGGACTTAGGACCAATCGGAATAGCTTAGGACGTATTTCAAAATTCGCATCAGCAAGGGACACACGATCCGTGCGCCTTGCACACGACCCGTGCGCCTGTTCAAAAACAGCACCAGTGGTTCCAAAATCTCACGCACGACCCGTGCCCAGAGGCGCACGGTCCGTGCGTGACTATCAGTATTTCAGAAAAACAGTTTTCGCGTTTTCTTTTCTATTCCGATCGTTCCCATGTCCATTCCGATTCACAGTCAAACTCAATAACACATCAATACAGACATGGCAACCAGTACATTCAGTACAATCACTAATATTCATTCAACAATCACACTCATGCAATTTAACAATTTCAATCCCAATGATCTTATGACTCGATAATTCACCCGCGAGATTTTTGTAAACATTATCGACTCGAATTTTATAAAAACGCGAGACCTGAACCAGGACACACATGCATACACAGATTCATGGTTTCCCTAGTGAGTTATAGAACTAACCTTTTGATGATGACAAACAACCCACACCGAGACTTCACAATCACACGGTGACTCCAAATTCTCCCAAACCGCTCCAATTAACTTCCAACCGAAAACCCAACCACTGAACTACACTCTAGGTTGCTCCAATTTGCGTTTCAGGTACAGGGACTGGTTCTACAACCCTCCAACATAACATGCAAGGGACAGATTTGGTGTTTGGCCATGTGAAGCTCAAGGTGGTCTTCAATGGGGGAATGTGGTGGAGGAGAAGGATGGTTTCGAAAATTGTATCAATGGAGAGAGGATGGAAAACTGAAACTAATGGTGAAATCAGATTGTACATGCAAGGCATTTCTGAGGAACTCTCCCTTCTCCTTCTTCCTTCTCTCCCTCACGCCCCATTCTCTTTTTCTGTCTTCTCTGGTTTATTGTTTTTGAGTTTTCAAAGAGTGAAGTGTTTTTTTTTGTGTTTCAGCTGGAAGGGGTATACATATATACATATATATAGGCTAGGTAAAAGACAACCATACCCTTCACTTAGAAATTTCATTCCTAATGACTCCCACCAGCTCTAACTAACTAAATATGATGCAATTAACTCAATTTGGCACACAATTCTCTCAATTAACCAATCAAGTAAATCACTTTCAATTTATTTTATTTCTAATCAAGACAAGAATTCGCAAAAATAATAATTCACGCCAAATTATTTAAATAGCGAAAATTGGGGGTATTACAAAAGTCATACAATCGGTAACATAACTAACAGAAGTTAGAAAGGACTAAACATGAAATCAAATCTCCCAAGACTCCATGAGTCGCACCGGCTAACCGTGCTTCGTCGCCTTTGCTTTCCCTTACTTTTCTGTAAAAACCACAACATATAAAGGGTGAGATAAACATTATCTCAGTGAGTCCTATCGAGACCCCTTACTAACTCTAGCGGTTCATTAAGCCTTATCTTGTGAACTCATGGCCCTAATAAGCAACCATGTGGACATGTATTTTATTTTCATGTAACTTGTAGCCCTAATAAGCAACTACTCGTTAAATTAATTACTTTTTTGATGTAGCCCTGATAAGCAACTACACGTCATATTTTCATGAACTTAGCACAACACCTCAAGCCTACCTTAGCATGGTTATTTCTCTGGCCTTTGGTGAACCCATCCCGCTAATCACTAGTGGGCAAAACATGTGGGCCTAGGATTTGGGGCTCATGACTTCCCCCACCCTAGTATGCTAATAAACTGGAAGATCGTCATCCTCGATATACTCAAAGTATACCATCTACCTTTCCCCGAGGGAAAGTAACTTGAATTGTGTTTACATGAATTGAGAGTTTTAATGTCTTTATAAACTTACAATCAATTATCTTAGCATGACATGATGAACTCTAGGTTCATTATCTCAACATGATCCGTATGCACTCGCGTTCGCTATGGTATGGTTTTCCTTAACATTTATAACTTGTGAGATTTACCTCAAACTTCTTTCATTTCATGACATTAGTAGGTTTCCATCCTTGGGAAACATTGGGGAATCAATCGGAAAGGAATCAGAATCGTTTAGAACGGATTAAAAAGGATTTCGAGTTAGGGTAACAGAAGGATCCGCACGGTCCGTGCTCCAGAGGCACACGACCCGTGCGTATCACTAAAATTTCAGTTTTGAAAAACGTACAGGGCGCACGATCCATGCCACTAGGGCGCACGATCCGTGCGTGTTTTAAAATTGTGAAAGCCTGAATTGCGTAAGTCACGCACGGTTCGTGCCCAAGGGCGCACGATCCGTGCTGTGTTAAAATTTCATTTCCTTGGCTACTCCGAACAAGGCGCACGACCCGTGCCCTTGTGAGGCACGATCCGTGCGTCCTTGACAGTGGCCAATTTTTCCAGTTTCGTGTCATTTTTCCAAGTCCGTTTCGATTCCAATTTCGTTCCGATCGATATCCTAACATAACAATTATTATTCCAAACCAGCGAAAGCGATTAAACAATCAAACAACACATATCATCAATCAAAAATCTCATCAATTTGAGTAATTATGCAATTTACGGTTTTTCGATAAACGTTTTCGTCAAGTTTTCACAAAGCGGATTTCGGTAATATCGTTTCAGAAATAAAGTGACGCAACATCAAAGACATCCCTAAGCGAGTATAGAACTCACCTAACGTGATGATAATCACGTAACCATCGGATCAACGGAGAGGCACGGTTGGATTAACCTCACGAACGATTCTCGTACACGAACTTTCCTCCCCATTCGAACTCAAAGCTGCTCTCCTACTCAGATCGGAATCAGACATTGATTCTGTTGCTCTCAAATGGCGATGTGGTTGGTTAAGGTGGGCTAGTTACTGAGTATCAAGCTTCAGTCATCACATGCAAGACCTCTACAGCTCAAAGCTTCACTTTGAAGGTGCAAGGTTCAACAATGGAGGAAAAGGAAAAGTGGTGGAGGTGGACATGAGATTAGTATCAGATTGTAGAGTAAGAAAAATGAAAGAGAATGGTATGATTTTTGCTTACATGCAATCCTTGGAGCTGAATTCACTTTCCTTCTTCTCCTCTCCCCTCTATGCGTCTCTCCTCCCTTCTATCTCTCTTGTTCTACTGATTTTCAGAAATGAGGGAAATGGGAAGTGTGGGGGTTGACTTGGTCAGCTGAGGGGTAGTCACTTAAGGTTGGGAAAAAGACTCTTCTACCCTCCCTCATTAGCATTTCATTTAATTCACCTCTAATCCAACAATTACACTCAAACTTCTACTCTTAGCACAAACTACCAATTATGTTTAAACAATAATATTATTTATTTCAATCCTCACATAATATTTAATTATCTCATAGCAACCTCTTGTGCTAGATTTTGATTTAGCCTACAATTTGCCTTAACCGTTTTCGCTAATTTAAATAAATTAATTTAGCTAATTAGGGGATGTTACAGATAACTACACTAATATATAAAAAAAACACGGGATAATTGCACTAATATATAAAAAAACACGGGATTAATATTTGCTATTGATAATTATAATTTTTGAAGACTACTATAAACCTACTATCTAAAAAAAACAAAAAGGCTTCATGACTATTTAAACTGATTAATATTTGTCATTAATACCTAAAAAAGGACAAATAATTGTCACTGATATATAAGAAACACGGGATAAATATTTCTTATCAATAATCTACTATTTATCTTTTACTATCTACTCTAATCTACAAATCAACTCAAATAGTCAATTAAAACTATGAGATAACTGCACTGATACATAAAAAAACACGGGATAACTGCACTGATAAATAATAAAATACGGGGATAAATGCAATGATATATATAAAAACACGGGATAGCTGCATTGATATATAAAAAAATACGGGATAACAACACTGATATATAAAAAAAACACTACACTAATATATAAAAAAAATACAGGATAAATGCACATATTGTTTTTAAATAATACTTTTAAATTTTTAGATTTTAATATTTATCTATTTTTTATTTGAAACTCCATTTTTCTCTACTTTAACTTTGTCTTTATTTTCACGGGGTAATATTCAGACTATTTAAATATTGTCTAAGTTCATTCATAAAAAGAACACGACAGCACCCATGCGTATGCACGGGTATCCTACTAGTTTGAATTTGTATTAAAATTGATAAATGCAATAAAATGATTCCATATACTTGGAATTTAATTGCATTTCAGTTATGACCAATTGTATTGGTATTTAATTTAATTAATGTTACATATTGAATTTAATTTGATTTTCATTTATTTTATTGTAAAGAAATAATCAAGACCAGGTGATTTGGCGTCATAGTTGCTGACGTGCGGAGGGAGGGATGACATGGTCCAATAAAAATTACTATGGTGTCCCGGCCACATAAGAAGTGCATTAAATTTTTACACCACAAAATGCTCTATGGATGACACATTGGAGAAAATGCTTTGAGGTATCTATACAATTGTACTATTAATAGATATATTGGATTTTGGTGTACATGACTCTAGGGAAATGCATTTGATATTTGTAATGTAAAAGAGAGAATAAACGAAAACAAAAAAATCTTGAAAAAAAATAAGGAAAAGGTAGTGTTTTTTAGAAAAAGCGCTACTGATGATCTTAGGCCTTTTCAGAATGGGTAGCGTTTTTTAGTAAAAGCGTTACTCATGTTCGTAGCGCCTTTTGGGAATGGGTAGCGCTTTTTAGTAAAAGCGCTACTCATGCTCTTAGCGCCTTTTGGGAATGGGTAGCGTTTTTGAGTGAAAGAGCTACTCATTCCTATCAATGGGTAGAACTTTTAAAGCGCTACTGTTGGGAGAGTGGAATCAGTAGCGCCAAGATTAGTAGCGCCCGAAAGCGCTACCCATTCCCAAATCTGTTGTAGTGTCTAAATTATGCTTTGAATCGTGAAAATGGGTTGTGTGGATTGAAGAGTATGAAGCCTCTATTTATAGGCTATGAGAAAAATATTACCGTTGAAACAAATGTAGAAGTGTCAGAATCGATTGTGTGCCTGAATGTACTAAGAGTGAAAATCGATTTTATGCCTAAGTAGATCTAGGATGAGAAATTGATTATGTGTTTGTTTGAAAATAGATGAAATCAATTTTGTGCTTCTTTAAAAGATAAAAATCGATTATGTGCTTCGTTAACATAAAGATAAAATCGATTATGTGCTTGAGTATGTTTAATGGGAAAATCGATTCTTGCTTGTTTAGAAAGAGATGCAAATCGATTGTATACTTAGTAAAAACAATAGGAATCGATTCTTTGCTTTGAAAGGGAGTTTATGAATCGAGTATATACTTTCATATTTGAGTTAGAAATCGATTTTGATCGATGTTTAGTTAAAAGTAGTGTATCGATTTCTTTCTTTTCCAAAATGGTTTTTAAGTTTACGTGTGCATGCATGCAATTTGAAAAGCTAGTGAAGACGTGAGACTTTGAGAGATGAGCTGACCCTCGGAAGAGCTTAGACTTTTTCCAAAGACAATCCCCAAACCCTAAGGACTACCCTTATTTCTTGAGACTTCAATTCTTGAGCTTGATTGTCTTAGATCGTGACTTTAGATACTTTGTCACTTTCATCACCTTTGGCCATCAACTTTGGCTTTGTCTTTTTCATCATCAAAACCTAACCTGCAATATAAGTTACCTGTAGTACAAGATGTCCACATTCTCCCCCTTTTTGATGATGACAAAACTTTACTCATCTTAAGGTGGGAGGTTAGTTCATCAAACAAAATAATGCATACATATATATATATATATATATATATATATATATATATATATATATATATATATATATATGTGATTATACTCCCCCTTACTTGATGCTCCCCCTGTTTCTTTTACTATATGCAAAGTAAAAATATTTCTCCCCCTATATGTTTAATATGACAATATTATATGCTTCATGCAACACTATATTTCTCCCCCTTTTTGTCATGATCAAAAGGGTCGACATATGATAATGTTTGCGAATCTAAACAGCATTTGTTTCATTCAAATAAAAGAGGAATCAATGATTCCAAGTTCTCTTCGAATGAAAAAGAAGCTTTCTTTTTGTAAAGGTTTCGTGAAAATATCAGCTAGCTGTTTTGACGATTCAACAAATTCAATCACACAATCGCCTTTTTGGACATGATCTCTAAGAAAATTATGTCTAATCTCTATATGCTTGGTCCTAGAGTGCTGAACGGGGTTCTTTGTAAGACTGATAGCGCTGGTGTTGTCAAGAAGTTGTTGCTTCATCCAAAGGATTTGTGCGCAGCAACTTCCTGCTGCAACATATTCTGTTTCAGCAGTTGACAGTGCGACACTGACTTGTTTCTTGTTGTGCCAAGTGACTAACGCACTACCTAGTATGTGACATGTTCCACTAGTGCTTTTTCTATCCAATCATACCTCGATATTTGCTTAGTTCTACCGGTTTACCTTCTTCATCTTTGTCTAAGTAGCATGAAGTGCTCATTGGAGTGGACATTTCCTTTGTTTTGTCCATTTCGAATCTCTTAAGTAGTTCTTTGCAATATTTTGATTGAGAGATGAAGATGCCATTGTTGGTTTGTTTTATTTGAAGCCCAAGGAAGAAGTTGAGTTCTCCCATCATTGACATTTCAAACTCACTCTACATAATACTAGAAATTTTTTTGCAAAGCAATTCATTAGTAGCACCGAAAATAATGTCATCCACATAAATTTGTACATGCAATATATCATTTTTGTATTTCTTTATAAATAGTGTAGTGTCAACTTTCTCTCTTTGAAAATCATGTTCAAGTAGAAATTTACTTAGTCTTTCATACCAAGCTCTTGGAGCTTGCTTCAGGCCATACAATAAAATAATACTAAGGTGCTCATTTTTCTTTTAAAACACAAAATTCTATGAAGCATATGATTAGTTCAGATTTTATTTGATAAAAAGGACAATGAACAAATTTTCTTTTGCAATGGTTTTTTAAAAAGAATATTGACTAATCTTAATCATACAATGCCTATCTGAATCATGAACTCTAAGATGGTGGTATTATAATTTCTATATGCACAGACTTAGAGAATTTAACGGGGTCCTTTGTGTTTCCATCTAATCATGATCTATATGAATGAGATATGTTCTGCTTAGTTACTTTGACATGTCTTATAAATGTTTTTCTCAGATGCATGAGAAAGAGTCAAACACTTACTTTCTTGCATATATGTCAATCATAGTGGATAGATCATTTATAGGTACTAACCTTTACCAAAGATTCTTTGTTCTTACCATAAGTCACATGACTGCTTGACCTGGGGTGAGTGTTTAAGGGCTTTGCTTCTCCAGTCATGCGCTTTGTGTTTTTGCTATCAAGGTACCAATCTGTCCCCCATACCCTGAAGCATACCTGCAGTGATTTAAAACAGGGTTCTAGCTACCCAAATCTCTTTGGGTCCATGTGGGTTAGTGTTTGGTATGGTCCTTTAGGAACCCACACCTGTGAATCGTGAAAATGGGTTGTGTGGATTGAAGAGTATGAAGCCTCGATTTATAGGCGATGAGAAAAATATTACCGTTGAAACAAATATAGAAGTGTCAGAATCGATTGTGTGCCTGAATGTACTAAAAGTGAAAATCGATTTTATGCCTAAGTAGATCTAGGATGAGAAATCGATTATGTGTTTGTTTGAAAATAGATGAAATCGATTTTGTGCTTCTTTAAAAGATAAAAATCGATTATGTGCTTCCTTAACATAAAGATAAAATCGATTATGTGCTTGAGTATGTTTAATGGGAAAATCGATTCTTGCTTGTTTAGAAAGAGATACAAATCGATTGTATACTTAGTTAAAACAATAGGAATCGATTCTTTGCTTTGAAAGGGAGTTTATGAATCGATTATATACTTTCATATTTGAGTTAGAAATCGATTTTGATGTGTTGTTAAAAGTAGTGAATCGATTTCTTTCTTTTCCAAAATGGTTTTTAAGTTTACGTGTGCATGCATGCAATTTGAAAAGCTAGTGAAGACGTGAGACTTTGAGAGATGAGCTGACCCTCGGAAGAGCTTACACTTTTTCCTAAGACAATCCCCAAACCCTAAGGACTACCCTTATTTCTTGAGACTTCAATTCTTGAGCTTGATTGTCTTGGATCGTGACTTTAGATACTTTGTCACTTTCATCAACTTTGGCCATCAACTTTGGCTTTGTCTTTTTCATCATCAAAACCTAACCTGCAATATAAGTTACCTGCAGTACAAGATATCCACATATTTCTCCCCCTTTATGTCACGATCAAAAGGGTCGACATATGATAAAGTTTGCGAATCTAAACAACATATGTTTCATCATAGTCTATTCCTTCTTCTTGATTATAACCTTTAGCAACTAGTCTAGCTTTGTTTCTAACAATTATACCCGATTCATCTAGTTTGTTTCTAAACACCCATTTTGTGCCTATTATTTGATGCTTATCAGGCCTGGGAACAAGATCCCACACTTTGTTTCTTTCAAACTGATTTAACTCTTCTTACATAGCGATAGTCCAATGTTCATCTTCTATGGCTTCATCTAGATTCCTAGGTTCAATTTGAGATACAAAAGCCATATGATCACATGCATTTCTTAGAGAGTTTCGAGTAGTTACCCCTTTTGTTACATCACCTATAACATTTTCAAGCAAGTGGTCCCTTGGGATTCTCCATTCCTTGGGTAGCTCACTGCTTGATCCTTCTTCAATCTTCTCTTGAGGAGTGGATTTTGTCCCTTCCTCTTTATCTTTCTTCTTTTCATCTAACTGTAAATCTTTAAGTTCATCTGCAACATCATCAATAACCTTTCCCAGCCTTTTGGGGTTAGTCTCATCAAATGTAATATGTACAGATTCCTCAATTACTTTATTTCTTTTAAAGGCCTTGCTAGATAAAGAGTAACCGAGAAAAATTCCTTCATCAGCCTTAGCATCGAATTTTCCTAACTTATCCTTTCCATTATTTAAAACAAAACATTTGCATCCAAATGTGTGTAAGTGTGCAATGTTTGGTTTTCTCCCCTTGTAAAGTTCATAAGGGGTTTTCTTTAAAATAGGACTAATCAAAACTCTATGAAGCATATGATTAGTTCAGATTTTATTTGATAAAAAGGCCAATGAACAAGTTTTCTTTTGCAATGGTTTTTAAAAGAATATTAATTTCCTGTTTTGAAAAGACTCAACTAACCTAATCATACAACGCCTATCTGAATCATGAACTCTAAGATGGTGGTATTATAATTTCTATATGCACAGACTTAGAGAATTTAACGGGGTCCTTTATATTTCCATCTAATCATGATCTATGTGAATGAGATATGTTCTTCTTAGTTACTTTGACATGTCTTATAAATGTTTTTCTCAGATGCATGAGACAAAGTCAAACACTTACTTTCTTGCATATATGTCAATCATAGTGGATAGATCATTTATAGGGACTAACCTTCACTGAAGATTCTTTGTCCTTACCATAAGTCACATGACTGCTTGACCTGGGGTGAGTGTTTAAGGACTTTGCTTCTCCAGTCACGCGCTTTGTGTTTTTGCTGTCAAGGTACCAATCTGTCCCCCTTACCTTGAAGCATACCTGAAGTGATTTAAAACAGGGTTCTAGGTACCCACATCTCTTTGGGGTCCTTGTGGGTTAGTGTTTGGTATGGTCCTTTTGGGAACCCATACCTTTTTCACAGTTTGTCTACCTCTTGCCATGCAAACGGAAGCAGTATGTCCAGGTTTAGCACAATAATAACATTTAATGTATGGTCTAGTAGTAAATTTTGGTTTATGATGCACATGCCTTTTTATGGAATTGTTTCTAGGAGACCTAGGATGTACATGTTGTAAGTTAGACATCTTTCCTACTGTCCATTCTAGTTCTTGAACTTTCTTTTCAAATTCAACACATTTATCACACACATAATTGGCCTTAGAACATGCAAGACTATCATTTTCTTTTCTAAGCTCTAATTTTTCTTTAGTTAAAGCAATAACTTCATTTTGTAGATGAGAGATGACTTTCTTAGATTTACCTAATGCTTTAGCTAGTTTTACGGAATCATCATGCAATTCAGTAAATGCTTCATATAATTCATCATAAGCATCTTGTAAAGTTTCAGGTTTAGAGCTTACCTCATTTTCGCTTTCGCTTTCATGATCTGCCATAAGAGCAACATGAGCTTCTTCACTTTCTGAGCCATCTGAACTACTCGTGTCATTGTCTTCCCAAGCTACGTAGGCTTTCCTTCTTTTGTTTTCTTTGAATGCCTTTTTTTCAAATTTGGATCCCTTTTTCTGTAGATTTGGGCATTCCATCCTCATGTGACAAGGTTTCCGACATTCATAGCATGTTGGAGGACCGGATGAACTTTCTTTACTCGAGAACCTTTTTGGAGAAAAATTTTTAGAAATTTTTTTATTTCTCATAAGCTTTTTGAATTTTCGAACCATGAGAGCCATGCTCTCTTCGTTTTCATCATCGTCACTTTCTGAGTTATCACTGTCACAATGTCTACTCAAACTAGAAGCCTTTAACGCCAAGCTTTTCTTTTTCTTATCTGTATTTTCATGCTCAGCCAAATGAGTAAGTTCTAGTTCATGCTCTTGTAGCTTACCAAATAGAGTGGCAAGAGACATAGTAGCTAAATTCCTAGATTCAGCTATAGCGGTTACTTTGGGTTGCCATTCTCTGTTTAGACACCTTAGGAGTTTGTTAATCAGATCTTCAGCAGGGAATGGCTTTCCCAACAGACTCACTTGATTCACTATGTGAGTGAACCTCTTTTGCATCTCTGGAATAGTTTCTCCTATCTTCATTATGAATAGCTCGTACTCTCTGATAAGGGTGTTGGTTCTTGCTCTTTTTACTTCATTTGTACCCTCATGAGTGACTTGCAGATTATCCCACATTTCTTGAGCAGATTTACAATTTGATACTCTAAAGAACTCATCAGGACTCTAAGCAGAAGTAATAATATTTTTAGCCCGTAAATTATGTTGCACTTTTCTCTTTTCATCGTCAGACCATTCAGCTCTATCTTTAATAGTAAGAATACCATTTACCATATGCGTGGGGACATAGGGTCCTTTTTCCACAACATCCCATACATCTAAGTCTACCCCTTCCATAAATATTTTCATTTTTTCTTTCCAATATTCATAAGCTTTCCCGTTGAATCCCGGAGGACGGGTAAGAGAAGCACCCTCTTGCATAGACCAACTTGAAGCCATTTCTCTTGAAGCTGCTAGGCCCTTTATACAAGAGTCTAGCTCTGATACCAATTATTACCAAGTGGCTTCAGTCTCAAGAGGGGGCGTGAATTGAGATTTTAAAACTTCTCCCCTTTTAACGACGTAGATTAATTTTCGCGCAGGTTTATGGAAGCGAAGGTAAAAAAAAATAAAGCAATAAAGAACACAGCAGATTTATACTGGTTCGGTCACCTCCCAGTGACCTATGCCCAGTCCTCACACCCTTGTGAGATTTTCCACTAACACAACAAGGCTTACGGGTGCCTTGGAAACCTTTACAGACTCGGGCACTCTTCCCTAGGATACCCCACCTATGAAGAATCCTCAAATCTATTACAACAATAACAAGAGATACCCCACCCCTGTTACAACCAGCTGCCCCAGAAAGATACCACACTTCCTAGTACAAACAGCTACCCTAGAGAGATACCCCACTCCCTAGTACAAAATACAACAATAAAATGATTACAAATGTAAAGACCAAAATACCTCTAGTGTAGGCAGATATTACAACTTGAAATTTCCCCAACCCGACTAACCCTTGCGCGAGATCAGCTCTGACAAATGCAAAATGCGTGAAGAGCAAAAGTGTAAGTGAAAGGGTTGTTTTTCGTTTGAGCGTAATCGTAGAAATGGGTTGTGTTTTCTAATGAAATATGAAGCCTGTATTTATAGGCTTATCAAAATATGACCGTTGAATGATTTTAGGAATTGATTAATTGCTTGAAATAATTTAGTGCGTGAATCGATTCTTTGCTTTAAAAATATGACCATTGATGGCTTCTAACACTAAATGATAACAATCGATTATGTGCTTAAAGTGTATAGGTTGAAAATCGATTTTTTGCTTGATTAAACTAAGGAGCAAATCGATTTTGAGCTTTATGTATTTAAAGGGAAAATCGGTTTGTTGCCTTTTAAAGTATGTTTGGAAATCGATTTTGCTTTAAGGAAATAGTTGGAAATCGATTATTCTCTTTAAGAAGAGAGTCATAAATCGATTTCTCTTATAGAGTAGAGAGCCATGAATCAATTTTTAGCTTGATTAAAATAAGAAGTGAATCGATTTATAGCTTTATGTATTTAAAGGGGAAATCGATTTGTTGCTTCTAAATATATAGTTGGAAATCGATTTGAGACTTAGGAAAGATAATAGGAATCGATTTCTATCTTTTGAAAGGGTTTGGAAATCGATTCTTAGCTTTAGGAGAGAAGTCATAATCGATTTCTATCTTTCATAAAAAGGTTTTTATGTTACGTGCCTTACCTAAGTGCATGCATGCATTTTGAAAACTGTGAAGGCTATGAAGCTGTGAGATGAGCTGACCCACAGAAGCGGCTTACAATATATCCTAAGACATGACCCAAACCCTAGAGACTACCCTTATTTCTCGAGTCTTGTTTGCTTTGGATTTCCGCTTTGAGCACATCATCAAAACCTAACTTGCAATACAAGTAACCTGCAGTACAAGATATCCACAGTACTTTGTAAATCACACTATGGAACATCATGAATTTCCTACCACCAGGAATTCTGCACACCCTATCATGGGGGTCAACCCGCCAGTCGCCTCCCTGTGCGTCTTGCAGGTAGCGAGGGGGCTCTTTCCTTGGAAGGTAGAAACTCCTGGTGGAACGAACAGCACGAGCAACCCAGTCATAATTTAAACCACCGATCTCCACCACTTCATGCTCAAATGGCATATCATCATTAGAAGAGGTAACGATAAAGCCAGGGATGCCCGCTTCCTCCGAAGGCACGATATCATCTTCTACCGCAGACGACCCTCCCTCTACAGAACAATCAGCCGTCCTCATGGTAGAGGTGGGACCAGGGTACACCCCATTCGTCCGGGCTGTCTACTTCGTCCTCGCCATCTCTCAACCTGCAGGACAAGGGGGAGAACAAGCAGTTACGAGACAGACAAGAAAACTTGTAGACAACCCCCTCCCCTGAGGATGGAGACTTCAACAAAACAAGAAAGCTAGAAATATAAGCTGAAACTTAGCCCAAATTACCTTAGAAAATTAGAAGCAGCAAAGCTCGTGGAAATGTCAAACTGATAATGATGAGAACAAAAGAAGCAATTCCCCTCGGCACCAAAAAAAGCTCTGAAAGGTCATCAAAAAGAAAAACAGGCTAAGAGACAGGATGAGCAACAAAAAAGCAGAGTGCCAAGCACACGTCCACACAAGCCGGCACCCAAGAGGTTGGCAAGGAAGCAACCAGCGCCCATGAGGGCGCCTGGTGAGGAAGCAACCAGCGCCCATGAGGGCGCCTGGTGAAGAAGCAACCAGCGCCCATGAGGGCGCCTGGCAGGGCGCCAACACAAAAATCAACCAGCGCCCATGAGGGCGCCTGGCAGGGCGCCAAGCACCAAGGCAGCGCCCACGAGGGCGCCTGGCAGGGCGCCAACACAAAAGCAACCAGCGCCCATGAGGGCGCTTGGCAGGGCGTCAAGCACCAAGGCAGCGCCCATGAGGGCGCCAACACAAAAGCAACCAGTGCCCATGAGGGCGCCTGGCAGGGCGCCAAGCACCAAGGCAGCGCCCATGAGGGCGCCTGGCAGGGCGCCAACACAAAAGAAAGCAGCGCCCATGAGGGCGCCTAGCAGGGCGCCAAGACCAAAGCAGGAAGTGCCCATGAGAAGGGCAAAGCAGGCGGCGCCCATGAGGGCGCCTGGCAAGGCTCCAAAACCAAAGCAGGAAGCGCCCATGAGGGCACCTGGCAGGGCGCCAAGGCAGTGCACCAGGAGGCACCCAAGGGGCCTAGGAGGGCGCCAAACCCTATTTCGCAACACGGCGCCCAAGGCACCCAAGAGGGCGCCACCAATAGAAGAAAATAAACAACAAACACTTACCAAGGAGGAAAAACGTTGAAGCAAGTGGATTCTACCTCCTTTCTCCTCTTCAAGTAGGCGCCCTAAAGATAGCTTGATCCCTCCTCCTCCTCCTCTTCAAGTAGGCGCTCCAAAGGCAGCTTGATCCCTACTCCTCCGCAAAATTTCAAAGTGTGGACCACAAGACGAAGACTCACCCACTTATAGAAGGTAATTAGGTGAGGATAAAACTTATTATTTTTGCTCTCGAGAGTAGAAACCTAAAAACACAGTCGCTACAAACGCAGTGTCCCACGCGACTTCACAAATCCGGCAAATCAACCAAAGTCCTTCAAGCCAAGACCATCCTCCGAAATAATCTCGGCTTGGGGGGTAACTGTTCTGGACTGGACCAAGAGGTCCATTTAGCAATTTCAGGAGGTGCATTTAGCAATGGATATGGCTTGGCCCATATCCACAACATACAAGCCCAATCACGCTTGGACGGTTAATATCAATTCCGCTGATCCGACGATCCACAAACGGGCACGATTTCCTATAAATACCGGCTCGCATAGCCATTTACGAGGTACACACTCTTCCCTTGCAAATTCACTAGCTTATTCTCATACTGACTTGAGCGTCGGAGTGGCTTTGCAGGTACCCCCCCCCCCCCCCCCCCGGGCGCTCACTGACCTCCTGCCAGGGCAGCAAGAGACCTACCAACAGCAGCCGACCAAAATACTGCTAGGTACAGAACACTATCATATATTTGTATAGTCATCATCTATTGCATCTATTTTTTGGTATGCTTGCCAAAATGAATATGATGAAGCATAATGTGTAAAAAAAAATACGAAATACTATAAACATGGAAGAGTTTACACTCATCTTCAAGAATTAGAACAAAAAAGGTGAGTACAATGTGTTGGCAAAGTGTGCTTGAAGGAGATCTACATATGCAATGTGTTTCTAACATTCTTTCCTTTGATGATAAAACTCTATAAGTAATTGAAGGTGTACCCCATTCCGAGAATAGACAGTTATTTTCTCTGTTGAATACATGAAACTTGAAATGAACATCTGGATGTTTGTTTTCTAGTAGTAAAGATAAGTGATGCAAAAAATGAAAATCTGATGACCTCTCTTCTTTCATTTAGACATTTATAGTAAAAAAATTTAAGGATTTGTTAAATGGATTTAAACTCAAGGGTCGGGGGTTCGATCGCCACCTTGGGTACGGAGCAGCGTTAAAACTCTGGGCCAGTTGTCCCGCCCCTTGAGGCACCTACAATTCAGCGAGGGGATTAGTCACTACGGTCGGCGGTGGATACCATGGATAAAACCAAAAAAATATTTTTATAATTGCAGACAAATTATATAAAAAATTTGTTATAGATCAATAAGAGAGTTTTGGTTTAGAGGCTCTATTTGAGCTTCCTTATAGGAATTGAGATGTATACATGGACAAATTTTTATGCTTCCGTTTTTTTAAAAGAGTAACCTATTCCTAGAAGTGCAAAAGGCAAAAACAATGAATAATAACTAATAAAAGGAGAAAACAGATTTTCAATGTTAAATTGTATATTAAAATTTAAAATAAAAATCTGCTAAATGGTAAATATAAATAAAATAGATGAGAAGTTAAGTATTAATATAGACAAATATTAAAGAAACATATAAATAAAATAGATGAGAAGTTAAGTATATAAATATAAAATCAAAATCTTCGACTAATATAATAATATGTAGATAAGTCAAAGAAACATAGAAACTTATTTTACGTAAGATTTATATTTATATTCAAATTTTGTGTCAAAAAAACATACTTATATTCATATTTAAATTATATTTTATGTTGTTAATTGTTATTATCAATTTCTATAATTCCATGTTGATGGGGAGGGCAACATGGGATAACCTTTGGAGTATTAAATCCATTTTGAGAGCGTTTGAGCTTGTCTAGGGGCTGAAGGTGATATTTCATAAGAGTAAACTTATTGGTATTAATATAGCCGGCGAGTTTATATCTTCAGCGTCCATATTCCTTCTTTGTAGAACGGAATCCATTCCGTTCAAGTTTTTGGACACCCCTATAGGAGCGAATCCTAGAAGATCATCAACTTGGAGGCCGTTGCTTGACATGCTGAGGAAAAGACTATCATCTTGGAAAGGGCGTACCCTTTCGACAAGAGGCCGGGTAACTCTTATTAATTCTGTATTGGATACCCCTATACTTCTTTTCTTTTTAAAAATCTCCAAAGGTTGTGATTAAGGCTATGGTAAAAATCCAAAGGGACTTCCTGTGGGGTATTAATGAGGGAGAAGGAGGATTTGTCAACCGAAGAAGGCGGGAGGTCTTGGTATTAAAAATTTAGAGCTATTTAACATAGCTCTCTTATCTAAATGGAAGTGGAGGGCTTTGGTGGATTCTAATGCTAGTTGGAGGGGGGATATTGCTTTGGTGGTCTTGGTATTAATTCGGTATTAATTAGAGTTCCTTTGGTGGATTCTGTGTTGACTTATAGGTATGGGGATCTTGCTTCAATCTTTACGCACGGTTTGTTGGAAGGTGCTTCTAGAGGAAATCCAAGTTCCTTGTGGTGGCGTGACTTGCTTTCTTTGGATTCTAATCTGGCTCCAGAGGGGCGGTTTCGTTTGTGCGTTAGTAGAGGCTTGGGAGAGAGATCATCAGTCAAATTTTCGCATGATCACTGGCTTGGTCCCGAGTCTTCCCACTCGAGCCCAGCTTTTCCATAGAAATGTCATTTATTCGGAGGCCGAGACTATGTGCCCTTTTTGTAATCAATATATATTAATCACTTATTTTTGAGTTGTAGCTTCATCATGGAGGTCTGGAGGCGAGTGGGATCTTGGCAGGGTGTGTCTATTGTTGGTTCGCTGAGTTTGAATGATCTCTTTCGCAGGTATGGTGGGTTTTGCATAGGGAAAAAGTCAAAGAGAACTAAGCATCTGTTTTGTTTAACTACCTGCAGGTGTATTTGGACTTCTCAGAATGGTATTATCTTCAAGAACGAGGAGCCTAATTTGAAATCTATTCTATCTCGTATTAAGTCATTAACGTGGAGTTGGTTTATTTACAGATTAGGTTGTAACTCTAATTTATCTATTTACGTCTTGGGGGTTAAACCCTCTCCAGTGCCTAAACAATCTGTAATCATTCAATGGTTTGGGTTCAAGCACCCCTAGTGCTTCGTTAATGAAATTTTTGCTTATAAAAAAAAATATCAACATAAAAATAGTTAACTAATAATATTACACAAAGAACATCATTTCAAAATTTATAGCGGCAATTATGTGGTTTCATTAAAATTAAAGTCTCATTTATGTGCAAATTGTAAATAAATATTAATATAGTTTAAAATCTTGAGAAGCATTGAGGAGGGTCCATTGGGGCTTCCTTTAAAATGTAACAATAAATGGCAACTTTAATAAATATAAAAATTTGTTATGGAAAATAAAAAGAAAAAATTTACGAAAGTCCAAAGGACACATACAGAATTTGAAATTTGAGGATAAAAAAATGAAATGACTATTTTAATAATGGCAAAAGTCCTTATGAATCTTATTTGGCTAAACTACTAAATTCCACAAAGAACATATGGAATTTTGTTTTTTTAGAGGGGAAAAGTGAAAATTATAAAAGATGTAGTATTTTTTTATGCATAAAAGATGTAGTATATTGTTATAAAAATTTGTAAATTAAAGTTGACATCTTATAAACCACTTCAATTTTTATACTAAATATATGAATTTGGATAGTAACATGATATTTTGTTGTTTTGGATAACAATTTTGAATGATATAATGATATTAAATAGTTGTTATTTAAGTAATATTTAACACCACTATTTGGATGTCTTAAATGTTGGATGGAGATGTACTAATATTTAACACCACTATTTAAACAATTAAGTGAAAATATGGAGAAGAGCCTCCAAAAAAGATTCATTTAGGGTATGTTTGGGAGGGGGTTTTGCGAGGGGAAGGGAGGGGAGTGCTTGAAAAAATTAGTCTATATTTTAATATGTATTTAGGATTTTAAAAAATTAAAAGAACAAGTTGATAGATATCCATATAACATTTTTAATCACACTTGATTTATGTTTAAAGACATTTTATAGTTTTTTCAATTCTAGTTTGAAAAATATGCCCTCCTCTCCCTTCCCCTCCCAAACATACCCTTATATATTTATATTGATATTGATATAATTTACCAGAAAATAGCTAATAACAGTGAAACATTCCATCCTAGTCCGTTGTGGATAAATAGTAACTCCCGGTACTCATCAAATGCCTTTCTTCCCATTATTATCTGTGGAAAGTTTGGCTGCATATAGCTAACTTTAAACACTTGTTCTTATTTATCGACAGCCCTAATTTAGATTCTGAGAAATCCAAGCAATACGGACAGAACCATATAATAATGTCTTGCCCTGAATTCAACCTCAAAATCCAACACTATAGTATATACAAACCAGACAGTTCCATAACATGATTGCAAATTAAACCACCTCACCTTCCTCTTCCTCCGTCACCAAGCACCAACATAATTATCAAAAGAAATATAAAAACTTGGTCTAAGCATTACTATTATAATCAGAGGACGTACGGACACATAAATAAAAAAAACAACTAGTACTATATATAAACAGAAACATAGGAAGATCATAATGTTTTTGATTACTGCTGATTCAATCTCACGAGAATTGCAGATCTAATATTGTCTTCACTTCTCATCCCATTAGGAACCTGAACAACAACATCTTGAACCATAATCTCATTAATACAAGATAGACTAGCATGATGTACCTGAAACTCCAAATCCCTCAATGCATCCATTAATCTAGCACTTGGGTAATTCACATTCTCTGATTGAACTCTCACCATAGCATCATTTCCAATAATCTTCACATCAATCTCATTACTACTCCTCATTTGTTTTTGATCCACTACACTTGAAGTCGTCGCTGTATCCAATATTTTCATCTTCACCTTGTTAGATTCTTTCTGTTGTAGCTTCATCTCTTCTATCTTTGCTTTCAGCTCGTTGATGTAAGTAACTGCATCTGATAACATTGAAGCTTTATCCATCCTTGACACATTTGGAACCACAGCTCTTAAAGCATAGAATCGATGGTTTAGTTTCTCTCTCCTTTGTCTCTCTGCTTCCACGTGGCTTATTGGTGCTTCACGTCCCATTGTCGGTTTCCTCCCTCTCTTCTTAGGTTCTTTACCTTTTTTCTCAAACAAATCGTTTACTATTGTTGTTGATTTTCTTGTTGTTGGTAACAATGGACAATAAGAATCTACATACCATGATGTTTTTTTGTTAACAACTTTTTGTTGCGGTTGTTGTTCCTCCTCGTTGATGCCCATGTCGGAGAAGGAAATATTGTGGTCAAAGATTTCGATGTTGTTAAGGTTTAGGTCGAGATCTGAGGATGGTATTGGTGATGAGGATATTGAAGTGGGGGGAGGTGCGAAAATTGATTTAGCATGATGTACGAGGTTCCAATTTTGTTGGATGTTATCATAGGAACCCATTTCGATTACACCGTTGGATGCCGGGATACAAATTAAGGTTTGTATTCCGTACACGTGTGCTTCATTGGATCTCTCACAATTATAAAATTGAAGCTCATCTTTGCTATTCAACCAAAGAACTGAGCCTAAAGCAAAGGCTTTACCAGGTAAGGAAGTTAAAGAAAAAACATTGTTGCTAACAGAAAACTTTCGAGTCAACGACATCACATAGAACCACTCAGCATCGCCATCGCCGTTTACACACGTGTCGTGATCGTTGATATTGAAGTTCTTGGAAATGGGGGTGGTATTAGTGGAAGTGGAGCTAGTGTTTTTGGAGCCTTGGAAATGGCCTTCAGAAAAGGATAAGAAGAGGTTATCTTTTTCATCTATTGTGGTTTGCCAGAAAATGGCATAAACCCACCAATCGGGTTGGTTTTGGAGTAAAAGTTGAAGTTTTTGTTGAAGTGATGGTTTTGGTGTTAGTGGGGATAGGTTTTCTGGCGACCAGGTTTCTCTCCTGTCATTTTTTTCCTCCATTCATCCTGTCACTTTAATTAAAGGTGAAGATTTGATGAAGTTACGTTTTTTTTATGGCTACAAACAATTCATGGCCAAGATCTCATCCAGTCATAATTTTGACCGGAGAGAATCCATATCCGTTTTCTGGGGGTGGAGAGAGAAGAGAAGAGAAGAGGATGAAGAAGGAGAGATGATTAAATGTTCCATTCAGTTAAGCAAAGGAGAAGAAGCAAGAGTAATGAAGAAGGGAACAAGACTTTTTCGTACGGATAAACTTACTATTTTTGTGTCACGAAATAGTGTCAAATAGGTAAAGAAATGAAGATTTGGGGAGCAAGGGAGCGTAGGAGTGTTTTTTTTTTGAAAATCGAGCTAATTGCATTAAGAAATACGTGGAAAACCGCCGACCACTAGCATTACAACAGTAGGAGCATTACAACAAGAGAAATGCTATTTAGCTAAAAAAATTTAGACAAAAATAGACAAAAACCACCTTACAACATCAATTAACCAAGTTTTTTAAGCCACTAACCAACCTACTTTTTCATAGTTTTTAGTCAATGGCCTAGAAAACTGTGAAAAAGTAGGTTGGTTAGTTACTTAAAAAACTTGGTTAATTGATGTTGTAATGTGGTTTTTGTCTATTTTTGTCTAAAAACATTTGGCTGAATAGCATTGCTCTTACAACAATAGGAGCATTACGCTCAAGATTATTTTTTATACCCCACCCCATATCCATCTATCTAACTCCTCACATTTGGATATTCCGAAAATACTCTCCACATTTATTTCACAAAATTGAATTCGGACAAGATTATCTAGTGGGATCCACTTTATCGGCCAATGGATTTACCTGCAGTGGAGGTAAATCCGTTAATTATTAATTCTGCATTAAATTCGATGGCAAACAGAAGTAAGTGTTAAAATTACTTCCATCGTTGACTTTTTTTCTAAAAATGGAAGTATGTTTAAAGAGCCAATTCCGTCTGTCATTTAATACCGTCCACGATGAATTTATCTTTAAATACTTATTTCTGTTTTGAAAATTTTCAAAAACGGATTTAGTTTTTTAAAACTTAATTCCATTATTAATTTTAAAAAAAAACATATAATTTATCTTTTTGTATATAAATCCGTTTTGTAAAAAAAATGGATTTATGTATATATCAGATAAATCCGTTTCATATTTTATTTATATTATTTATATTATGTCTTAATTTTTGTCTGAAAATTGAAACAAGTATGGATACGGAGTCACAGTTGGTTCCGGTCGAGATAGATACATCAGGGTCATTCATGACGGAGACGGTATATTTAATTAATTATTTTTTTTAAAACATGTATGTAGAAGTTTATTTAATTAAGTAACTAATAATTGTCTATTTTGTAGCTATTTCCTACAGGTGAGGATGTTGTACGTTGGGTCAGAGACGTTGGGAGAGGCATTGGAGTTGTTGTTATCATTCTTAGATCTGACAAAGGTGGATGTAAAAGGGGGACGAGAGATAAAATTATTTTTGGGTGCGAGAAGCATGGGAAGTTCACTAATAATTCTAGAGTCATCGGGTCAAAGAATCGCAATTGTCCATTTAATTAAGTTAAGAGCTACATGTATGGTTCCTGATGGGGGTTGGCATTTGAAGGTTAGGTGTGGACTCCACACATATGAGCTGCTTACTACCTCGACCGGGTCTGCAATGTTTGGTCAGTTATCGAAGGAGGAGAAGGCTATGGTTGATGAACACACATCATTGAGGGTTGCCCCAAAAGATTGTCTAAATGCTTTGAAGAATAAATTTCCGGGCAATGTGACTTATTCTGAATTATTTGGGGTTCAAAGGCTTGCAGTTATTAAGGAGTCACTATTTGTTAGAGATTTTGGGAGGCAGGAGAATGACAAGTGACCGAGCATACCTGAGATGGGGTACATTATATCTACTAAATATAATGTCGCCCTAGTTGAATTATTTTTGGAAAACACATTTACTTATTTGCCTTTGAGAGGTTCTTATTCATCAACTAAGAGTCGCATCATCATCTCTATTCTTCACGTGAACCACTGTCACTGGGTGCATGTTGCGCTCTTCCCTTAGTGTTCATTTCCTCCAATTGGTCTTCAATGGCAGCACTTTACATCTACTGAATCTACTTCATGGTTGGATCCTTATACCGGGCGTTTTCAGCTATGGGTTTCTTTGGCTTCGGTCATGCCACCACCCTCTTATTCACCCATCGTTGTAGACTTAGCAGTTGATTCAGATTGACGTTTCATTACTTATTTTGGTACTAGTTTTTTGTAATTACTATTCCATATTTTTTATTTTAGAGCTTATATTTTAACTTGCTGATTTTTTTTAAAAAAACGGAAAAATCTATATAACAGATAAATCCGTACGTATAAAATTACAAAACGGAAGTATCTATTTCAAGATAAATCCGTTATGTAAAATTAATAATAACGGATTTATATAGCATTTATGTACTTACGGTTTGTAATTTTAAAACTAATAGATTTATGTTTAGTTAGTTACTTCCGTTTTTCAAATTCCGTAACGTACGGAAGTAAATGACTAAAATATAAATCCGATTTTGTTTTTGTCTACAAATGGATTTACCTGTTAAACTGGTAATTCCATTAAAATCAAATTTTCAGGGATATTTTCGGATTATCATAATTTGTGGGGGTATAATGTGAAACTGTGGGGGTGCAAACCAGTGTCTACAGCCTAAGTGCTTAGCAGCAGCAACTAAATTGTGAGCTACTTAGTTACCTGCACGTCTAATGTGCTCTACATTACAACCATCCAGAAAGCACCCTGCATCAACATACAAAGAAGTTTGTTGGCTAACAACTTCTAGGGGGGTCTCTGCTGCTTGGTAATGCTCATGACTAGAGACATTGTTTGTTGAATTGTACTCAGCAACAAATTCAAGTGCAACATGAGATATCTTGACTGGTGTTGAATTTTTCAATTTTTTTTACTATGCAGGCTGTATAAGCAAAACACAGAGGTGCAGATAGCAATGGGCCCAGCCCAATACTTTGGTGGATGGGTAAAACCCGTGCGGAAGCTAAATGGGGCGCACTGTTGCAACGCGCGGATCTGCGTTGAGTCACAAACCGGATCACTATATAAGCTGGGTATCAGAAACCCTAGCTCATAATCTTCAAGAAATTCTCTCTCTTTTCTTGAAGCTCTCCGGATCTCTCTCTGAAACTACGTCTTCTTCCTCAGTTCTTCTCTGGTTCTAGCTTCTGATCTTGGACAAGCTGAAGCACACTTGCTTCAGTTCTTTACAAAAGGAAGCTGAGATCCTGCGCAACAAAACCTTGGTGCCGATGAGTGGTCTTGAGGAAATCTCAGAAACCCTAGTTTCTGAGCTTCTTCTCTGATGGTTCTCTCCTGCCTAGGTTTTGCACCGGTCACCAATTTTGAGGTAGATCTTTTGTTCTTTTCTTTAAATTCTTTCTTTAACTGCTTGTGGTAACGAAACCCTAATTCCTGTGTTTTGCTGCAGATCTTCTTAGATCTGTTGCCTGGATCTTCAACAAGAGGTAAGGGACACGCCTCTGATCTTTTTCTTGTTGCTTTTGACTGAGTTATTTCTGTGTTGAGTTTCTGATATGCTGAAACGCTGTTAACCTTCTGAACCTTGTGTTTTTCTGCATGAACTGAGTCTTCAACACCTTGAAGACCACCCAGTTTTGTTTCTCTTCACGAGGATAGCAGGTTAATCCTCACCCTCACTCTTTGTTTCTTTCTTTCTGTGTTTATTTCTTAGTCACAAAGAAATATTCTAACACACTTGCTTGTTTTCTTTGTATGTGAGCCTGAGGATCAACCACCTGCTGAAGGAAAAACTGACTCACACACACTGAACAGAAGATGATTATGCAGAAGAGAAAAGAACAGAGGACTTAGGGTATTGAAAAGCAAAATGTAAAAACTTGTATTTCTCTTGTAAATCTCTATTACTATTACAAATGTATTTATAGCTAATAGATTAGAGTTTGTTGAAGATAACAAACTCAGTTTGTTAAACTGTTAACAAACTGAACAATTAGTTAGGAACTAATTTGTTATACAGCTGTAACTAATTTGACCAAACAGAGACTGTTAAGTCATTTAAATTCTGGCTGTTAGATTTACCTTAATCTAAGGCTATTATTTAAAGTTGATCTAAGTTGTGGATTACCAATAATCCAACAACTGGATCTGGTTTGCATGATTGAAGATGACATAATTTCTAGCTCTCCACACCATCCATATCAGTATACAAAACAACTTCCTTCCAAATGCAGGTTGTTGATCCATTGCCAAGGATCCATCTAACACCCTCCTGAACCAATTTCCTTGCACTCATAATGCTTCTCCATGCATAACTTGGATGGTGGCCAATTGTTTCCACCATGAAGCTGGTATTTGGATAATATTTGCTCTTGAGGACCTCTTGGAGCAGAGAACTATCCCCAGCACAAGCCTCCAACAATGTTTCCCAAGAAGAGCAAGATTGAAATCTCTGAACCCTCTGAAGCCTAGTCCACCTTTACACTTAGGTCTAGACATTTTCCTCCAACTCACTCAGTGTATCCTTCGGTGCTCGTTGAAGGATATGCAATCGTTGTTGTCTGATAGTTTCACCAGTTGAAGGATATGCAATCGTTGTCGCCTGATACTTTCAACCCCTTTCGCAACCTTAAATCACAACCCTCTTCCTTCCTCTTTCACCATTATATGTGCCTTTTCTCCTGGTGATCACAATGACATTTACATTTTTTTTTTGCCAAACCTCTTGAGCTTGATACAATGTCTTTTCTTAAATAGGAAATACGTGCATAGTAGTGAATTTATAGGTACAATCCACCCGATTTGTGAAGTTGGTAGACATACTTCATTGAATATTAAAATATCAAACTCCTCCATTTCTAGTATGACTGAATATCTACCAACATCGAATAACAGTAATAATCTATACATACCATGTTTATAATGGAATACGAAGTTATGAAAAATAGTATTTCGTAAACCTAGCATTTTCGAATCATATTTTTTCTAAAAAAACACATGAAATCGAGTATATGGGTTTTTATTTTTCCAAATTCTATATATGTCCCATAAACTTTGTGTTTACAAAATTTTATCAAATTTGATAAAAAGTTACGATAAAATTGTCTTTATAAAAGAATGGTAGGAGAGGGAAGGTGCATAAATGGAGCAAAACTGAGAAGAGAAAAGGGAAAGATTGTCTAACTTGACCTTCTCTATCTCACTCTTAACTCATCATTCTCTCCCATCACATAATATTTTTTTATTCATTATTTTCTCTCCTAAAATACACTAAAGTCACCGAATTCTCAAGTTAGAGAATCTATTTCCAAAGAGAAATGCAGGGTGTATTTTGAGTTCACTGTGGCGATATTTTAGTCTTTCAAGAAAATGTAGGGGTGTGGATAACAAGTCTCATTTTATGTATACCTCACTAGAGATATGCGCTAGCAGTAGCTTGGGCTTGACCCCATCCATTAAGTGTTTGTTAGGTATGTTAATAAATTTCTCTTTATAACACATTTTCAAAAGAGAAAAAAACTTCTTCGCCAGAGGTGGTTTTTAGCAAATTGAATCGTTTTTCTTTTGAGGAAAACCACCATCTAATCAGAATGATTTTGGAACAACTGAGCTACCTACTTGGGATAGGTGTTTGGCAGTTGAATTAGACTTATGGATAGTCGAACTTAATACATCCAAGTAGCCAAATTCACAAACATTTTCCACACATTCATTAATTAACTCAGATATATACGGAGAGTGAGATGGGAATAAATTAAATTGTTAATCACACAAATTCACAAACATTTTTCATACATATGTTGAAATATATAACTATATAATAGTGTCATTCATTATTGTTATTACAAGCTTACAATTTTAGATTAACTCTTTAAACTTAGTAAGTATAATGGCAATAATATTGGAAAGACTATTTGAAGCATGGGCAATAAGGTTATTTCAAGTATAATATTCAATTATATTCAATCGGTTTGTATTGGAATGATATCACGTGACGATCTGAAAATCGATCAAATCCAATTCAAAATTTAGGTTTTTGCGGTTTTTTGGTTGCCTGTTTATTTAGCTCGAAGTTTTTTCTGTTTAGTTTATTACAATCTTCACTGGGTTAGATTAGTTTATGAACACCCCTACATAGTATCAAAAAGAGGTGTTCTAATTGATTGTTATAGGGTATATTTCTTACAGATTAAAAATAAATATATTTGTTGTTAGATATTTAGAGATTTTTAAGAAAACCAGTAGTTATTTTATTTTTGTGTAACATAATAAAAATAATACTTTTTTTAAAAAAAATCATTCTACAAACAATAATTTTTATGGGAAGCTATTCATGGATTCTCATTTAAAACAATAATAACAATGATTTTTTTAAAAAAAATCATTCTACAAACAAAAATTATTACAAATGAATTAAAAACTTTTTAAATTAGCTCTTTTTCAAAAAAGCGATTATTTAAAAAAATCTATAACAAATTGGCTTTTAACTACCTAAAAACACTTGAATGAGATGATTTGAATCTCTTCTAATTTAATCAGAGTCCTAACTTCGAATCCAATGTTAGAATATTGCAGTGTGGTTTACAACAAAAAAAATTGACTTTTAGCTAAAAATTAAGAACGAAATATTAGGGGTTCCGTTTTCTTACACAACTAGTATCATACTCGTGCATCCGCACGGGGTGATTGTGTTACGTAGCATGGTTATACTCAAATAGAAATGTTAATTTGAAATGTCATTCATCTAAAATGAGTTGTAAAATATAAATATTGTAATAATTTTGTTGTTGTAAGGACAAATTTAGAAATTAAAAAAAATCTAAATCGTTATAATTTGAAAAAGTTCAAAATTAAAATTAAAATGATAAGTAGGAAGTTAATACTAAATTCTTGGTAGTTTAAAAAATAATAAGGTTAGTGGCAATGTTTTAGAAACTAAACTATTATATCCAAGTCAAACTTTTCAAAATTCAAATCTAACATGACATCTAAGAATTTTCCAACCTTATGTATGAAACCAAAGAGAGTTGTATCCCAAGTTAAAAATCTAGTCTTTTATCAATTGTGAAACAACTGCCAAGTGAAATGAATTTGGTTCTAAAAATTGGGCCTGTGTCTAGAAAGAAATTCAAGAGCTAAATGCATGTAAATAAAAATGCATCTCTCCCCTGAAAACAATTTGTCTTCGGCTAATTTGACAATTGAGAACAATAAGTATCAAAAAGTAAAATGAACTTGTAGTTACAATTTAGTAACAATATAATTTGTATTTCAAGCTAAAATGCAGCATTGCTTGAATCTGTTGGATATACAATTGTTAGCTGAAACTGAAACTGTTGTACCAAAATATAGAGATTCAAAATCATCCAAACAGGAAACCAAACTTATCAAGCTGACTCATAAGTAGTTGCTAATAAAGTCGAAGGAAAAGGTGCAGATTGAAAAATAATACTCAAACTATATCAATTTTACTATAAGATAGTGGAGAGGCATTACTAAGAAAATAAATTATTGAGTATATTAATATCCTCAATAATTAGTCTGTATTGAGTGCCAAATTATGCTTATAACTAATAAATCAGTGTTCCCCTTTCAATGCTGCTGTCCTAAAATTGTACAATGAAGCACCGTATGTAATAAATCAGATCAGATAGCTATATTACATCATATTATAGTCTAGATTTTTTATTGGACTGATATGGATAAGGGCAATGGGAAAAAAAGAACTCATGACACTAAACCAATGGAGGCTAAGTAAAATGCTCACCATGGATTAAATGCATTTTGTGGAAATCCATGGTGAGCATTTTACTTAGCCTCCATTGGTGAGCATTGCAGGAAAAATAAGCTATGAGGCTTCCATGATCACAACTTTACAACATCATCAGGCTTTCTTTGACGTTATAGGAGAATCCACACAACACCAATGCAAAGCTGTTCTTACTTATAATAACAAACACCTGCAAATTGTTAATCATTAATTAGGTAAAGAGAATATAGTTATATGTGTGTGCATTAAAAAGTGCAGCTACATGCTACATAGCATGTGTTTCACGTGTTTTTACCTTTTAGCAATAAGGGAGATCAGAACAACTTGCACCTACAAACCCATGTATAAAACCACTCAAAATACGTATAACAAAGGATGGATAATTAATACAACTATGAAAAACACAAAATCAAAGATTTTATTGAAATACCTAATTAATTAAAGAAATTACAAACAAAAATCCCTGCTTCCAGCACCCCCACAAAGGAAATGAGCACCCACAATGAAAATTTGATGATAAAGTTCCAGAACACAAACATTAAAAAAACTACAAAGAGAATATGCTCTAATTTACTTTCTCTCCTTGCTCGCTAGTCACCCACTCCTTCTCTGTTTTGTCGAAAGCTAAAAGCCGAAATTCAGAAATAAATAAATAAAAGTAAACATAAGAATTAAGAACTCATGGAAGAAGGAAACTTGAGTACGACCTATCAAAACTTGAGTATCACACACTCCCGTGTGGATGGTCTATCAAACTCTACTTAAACCAAACAAAAAACCTAAAGTAAATATCGAACTAAAGTTGTGGCAATACTCAAGCACACTGATTCATACAAATATACTCATGATTTGCTGGTCATATAAATTCTTATTCCAGAAAATTCTGTAATACAAATCAAAACAACTTAAAATCTTAAAATACAATAAATCAGTGCCCAAAGCCACAAAGCAAGTACAAAAAGAAGATGAATGAATAGTAGAACAGTAAAAAACTTATAAGCTTATAAATATACCCCTATGTTGTTCTGGCTAGAATGAAAACTTATAAGCTTATAAACAGTGACTCACCCCTCCATCACCTTCACACAGCATCACCACCCCCAGATCCGGCTCTGATAGGCTCTCGTCACTACTTCTCATTGCTGCTTCCCGTCCCCGCTTCTCGTCGATGCTTCCCCGCCTTGTAACATCCCCAATTTAGCTAATTTCATTTTTGAAATTAGCAAGAGGTTATGTTTAATTAATTAGCATAATTGATTAATTAAGTGAATTATGTTGACTTGTGAGCTAATTGGAATTTTAAGTGAGAATACTAGGATAGGGGTGTTTCCGTCTTTTCACCTATTAATGAGTTCAGCTGACCCATCTCTCATCTTACACACTTATATACTTTATTTAATATTGTATAAATGATTGGTTGAAAATGCAATTAGAAATGAATTAAGTAGAGTTTAAGAGGGGATTAGTGAACCAAGGGTGTTTTGGTCTTTTCCACCACTTAAATGAATTCCTTCAGCTGAGTCATGTTTCCCCTTCTCACTAAGTCAGCAAAACACACACACACTTCCTCATTTCCAGCTGAAACAGAAAAATCAGAAGAAAGAAAGGAGGGAGAACGAGAGAGAGAGAGAGAGAGAGAGAGAGAGAGAGAGCGAGAGAGAGAGAGAAAAGGAGAGAGAGAGAGAGAGAGCTTGGAGAGGAGAGAACTCCATGAGGTGTTGATGCATGTTTCATCTGATTCCACCATTCAAACACATTTCGCCACCTCTACCTAGTGATACCAATTTCAGAACCAACACTCTCATCCACCTCATTTCACCATTGTAGAGCCTCAATCTCAAAATAGCCAAAAATGTATCCTAGGAACTGAAAGTAGCTTGCATGTTGAACCTAGAGCAATATTAGGGTAACTGAACATCCACATTGAAAATTGGAGTAGATTAGAAGGAATTTCTGTTTCTGAATTCAAAGTCTGAGTTATTGGGAACCTTTGTTTCGGTTTTAGAGGTATTTGGAGCGACTCCGGGATAGTTCGTGTGTTACGATTCGTTCGGGTTCATAGAAGTTGCGGCATTTTGCGATTTTCATCGCAACCGGTGAGTACTCGCTTAGGGAAATGTTTTCTAAATGATGGTCATGTATTCTGATTCTATTTTCAGTTTGTGAACTTAGTATTAAAAACCGTATTTCGAATTCGTTATGTTTGATATGCTGATTTTGTAATAATTGTATGACGGTTGGAATGCGATTGCTATGACTAATTGTGCTGGTTATGTGCTGTTTTTGACCAAATTGATATATTGTGATGTTCGGGGATCGACCGGAACGACAATCGGGAACGAACGGAATGGCCACATTGTAAGAAAATAGCAATTCGGGGTTACTGATATACAGGCACGGGTCGTGCGCCCTAGTGGCACGGACCGTGCACTTCGTTTGTAGGTATCCTGGAAGATTTTAAAAGCACGCATCGGTCGTGCGCCCCTCGAGCACCGACCGTGTGCTCTGTTCGGGTTCTGCGTGACTTTTTTCAAAACACGCACGGGTCGTGCGTCTATACGCACGGACCGTGCGGAAGCTTCTGTTACCCAACTTAAAAACATGTCTTAGGCCACTCCGAACGGTTCCAATTGCATTCTAATCGTTCCCTAAACTATATATATTGATGAATAAACGGTAATTCGTGGAAAATGCGTTGGTATGAATGATGTTATATGAATTCTTTGAATTGTGATACATGACGATACCGAGTAGGGTTCGCGAGTGAGAATTTATAACATATGCTAATGAAATGGACTTGGAGTTCCACTAAGGTTTGGTAACCACTTAGATATGAACTTAATGAAACGGACTTGGTGTTCCGCTACGGTTTTGGTAACTGCTTAATAATTAAGTTAATTGAGGTGACGACCTCTGTGATAGCACACTAGGGGAGGGAAGTCATGATTCCCGTAACCTAGGCCCCTTCTTTGTTTGCCCACCAGTGAGAGTGGATTGGGTTCACCAAAAGCCGATAAAGAAACCGAATAAGGTGGCTCGAGGTGTTGTGTTAGTATGAAAAGTTATAAGTAGCTATCCAGAATTGGGCTACGAATAAAATATTGCACGTAGTTATCCAGACTCGGACTACGATTAAAATGATGCATAACGAATCGTTAGTGTTAGTAAGGGGTCTCGATAGGACTCACTGAGATAATGTTTATCTCACCCTTTAATGTTGTTGTTTTTCAGAGAAACAGGGGAAGTTGAAAGCAGTGAAACATGGCTAGGTGATGTTCCGCATGATGATGTTGAAGACTAGCTAGCTGTTTATGTTATTTTATTTTGAGAACTTCGCATATATGACTTGTACTTGTACTTAAAGTTGTATATCGATTTTCCGCTTTATTTCTATATTTGGATATTGAACTCTAGGTTTGAGGCGAGGACGTCTAGTTATGAAACTTAAGATATCTATGCACTTCTTTTAAAGTTTTAAAATGCGTGTGGTGCTTTGACATGTTTAGTCAAAGTTTTAGTATCGTTCAATGTCCATAAAACAGGAATAACACTCTGATGTGTGCTATAAGAGTATATTTTGGTATTTTCTCTATACAAAAATATCGGGGTGTTACATTATGGTACCAGAGCAGTTCGGCCTAGTCGGCCTTAGATTAGTGTAGGGTTGTGTGTCCCTTGAGTAATTCTGCTATCTTGCTTCTTATGATGCTAAGAGACATTAAGACTGATCAACTTAATACTTGGTGTATCGTTTGCAGAATTATGGCAGGAGGATCAAGGAACACTCAACCAATCGATCCACATTCTGCTTGGATGCAGAATATGATGGAAAGGCAGCAAAAGATGCTGGAAGACATGTTGTTAATGCAACAAAATGCTCAAGCTCAACCCCAACAAGCTCCTGAGCCGCCAGTTAACCCAAGGCAGGTTTACTCTGAATTCCTGAAAATGAAACCCTCTGAGTTCAGAGGAGGACCTGATGTCATGGAAGCCCAGCATTGGCTGGATGATATTGAAATTTTTTTCCTAACAATGCAAATTACTGATGAGGATAAGCTGAGATTGACATCCCATATGTTGAAGGGAGAAGCCAACAACTGGTGGACTAATGCTAAGGCCATGATGGCAATTATGGGCACTTCCCCAAACTTAGGAGAATTTCAGGCAAACATTTCTGGAGCAATTCTTCCGACCTGCTATGAGGTTCGATAAGGAGAATGAGTTTTTAGCTCTCACCCAAGGAAGTTTAACTGTGGGCCAATACACGGTCAAATTTGAAGAGTTGTACCAATTCTTCGGTTTGGCTGGGTATGCTCCCAATGACAGGTGGAAGACTGACAGGTATAAGTATGGACTGAGAGAAAACATTGCACAAAGTTTGAGTTCTTTTGTAACACCCCGGTATTTTTATCGAGTAAAAATACCCAAGTGCACCATCCCTAAACCATCAGAGATATAAAATTCCTGCATAGATACTGAACAATGCAATATACTTCTCGCTGAATAACAACAAAACAGTCTTAAATATAAATAAGACCGAACAGGTTCCCTGACCATAACCTTCAGCAAACTATAGTGCTCAATATCATACAAGAAAGCGGAATGAAATTATAATACCAATACACAGAGTTGTAGTACAAAGACAACAAAAGGAAATATAAACTTAAGCATAATAGCTAAGTCATCAGCAGTCGCCTGAGCTCAACCTACTCGTGCTCCTTGGATTTCTGCTGTCCCTGTTTCTCTGTAAAACAACAACATATAAACAATGAGATACAATCTCAGTGAGTTCTACCGAGACCCCTACTAACGCTCGCGGTCCAATTTTAAAACGTTTTTAAGGCTTGACACAACACCGACCGCAATCCACTTGCTAATCCCGGTGAATCATACAATAAGGCTTCGATCTAGTAGGACACCGTCCGCAATCCACTTGCTAATCCCGCTGAACTAACATCCTAGGCCTTTCTACGTACCACCGACCGCAATCCACTTGCTAATCCCGATGAACGTAGTTCAAATTTTTGACACAACACCGACCGCAATCCACTTGCTAATCCCGGCGAACCCCATAACCAATAGTGTTTCCTAATGGCACAGAGCCTAGGGTAAGGGTTCATGACTTCCCCGCCTAGTATGTCAACATGGGTCGTCACCCAAACTCGATATGATATATATATCTACAATCATATGAACATTAAGTTCATTTAAATTATACTTTACCACTTAGGACTCCTGGTCCGCTTTGTTATCAATAAAACATATACGCACACGCGTACTATTGTTCGGCTTTTCGAAAGAATTTCAACTTCAAAAGTATTTTATAAAACCTTTTTGAAGCGTACCTAAAATCATGGCATTATAAGCCTAATATCATTATAGAAGGGTTAGGAAAGGATTAAAAGAGAATTGGAATCGATCGGGATCGTTTCGGGCAAGTTTGGAAAATTTGGACAGAACACAGTGCACGGTCCGTGCTCCCACACGCACGGGTCGTGCGCTTTTGACAGCAGTGTATTTTATCCCGTTTTCGCATTTTTCGTCGTTCCGACCAATTCCGATACCTGTTCCAGTCCAGTCCCAACATAAAAACAGTCCAAAAACATATTCAAACAACAATGTTCATCATCAAATCATCAATCAAACAATCCAAAAACCAATTGGACATAAAACGTGATTTTCGTACAAAATAGTTTTTCGACAACGAACCAAAACCGAAACATTTCACAACTTAAGTTTATTAATTTAAAAACCTAAACGTGAGTAAAACTCACCCTTGAAGCGTGAACCACGATCGAGTCGAATTCACCGAGTAACCACACGAACATTCCCCGCATAAACTTTCCGTTCCGACGACGCTCAAATCCGCTTCCAAAGCTTTCCGCTCAACCGAGACGCCTTTTTGACCGAAATACCGAATTCCTCGAAATTCCCCATTCGAACCCTAATCACCAACCAACTTCCAATTCGCGAAATTGAACTTCGTCTCGCACTCGATACGCTTCGGGTTCGCTCCTAATCGCTCTTGAATCAACAAATACTATTCATCATCTTCAACCTTCAAATCACTATTCACACATAACCCCAAATCTTGATTTTTCAATCCCAACTCACCCAACTAGCTTCCAATCTTCCAACCGAATTTCAATAACCGATCCACCATCCTTGGGTTCGCGCCAAACACCATCCCAACCTATCCTTGAGCTTGAACCACCAAATATCTCCATTTCCTTCAAATTTCGAAAATGGCAAAGTGAGAGAGAGTGAGTTGATCATGTTGATGTTGGTACCAAATCGAAGAGGAAGTAACGCTGAACGTGTTTCGTGTTGGAAGGAAGTCGTTTTGGTGAAGTCTTCTCTCTCCCTCTTCTCTTCTCCCTCACGCCAATCTCTCTCTTTTCCTCTCCTTTTCTCTCTTTTCTCCTCTGCTTCTTTCTCTGTCTCGTACGCTTCCTTTTCTTTCTTTTAATTCGTTCTTTCCCTCACACACACTCACACACATATATATTTATTTAATATATACGTGGTAACGTGGTCCAATTACGATATTGATCTAAATCTCTTATTTCGATTCCAAAACTTCCTTGATCCGTATTATCCGGTTAACGATCCGATGACAGCCAATAATTAATTTTAGCACTCAATAATTTTACCAGTCAAGTACTAAATTAATTTGCTTGGGTTATCATCCAAATAGTTAGGCTAGAAATTTTGAGGATGTTACATTCTCCCCAACTTGAAAGAATTTTGTCCTCAAAATTTCGTTAAGTCTTTCATCTGATTAACCGAGAATCGACATTCTCAGAAAGATCTTAAGTTGCTGGAACACAATCTTGAATTAACGAAATAAGTGTAGAAAATCTTCCCAAAGTTGGCACATCAATCTCCAAGTATGATCCACTACTACCCTGATACGAACTCTCTGGTTACGAATCTACACGAGAAACTCATCATTCGCCTACATAGGCTCGGCACCGCGTTTGAAAACACTTCCGAAGCTTCATTCCAATTATCCTCGTTTACTCCCCAACTTTGATTAATCTAAATCAAAGGGTTTAATACAAGACACTTGATAGACATACAGGTTGAAAATGAGATCTACAAATTTGTACTCCTCGGTAGAGGTAAAAACAAACACGATTTCCTCGAAGGGTGTAAACACGTTCTCAACAAATCTTCTAAAATCCATAACAGTTCCCGTACACATTGAAAAATGTGACGAAAAGTCATCTGGGAAACTTCTTGACTCGCTCCCAAGATTTCGAGACAACACTTTTCAAAAAGATGAAATGATGATTTTACAATAAGCTTTGACCTTAAACGTAGAAATAAACCGTGGGAACATCAATTAATTTCGAAAGTAATGAAAATCACCTCAGTTGTTCTCAAAATAACTATCAAACAGAACGTAAAACCCTTCTTCCTTTATTGTAACTTTCCTCACAATATGTTTATCTACGACGCACCCAATTCCTTTCCAAATTAGCCAGTGGCGTTGAGTTTCCTCTCAACCTAAGTACGCCTCCTATGATTTTCCTCAATCCGATCCTATTAGCCTCTTGATTCGTTCCCAAAATTAATTTTAGCATGCGGGTTTTCACAAAAATGATTTTTCAAAACTATCATACCGCACCCCAAGCTTCACTTCGGGAATTTCAGACTCTTGCAAGCAGATCCCTCAATTAATCCTTTGGTGATTATTCGCAATGGGCAAAAACAGTCAACAATCACCTCATTTCATATTCGTATTCACGTTTGACTTGTTAAACGGAATCACATAATACTATCTCCTTGTTAACCTTCACAAAGGAGAGGTTAACAAACTAATACCTCGCCACTAATACATCTGCTTTACATCTCTGTACATCTTGGTGGATCCAGGGTGTATAGAATATAAACTTCGGTGTGCTTCCTCTAACACTTGCCTTCTAGTGTTCTCATCATCGGGCGCACAGATCCTACCGTTGAAACAACTGACTCCATCACTATCCATGGTAAAATCTGGAAATACCTTTTGTGATTGTAGCTTCACATCGACTTCCTGTGCTAAGCGAATAGAATCCCTTAATGAGCTAGAGATCCTCATATGGCTCAACACTAACCGGTTCTTCTCGATCTTGAATTCAGATTTAAGTCTCTAACAGACTCTGATAATTCCATCTCATGCATCATAAACTCGGCCATGTGGATGGATTTCCTACTCAGTGCATCAGTTACAACACTGGCCTCTCTTGAATGCTACATCAACACGAATTTATAATCCTCCAGAAACTCCACACTTCTCTGCCTGCTATTCAGTTCTTTTTGATCAAACAGATACCTTAAACTATTGTGACCACTAAAGACTTCGAAACGAGACCCAGACAGGTAATGTCTTCAAACCTTCAGTGCATACACAATAGCTATTAACTCCAACTCATGAGTTGGATAATTCTCCTTATGAGCCTTCAATTTCCTGAATGCATAAGCTACCCTTTGTTGATTCTGCACAAGAACACCTCCTAAACCCTTCCCAGAAACATCGCTGTAAATTTGAAATTTCAAAGACGGATCTGGAAGAATATGAATTGGAGCAGAAGTCAACCGAAACTTCAACTCTTGAAAACATTCTTCACAATCGGCATCCCACGTAAACGGTTGACCCTTTCGAGTTAATTGAGTAAGTGGAATAACTAACTGTGAGAACCCTCGAATAAGTCTCCTATAGTAATCGGCTAAACTCAGAACCTTTGATCTCTGCGACTGATGTCGGTCACCCCCATTCAACACCGCTTCCTTCTTACTGGGATCTACAGAAACTCCCGACTTGGGAAATCGCATGTCCCAAAGACTTTACCTTTGACACCCAAAAATCAAAATTCGAAGGTTTCAAGTACAACTTATTTTCTCGGAGTACTTTCATAACAATGCGGAGATGTTGGACATGCTCCCCAATGGTCTTCGAGCACATCAAGATACCATCAATGAAAATGACTACAAATTGATCTAGGTAATTGAGGAAAAACTCGGTTCAGGTAATCGATGAATACCGCTGGAGCATTAGTCAAACCAAAAGGGCATCACTACAAACACATAATGTCCATACCTAGTACGGAAAGCTGCCTTCAAAATATCTAAGGCTCTAACTTTTATTTGATGATATCCTGACCTCAGATCAATTTTAGAAAACACTGCAGCACCTCAAATTGCTCAAGCAAATCGTCTATCCTTGGTAAGGGATATTTATTCTTGATCGTCACTTTGTTGAGTTGTCGATAATCAATGCACAATCTCATGCTACCATCTTTCCTTTTGACCAACCACACCAGAGCACTCCATTTCCTTTAATTCTAAAGAAACATTCAATAGGAAACAATAGATATTGATCCCGTGCCAGGAACCAATTCTACCGTAAACTCTACCTCTCGCTCTGGAGGTTCAGAAGAAACTTCATCGCGAAAACATCCAGAAAGTCACTCACAACCTGAATGTTCGCTGTAACGCCCAAATATTTAATTAAAATTATTTAATTAAATATTTAGGTATTCAATTATTTATTTATTTGTTTTAGTTTTAATGGTGTAAATGTATTAACTTTGACTAAGAGGCGTATAATTGGATTCAGGAGGTGGTGCAAGTGATCGGGCTTAAGTTGGAGGAAAGCCCGTGATCCATATCCAAGGCTAGGCGAGTTAGTGAGGGTTAGTGAGGGTTGGAGGCATTTCGCACTTTGAGAGGAAAAAAGAAAGAAATTGCGAAGAGGAGAGAAAGAGAGAAGGAGGGGCGGCGACATCCAAGAGAGGAGAAGAAGGGAGATTTCGCGAATCAAGGAGAAGAGAAGAGAAGCTGTGTTGCTGTGTTCTGTTGGTGACTTTCTCTCCAGGGTCTTCTAATCCAAATAGTTAAGGTAAGGGTGAGATCTCTCTTTCACTATAATGGTGGGTATGGTGGGTATTAGGGTGGGGGCTTAGACCTATGTTTACCATGATCTTGTTTGAATTGTTTGAATTAGTTGTTGATTGAAATCGTTGATTGATGGTGGTTTGGTGAAATTCTAAAATAATTGGTGCTTGATGATGATTTGTAAAGATTCGGTGTCTTGATGATGGTTATAAAAAAAAATTGGTGTTTTGATGTTGTCATTGTCGTACATGCGGTGTTTGATAAATTTGGTTGCGTCGTTGTTGAAGTCCTAGGCGCCACAAGCGCCATTGTTGTTGCCATTGTCCATGTGTTGTTGCTGTCTGGGTGCCAATTGTTGGGCGCCGTGATCCCTCTGTGTGTTGCGTTGTTCTGGCGCTGGGCGCCATTTGGCTGGGCGCTGGATCCCTGTTGTGTTGCTGCTGTGCCTGGGCGCCAGAATCCTGTTGTTGGCGCAGAGGGGCGCCAAGGGCGCCTAATTTTGGCTGCCCGTGTTGCGTTCCTAAGTTGTGTTTCCGTATAGTTATGTTGCCTGGATGTCATTGGTGCTGAGTTTTGGTTGCTAAGTTGCGTATTCTGAAATGTCACTGGGATCCCCTCCATGGGCGCTAGTTTTCTGCCTGCGCCAGTTTTTCTGTGTTGCGTTGCTCCCCTGGTGTCATACCCCAATTTTGTCCGGCTTAGGTCAAAACCCTAATTTTCCACAAAAAAATAATAAATAAATAAATTGAAAGAATGAAGAGCATCATGCATTGCATCTTGGGTCCTAGAAGTCATTCCAAGGTCTTTAAAATCATTTTTAGGATTGGAATGCACTTTTTAGGCAGATTAGGGTTTTAGGGTCAAAAAGGGCATTTTGGTCATTTTTCGCAAAAAGATGATTTTCTCGCCAAAAATGCACATCCTCAAAAAGTACAATTTTATTCTATCAAGGATAATTTTTGTACAATTTTTTAGGAAGAACACCCTAGTCAAAATAATTAAAAGTGTATTTTTTCATTTTTAGTGCATAGAAAAATAAAAAGGGACCATTAAATATTCCTCAATTCTTAAGTGACAATTTTTATTGTCATAGGTGACTAGAGGGAATATTTTAATCTGCCCAAAAACATGTAACACATTTTCAATAGTTACATTCCCATTATTTCTCATGCCCAAAAATTTCATTTTCAAAAAACAAAAAAAGGGAAGTGTCCTCAATAAGAGAAAATACCAAAAACAAGTTTTTTTTTTCTCTCTTCCTCCCCCCACCTACGAATTCTCTCTCTCTCTCTCTCTCTCCAATTTCTTCCACCCTCTTCCATTATACCCTCTTTGGTAAATTACTCCACTCACTTACACTAACCTATTCATAAGAAAACCCAAAGTTCCCTCTTTGGTAACAATTCTCCCCTAAAATGCCCTTAACCCTACTTCACATAAAATATCTCTTCTAAAATAAGAAATTCATTTTTCTTTTCCTTTTTCTTTCCCCTAATATTCGCCCCCCACTCTCCATATCTCTCACATTTTTGTGTTTCTTCAACACCCTCAATCCATGTGATGATGCATCTCCACCCTCCATTCAAATTTAAAGTCTAATCCTAGTGCACCTCTCAAAGCCAATGACTAAAATACCCTCTAACTTGGTGACCAAGTTCAAATTAATTTTATTTATTAATATTCAGCTGAATATTAATTGATTTAATTGGATTGATTACCATTTTAACCCTAGCCCTTCACCAATCCTATAAATACCCTTTCATTCTCCACACATCACAGTTTTTGCTCATTCATTCTCTCACTTGAAATCAACACAATTCTCCTCCTCTCCCCCTTCTCTCATAGGCCGTAGCCCCCCCCCCCACTCTCCTCTCCTCCATTTCTTTTGTTCTCTTCACCCAAACACCACAAAATCACCTCAAATCCACTCCTCCTTCATAGATCCTCCTCCTTTCACCATTTATTTCTTGAAGATTCTAGTTGATTTGGTTATTTTTTCTTCATTTCCTACTTCTACTAGCTTGGATCCTAGGTGAATCTCTAAAACCCTTACATCATTTACAATATTTTGCATCAAAATTCATTTTCTCTTCATCATTTTCGCATACTCATCATTTTCATCTTTAAAATGTAGTTTGTTGTTATTTTGTGTTGATCTTTGCATTTTAATGGAATAAGCATGTGATTTTGTCTCCTATGTGGTTCGCATTATTTTGGGGTTTTAATTTATCTTGTAGTTCCTTTTAACTTGATGTTGATCAACCTTGTTATTAGTGTTTAAATCCTTGTGTTAAATGTGACTTTTAGTCCATATTACTTGCAAATACTTGTGTTATTGATGATTTTGCAACTTGATTCTCACTTGTGCTTGGAGCACCCTAATTTAAGTGAGAGGATTGCAAGACATGATTCAACCTCATCTTAGTTTACAACTCTTGTTTTATTTGTTTATTGTTTGTTGATGATTTTGCAACTTGATTCTCACTTGTGCTTGGAGCACCATAATTTAAGTGAGAGGATTGCAAGATATGATTCAACCTCATCTTAGTTTACTAATCTTGTGTTATTTGTTTATTGTTTGTTGATGATTTTGCAACTTGATTCTCACTTGTGCTTGGAGCATCATAATTTAAGTGAGAGGATTGCAAAATATGATTCAACCTCGTTTTAGTTTACTACTCTTGTGTTATTTGTTTATTGTTTGTTGATGATTTTGCAACTTGATTCTCACTTGTGCTTAGAGCATCATAATTTAAGTGAGAGGATTGCAAGATATGACTCAACCTTGTTTATGAGCCTTCTTTGTTTAATCGTGGGAATTGTTGTTTGTTGATGACCTAGCAACATGATTCCCACTAGTGCCTAGTGCACCTTGATCCAAGTGGTGAAGATTGCTAGAAAGGATTCAATTTAGTTTATGTGTTCATTATTGTAAATTGTTGATGATAGGCAAGTTGATTCTCACTAGTGCCTAGGGCACTTTTCTCAAAGTGAGAGGATTGCCCTATGTGATTCAACTTAGCTTTAGTGTTTATTTACTTACTCTTGTATTCTAATTTTATTATTGTCCATTGTTGAGGATAAATCATATGATTCCCGCTTATGCCTAGTGCATCATATTCTAAGTGGTGAGGATGGTTTTAGATGATTCAACCTTCCCCTTTTAACTTCTTAATGAATAAAAGATGAGATAGTTAGGTTTATGGTTTAAGGTCCATGGGGTATTGCAAAGGATAGGTTACCCAAAACCTTGATGCTCCATCCTCTTTGATTGAGTTACTAGCCTTTGCGCACTTATTCATGAATGCAAAGGATAGGCTTACATTAGCCTTGATGCAATTTCCCCTTTTGTTCATGTTATTGAGAAATCATTGCTCATATGTTCCTTAGTTTAATTAAGATCATTCTATGCCTATGACCAATTGCTTGCTTGTTTTTGATGCATTTTAAATGTCTTGATTCAATTATATGTCATTCCATCCATGTGTATGACCTCCTAATGAAGACGTAAGTTTACATGCATGTTGTAGCATAGAGTCATTAGGGTAAATACACCCCTTCCTACGCACACACATTTGCTTCGAGAACTTTATCTTGCATCCTTGATAAGTGGATCTTTTGATCATATTGGCATGTTTAGTCTTAATTAATGTTCAACATATGCATGATTCCGTGATTATTGAATGTGCTTGAACTTTGTAACCAATCATTGATAATAACTTCACCCTTTTTCCAAAAATCTTTCAAACTCTTTTCCATTTAATGCGAGTTATTAGTGACTATCACTCAAAGCCTTGGCTTGTTTGATTGTCATGAACGCCATCAAGGGTTATTAGTAATGATCACTCAAAGCCTTTGCTTGCTTGATCATTATGAAAACTCTTCCCCTTCCAAACCCCTTTCAAAAACATTTTTATTAGAACTACGTCGCTTTGATTCCCATTTGGGATACGTAGGAGCGAGTCTCGTTCTCGTCAAGCGCAACAAATAAAAATCCCTTTTCGCAATCATAAACAAATCATTTTCATAAAACAAACAAAAAGAATCGTTTCCAAACTCGTTGTTGCTAGTAGCTCATCAGAGCCTTTGTTCGTTTAGCTATTAGTGGCAATCTCCTTTTCTTGTAAGAATAATAAACGGTGATCCATCATAACCTTTGTTAGTTTGATCATCGTGCAAATCAATCTCTTTCGAAAATCACTTTCAAAAAAGATAAGAAAAACGAGTTGTTATCAATAGTCCATCAGAACCTTTCTTCGTTCGACTAGCGGTACAACTCTCTTTTTTTGAGTATTTAGTAGTGATTCATCATAGCCTCTGCTAGTTTAATCATTCACTAATGCTCGTCCTATTGCAAAAACTCACCAAAAAAAGATAAAAAAACAAAAACTTTTCAAAAGACACCCGAGAACTACGTAGCTTTGATCCCTCTTCCAGTGAGGGTACGTAGGAGCGGGGGCCTGTCCCGTCAAGCACACTCTTAAAAAATCTTTGTTTTGTCCTGATTTTCAAAGATAACCCAAGAACTAGGTAGCTTTGAATTCTCCATCGCACCTGGAGATACGTAGGAGCGGGCCATGTCCCGTCAAGCACTTTTTCTAAAACTCTTTCTTTTTCCCCCCTTTCTCACCAACAATAAAATTTCATTAAGTTTTCTCATTCATCTTCAAACAATAAATAAATAGGCAAATCTAGGTATTTTTCAAATCAAACGTTAAAACCACACATTTAATTAGAGGTTCCCTTTCGGTAGAAAGGACGTGCGCGGTGCTAACACCTTCCTCGCACGTAATCGACCCCCGAACCTATATCTCTAGTTTTCAAAAGACCATCCGCCTTGTCCAAAAGACCTTTTTTCAATGTTTTGGTCTTAAAATTAAAATATTGGTGGCGGCTTCAAAAATTTTCCACGTTGTACATTGAGAAACCCAAATCGGGATTTTTCGGGGTGCAACAGCTGGCGACTTCACTAGGGACTTTTTAAAAGACGAGGGTCAAGCCTAACTAATTTAAATGTGTGGTTTAATGTATTGTTGATTTGATTAAAACCTTGTTTGCCTTTCTTTCTTATCATTGATTGTAGGCGTATGCATTTGTGTTCTTCTATGATTCCCTGTCTCATCTTTTATTCCCTTTCTTTTATCGCTTATGCCCATGCATTCTTCCAATCCCCATGTTCCCTTCTTCTCAGCTCCCTTTCTGAAATAAGTAATGTGTTTGTTGTTGGTACCCTAGGCTAGTTGTATTTGAATGATATTGAACCCTAGGGTAGACGACATGCTATTGTCTGGACTGTCTGGATTTTCGTTTGCAGGTGGGGTAGTTTTGAGGAAATGCCCTTCGCACACACCACTTGTACCCCGAGATTTTATGATTAGAGAAGGAGACCATAACCCAGGTATGTTAGGGTATCTTAGGATGAGTGGATTCGAGTAGTGGGAGCCCATCAGGACCTTTGTCCGTTTGGCTACTCGCGAAAGTTTCAATCAGAGTTGTCCTCTTCCATGATACCTTGTACCTAGCAGTTTGCTGCATTTACAAGGAATTTCGTGAAAGAGACCGTGGCTCTGATGACCTTTGTGAGGGTGTGAATAGAGCTACATGAGAAGATTATCCCTAAAGTGTCTTAGATCATAGGTTCTACCCCATTTTAGGTCACAAGGGCTTTCCAAATTGTGTGCTGCATCGTGCATTCAGTTCAATCAATTTTCCCTCAGAATTTTCGAAAATCAAAAAAGATGTGCTTTTCCTTTTCAATAAAACGCCTATATGAGGTGGTATATAGTGTGAAAATTTTCAAAAAAATCACCACCTGTAAATATCCTCTTTCTGTAAATATCCTTTTTTTATTGCATCATCTGCAATAAAAAAAAACCCAATTTTGAAGCTCATTCGTCACGCATCTAAGTTGTTTGCCGGGATTGTAAAGTAACTTAGAATCTTGTTTTAGGCGGGAAAGATAAAGCAACATGGGATCAAGAAGTGAGATTGTACTTAATTCGAGGTTCCCGGTTGTCAGGAGAATAGATGTAGAGGGTTTGAAAGAGTTTGTTTCCTTGATGGAGCCAGAAGAGAGGGATCTATTCGGGACCTGGGATGGTTAAAGAAATGATGTTTGAATGAAGTATGCTTATCTCGCTTGTTGATCCCAATGTTCGTCACGCTCTTAAAATGTTTCGATGTTTGCTTATGACAAGAGCGAGTTATCTCACGATTCCTGGCGCTAAACACAAAAATAATATAAGACCATGTGCATATGCATTGCATTCATTTACGCATTCATACTTATACTCATAAAAATGTTCTACCAACAGAAACGAGAGGCAAGCTGGTTCACCACCACTGATACTTCACCCGATTACAAGCAAGGCTGATGGCTGATCCTCAAGGGCATCTAGAGATTGAAACTGAAAGTAATCCAGAACATGAAGATTTGGGCGTGCAAATTCTGAATCCTGAGCAGCTGGCTCAGGAGAACCAAGTGCTTAAGGATAAGGTTGGGGCAATGGAGGCCCAGATGCATGAGATGATGGTCATGCTGCAAAGTTTAAAGAGTGGGACAGCTGTTGAAGGTGCCGCCGTCGTAGGTCCAGATGGTGTCATTTCTTTCGTTCCTCCTCCAATATCAGCCACAGTTCCTCCGAGATCCGGGGTCAGTCCTCCCGTCTTTGCTTCAGGAATGAATGGGCCGAATCAATACACTTCACAAAGATATCCTTGGGGTATGCCTACTGGGTACATGCCGCAAACTGCTGGACCAATCCCCGTCAGTATGGTTGCGCCTAATCAGGTCACTGCCGCCGTGTCCGGGGGAGCTGCCGGAGGACCGCAGATCCAAGCTCCTAGTCCTCATGCTGTGCTCAGTCCTACTCCGGGGCTTGCAACACACCCTCACAATGTTCCTCAGTCTGGAGGGTATTATTACAGTATGGGGAGTCACCCCCAACGACATATGTTTGAGGGATCACAGCCAAATGACCCGATTCGTGCACTTGAAGAAAGAATAAAGGCAATGGAGGGTGTTGGTGTCAGAGCCAAGGAAGCTCGTGAGCTGTGTCTAGTCCTAGATTTGGTTTTGCCACCAAAGTTCAAAGCTCCCGAAGTGGACAAATACAGAGGAACAGGCTGTCCGGAGAGCCATGTTACGATGTTTGTCCGAAAAATGGGTCCTTACGCCAATAATGACAAACTGCTGATTTAATGCTTTCAAAACAGTTTGGCTGGAGCTCCTCTAGATTGGTACATGAAACTGCAATCCTCTGAAATTTGTTGTTGGAAAGATTTGTGCGAAGCATTCATGAGACAATATAAGTATAACATGGACATGGCTCCGGACAGATCGCAATTGCAACACATGAGTAAGGGCGAAAGGGAGACTTTCAAAGAATATGCCCAGAAATGGCGAAGCCTAGCCGCCCAGGTCCAACCTCCTTTGACTGAAAAAGAAATGGTGTACACGTTCTTGGAAACTCTTCCAGCAATTTACTATGACCGGTTGATTACAAGTGTTTCAACTAGCTTCTCCGATATGATAGTCTTCGGGGAAAGACTTGAGCATGGTCTCCGAAGTGGGAAGATTTCGAATCACCTCAGTAATGCAGGAAGCTCTGGTGGTTCAAGCAATCAGAAGAAGCCTCACTCCCATTTCCCGAGGAAGAAGGAAGGGGAAACAAATGTAATCTCGGGAGGAAGTTCATCCTTTGGTACCCCTCCACCACAAACGGTTCCATTTTCTGCTCCTGTGCCATCCCAGCAAAGCAGTGACAGTCACAGGGCTCAGGGTTATCAGTACAAGAAACGGACCAGTTTTGATCCAATACCAATGACATACACTGAATTGTTTGATCACTTGACTTCCAAGAACTTGATCGACACCCGGCCAATGAAGGCCCTGCAGCCACCATTTCCCAGAGGTTACAACGCTAATGCTACCTGCAGTTTCCACGAAAACATGGTCGGTCATACTGTGGAGGAATGTAAAGCCTTCAAGCATGTGGTGCAAGACCTAGTAGAAGCTGGGTGGATCTCGTTCAAGCAGAGCAGCCCGAATACAACAACTAATCCATTGCCAGGTCATCAGAGGCCAGCTACCAATGCTATAGAAAGTTCTGTTGGGCAATTGGTAAAGGATGTGCAGAAGATCAAGACCCCGTTGGGTGTTATCTACTCTGAGTTATGCCGTGTCGGGGTGGTTAAGAAGGGGTGTTGCCATGAAGAGGGGTGTGCTGACTCCATGTGCGTGGGGAATTGTGAAAGCTTTGAGATGATCCTGTAGGACCTGATGGATCGGTGTGTGGTCCAGATAGGAACCCATGATGTTAAAGAAGAAGTGTTGACTCTACATTCTGATAAAAGTAGAGGACCCAGAATACCTGTCGAAATTCCTTACAATTACAATCCCAGATTGGTGCGGGCAAACGCCCAACCAATAATGATCGAAGTTCCAGCTCCTTTTCCCTATAAGTCGGACAAGGCAGTTCCATGGAAGTACACTGCACTATCTACAGTCGAATGCTCCCCAAGTGCTCCTATCGTAACCAACATAGGGGGATCAAGTGGGATCACAAGAAGCGGAAGAGTATATGCTCCTGAGACTCTCCGAGCTGAAACTTCCAAGGAGGCCGAACAGAGGGGCCGTAAGGAAAAAGGAAAAGAGCCAGAGGTTGCTCAAGAGAAAGTGACGGAAAAATAAGCAGATGAATTCTTGAAGATCGTCCGGCAGAGTGATTATCGAGTGGTTGATCAGTTAAAGCAAACTCCATCCAAGATATCCATGCTATCATTGTTGCTTAGCTCGGAAGCACACAGAACAGCTTTGATGAAGTTGCTCAACGAGGCTCATGTTGCAGAGGATATCTCAGTGAATCAGTTTGATGGGATTGTGGGGAATATAGTGGCTGCAAATCACCTAACATTTGCCGATGATGAGTTGCCTTCAAGTGGAAAAGAACACAATCAAGCTCTGCACATCTCGGTAAAGTGTGGAGACTATGTGCTGGCCAGAGTACTAATTGACAATGAGTCTTCATTGAACGTGATGCCGAAGTCAACTATGGATAAGTTAGACGTTGATTGCTCCTACATGAAGCCGAGTTCGACACTGGTGCGGGCCTTTGATGGGTCCAAAAAGGAAGTTCTGGGGGAAATGGAATTTCCCATCCAGATAGGTCCCGAAGTTTCTACATCAATTTCCAAATCATGGATATTACGTCCTCATAGAGTTGTTTGCTGGGCCGACCATGGATCCATATGGCTGGAGCAATCCCTTCTTCTTTACACCAGCAGGTCAAATTCGTGGTTAACGGCCAGGTCGTGGTAGTATTTGGTGAGGAAGAGACTCTGGTTAATAAGCCATCAGAGTTCAAATATGTGGAAGCTGCCGAAGAGTCTTTGGAAACAGCCTTTCAGTCTTTGGAGATCGCCAATGTAGTATTTGAGAGGACCAAGGAGGAGGAGATGGTTGCTAAGATCATGTTAGCCCAAGGATATAAGGTTGGTTCTGGCTTGGGAAAGTTTGGTCAGGGAATTCTAGCTCCCATTCAACTACAGGAAAACAAGGACCGTTACGGGCTGGGATACACCCCAGGTGAGGAAGAAAGAAGAAAAATGGCAGATGAACGAAGGGGCAGATTGTAACACCCTCTTTCTACCCTTTCATTTTAATTAAGAAAAATCAGAGTTCAAAAGTCATTTTTGAGTTCACCACGAGGGTGTCACACATACGTCAAAATAAAACCTCAAGTCTCAAATGAAATAGTACGTCGTCAAAGGTGCCATACATAGCACTCCACAATAGGGAGACCTCAAAACATCAATAACTACGTAATAAAATCCAACATCAACGCAGCGGAAAGTAAATCAACCCATCAACAGTATACGAATGTAAGTACATCAGCAAAACATCAAATACATCCCCCCAGGTGCTACGTATCAGAGCATGACGACTCAACTCAAGAAGTGAAGCTAAAGGCCTTCACTGAGAATCACCTGCACGTTACCAACATGGGGGCAACATTCAAACAGGAAAGGGTGAGCATCATTCAATCCATATAATAGAAAACATGACCAGTACTAATCATAGGCTACGCACTAGAACAATCAGCATCCAAAACACTAAATATCCACATCACAGTCATCATTCACATCACTTACAATAACTCATCTCGTGTCATGTAGGCGTATGAAATGCAACCCACTCGCGGGCATATGCATGAAGGTACCTTTTCACAAACGTCACTTAGCCCTTAAGGCCTCATCATCACTTAGCCACTCAGGCCTCAAAAACGTCAATGGGTTTATGCATATGGGCATGAGACACTATGACATGCACCACTCACAACACACGAACACACAATTACTCAAATCATAGTCAACTATGTGACCCGTCACTTACCGGTTTGCTCGCAAGAATACAACACCTGTCAAATTTACAATTCACACAACAACAACATCACTTAGCCCTTTTAGGCCTTAACATCACTTAGCCTCTCGGGCCTCAAACGTCACTGGGTTTCATCATCACTCTTACACAGATATCATCAACTCACACAATAGCCACTGAGGGCAAAGAAAACGTCATTTACTAGTCACCAAGGGCATCATCGTCATTTACACATCACTATAAATAATAATAACCTCTAAGGGGCAAAACAGTCTCTTACACGTCATATATAATAATAATAGCCACTAAGGGCGAAACAGTCATTTAACTAGCCCCGAAGGCATCATCGCCAAAATCATCATTTTTGACATTACTTTGTTAAAACCACCGGTTGTACGCAAAAGAGAATTTTTAAAGGCACCCAAAACATCTTTTCATTGTCACGGCAACGGTCACCGGGAACAGCCACTTGGGGCGCCCCAGCAACCTTCAGAAATTCTAAGTTTTTATTTTTAAAAATGGGACACACAGATGGACAACGGAAAATGCTTCACAACGCTTTTTGAATCGCTCAAAACGGATATCCGGGTCAAAAGTTATAGCGAAAACAGTTTTCGAAAATATTTCGGGACATCCTGAAAACTGGCGCCATGGGCGCCCAGCGCCCAGGCACCTGGCGCCCAGCAAGGCGCAACACGCACACGCAACACACAAGGGCGCTCAGCGCCCAGCGCCTTGGCGCAACACACACACACACGCGCATGGGCGCTCAGCGCCCAGCGCTGGCACCCAGCGCCCAGCGCCCAGCCACACAGAAATTTGCAACACCCAGGCGCCTGGCGCCCTTACAGCAACAACCAAAATCCAAAATTTTCCAACAACAACAAAGAACACTAAAAATCCATTCTTCACAATTTTAAACATCAAAATAATATTTTTCGAACACCTAAAACCTCACTCACCCAAAAGCCAATTTTGTTCAAAGTCACCAACACCATATGGACAAGTATCATCACCATCACCATGGCGCCCTAGGCGCCTACCCACACACCCAATTACAATTTCATGCTCACACACGCACCATCATCATCAAGCCAAACACATAGATCACATATTATGTGTAACATCCCCTAATTGGCTAATTTCAATTATTAAAAATTAGCGAGAGGTTATATATATTTATTATAATATTCGGATAATTATGCTTGTTAAGTGAATAATTGTTTGAGTAAGTGTTAGGAGTAATGAGTTAAGTTAAGCTTCATAGGTAATAAAATGTCCCAAGTAATAGAATTAGTAGCTAAGGGGTATTTGGGTAAATTCCCTAGTTTAAGTGACCAGCTGACCCTAAGTCCTCCTTACCCACTTTAATTTGTGGAAGTTCAGAAATAAGAAAGAAAAAAACTGAAGTGAGGAGTAGAGAGAAAGAGGAGAGCTCGCGAGAGAGAGAGGGCTTGGAAGAGAGAAGAGTTCCATGGAAATTTGATGCATGTAAGATCTGAACCCACCATTGTTCACCATTCTTCTCCCTCTATACATTGATGCCCAGAAATCTTCCATCAACCCACTCTATCGCAAATCACCATTTGTGCACCTTTGAAGCTCCAAGCTCAAAAATGGAGTGTTGATGCTCCAAATAGTTGCATGTCTTTGTTATAGTCCTATATTCAGTACCACAGCTCACATCAAAGCAACAAACCTGTTTGAAGCTCATTTGAGTTGCTGAGTTCGAGTCTTAGTTCCTTGGGAAGTTCGGTTCAGTTTTGGAGCGAGTCGGAGGCGGTTCGTGAGGCTATTCGAACGAGTCGACTGCTAGATTCGTCGTTTTAGTGATTTTCATCACTTCGGGTGAGTTCTATAACTCGCTTAGGGAACGTGTTCGTTTTTCGAGTCTTCACTTTTGAAAATTATTGTCACACGTTTCTGGTATCGAAAGAATTATATTGAAAACCGTTTTCCCAAAGCTCATGATTGAACTATGAATTTCTTGATTGATTGTTGGGTGTGCTGGATTGGATTGCTATAATATTGTGTTTTAATGCGTGTTTGAGTTTGGGCCTCGATCGGAAGGGAAGTTGGGATCGGAATGGAATGGAATAACCCCTTGAAAAATCTGTTTTCTGGAAACTGATGGAGCCACACGGATCGTGTGCCTCTGGGCACGGGTCGTGCGCCTCCATCTGATACGACATGAACTGTATTTTTAAAATGCGCACGGATCGTGTGCCCAGTAGCACGGGTCGTGCGTAAGTCTCTGAAACTTTCTGTAAATCTGGTAGCTAACGCACGGATCGTGCGCTTAGTCGCACGGGTCGTGCGTATCTTCCTGGAAAAATTTCTACAAACTGTTCAACCACGCACGGGCCGTGCGCCTACACGCACGGGTCGTGTGAGATTTTCTGACCTTCAATTTCAAAGTGCATTTTATCCATTCCAAATGATTCCAATCCTCTTCTAATCCATTCCCCAAGGTCCCACAATAATGAAAAGGTAACAATGATATGAGATTGAGCATGTTCGATAGAAAGATTGTGTGTTATGAATAAAAATGGAAAACCGCTCTTAGAGAACGCGAGAGTGCAAATGTCAAAGAGTGATAATAACACACGGTACTTGACTGATATTGTACACTGAAATTGACTGATATGGTACATGGTACTTGACTGGAATGACTAACAGCCCATTGCGGGTACACAGACTGAAAATGTATAATAAATACAAGAGGAAAAAGGGTGACGACCCTAAGAGGTTAGCATACTAGGGGAGGGGAAGTCATGAGCCCCAAAACCTAGACTCAAGATTGTTTCACCCACTAGAAATAGCGGGATGGGTTCACCAAAAGGTCAAGAGAATGCCTATAAAATAGGTAGACTGAGGTGTTATGCTAAAAACATGGAACAAAGATTGCATGCTTCATGTGTCGCTTAGGAGGGCCATGAGCATGAAGGTTACAGGAACTGAATGTATTTCCACGTGGTTGCTTTTTAGGACCACGAGTTCAAAACAAGGCATAATGAACCGCTAGAGTAGTAAGGGGTCTCGATAGGACTCACTGAGATAATGTTTATCTCACCCTTCATATTTGTGGTTTTTACAGAGAAACAGGGGAAAGCAAAGGCGGTAAAGCATGGTTAGCTGGTGTGACTCTTGGAGTCATTGAAGACCTAGTTTAATGTTTTAGACCTTGTTTCCGTTTATGGTTTCTATGTTCTGATTGTATAACTTCCATTGTCAAGTTGTAAAATCGTTTCCGCTACTTTATGTTTTTGGATTATTGAACACCAGGATTATGTATGAGTCTTAAGTTTGAACTTAAGCATTTTCAAGGAAGTTTATGAGGTCCAGAGAACCGAAGTTATGTATTGCCAAAAGTTTTAGATGTGTTCAATATTTCAATAACAGGAAGTTACTCTGATGTATGCCATTTAGTGCATTTCGGTAGTTCTACATATTAGAATTTATCGGGGTGTTACATTATGGTATCAGAGCAGTTCGACCTAGTCGGGCTTAGACAGTTAGGGTGGTTTTGTCCCTCGAGTAACTCTGCTATCTTGCTTCTTGTGATACTAAGAGACATTGAGACTGATCAACTTAATACTTGGTGTATCATTTGCAGAATTATGGCAGGAGGATCGAGGAATAACCCACCAGTTGATCCGCATTCTGCATGGATGCAGAACGTGATCGAGAGGCAACAGAAGATGATGGAAGATATGCTGCAGATGCAACAGAATGCTCAAGCTCAGCCCCAGCAAGTCCCTGAGCCTCAAGCTGACCCAAGGAGGGTTTTCTCTGAATTCCTGAAAATGAAGCCGTCTGAGTTCCGAGGAGGACCGGATGTTATGGAAGCTCAGCATTGGCTAGATGATATAGAGAAGATCTTCGTAGCTATGCAAGTAACTGATGATGACAAGTTGAGATTGGCAACTCATATGCTGAAAGGAGAAGCTAACAACTGGTGGACTAATGCCAAAGCCATGATGGTAACTCTGGGTACTCCCCAGACTTGGGAACATTTCAAGCAGGTATTTTTGGAGCAGTTCTTTCCGACAGCCATGAGGTTCGACAAGGAGAACGAGTTTCTGACTCTCACTCAAGGAAGTTCAACTGTGGGTCAGTACGCGGCTAAGTTTGAAGAGTTATATCAATTCTTCGGTTTGGCCGGGTATGCTCCCAATGATAAGTGGAAAACCGAAAGGTTCAAGTATGGGCTAAGGGAAGACATTGCTCAGAGTTTGAGTTCTTTTGCCTATACTAACTATGCTGCCATGGTTCAACAAGCACACATAGCTGAGAGTGACTTGAAGAGGTTATATGCAAGCAGAAAAGTATTCCATCAGAATAAGAAGAATGTTGGATCATCTAACCATCAGACGGGTCCCAGACACAACTACAACAAAGGGAAACAGGTTCAGTCATCGAACTCCTCAAAATTCAGTACGTGTTCCAACTGTGGAAAATACCATCAGGGTAAGTGCCAGATGGGATCCAACCAGTGTTATTTCTGCAAGAAAGACGGCCATTTTGCACGGGACTGCCCAGAGAAAGAGAAGAGTCAAGGAAGTAACCCTGCTGCTACTACAACTCATGGGAGAGTTTACACCTTAGACGCCCAGAAGGTCACACCGTCAGATAATCTACTAAGGGGTATGGGATCTCTTTTTAATAACTCCGTTAGTATTTTATATGATTCAGGTGCGACTCATTGTTTTATATCAAAAGTTTGTGCCGAACGGTTGGGATTGGCTTTAACTCCCTTGCCTCAACCAATCTCCATTAAGACTGCTGCTGAGGGTAGTGTTCAGACTCAAGCGATATGTGAAAATTGTCTTCTATCCATAGGAGACAGGAATTTTGTAGTAGACTTCATTTGTTTACCAATGAAGGGCATGGATGTCGTCCTAGGAATGAGTTGGATGACGGCCAACCATGTGACTATAGATTGCTTCCATCGAACTATCGGTTTTGCCTCCGAATCAGTGGAGCTACAACCGCCAAATTCTGAAGCTGTTATTTCTTTCACATCGGCCAGTAACTATCTATTCCAAGGCGCGGAAGCTTACGTCATGATGCTGTCTGCATCCACTGAGACAGGTCAGGATTTATCTTCTGTGCAAGTTGTTAATGAATTTCTTGATGTGTTTCCCGATGAAGTTCCTTCATTTCCTCCGGATCGTGAGGTGGAATTTTCTATAGAATTGGTTCCAGGCACTGGACCTATTTCTATAGCCCCATATCGAATGTCGCCATTAGAGTTGAGGGAATTGAAAGTTCAACTGGAAGAACTAATTTCCAAGCGGTTCATCCGGCCGAGTGCCTCACCATGGGGTGCTCCAGTGTTGCTTGTCAAGAAGAAGGACGGAAGTATGAGATTGTGTATCGATTATCGTCAGTTGAATAAAGTGACTGTCAAGAACAAGTACCCTCTACCGAGAATTGATGATTTGCTAGATCAGTTGAGGGGAGCTTCTATATTTTCAAAGATTGATTTAAGGTCCGGTTATCACCAAATCAGGGTTCGAGCTTTGGACGTCCCGAAGACCGCTTTCCGTACGAGATATGGACACTATGAATTCGTAGTGATGCCCTTCGGTTTGACCAATGCTCCAGCTGTATTTATGGATTATATGAATCGAATTTTTAATCCTTATCTGGATCAGTTTGTGGTAGTGTTCATCGATGATATCTTGGTGTTCTCTAAGACGATTGAGGAGCATGTGCAACATCTCCGAATTGTTCTGAACGTACTCCGAGAGAAGAAGTTGTATGCTAAGCCGTCCAAATGTGATTTCTGGATGCCCGAAGTTAAGTTTCTGGGCCATGTAATATCTAGGACGGGTGTTGCACTGGATCCCAGTAAGATCGAAGCTGTGGTAGACTGGGAACAGCCGTCTACGGTCACTGAGGTAAGAAGTTTCTTGGGATTAGCGGGGTATTATCGAAGATTCATTCAAGGATTTTCCCAGCTGGTTCTTCCACTCACTCGGTTAACTCGCAAGGGTCATCCGTTTGTTTGGGACTCAGACTGTGAAAATTGTTTCACGGAATTGAAGGGTCGTTTGACTTCTGCACCTATCCTGATTCTTCCTGATCCGTCAGTAGGATTCCAAATATATTGCGACGCTTCTGGTAAGGGTTTAGGATGTGTCCTAATGCAAAATCGACAAGTAGTTGCTTATGCCTCCAGGCAGTTGAAGCCCCATGAAGAGAATTACCCAACTCATGATTTGGAGTTGGCGGCGATTGTGTTTGCCCTAAAGATTTGGAGACATTACCTGTATGGGTCTCGTTTCGAAGTCTTTAGTGACCACAAAAGTCTGAAGTATTTGTTTGACCAAAAGGAGCTGAACAACAGACAGAGGAGATGGGTAGAATTCCTGAAAGATTATGATTTTGAATTGAAGTACCATCCTGGTAAGGCTAATGTTGTTGCCGATGCTTTAAGCAGAAAGTCTATCCATACTGCAAAGCTGATGATGCACGAGATGTCATTGTTGGAATCATTCAGAGACCTCAATTTGAGAGTTAAGTCGAGAAGGAACAGGTTGGTGTTGAGTCACATTCAGATTTCAAGTTCATTGAGGAATCTAATTCGCTCAGCCCAAGAAGGTGATGTAGAACTGCAAGCGCAGAAGAGATTGCCGAACTACACCGAAGACGGTGATGGTGTAATTTGTTTTGATGGCAGAATCTGTGTGCCAAATGATGAGGATGTGAAGAGGCAAGTTTTAGAGGAGGCTCATAAGAGTCAGTTCTCAATACATCCTGGGTCTACCAAGATGTATCGAGATTTGAAGCAATTATACTGGTGGCCGGGCATGAAAGTGGATATAGCAGAGTTTGTGTCTCGATGCTTGACTTGTCAAAAGGTTAAGATAGGGCACCGGAAGCCAGGCGGCCAGTTACAACCGTTGAATGTACCTGAATGGAAATGGGAAAGCATATCTATGGATTTTGTCATGGGATTGCCGCGGTCCCAAACCGGAAATGATTCTATTTGGGTAGTGGTGGATCGCCTGACCAAGTCCGCTCATTTTATTCCAGTGCGTTCGACTCACAAGGTTGCTAGGTTAGCAGATGAATATCTCAAGAATATTGTTAAGTTGCATGGAATCCCTACAAGTATCATCTGTGATCGAGATCCCAAGTTTACATCTCGATTTTGGAGAGCATTGAACATGGCGTTGGGAACAAAAGTGTGTGTTAGCACTGCTTACCATCCTCAGACAGACGGGCAGACTGAGAGGACAATCCAGACATTGGAGGATATGTTGAGAGCTTGTGTACTCGATAGTGGAGGCAGATGGGAGGATCACCTTCCATTGGTGGAATTCTCATACAACAACAGTTATCATTCTAGTATCGGAATGGCTCCATATGAAGCATTGTATGGAAGGAAGTGCAGAACACCATTGTGTTGGTGGGATGTAGGTGAGCAGAGATTGTTGGGACCAGATTTAGTCCGGGAGACTACGGAGAAGATCCGTCAAATCAGAGAAAGGATGAAAGCCGCGCAGAGTCGGCAAAAGAGTTATGCGGATAAGAGGAGAAGGCCGCTAGAATTCGAAGAAGGAGATCATGTCTTTTTGAAACTTTCTCCAACCATTGGGACCGGTATTGCTTTGCGAGCAAAGAAGCTCAGTCCTCGGTATGTCGGACCCTTCCAGATTATCGAGCGAGTTGGGCCGGTAGCGTATCGCATTGCCTTACCTCCAGAATTGTCCAGATTACATGATGTGTTTCATGTATCGCAGCTAAGGAAATATATTCATGATCCGAATCAACCATTAAGCCATGAAGCGATTGACATCAGAACGGATCTATCTTATCATCCTACCCCAATCAGGATCATCGAACGTGGCGAGAAAACGCTCCGGACAAGGTCAATTCCTATTGTCAAGGTGCTTTGGGACGGTGTGTCACCTGACGAAGCGACATGGGAAGAAGAGGAGAGCATGCGGGAGAAATATCCGTATTTGTTCGAGTAAGGTATGTTTTGTCAATTTTGAGGACAAAATTTTAGAAGTTGGGGTGATTGTAACATCCCCTAATTGGCTAATTTCAATTATTAAAAATTAGCGAGAGGTTATATATATTTATTATAATATTCGGATAATTATGCTTGTTAAGTGAATAATTGTTTGAGTAAGTGTTAGGAGTAATGAGTTAAGTTAAGCTTCATAGGTAATAAAATGTCCCAAGTAATAGAATTAGTAGCTAAGGGGTATTTGGGTAAATTCCCTAGTTTAAGTGACCAGCTGACCCTAAGTCCTCCTTACCCACTTTAATTTGTGGAAGTTCAGAAATAAGAAAGAAAAAAACTGAAGTGAGGAGTAGAGAGAAAGAGGAGAGCTCGCGAGAGAGAGAGGGCTTGGAAGAGAGAAGAGTTCCATGGAAATTTGATGCATGTAAGATCTGAACCCACCATTGTTCACCATTCTTCTCCCTCTATACATTGATGCCCAGAAATCTTCCATCAACCCACTCTATCGCAAATCACCATTTGTGCACCTTTGAAGCTCCAAGCTCAAAAATGGAGTGTTGATGCTCCAAATAGTTGCATGTCTTTGTTATAGTCCTATATTCAGTACCACAGCTCACATCAAAGCAACAAACCTGTTTGAAGCTCATTTGAGTTGCTGAGTTCGAGTCTTAGTTCCTTGGGAAGTTCGGTTCAGTTTTGGAGCGAGTCGGAGGCGGTTCGTGAGGCTATTCGAACGAGTCGACTGCTAGATTCGTCGTTTTAGTGATTTTCATCACTTCGGGTGAGTTCTATAACTCGCTTAGGGAACGTGTTCGTTTTTCGAGTCTTCACTTTTGAAAATTATTGTCACACGTTTCTGGTATCGAAAGAATTATATTGAAAACCGTTTTCCCAAAGCTCATGATTGAACTATGAATTTCTTGATTGATTGTTGGGTGTGCTGGATTGGATTGCTATAATATTGTGTTTTAATGCGTGTTTGAGTTTGGGCCTCGATCGGAAGGGAAGTTGGGATCGGAATGGAATGGAATAACCCCTTGAAAAATCTGTTTTCTGGAAACTGATGGAGCCACACGGATCGTGTGCCTCTGGGCACGGGTCGTGCGCCTCCATCTGATACGACATGAACTGTATTTTTAAAATGCGCACGGATCGTGTGCCCAGTAGCACGGGTCGTGCGTAAGTCTCTGAAACTTTCTGTAAATCTGGTAGCTAACGCACGGATCGTGCGCTTAGTCGCACGGGTCGTGCGTATCTTCCTGGAAAAATTTCTACAAACTGTTCAACCACGCACGGGCCGTGCGCCTACACGCACGGGTCGTGTGAGATTTTCTGACCTTCAATTTCAAAGTGCATTTTATCCATTCCAAATGATTCCAATCCTCTTCTAATCCATTCCCCAAGGTCCCACAATAATGAAAAGGTAACAATGATATGAGATTGAGCATGTTCGATAGAAAGATTGTGTGTTATGAATAAAAATGGAAAACCGCTCTTAGAGAACGCGAGAGTGCAAATGTCAAAGAGTGATAATAACACACGGTACTTGACTGATATTGTACACTGAAATTGACTGATATGGTACATGGTACTTGACTGGAATGACTAACAGCCCATTGCGGGTACACAGACTGAAAATGTATAATAAATACAAGAGGAAAAAGGGTGACGACCCTAAGAGGTTAGCATACTAGGGGAGGGGAAGTCATGAGCCCCAAAACCTAGACTCAAGATTGTTTCACCCACTAGAAATAGCGGGATGGGTTCACCAAAAGGTCAAGAGAATGCCTATAAAATAGGTAGACTGAGGTGTTATGCTAAAAACATGGAACAAAGATTGCATGCTTCATGTGTCGCTTAGGAGGGCCATGAGCATGAAGGTTACAGGAACTGAATGTATTTCCACGTGGTTGCTTTTTAGGACCACGAGTTCAAAACAAGGCATAATGAACCGCTAGAGTAGTAAGGGGTCTCGATAGGACTCACTGAGATAATGTTTATCTCACCCTTCATATTTGTGGTTTTTACAGAGAAACAGGGGAAAGCAAAGGCGGTAAAGCATGGTTAGCTGGTGTGACTCTTGGAGTCATTGAAGACCTAGTTTAATGTTTTAGACCTTGTTTCCGTTTATGGTTTCTATGTTCTGATTGTATAACTTCCATTGTCAAGTTGTAAAATCGTTTCCGCTACTTTATGTTTTTGGATTATTGAACACCAGGATTATGTATGAGTCTTAAGTTTGAACTTAAGCATTTTCAAGGAAGTTTATGAGGTCCAGAGAACCGAAGTTATGTATTGCCAAAAGTTTTAGATGTGTTCAATATTTCAATAACAGGAAGTTACTCTGATGTATGCCATTTAGTGCATTTCGGTAGTTCTACATATTAGAATTTATCGGGGTGTTACATTATGGTTCACAACACATGCGCATATCACCATCAATAAAGCAAATTCATGGATCATACTCAAACAATGAATCAAATTCGCATATACTCATAATGAACATCTATAAAAGTTAACATCAAGAACATCAAGAAATGCAAAAGAACATCAAGAATATCATGGATCTAGTATAAACCTTAGATCTAGGACCTATCACGAGATCTATTTGATGGAAAGAAAGAGCTCCCCTAACCTCGAATTAGATGAATAGGATCTCTAGAGACGATCACGAACGGAACCATGGCAACCGGATCACACCTTCTCCTTTCTCCTTGGAGCTTTGCGCACTTCACCTCTCCTCCTCTCCTCATGGGCGCCGCGCCCTCCTTCCCTTCCCACTCTCTCTATTCGCATTTTCCTTTCTTTTTCTCAAATGAACCAAAACCTTAAAATCTCAGCTTTTATATGCGCTTAGGTTGTCGGGCTTGGATTTGCGGGCTTCCCCGCAGCTTAAGCCCAATTTAATTACAACACCTTATCCGATTCCAATACTGCTCCTTATTTTATTTAAAACACCTTATACTCATTTTAATAAGTAATAAATAATAATTATATTATTATTTCTACCACCCAATTTCTTATAACTAACTAAATAAATTACTCTATTATTTTTGGGGTGTTACAACTCTCCCCCACTTAAAGGAATTTCGTCCTCGAAATCCACCTGTCAACGCCAACACTCTCCCACTAAGGCCACCTATACAACTAGTGCTATCATTCATGCTGATTACTATTGCTCTGATTACCGGCGGTAAGTGCTTGGGTGGCCGTCCCTCCTGCTCGTTCAGCCAGGTAACTTCAAGCAGTAATAATCAGACTCACTCTCTACTCCGCTGCGCTACTCTGATAAACTAGCTCGCATCCTACCCCACTCATCTACCCATAAGGATAACAAAATACTTCAATCATCATAGCATCACAACGAAATTCACAGGATGCATAACAGTCGTACAACAAGCCTCATAATCTTAGTAACACGACAACAATATCCACAAACAACTTTGCCACTCAGGCGACATCAACAATTACAACTGCCACTAAGGCGACATCAACAACTGCAATTGCCACTCAGGCGACATCAACAATTACAATTGCCACTCAGGCGACATCAACAACTACAATTGCCACTCAGGCGACACCAACAACTAAAACCAACAACAGAGCAACATCATCAACAACAACAATATTAACAACTCAGTCACACAATCGGGCACTAAGGCACCGGCAACGGTTAACAATCGAATTAGGCACAACTCATAAAAATAGGGGCAGTGCATAAGCTAGGAACAGTAACAGTACTTTTCGGTACGGTGAAAGTAATTTTTAAAGACAGCAACGATGATCTTTCAGGAAACAACAACAATCATCTCAGGAGGACAGCAGCAGTAGCTTTCAGAAAACAGCAATAATAGTCTTTCGAAAAACAACAACAACAATAACATCAACAACATCACGAGGAAGTTTACTAAATGCGTAACTATAGCAACAACAAGGCACACGGCACGGAAACAATGGCATAATGTCACGTGGCAACAACAATAGTTTTTCAGGAAGTGCCAACAATAATTCTCACAAAAACAGTAACAATAGTTTTTTTTTTTTTTTCAGAAAAAAAAACTGCAACAATAATTTTCAATGCTACTATCAGTATCCAACCATAAAATTGTCTATGAGTCGTTCAAAAGCAATTTTCAAAATCTCTTCATCCTTTAGACTCCAAACCACCAAATAGGACAACTCATAAAAATAGAGACAGTCAACAACCCAAAAAAAAACAGGCACAACTCGTAAAATAGCAGCAGTGTACAAAAGTAGGGACAGTAACAGTTATTCTTGAAAGCACTGACAGCGGCCTTAGGAAGCAGCAACAACAACTTTTAAAAAGATAGCAACATTCATTTTCAGCAATAGTCATTTTGCAGAAAACCATAACAATTATCCGAATAAAACAGCAACATTATTTTCTGAAAACAGCAATGATCATTTTTCAGAAACAGCAGCAATTATTTAAATAAAACAGCAACAGCAGTTTAAACAAAACAGCAGTAGCATCCGACTTTTTAAAACAGCATGGCATTTATCATTCAAACGGCAATAGCAAATAGCTCAGGATAATCCACGAAGCATTATCAACTAAGTACACAGGAACACGGTTAACATTTAAAACCTTATTACAACTAGTCAGCCCAAAAGAATAGTTACATTAACATTTACAGTAATTAGTTAATTCGGCCCAAGTGCACAAGCGTCCAAAATGCACATTTTTAAATCTTAAGATTTTTAAAACCACGTAACGCATATCGCAAGAGTGCAACTGCTAAAACAAAATCCGAATCGTTTATAAAAGTGATTTTCAATGCTAATCTCGGTATCCAGCCGTAAAAGTGTTTAATGGATGTTCAAAAACAATTTCGGAACTTCCATAATTTTTCGGATTATAAAACCCTATAGCGCAATTCACGGAGTAACGACCAAAAAGATTTTGTCATAAAACTCAAGCATACAAGACTCCATCTTGAGGAAAATTAGGCAAGTCAAAATAGCAATCACATGAGACGGTAGTCCTCAGCTAAAATCGTTACATCAAATTGCGGTCTTTTCCAAAAAGAGTTGAGGTCAAAGTTATAGCACTCAATGAAGATATTTTTCGTTTGTAGTGATTAAAACGCTACGACAGTTATTAGTGCAGCAATAACTTGAAATAGTCCACAAAATAATTTTACAACGCATTCAGTTTCCAAACATCAAACGTATTCACAGGATTTTTCGTAAAAGCTCAGCGTCGACCTCTTAAAATAGTTCGGACATATCAACATAAGAAAGTACATGCGACTTAACAATCCACAGCTACAGCAATTAATTCGACATTTTATGTAAAACACACAGAGCTCAATATCAACTAAAACACATGTGAACATTTAAACAACACGACAATTAATTTAGAAGCACGCAGCAACAAGGTCAACAACAAGGATCACAACAGCAAAACACAGTTCTCACACTGAGTACACAATAGGGCACACAGCACTAGTAGGGAAATCTCCCCCACTAGTTCACTTACCAATAGAAACTTTCCGGTGTACCTGCAACACAAACAACGGTCAGCACTGAAAAGACAACAGTTGGTCACTATCTGACACAACGACTCGACGACTCGGCCTGACAGACCAACCATTGCTCTGATACCACTTATGTAACACCCCATTTCTACCCTTTCATTTTAATTAAGAAAAATCAGAGTTCAAAAATCATTTTTGAGTTCACCACGAGGGTGTCACACACACGTCAAAATAAAACCTCAAGTCTCAAATGAAATAGTACGTCGTCAAAGGTGCCATACATAGCACTCCACAATAGGGAGACCTCAAAACATCAATAACTACGTAATAAAATCCAACATCAACGCAGCGGAAAGTAAATCAACCCATCAACAGTATACGAATGTAAGTACATCAGCAAAACATCAAATACATCCCCCCAGGTGCTACGTATCAGAGCATGACGACTCGACTCAAGAAGTGAAGCTAAAGGCCTTCACTGAGAATCACCTGCACGTTACCAACATGGGGGCAACATTCAAACAGGAAAGGGTGAGCATCATTCAATCCATATAATAGAAAACATGACCAGTACTAATCATAGGCTACGCACTAGAACAATCACCATCCAAAACACTAAATATCCACATCACAGTCATCATTCACATCACTTACAATAACTCATCTCGTGTCATGTAGGCGTATGAAATGCAACCCACTCGCGGGCATATGCATGAAGGTACCTTTTCACAAACGTCACTTAGCCCTTAAGGCCTCATCATCACTTAGCCACTCAGGCCTCAAAAACGTCACTGGGTTTATGCATATGGGCATGAGACACTATGACATGCACCACTCACAACACACGCACTAGTGCAAAAAAGGGATTTAAAGTCAGGCGAAAAGGGGATTTAAAGTCAGGCGGGCGCTTGACTTTTATTAAGTCGACTTTGAATGTCTGGAGTTTTAAAGTCAAGCGATAGCCTGACTTCGTAAGTATGTTTTAAAGTCAAACATTTATTGCGCCTGACTTCGTAAGTATGTTTTAAAGTCAAACATTTATTGCGCCTGACTTCGTATGTATGATTTAAAGTCAAGCATTTATTCTTGCCTGACTTCGTATGTATGATTTAAAGTCAAGCATTTATTCTTGCCTGACTTCGTATGTATGATTTAAAGTCAAGCTTTTATTATTGGAAGGTACCATAAAACCTTTGCTGGAGAAATCTTTGAGTTATCATCATCGCAACTAGATTCACCAGTCTTTACTTTGTAACGTGACCTATTACACGTAGGACACTTATGCAGCTCCTCAAACTCATTCCGATACAATATGCAATCATTGGGGCAAGCATGTATTTTTTTATACTCCACACCCATCGGACACAAAATCTTCTTCGCTTCATACGTACGACATGGCAATGTGTTACCTTTTGGAAGCATGTCTTTCAACAACTCAAGCAACTCAGTGAAACTCTTATCAGTCCACCCATTCGTCGCCTTCAGATTGAACAATTTTATCACCGCAGCCAACCGTGTGAATGTTGTACATCCCAAATACAAAGGCTCTTCTTTATCTTTGCACAAAGTATCAAAGGCATGTGCTTGCTTAAACGACTCCGGCCCAATATCACGTATCATGTCTTCCATTCGATCATCCATATTTGAATCTGGGAAATTATCTCTTCCGGACACACTTGGGATATCTAACTTTTCACCGTGCCATATCCAAGTTGTATAACTACGACAAATCCCATCAACTAGAAGATGATCTCTTATTGTGGCAACTAGTTGTGGTATCCGGTTCACACAATTAACACAAGGACAGTCAAAAATTCCACCACAACCTTCAAGCTTTGTTTGAGCAAACTCTAGAAATTCTTCCACCCCTTTCGCATACTCGTCACTCAACTTGCTAGTTTGCATCCAACTACGATCCATGTAGCTACGCTCGAAAAATAAAAAATAACAGTTAGGGTGTAAGTGTACAATAGTTTCCTATACATTAGCTGTACAACTGGTGTAGTTCCATTCATTAAAAGTGTTAAATACTGATTAACAGTTAGGGTAAACTGTTAGGGAAAACTGACTTTAAGTCAGTTAGTGTAAACTGTGTTAGGGTAAACTGTGTTAGGGAAAACCGACTTCAAGTCAGATAGGGTAAACTGTGTTAAATACTGATTAACAGTTAGGGTAAACTGTGTTAGGGAAAACTGACTTTAAGTCAGTTAGTGTAAACTGTGTTAGGCTGCATGTGTATGTCACTTCACTTCACTTCACATTTTGAACTATCTAAATTACAAGACACTATCAAGTATGAACACATTTTCCAACTACTTTCCAATTTTTTGGGTCTGCAGACTCTTTACAAGACACTGCAGACTCTTTTGTATGTTCTAATTTTCAATGAATTCCCATTTCATTTGATCAGTTCTGATTATTATGAATTTTCTTTTCATCAAATTACTGTTTCATTGGTTTTCATCAAATCCATGTTGATATGTGTATTGAACAATTCTGTAACTTAGAGGTATGTGCTGTTATGAGCTGTAACTTAGAACATGTGTTTTGAACAATTCTGTATGAATTGATTAATTTTAGGTGATAGAAGTAAATTCCTAGAAACAGCTTCTAATTGCCGCAAAATTATGTATATTAATTAATCCTTCTCCTAATGTCCTAATCATGCTACATATACTACAATTTTATTGTTCATCAGGAAATATTCAACAAACCAATGGCATCAATTTACGAGTATCATAATATATAGGCTAATTCTAGCCATGAAGTAACTTAAAATGTACCTCAGATATTGGACTTTGGGTTGACTTGCTTTCAGTAACCTTTGGACTCCTATCTTTTGGAGTTTTACTTGCTGGGTTTGGAGATGATGGGTTCAATTTACGAGCAGTCCAAGGAGTTGAAGGAGATTTCCTTTGCGGAACTTCAGACGTACCAGCTCTGCTAACAGCCAACCATATGCCAATCAGCATGCATTAAAAAGTTAAATTCAGATTTAAAAGAATCTATGACTCCTCTAAAAGACAGTCTATACACATATTTAAACAAAAACAGAAACACATATTTAAATAGAAACAGAACAGACTGTCTTTTAGACTGGCATACACATATTTAATACAAATACATATTTAATACAGATAATACAGATACTGCAGTAACTGTGTAACGGAAACAGAAACAGAACAGAAACAGGAACTATGCCATACACAATTTCCCTCTGCACTCTTCAGGTTAAAGAATTCCATCCATCAGTTCATTATTATCGTTTCAATCTAAAAAGATTTTAAACTTTATTCAAACAAAAAATATTAAGCAGTGATTTGATTTATTTTCTACTGCTTTTTATTGTTCTACCATCATCAAATTGTCCATCAGTTTGCTTAAAAAACGTCTCCTGCAATGATTTGTCAGTATCAGTCACATTGACAGCCATAGTAACATTGGTAAGCAAGTTCATCTACACTTAAAGTCAAAAAAAAATAAGGCACGGATTTTCAACAAATCAAAATGTATCAATGCATCAAAGATACAATTCCATGGGAGAGGATGGACCGCAAAAGAAATATCTCCTATCATAGGGGAAGAAGAAAAGAAGAGTGATGATTTTATTACCTATCATCAGCTGTAACTTGAACTGACGGACCAATGTACTTCACACGGTCACCTAGAAATCGTAACAAAGTAATGTAGACATTTACATGAATATTAATACAAATGATAAAATGAAACAAAATGCTTAGAAGAAATTCAACAATCAAAAATATCATTATCTTCCGGTACATTCTTCTCAGTTGGTAAACAGATTTTATGGCTATCTCACACAGGTCACAGGAAGAGAGTTGTCATACCAGACCAGCCGTGCACATGCTTTAGTAAAATATAAGATAAGTTGGAAAGAAAACATTAAATTAAACTCAAGCTTCAAGTTGATAACTAATTCTTTGTATTGTAACCCCCAAAAAAGCAACACTGAAGCAAGAAAATGCATAAAAATAGAGTTGAAGAAATACAATAAGCTTTTGTATTAGTAAAGAACATTCAGATGTGCTCAAGCATGTTTCAAGCCATTAGTTGAACATGTGTTTTTTAATCTAAGAACTATGTGACTATTGTATTAACTATTAAGAGCAAACATTACTGCACTGTATGAAAATTCTCAAAATACCACTTCATAATCAAGAGCAAACATTGTGTTATGAATAACAACCTGCTTGGTGCGCATCTCACAATGAATGGATGAAAGAATAAGCAAAGAAAATAGAAGCATTTCTTGACTTCTTCATCCAACGTATCCTCGGAAATTTGCAACAGTGATAATCATTATCAACAACAAACACTCACATTTTAAAATTGAGATTCCAACAAAATAATGAAGTATGAATAAACCTATTAGCAAGGATCGAGGCACTTAGGGTGATCTGAGGTCAGTGAAATAGGAGTTCTAATTAATGCATATGTATGGTCAAAGTTCCACCAAGTTGAATATGTTACCTTTTCTTAGCTGACATCCAGATTTTTCAGATGACTCGAAACTCTCAGATTCTCCAGTCACAATCTGTCATAAAAGGGCACAAAAATTGAATTGTTGCTTAGTAGGTGGAATAAAACTAAACATTGGGTTAATTTTAAAAGCAACTAAATAAATATGCATAAACATTGGGTTAATACAAATGATAAAATGAAACAAAATGCTTAGAAGAAATTCAACAATCAAAAATATCATTATCTTCCGGTAAAAATACAAAATAGAGCTGCAATATATAATTAATGCATATGTATGGTCAAAGTTCCACCAAGTTGAATATGTTACCTTTTCTTAGCTGACATCCAGATTTTTCAGATGACTCGAAACTCTCAGATTCTCCAGTCACAATCTGTCATAAAAGGGCACAAAAATTGAATTGTTGCTTAGTAGGTGGAATAAAACTAAACATTGGGTTAATTTTAAAAGCAACTAAATAAATATGCATAAACGTTTATGCATATTTATTTAGTTGCTTTTAAAATAGAATCATCATCACACACAGAAGCTATTCCAATCAAAGAACTGTTATGATATTGATGAGTTCATTAAATTGAAAGTCAAACAAAAGTCACGATTCAGATTTCATTTCAGACTCATCAAAATCAAACAGGAAGATTTCCATTTCAACAACATGCCTATACTCATAAGCATCATCAAACTGACCCATGTTCAAATCAAAAAAACTAGGGTTTGCGACTTCTGGATCTGACCCGTGTTCAAATCAAAAAAACTAGGGTTTGCAACACACATGTTTCAAACTGAGAAATTAGGAATTAGATAGGAGCTGTGCAACACGCTCGTTGCAATAGGGGATTCAGAACAGTATCAAAAAAAACCTAGAAAGAGAGGCAGAGAGAGCGACAGAGAGAGAGAGACACAGGGAGAGGGAGAGGGAGAGGGAGGGAGAGAGAGAGAGGGAGACTTGCCTGGAAAATGGAAGAGGAGTTTAGCGTGAAACTCAGAAGCAGCGGGCGTGAGCGTGAGCGTTGAGCGTGAAACTGAAGTGGAGAGAGCGAGGCGAGGCGAGGCGAGGCGAGGCGGAGGGCGGCGTTCTCGGAGTGAAGCGTGAGGACGCGAAAGGACGGCTTGAGAATGGCGTGAATGGGGTGGAGAGTGTTCTGAGTTTCACGGTGAGGGGGAGTGAGGGAGTGAGGGTGACGGTGAGGGAGTGTGGGTGACGGTGAGGGGGTGAGGGGGCGAGGGAGTGAAGAAGAAGGATTAGAGAAGAAGAAGGATTAGGGTTTTCGCGTGAGAGTGAGAGTGAGAGTGAGAATGGAGATCGAGGAGAGAGTGTTCTGATTTGAGAGGGTGAAATTTTTTTATTTATTTTAGTACTTTAGAGGTCAGGCGTGTATATGCCTGACTTCTAAAGTACTTTAGAGGTCAAGCGAGAATAGACGCATGACGTCTAAAGTATTAGAACAGAAGAAAAAAAATCCACTGCTAATTACAAGTTTGCCACCGTGTCACTTATGTAGTCAGGCGCATACATGCCTGACTTCTAAAGTCTTATTTTCTCACTATTTCTTCACTTTAGAAGTCAGGCGTGTATCCGCTTGACCTTATTACTCGCGATTTTTGCCACTTATTTACAAGTTTGCCACCGTGTCTACCTATGTAGTCAGGCATCTGGGCGCCTGACTTTAAATGTCTAATTCTAATGTCATTTTTGCACTAGTGACGAACACACAATTACTCAAATCATAGTCAACTATGTGACCCGTCACTTACCGGTTTGCTCGCAAGAATACAACACCTGTCAAATTTACAATTCACACAACAACAACATCACTTAGCCCTTTTAGGCCTTAACATCACTTAGCCTCTCGGGCCTCAAACGTCACTGGGTTTCATCATCACTCTTACACAGATATCATCAACTCACACAATAGCCACTGAGGGCAAAAAAAACGTCATTTACTAGTCACCAAGGGCATCATCGTCATTTACACATCACTATAAATAATAATAACCTCTAAGGGGCAAAACAGTCTCTTTCACGTCATATATAATAATAATAGCCACTAAGGGCGAAACAGTCATTTAACTAGCCCCGAAGGCATCATCGCCAAAATCATCATTTTTGACATTACTTTGTTAAAACCACCGGTCGTACGTGTTGCACCCCGAAAAATCCCCGCCTTGGGGTTTCTCAATGTACAACGTGGAAAAATTTTTGGAGCCGCCACCAATATTTTAATTTTAAGACCAAAACATTGAAAAAGGGTCTTTTGGACAAAACGGGTGGTCTTTGAAAAAACTAGAGATATAGGTTCGGGGGTCGATTACGTGCGAGGAAGGTGTTAGCACCGCGCACGTCCTTTCTACCGAAAGGGAACCTCTAATTAAATGTGCGGTTTTAACGTTTGATTTGAAAAATACCTAGATTTGCCTATTTATTTCTTGTTTGAAGATGAATGGGAAAACTTAATGAAAATTTTATAATTTTGCGAGAAAGGGGGAAAAAGGGTTTTTAGAAAAAGTGCTTGACGGGACATGGCCCGCTCCTACGTATCTCCTGGTGCGATGGAGAATTCAAAGCTACGTAGTTCTTGGTTCTTTTTTTTGAAAAGTTTTTGTTTTTTATCTTTTTTAGTGAGTTTTTGAAATAGGACGAGCATTAGCAAATGATTAAACTAGCAGAGGCTATGATGAATCACTGCTAAATGCTCAAAAAGAGTTGTACCGCTAGTCAAACGAACAAAGGTTCTGATGGACTATTGATAACAACTTGTTTTTATTATCTTTTTGAAAGTGATTTTCGAAAGAGATTGATTTGTACGAGGATCAAACTAACAAAAGTTATGATGGATCGTCGTTTATTATTTTTAGGAGAAAAGAACATTGTCACTAATAGCTAAACGAACAGAGGCTCTGATGAGCTACTAGCAACAATGGGTTTGAAAATGATTTTTGTTTGTTTTATGAAAATGATTGGTTTAGGGGGGTGAAAAGAGTTTTTATTTGTTGCGCTTGACGAGAACGTGGCTCGCTCCTACGTATCCCAAACGGGAATCAAAGCGACGTAGTTCTAAAAAAGAATGTTTTTTTTTTTGAAAGGGTTTGAAAGGAGAGGTTGAATCATCTGAGACCATCTTCACCACTTAGAAAATGATGCACTAGGCATAAGTGGGAATCATGTGGTTCATCATCAACAAAGACACTACAGCTAAATTAAATCACATAGGGCAATTTTGGCATGGATCAGAATGATTGAATTTTAACAAATATAAAAACAGAAATACCTCTGATGAAGGCAGATATTACAGATCTGAAGAACAAAAATGAAGCGGAGAACTGGAAAATGAGATTTGCGAGAGTTGTTTTCCCAGATCTTGTGAAAATGTTTCTGGAGCAATTCTTCTCAGATCTTGTGAAAAAAAGTGTGTAGCAATTCTTCTCTCTGATCTCGTGTGAAGTGTCTTTTTTTTCTGATCTCGTGAAGTCTCCCCCCCTGATGATTTTGAAGCTGCCTATTTATAGGCGTAGAATTTTTAAAAAACATTTATTGCAAGGATGAATCGATTGTTTGAGCCTTTGGAAATATGCAGGAATCGATTCTTTACCTTTGAAAATAATAAAGAATCGATTCTTGGTTCCTTTGAAAACAACAGGAATCGATTTTCAGGACCTTTTGCATAGGTGAAAATCGATTCTTGCTTTAGTTAAAATAGTGGGAATCGATTCTTGAGCCTTTGGAGATAATAAAGAATCGATTCTTGGCTCCTTTGAAAACAAGAGGAATCGATTTTCAGGATCTTCATCATAGGTGAAAATCGATTCTTGCTTTAGTTAACACAATGAGGAATCGATTCATGGCCTATAGAAGAGCCTGAAAATCGATTTCCAGGCCTATGCAAGAAGAGGGAAATCGATTTTCAGGACATCCTAAATAGGTAAAAATCGATTCTTCACTTAGTTACAACAATTAGGAATCGATTCATGGCCTATGGAAGAGCCTGAAAATCGATTTCAAGGCCTATGCAATATACTATAAATCGATTCTTGGCCTTTGGAACAAAATAGAAATCAATTCTTGCTTTCCACAAAAATGCTTTTATGTCTTTGCCATGCTTGCATAAAATATTTTCTAAAGCTTGCCATGCATGCACAACATATCTTTCAAAACCCTAATTTCTTAAAAAGTGCATTCTGACTAAAAATGATTTCAAAAACTTTAGAGCGGTTTCTAGGACCCAAAATGCATAGTTTATTTTTGTGTGGAAAATTAGGGTTTGGACCTAAGCCGGACAAAATTGGGGTATGACAGCTGCCCCTCTTTATCTGAATTTTAACGAGGAATATGGATCGGCCGAAACATATTCCAAGGCAAAATGAAGATAAAGAATTCAGAAATTATACCGATTTTGTCCTCTTGGGGAAAACCCGAATTTTCCTCTTTTTCTTTTTCTATGTTTTTTTGAAAAGATGGGCTTGAGAACAAACGGGGAACGGTTAACACCTGGCGCATTAACCGAGAGAGAAAATGACGGATCACTCGGGATCTGAAGGAGCACTAAGGCTCTGAAGGACCACTCAGGGTCTGAAGGAGCACTAAGGCTCTGAAGGACCACTCAGGGTCTGGAAGGCTGCCTAGGCCTTAATTGAAGGACCATCGTGGTCTGAAGGAGCGCTACTAGCTATGGTACTAGTAAAACGGTCTGAGGGGGCCTTTCGAGCGGCCATGATGGGTCAAGATCAGCTCCGGAACTGATATGTTGACCATGAAGGACATCCGTTGTGTCTTAGGCTGACACAACTAGTCTGAAGGACCACTTGGGGTCTGAAGGACTTACCCGCAGCTCGAATACGAGGTAAAGTCTGCTTTTGAAGGGACACTTGGGTCCTGAAGGGATTCACGAATCCTGTTGGTTGATTGATTGAATTGTTCAACTAAAGTAGACAGAAAAGTAAAATGGGCACTTGGCGAGCAAACAGAAAATATAGCGGTAAAGAATGCAGTAAAGAAGGAGCACTGAGGGCTCAGGATGAGCACAGAGGGCTCAGGAGGGAGCACAGAGGGCTCAGGAGGGAGCACAGAGGGCTCAGGATGAGCACGGAGGGCTCAGGATGAGCACAGAGGGCTCAGGATGAGCACAGAGGGCTCAGGAGGAGCACAGAGGGCTCAAGATGAGCACAGAGGGCTCAGGGGGAGCACAGAGGGCTCAGGACGAGCACAGAGGGCTCAGGAGGGAGCACAGAGGGCTCAGGATGAGCACAGAGGGCTCAGGAGGAGCACAGAGGGCTCAGGAGGGAGCACAGAGGGCTCAGGATGAGCACGGAGGGCTCAGGATGAGCACAGAGGGCTCAGGATGAGCACAGAGGGCTCAGGATGAGCACAGAGGGCTCAGGAGGAGCACAGAGGGCTCAAGATGAGCACAGAGGGCTCAGGGGGAGCACAGAGGGCTCAGGACGAGCACAGAGGGCTCAGGATGAGCACAGAGGGCTCAGGATGAGCACAGAGGGTTCAGGAGGAGCACGGAGGGCTCAGGATGAGCACAGAGGGCTCAGGAGGAGCACGGAGGGCTCAGGATGAGCACAGAGGGCTCAGGATGAGCACAGAGGGCTCAGGAGGAGCACAGAGGGCTCAAGATGAGCACAGAGGGCTCAGGGAGAGCACAGAGGGCTCAGGATGAGCACAGAGGGCTCAGGAGGGAGCACAGAGGGCTCAGGATGAGCACAGAGGGCTCAGGAGGAGCACAGAGGGCTCAGGAGGGAGCACAGAGGGCTCAGGATGAGCACGGAGGGCTCAGGATGAGCACAGAGGGCTCAGGATGAGCACAGAGGGCTCAGGATGAGCACAGAGGGCTCAGGAGGAGCACAGAGGGCTCAAGATGAGCACAGAGGGCTCAGGGGGAGCACAGAGGGCTCAGGACGAGCACAGAGGACTCAGGATGAGCACAGAGGGCTCAGGAGGGAGCACAGAGGGCTCAGGGGGAGCACAGAGGGCTCAGGACGAGCACAAAGGGCTCAGGAGGGAGCACAGAGGGCTCAGGATGAGCACAGAGGGCTCAGGAGGGAGCACAGAGGGCTCAGGGGGGGAGCGCAGAGGGCTCAGGATGAGCACAGAGGGCTCAGGATGAGCACAGAGGGCTCAGGATGAGCGCAGAGGGCTTAGGAGGAGCACAGAGGGCTCAGGATGAGCACAGAGGGCTCAGGGGGAGCACAGAGGGCTCAGGGGGAGCACAGAGGGCTCAGGATGAGCACAGAGGGCTCAGGATGAGCATAGAGGGCTCGGGATGAGCACAGAGGGCTCAGGGTGAGCACAGAGGGCTCCGGATGAGCACAGAGGGCTCAGGGGGAGCACAGAGGGCTCAGGAGTTCTGTTGATTGGTTGATTTGAAATGACCGATGTTGCTGCACTAGATTGAGGTACCTGCATACGTCAGTTGATGCCAGGAATAGTGCATGGAGTATGGGTGCATGTTATGCAAGGGCATGTTATGCATGTGCATGCAATGCTATGATTTTGGTGTAATGATGAATGCGCAAGATGCGGTTATGCAAATGTAATGCAGATGTATGCTACGTGGATGCATGTGACGCTGATGCATGCAATGCTGGACGCTTTTGATATTCTCTTTTGGCTTTCCTTGATGGTTGCCTTTTTTATTTATGAAGTGCGGGTATGCCAATGCAATGCTTGAGAGTTGTGAAATGCTTTGGTTTATTTGATGGAATGCTAAATTATGGACTCGACATTAGTCTGATTTAAGGATCACAACGAGTCTGGTTTATGGGCCTACAAGCCTGGTTTATGGAGCAATATGTGTCTGCATACTGGTCTGATTTATGGACCCTAAAGGTCTGGTTTAAGGACACGAAGGTCTGGTTTGACCGCATGGAATACCAGTGTATGCAATGGAAGGCTTCGTTTTGTTTTTTCCTATGAGATGCATGATGCAAATGCCATGATTGCTATTTTCTTTTTCTTTCTCTTATGATGAATGCAAATGCCTGAATTTCTCTTTTTCTTTACTTTATTATTTTTATGTCTGATAAATGCATGATTTTATGCATGATGAATGTAATGCATGACTGTGTTTGTTTATTGCCCCCCCTTTTTTTTTGCTTATTTTTTTATTTTTGCTGGTTCAGCCAACCCGCGACACTCATGACATGAGACTGAGGAAGCTGTTGGATTTGCGGGGCTCATGGGCCGAGTGCATGTTGGTCTTGACTTTGCTGGTTTGAAGCAATCGTGGATGTAGTTGCTTTCTCTTGCACGATTGACTGATTTTGGGGAATTGCCTTCTCCCGGGACTCTTAAGAATCTCGTAATGATTTGCAATGCTCTATGATATATGCACATGTTTTACAGTTCAGGACCATCATCATCATAAAACGTTTATTTTGAGCAGAAAAAGCAGAAAATAAAAGAGTGAACAGATACGAGAAATTTGAACTTTATTAATGTGGAAACCGGTCGCACAAGAAGTTACGCCGATTATTTATTACACTTGAAAGTTTAAACTGTAAAAAGACACGAAAAAGGAGAGAAGCTGAATTCTGACTGTCTGTCTCTGTGGAACAGTGCCAAACATCTATGTCCTTGACCTTGATCACTCCCTCATCCAAGCTTGTAGGAGAGTTGTATGCCTTTCTTTACTTTTCATGCCTAAGTTTTCAGACCCTAATTTTTGCCTGGATCGCCCTTTGCGGGTTTTCAATCCACCGGGTCGCTCTGATTTTGCCTAGGCCGCCCTTTGTGGGTTTTCAACCTAGCGAGCTAATTCTTACTTGGCTTGTCTTTCTCTTTTTTTCTCTATTTCTTTCAGGCATAATACTTCTTCACTTGATCTGAATTGACTGGATTCCTGAAATCTTTGCCGTCTATGTTTATGAGTATCGGCGCTCCTCTGGAAAAAGCTTTCTTGACTTCACATGGACCGTCATGAGTGGGCCTCAACTTCCCACGGAGTCAGTCCGGATAGGTAGGATCTTTTTGAATACAAGGTCTCCTTCGCCGATTTCTCGAAGACGGACTTTCCTGCCGAAAGCTGCCTTCATCTTTTGTTGGTACAACTGGCCATGGCGCAGGGCAGCGATTCTTTTCCCCTTAATGAGATTCAGTTGATCTAGACGAGTTTGGATCCATTTTGCTTCTTCTAACCTGGCCTCCATGACTACTCGTAGAGAGGGTGTTTCAACCTTGATGAGAAGAACTGCTTCTGACCCATACACTAGAGAAGAAAGGGGGTTGCCCCTGTATGATTTCAATGAATGTGAGTGCGACAAGGGATGAGATAGGTGTAGGGTCAATTTCCCCAGTTGTAGGAGAGGTGAAGAGCGACAGGATTGCCCCACTTGGCATATTGTAAACAAATGAATTTACTTGTCCTTGAGCTAAGACTTTGAGAAAACAGCAGCAATCAATCATTGATCGGAATGGACTTTTCGGGATTGTGGTGTTTTGTGGAGGAGAGGTGAGAAGGCTTAATGAGGTATTTGGGGCTAATGGCAGGATGGTTTTTATTCGGTGTTGGCTGTTGATCGATGATTTATGATGGTTAACTGGCTTGATGAGGTATTAGGAGGTTTTATTCCTGGCTAAGGGTCTATGGAGGGCGGGCTGTCGAGGTCAAAGGAGAGTGCTTGCGGTTTATGAGAGGAGGGGTGTATGGAAATGAGGAAGTGTTTGAAGGTTTATTGAGACAAAGACCTCATGTATCAACTCACTACTTACATTTCTTTTGTATTTTTCTTTTGGTTTTGGGATTTTCCTTTTGAATGATTTTTCTTTCTTTGATTTCTTCTTTTTCTTGAGCTTGGGTGAACTGATAAAGTACGATGCACTGTTTTTTTCGGAGGTGGTCCTTGTCTAAGGTGACTTTTGGATTTTTGGCTTTTTCTTGGCTTAAGATGGTTAGGAGAGGATTTTGTTTTTGGATATGGAATGGTGGTCCAACTTCATTTCAAATCATGATTGCTTATTTCCTCAAAAATTAACTCTGGGACAATAATTCACTTATTTTCATGCACTTGCCCTTCTTCTTTATTTCCCTTTTGAGCTCTAATTTTCATTTATTGAAGTACCCATCTTGACCTCTTTCTTGTTCTCAGCGGTCCCCAAGTTGATCACTTCAGTGGATTCCTCGTGATGCTGAATAACTCCTTTTCTTTGCTTCATTAACTTTCTGGAGGATTTTCCCGGTCTTTCTCAACGTTCCACTTTGCTTGATTGATAAGGTGATCAAAGTCAAAATATGGACCGTTGGCACTGTTATTTTGAGAGACGATTGCTATGGATTTGCTTTTTGCCGAGGCGAAAAAGCAGAATGGAAGGTGAGACAAGCAAGCAAATATAAAGAAAAGAAGAGACACATGAAATGAAAAGGAATTGATTTTTTATTGATTGGAATTCAAAAACAACATTTTTATTGATGATGATGATTTAGAAAATAAAAACATGTGCGCCCCTAACAACTGGTCCTGTGGCCTTGGGCAGAGCCACAGGGTTGCATTACAAATGACTACTTTAAAAGGTCCCAGAAGGATCAACAGTCTTTCAATTCTTTAATTCTTTCACCAGCACTGCAGCGACAAACCAGGTTTGCACCACCCTCATCCTTGATGACAGCAATTTGATCGTGTTGTTCCTCTTCCTCATCCCATCCTGTGGGCTGGATGTCTTCTATTCGGATTTGAGCACTCTCGGGAGCGTCATATCTGACCAAGTAATCAAACCTTCCACTGGGCTCCCCTAGGGTATCCCAACATCCCTCTTTCGCAGGCACCGCTGTTACTTCCTCATTGATTTCTTCTTCACCATCAATATCAGGGGTTCCTATCTGAATCACGCACCGATCTATCAGGTCTTGCACTGCATGCTTGAAGGCTCTGCACTCCTCCACAGTATGACCAACCCCGTTTTCGTGGAAACTGCAGGTAGCACTTGCATTGTACCTTCGGGAAAATGGCGGTTGAAGGGCCTTCATTGGCCGGGTGCTGATCAGGTTCTTGGAAGTCAGGTGATTAAACAATTCAGTGCATGTCATCGGTATTGGATCAAAACTGGTTCGTTTCTTGTACTGATAACCCTGAGCCTTGGGACTGTCACCGCCTTGCTGGGATGGCAAAGGAGCAGAGAATGGAACAGTTTGTGGTGGCGGAGGAATGAAAGAAATGACACCAACTGGACCCACGACAGTGACACCTTCAGCAGCTGCCCCACTCTTTAAGCTCTGCAATATGACCATCATCTCATGTATCTGGGCCTCCATTGCCTTCAATCGTTCTTCTAGCAAGTGATATCTGTCTCTTGGCTGTGGGCTTTCAATCATCTGGCCCTGAGGATAGCTCCTCGGACTGAAGTAGTAAACCCCATACTGAGCGGAGTTTCCCATTTGATAAGCAACACTTGGAGGATTCACAATAATCTCCGGAGCAAGAGCAGAAGAACTTCTGGGAGGTATAATACTGGGACTAGGGATGTGAATGTGTGGCACACCCGCAGCTCCACTAGAAGTAACCACAGCAGGCTGACTTGTCACCACGGGAATGGCTTCAGCAGTGGTCCCACTTCTCAGATTTTGCAGCATATTCATTATCTCGGCCCTCTGAGCCTCCATAGCCTCCACTTTAGTCTTCAAAGCTTGATTCTCTTGAGCCAGCTGCTCGGGGTTAAGAATTTCCACAACCGACTCATCTTGACCCAGGGGGTCCTCATTCTCGAGATGTTGATTGCTAGCCATTAGTCTTGTCTGTAGACGGATAGAGTATCGGTGTTGGCGAACCAGCTTGCCTTTTGTTTTTCTTTCTCTCTGATGATAGAACATCTTTTATGAGTACAAGTATGAATGCGTAAATGAATGCAATGCATATGCACATGGCTTTATGTTATTAGATGCATGAGGAATGCTGTATGAATTTTTCAGAATTTTGCTTATGTAATGCATGCTGTAAAATGCGGATGATGATGATGCTTGTTATAAAGACAGATATTTACAGGTGGGGTTTTGAAAAATTAGGGCGGTATACCCTATATGCCACCCCATATAGGTATTTATGAAAGAGAAGGAAAAAACATATTCTTTTTTTTTTTTTTTTTTTTTTTTCAAAAAATTGTTGGCGGAAATGAACTAAACTAGATGCAATAATGCAACACACAATTTTGGAAAAGCCCTTGTGACCTAAAAAAAAGAGGTGAGACCTATGATCTAGGGCAATTTAAAGGGTAATCCTCCCATGTGGCTCTATTCACTCCCTTGCAAAGGCTACCAGAGCTAAATCTCTTTTATGATAACACCCACAACGATGGAATGCCATCTGGTGTGAGGTACCATAAAGAGCATACTCTGGCTGAAACTTTCGTGAGAGCAGAAGGACATCGGTCCAATTGGCAGTCACTACTCGTTTCCACTCTCCTAGGTGTTTTCAGACCTGGGTTATGGTCCCACTCAAAGCACATAGTCACAGGGTATAAGTGTAGTGTGTCAAGGGCATTTTCCCTAGTACTACCCCCACCTGAAATGAAAACCAGAGCAGTCCAGATAATAGCATGTTGTCTACCCTATGGTTCAATATTATTCAAATACAACTAGCCTAGGATACCAACAACAAACACATTACTTACTTCAAAAAGGGAATTGAGAAGAAGGGACATGATAGAATTGGGGAGAGATGCATGAGCTTACCTTGAAGAAAAGGAGCAAAGAAAGAAGAGAACATGGGGATTGGAAGAATGCATGGGCATAAACGATAAAAGAAAGGGAATAAGACAAGATAAGGAACATAGAAGAACACAAATGCATACGCCTACCATTAATGATAAGAAAGAAAGGCAAACAAGGTTTTAATCAAATCAACAATACATTAAACCACACATTTAAATTAGTTAGGCTTGACCCTCGTCTTTTTTAAAAAAAATGTCCCCAGCGGAGTCGCCAGCTGTTGCACCCCGAAAAATCCCCGCCTTGGGGTTTCTCAATGTACAACGTGGAAAATTTTTTGGAGCCGCCACCAATATTTTAATTTTAAGACCAAAACATTGAAAAAGGGTCTTTTGGACAAAACGGGTGGTCTTTGAAAAAACTAGAGATATAGGTTCGGGGGTCGATTACGTGCGAGGAAGGTGTTAGCACCGCGCACGTCCTTTCTACCGAAAGGGAACCTCTAATTAAATGTGCGGTTTTAACGTTTGATTTGAAAAATACCTAGATTTGCCTATTTATTTCTTGTTTGAAGATGAATGGGAAAACTTAATGAAAATTTTATATTTTTGCGAGAAAGGGGGAAAAAGAGTTTTTAGAAAAAGTGCTTGACGGGACATGGCCCGCTCCTACGTATCTCCTGGTGCGATGGAGAATTCAAAGCTACGTAGTTCTTGGTTCTTTTTTTTGAAAAGTTTTTGTTTTTTATCTTTTTTAGTGAGTTTTTGAAATAGGACGAGCATTAGCAAATGATTAAACTAGCAGAGGCTATGATGAATCACTGCTAAATGCTCAAAAAGAGTTGTACCGCTAGTCAAACGAACAAAGGTTCTGATGGACTATTGATAACAACTTGTTTTTATTATCTTTTTGAAAGTGATTTTCGAAAGAGATTGATTTGTACGAGGATCAAACTAACAAAAGTTATGATGGATCGTCGTTTATTATTTTTAGGAGAAAAGAACATTGTCACTAATAGCTAAACGAACAGAGGCTCTGATGAGCTACTAGCAACAATGGGTTTGAAAATGATTTTTGTTTGTTTTATGAAAATGATTGGTTTAGGGGGGTGAAAAGAGTTTTTATTTGTTGCGCTTGACGAGAACGTGGCTCGCTCCTACGTATCCCAAACGGGAATCAAAGCGACGTAGTTCTAAAAAAGAATGTTTTTTTTTGAAAGGGTTTGAAAGGAGAGGTTGAATCATCTGAGACCATCTTCACCTCTTAGAAAATGATGCACTAGGCATAAGTGGGAATCATGTGGTTCATCATCAACAAAGACACTACAGCTAAATTAAATCACATAGGGCAATTTTGGCATGGATCAGAATGATTGAATTTTAACAAATATAAAAACAGAAATACCTCTGATGAAGGCAGATATTACAGATCTGAAGAACAAAAATGAAGCGGAGAACTGGAAAATGAGATTTGCGAGAGTTGTTTTCCCAGATCTTGTGAAAATGTTTCTGGAGCAATTCTTCTCAGATCTTGTGAAAAAAAGTGTGTAGCAATTCTTCTCTCTGATCTCGTGTGAAGTGTCTTTTTTTTCTGATCTCGTGAAGTCTCCCCCCCTGATGATTTTGAAGCTGCCTATTTATAGGCGTAGAATTTTTAAAAAACATTTATTGCAAGGATGAATCGATTGTTTGAGCCTTTGGAAATATGCAGGAATCGATTCTTTACCTTTGAAAATAATAAAGAATCGATTCTTGGTTCCTTTGAAAACAACAGGAATCGATTTTCAGGACCTTTTGCATAGGTGAAAATCGATTCTTGCTTTAGTTAAAATAGTGGGAATCGATTCTTGAGCCTTTGGAGATAATAAAGAATCGATTCTTGGCTCCTTTGAAAACAAGAGGAATCGATTTTCAGGACCTTCATCATAGGTGAAAATCGATTCTTGCTTTAGTTAACACAAAGAGGAATCGATTCATGGCCTATGGAAGAGCCTGAAAATCGATTTCCAGGCCTATGCAAGAAGAGGGAAATCGATTTTCAGGACATCCTAAATAGGTAAAAATCGATTCTTCACTTAGTTACAACAATTAGGAATCGATTCATGGCCTATGGAAGAGCCTGAAAATCGATTTCAAGGCCTATGCAATATACTATAAATCGATTCTTGGCCTTTGGAACAAAATAGAAATCAATTCTTGCTTTCAACAAAAATGCTTTTATGTCTTTGCCATGCTTGCATAAAATATTTTCTAAAGCTTGCCATGCATGCACAACATATCTTTCAAAACCCTAATTTCTTAAAAAGTGCATTCTGACTAAAAATGATTTCAAAAACTTTAGAGCGGTTTCTAGGACCCAAAATGCATAGTTTATTTTTGTGTGGAAAATTAGGGTTTGGACCTAAGCCGGACAAAATTGGGGTATGACAGTACGCAAAAGAGAATTTTTAAAGGCACCCAAAACATCTTTTCATTGTCACGGCAACGGTCACCGGGAACAGCCACTTGGGGCGCCCCACCAACCTTCAGAAATTCTAAGTTTTTATTTTTAAAAATGGGACACACAGATGGACAACGGAAAATGCTTCACAACGCTTTTTGAATCGCTCAAAACGGATATCCGGGTCAAAAGTTATAGCGAAAACAGTTTTCGAAAATATTTCGGGACATCCTGAAAACTGGCGCCATGGGCGCCCAGCGCCCAGGCACCTGGCGCCCAGCAAGGCGCAACACGCACACGCAACACACAAGGGCGCTCAGCGCCCAGCGCCTTGGCGCAACACACACACACGCGCATGGGCGCTCAGCGCCCAGCGCTGGCACCCAGCGCCCAGCCACACAGAAATTTGCAACACCCAGGCGCCTGGCGCCCTTACAGCAACAACCAAAATCCAAAATTTTCCAGCAACAACAAAGAACACTAAAAATCCATTCTTCACAATTTTAAACATCAAAATAATATTTTTCCAACACCTAAAACCTCACTCACCCAAAAGCCAATTTTGTTCAAAGTCACCAACACCATATGGACAAGTATCATCACCATCACCATGGCGCCCTAGGCGCCTACCCACACACCCAATTACAATTTCATGCTCACACACGCACCATCATCATCAAGCCAAACACATAGATCACATATTATGGTTCACAACACATGCGCATATCACCATCAATAAAGCAAATTCATGGATCATACTCAAACAATGAATCAAATTCGCATATACTCATAATGAACATCTATAAAAGTTAACATCAAGAACATCAAGAAACGCAAAAGAACATCAAGAATATCATGGATCTAGTATAAACCTTAGATCTAGGACCTATCACGAGATCTATTTGATGGAAAGAAAGAGCTCCCCTAACCTCGAATTAGATGAATAGGATCTCTAGAGACGATCACGAACGGAACCATGGCAACCGGATCACACCTTCTCCTTTCTCCTTGGAGCTTTGCGCACTTCACCTCTCCTCCTCTCCTCATGGGCGCCGCGCCCTCCTTCCCTTCCCACTCTCTCTATTCGCATATTCCTTTCTTTTTCTCAAATGAACCAAAACCTTAAAATCTCAGCTTTTATATGCGCTTAGGTTGTCGGGCTTGGATTGCGGGCTTCCCCGCAGCTTAAGCCCAATTTAATTACAACACCTTATCCGATTCCAATACTGCTCCTTATTTTATTTAAAACACCTTATACTCATTTTAATAAGTAATAAATAATAATTATATTATTATTTCTACCACCCAATTTCTTATAACTAACTAAATAAATTACTCTATTATTTTTGGGGTGTTACACAGATGGTTGGCCAAGTCCAAAGGCCAGGATCCATGGCCCCAGAGGATTCCAATTTGCGACATCAGTCAAAGTTTTCTGAGTGCTGGTTTGTTGGATCCCAATCAAGTTGCTGTCATCAAGGATGTTTCTGAGTCTGAAGAGGGTGGTGCAAGTTTGGTTCGACGCTGCGGTGCCGGTGAAAAATTAAAGAATTGGAAGGCTGCTGATCTTCCTGTGACTTTTAATTTAAAGTAATCATTTGTAATGTAACCCTGTGGCTCTGCCCAAGGCCATAGGACAAGTTGTTAGGGGCGAGCATGTTTTTATTTTCAGAATCATCATCATTAATAAAAACGTTGTTTTTGAATTTCAATCAATAAAAATCAATCCTTTTCATTTCATGTGTCTTTTCCTCGCTTTATTATTGTTTGCTTGCTTGTCTCGCCTTTCATTCTGCTTTTTCGCTTCGGCAAAATGCCGATCCACAGCAATTGTCTCCCAAAATAACAGTGCCAACAGTCCATATTTTGACTTTGATCACCCTATTAATCAAGCTGAGGGGGATGTTGAGGAAGACTGGGAAGCTCCTCCAGAACTCATGAGGTTAATGAAACAGGAAGAAAGGGTAATTCAGCCACACGGAGAATCTACTGAAGTGATCAACTTGGGTACAGCTGAGAGCAAGAAAGAGGTCAAAGTGGGTACCGCCATGAATGACGAGGATCGCATGAAGTTGGTTCAGCTGTTGCACGATTATATGGATGTGTTTGCACGGTCCTACCAAGATATGCCCGGGTTGGATACCGACATTGTGACGCATAAGTTGCCAGTCAAACCTGAATGCCCGCCTGTGAAGCAGAAACTTAGAAGGATGAAGCCTGAAATGTCCCTAAGGATTAGGGATGAGGTAAAAAAGCAGTTTGACGCCGGATTCCTAGCGGTGGCCAAATACCCACAGTGGGTTGCCAATATTGTCCCGGTTCCGAAGAAGGACGGGAAGGTCAGAATGTGCGTTGACTACCGAGATCTGAATCGTGCTAGTCCTAAACACGATTTTCCCTTGCCCCACATTGATGTCTTAGTGGATAGTACAGCTCAACACTCGTTATTCTCCTTCATGGATGGATATTCGGGATATAATCAGATCAAGATGGACCCCGAAGATATGGAAAAGACAACTTTCATAACGCTTTGGGGAACGTTCTGTTACAAGGTCATGCCATTCGGGTTAAAGAACGCTGGTGCAACCTACCAAAGGGCCATGGTCACGTTGTTTCACGACATGATGCGTAAGGAGATTGAGGTTTTTGTGGATGACATGATCGCAAAGTCTAAAACCGACGAGGAGCATATTGTCAATCTGCAGAAGCTCTTTGAACGGTTGAGGAAATATAAACTCAAGTTAAACCCGGCCAAGTGCACGTTTGGGGTGAGATCAGGGAAGTTGTTAGGCTTCATTGTCAGCCAGAAGGGAATCGAGGTAGATCCAGACAAAGTAAAAGCCATCCTCGAGATGCCGGTGCCCAAAACAGAGAAAGAAGTCCGTGGTTTCCTCGGAAGGTTGAATTACATCTCCCGATTCATCTTCCAATTGACTGCTACTTGTGAGCCGATCTTCAAACTGCTGTGCAAAAATCAAGAGTTGAAGTGGAATGACCAGTGTCAAGCTGCCTTTGAGAAAATCAAGGTGTACTTGCAGAAGCCCCCAGTCTTAATGCCACATGTGTCAGGCTGGCCTCTCATCCTATACCTTACAGTGCTAGATAATTCAATGGGCTGTGTGTTGGGGCAGCATGATGAATCTGGGAAAAAGGAGCATGCCATATACTATCTTAGCAAAAAGTTCACCGATTGTGAGACAAGATATTCTATGCTGGAAAAGACTTGTTGTGCTCTAGTTTGGGCTGCTCACCGTTTAAGGCAGTACATGCTGAGTCACACCACTTGGTTGGTGTCGAAAATGGATCCAATCAAGTACATATTTGAGAAGCCAGCTCTTACAGGACGAATTGCCCGTTGGCAGATGCAATTATCAGAATACGATATCCTGTATGTCATACAAAAAGCAATTAAAGGTAGCGCACTTGCTGAGTATTTGGCATGTCAGCCGATTCTAGACTACCAACCAATGCAGCATGATTTTCCTGATGAAGATATCATGGCACTGTTTGATGAGGGGAAGTCCCAAGAAAGTGAAAGGTGGAGAATGATCTTCGACGGTGCGTCAAATGTATGGGGGCATGGGGCAGGTGCTGTGTTAATATCTCCTGACAATCGCTTCGTTCCTGTCACTGCAAGGTTGAGCTTCTATGTCACAAACAACATAGCAGAGTATGAAGCGTGCATCTTGGGTATTCAAGCAGCCCTAGAATGGAAGGTTAAAAGGCTAGATGTGTATGGAGATTCAGCCCTGGTTATTCATCAAGTAAGAGGCGATTGGGAGACCAGAGATCCCAAACTGATTCCTTATTGTGTTCATGTGCAAGAGTTGATGGAGTCTTTTGACGAAATCACTTTCAAACACATCCCTCGAAACGAAAACCAGCTGGCTGATGCATTGGCAACTCTATCATCCATGTTCAATATCAATTGTGATAAAAGCTTGACTCATGTCACAATCCAGCACCGGAGTCTACCTGCGCATCACTACTGCACAGCCATAGATGAAGAGCCGGATGACAAGCCTTGGTATCATGATATCAAACAGTACATCATCAACAGAGAATACCCTCCTGGGTCATCTGAAAATGACAAGAGAACTCTTCGGCGAGTGTCAAGGAATTTCTTCCTCAGCGGTAAGGTTCTCTACAAAAGGAATTATGACATGGTCCTCTTAAGGTGTGTTGCTAAAGAAGAAGCTGAAAGAATCATGAAAGATGTACACGAGGGCTCATTCGGAACTCATTCCAGTGCGCATACTATGGCTAGACAGATTTTAAGGGCGGGCTATTACTGGTTGCAGATGGAAGGTGACTGCTACAGCTTTGTCCGAAAGTGCCACAAGTGCCAAATCTACGCTGACCACATTCATGTGCCGCCTGCCAAATTGAATGTTCTGACTCCATCCTGGCCGTTTTCAATGTGGGGAATGGATGTCATAGGTCCCATCGAACCCAAAGCATCAAATGGGCATCGCTTCATCTTGGTCGCCATTGACTATTTCACGAAGTGGGTTGAAGCTGCCTCATACTCCAGTGTAACTAGTTCAGTGGTTGCCAAATTTGTGAAGAAGGATCTGATTTGCCGTTATGGTCTTCCTAACAAGATCATCACTGATAACGGCAGTAATCTGAACAGCAAAATGATGAAGGACCTGTGCGCAGAGTTCAAAATTCAGCATCATAATTCTTCCCCCTATCGGCCCAAGATGAATGGAGCAGTGGAGGCAGCTAACAAGAACATCAAAAAGATTGTGCAAAAAATGGTGGTCACATACAAGGATTGGCATGAAATGCTTCCCTTTGCTTTGCATGGCTATCGTACTTCAGTGCGTACCTCAACTGGGGCAACTCCTTTCTCTCTGGTATACGGGTCAGAGGCGGTCCTCCCAATCGAGGTTCAGATACCATCCCTACGGGTACTCATGGAAGCTAAACTGGAAGAAGCAGAGTGGGTGCAGGCTCGTCTGGATCAGCTAAACCTCATTGAGGAAAAAAGAATTGCAGCTTTGTGTCATGGGCAGTTGTACCAACAGAGAATGAGAACAGCTTTTGACAAGAAAGTTCGGCACCGTGAATTCAAGCAGGGAGATTTGGTGCTTAAGAAGATCTTGCCCATCCAGACTGATCCCCGAGGAAAATGGACACCCACTTATGACGGCCCGTATGTGGTCAAGAAAGCCTTTTCTGGAGGGGCACTGATACTCACGAGCATGGACGGAGAGGATTTAAGGAACCCAGTCAATTCCGATCAAGTGAAGAAGTATTATGCCTGAAAGAAATAAATGAAAAAAGAGAAAGACAAGCCAAGTAAGAGTTAGCTCGCTAGGTTGAAAACCCGAAAGGGCGGCCTAGGCAAAATCAGAGCGACCCGGTGGATTGAAAACCCGCAAAGGGCGATCCGGGCAAAAACTAGGGTCAGAAAACTTGGGCATGAAAAGTAAAGAAAGGCATACAACTCCTCTGAAGGCTTGGATGAGGGAGTGATCAAGGTCAAGGACATAAATGTTTAGCACTGTTCCACAGAGACGGACAGTCAGAATTTAACTTCTCTCTTTTTTCGTGTCTTTTTATAGTTTAAACTTTCAAGTGTAATAAACAATCGGCGTAACTTCTTGTGCGGCCGATTTCCACATTAATAAAGTTCAACTTTCTCATATCTGTTCACTCTTTTATTTTCTGCTTTTTTTGCTCAAAATAAACGTTTTATAATGATGGTGATGATGACCTGTAAAACATGTGCATAAATCATGGAGCATTACAATTATTGCAAAGTTACTAAAGGTCGCGAAAAAAAGCAATTCCCCAAAACCAGTTAATCATGCAAGAGAAAGCGATTGCACTCACGATTGCTTCGAACGGCGAAGTCAAAGCCAACATGTACTCGGCCCATGAGCCCCGCAATTCCAGTGGGTTCCTCAGTCTCGTGCCATGAGTGTCGCGGGCTGGCTGAACCAGCAAAAATAAGCCAAAAGAGCAAAAGAGCAAAAGAAAAAACAAACGATCAGAAAAAAGAAAGCTAATCAAAGAATGAAAAAACAAAGAAAAAACAAACGATTAGAAAAAAGAAAGCTGATCAAAAACTGAAAGGCCAAGAAAAAACAAACAGTCAGAAAAAAGAAAGCTGACAAAAGAAACGAAGAATCAAGAATAGCATCCCATTGCATTCATCATTCCACTAAATCATCACATCGCATGCACTCACATGACATGCATTCGCATAACGGACTTTGCATAGCATGCATTCATATTCCATGCACCATGTCTTGCATCTGCTAACGTGTGGAGGTGTCCTGGATCAGTACAATGGTATTGATCATCAATCAAGAGAAAGCTGAAGAAAAGTCCGCTAACCTGAGCAGGCATCCTGGATCGGCGTGGAAGCATTGACCGACTAAAGGAAACCAACTGGATTTTGGAATCCCCTGTGGACCCGCGTGTCTCTAGCAAGATTGACTTCACCTTGTATTCGAGCTGCAGGTAAGTCCCCCTGACCTCAATAGGTCCAGCCGAAGAGGATAGCTGTGTTGGCCTAAAACATGGCACAGTCCTAGGGAAATATCGAGATCTAGACTTGATATAGTACCCTCCCTTGGTCGCTCGCAAGACCACCCCTTTGGAGCTCACGTGCTCCCAGGCCCAAGTGCAAGCTCGGATCGTTCGCGATTCGTTAAAAGGCTTTAGGCAGCCTCCGTCGCCGGCTTAACGAGGGCCGGCACCCTTTTTGCTTCCCTTTTTATTGCTTTCTTTATTGCTTTCCGCTAGCTTATTGATGGTTGGCACCATTTAATTTCCTGCTTACTGAGAGTTGACGATTCATCCATTGCATTCACTTCGGGCTAACACCCAATAAAAATAGAAAGAGGAAAAAGAGGAAAATTCGGGTTTCCCTAAGTAGACAAAAATCGGTATAATTTCTGAATTCTTTATCTTCATTTTGCCTTGGAATATGTTTCGGCCAATTCATATCCCTCGTTAAAATTCAGATAAAGAGGGGCAGCTGTCATACCCCAATTTTGTCCGGCTTAGGTCAAAACCCTAATTTTCCACAAAAAAATAATAAATAAATAGATTGAAAGAATGAAGAGCATCATGCATTGCATCTTGGGTCCTAGAAGTCATTCCAAGGTCTTTAAAATCATTTTTAGGATTGGAATGCACTTTTTAGGCAGATTAGGGTTTTAGGGTCAAAAAGGGCATTTTGGTCATTTTTCGCAAAAAGATGATTTTCTCGCCAAAAATGCACATCCTCAAAAAGTACATTTTTATTCTATCAAGGATAATTTTTGTACAATTTTTTAGGAAGAAAACCCTAGTCAAAATAATTAAAAGTGTATTTTTTCATTTTTAGTGCATAGAAAAATAAAAAGGGACCATTAAATATTCCTCAATTTTTAAGTGACAATTTTTATTGTCATAGGTGACTAGAGGGAATATTTTAGGGTGCCCAAAAACATGTAACATATTTTCAATAGTTGCATTCCCATTATTTCTCATGCCCAAAAATTTCATTTTCAAAAAACAAAAAAAGGGAAGTGTCCTCAATAAGAGAAAATACCAAAAACAAGTTTTTTTTTCTCTCTTCCTCCCCCCACCTACGAATTCTCTCTCTCTCTCTCTCTCTCTCTCTCTCTCCAATTTCTTCCACCCTCTTCCATTATACCCTCTTTGGTAAATTACTCCACTCACTTACACTAACCTATTCATAAGAAAACCCAAAGTTCCCTCTTTGGTAACAATTCTCCCCTAAAATGCCCTTAACCCTATTTCACATAAAATATCTCTTCTAAAATAAGAAATTCATTTTTCTTTTCCTTTTTCTTTCCCCTAATATTCGCCCCCCACTCTCCATATCTCTCACATTTTTGTGTTTCTTCAACACCCTCAATCCATGTGATGATGCATCTCCACCCTCCATTCAAATTTAAAGTCTAATCCTAGTGCACCTCTCAAAGCCAATGACTAAAATACCCTCTAACTTGGTGACGAAGTTCAAATTAATTTTATTTATTAATATTCGGCTGAATATTAATTGATTTAATTGGATTGATTACCATTTTAACCCTAGCCCTTCACCAATCCTATAAATACCCTTTCATTCTCCATACATCACAATTTTTGCTCATTCATTCTCTCACTTGAAATCAACACAATTCTCCTCCTCTCCCCCTTCTCTCATAGGCCGTAGCCCTCCCCCCACTCTCCTCTCCTCCATTTCTTTTGTTCTCTTCACCCAAACACCACAAAAACACCTCAAATCCACTCCTCCTTCATAGATCCTCCTCCTTTCACCATTTATTTCTTGAAGATTCTAGTTGATTTGGTTATTTTTTCTTCATTTCCTACTTCTACTAGCTTGGATCCTAGGTGAATCTCTAAAACCCTTACATCATTTACAATATTTTGCATCAAAATTCATTTTCTCTTCATCATTTTCGCATACTCATCATTTTCATCTTTAAAATGTAGTTTGTTGTTATTTTGTGTTGATCTTTGCATTTTAATGGAATAAGCATGTGATTTTGTCTCCTATGTGGTTCGCATTATTTTGGGGTTTTAATTTATCTTGTTGTTCCTTTTTACTTGATGTTGATCAACCTTGTTATTAGTGTTTAAATCCTTGTGTTAAATGTGACTTTTAGTCCATATTACTTGCAAATACTTGTGTTGTTGATGATTTTGCAACTTGATTCTCACTTGTGCTTGGAGCACCCTAATTTAAGTGAGAGGATTGCAAGATATGATTCAACCTCATCTTAGTTTACTAATCTTGTGTTATTTGTTTATTGTTTGTTGATGATTTTGCAACTTGATTCTCACTTGTGCTTGGAGCATCATAATTTAAGTGAGAGGATTGCAAAATATGATTCAACCTCGTTTTAGTTTACTACTCTTGTGTTATTTGTTTATTGTTTGTTGATGATTTTGCAACTTGATTCTCACTTGTGCTTAGAGCATCATAATTTAAGTGAGAGGATTGCAAGATATGACTCAACCTTGTTTATGAGCCTTCTTTGTTTAATCGTGGGAATTGTTGTTTGTTGATGACCTAGCAACATGATTCCCACTAGTGCCTAGTGCACCTTGATCCAAGTGGTGAAGATTGCTAGAAAGGATTCAATTTAGTTTATGTGTTCATTATTGTAAATTGTTGATGATAGGCAAGTTGATTCTCACTAGTGCCTAGGGCACTTTTCTCAAAGTGAGAGGATTGCCCTATGTGATTCAACTTAGCTTTAGTGTTTATTTACTTACTCTTGTATTCTAATTTTATTATTGTCCATTGTTGAGGATAAATCATATGATTCCCGCTTATGCCTAGTGCATCATAATCTAAGTGGTGAGGATGGTTTTAGATGATTCAACCTTCCCCTTTTAACTTCTTAATGAATAAAAGATGAGATAGTTAGGTTTATGGTTTAAGGTCCATGGGGTATTGCAAAGGATAGGTTACCCAAAACCTTGATGCTCCATCCTCTTTGATTGAGTTACTAGCCTTTGCGCACTTATTCATGAATGCAAAGGATAGGCTTACATTAGCCTTGATGCAATTTCCCCTTTTGTTCATGTTATTGAGAAATCATTGCTCATATGTTCCTTAGTTTAATTAAGATCATTCTATGCCTATGACCAATTGCTTGCTTGTTTTTGATGCATTTTAAATGTCTTGATTCAATTATATGCCATTCCATCCATGTGTATGACCTCCTAATGAAGACGTAAGTCTACATGCATGTTGTAGCATAGAGTCATTAGGGTAAATACACCCCTTCCTACGCACACACATTTGCTTCGAGAACTTTATCTTGCATCCTTGATAAGTGGATCTTTTGATCATATTGGCATGTTTAGTCTTAATTAATGTTCAACATATGCATGATTCCGTGATTATTGAATGTGCTTGAACTTTGTAACCAATCATTGATAATAACTTCACCCTTTTTCCAAAAATCTTTCAAACTCTTTTCCATTTAATGCGAGTTATTAGTGACTATCACTCAAAGCCTTGGCTTGTTTGATTGTCATGAACGCCATCAAGGGTTATTAGTAATGATCACTCAAAGCCTTTGCTTGCTTGATCATTATGAAAACTCTTCCCCTTCCAAACCCCTTTCAAAAACATTTTTAATAGAACTACGTCGCTTTGATTCCCATTTGGGATACGTAGGAGCGAGTCTCGTTCTCGTCAAGCGCAACAAATAAAAATCCCTTTTCGCAACCATAAACAAATCATTTTCATAAAACAAACAAAAAGAATCGTTTCCAAACTCGTTGTTGCTAGTAGCTCATCAGAGCCTTTGTTCGTTTAGCTATTAGTGGCAATCTCCTTTTCTCGTAAGAATAATAAACGGTGATCCATCATAACCTTTGTTAGTTTGATCATCGTGCAAATCAATCTCTTTCGAAAATCACTTTCAAAAAAGATAAGAAAAACGAGTTGTTATCAATAGTCCATCAGAACCTTTGTTCGTTCGACTAGCGGTACAACTCTCTTTTTTTGAGTATTTAGTAGTGATTCATCATAGCCTCTGCTAGTTTAATCATTCACTAATGCTCGTCCTATTGCAAAAACTCACCAAAAAAAGATAAAAAAACAATAAAATTAGCAGAAAGAGAGTTTTCATTCCCCCCTTTCTCACCGACAATAAAATTTCATTAAGTTTTCTCATTCATCTTCAAACAAGAAATAAATAGGCAAATCTAGGTATTTTTCAAATCAAACGTTAAAACCACACATTTAATTAGAGGTTCCCTTTCGGTAGAAAGGACGTGCGCGGTGCTAACACCTTCCTCGCACGTGATCGACCTCCGAACCTATATCTCTAGTTTTCAAAAGACCATCCGCCTTGTCCAAAAGACCTTTTTTCAATGTTTTGGTCTTAAAATTAAAATATTGGTGGCGGCTTCAAAATTTTTCCACGTTGTACATTGAGAAACCCAAATCGGGATTTTTCGGGGTGCAACACCTGGGCGCCAAGATCCCCTTCCTGCGCCAGTTTCTGTGTTGCTGTGTTGCTGGGCGCCAATGTTGCTGCCCGCGCCAGTTTCTACTTTGTGTTGCTTGTGGGCGCCATGGGCGCCAAATCTTGTGTCTGGTTGCATTTTGGTGCTGCCTGGGAGCCAAGGGCGCCAGTTCCTGTTGCTGGCCAGTTTCCAGCTTGTTCCCTGCTAGGCGCCCAGTGCCTGGGCGCCATTTTCAGGATGTTGCCCAAATGTTCCCCGGTTTTGTTTTTGACGTATCTTTTGACTCGGGTGTCCGTTTTAAGTGTTTCAAAGTGCGTTGTGAAGCTTATTCAGTTTCCTACTGGTATATTCTATTTTAAGGTAAAAATTATTATTTTTCTGATGGTTTCTGGGCGCCTCAAGTGGCTGTCCCCGGTGGTCGTTGTTGTTGGCGTTGTAAAATTATTCCTGTGTCTAAAACCCTTTTTGGTGTCCTATTTGGTGTCGTGAGTTGAAGTAAAACCTTTTGATGTAATCGGTAATATTAGTGTCCCGGTGTCAATAATGATGTGTTGATGTTTTTGACGATAATGCCCCTAGTGGCTATTACTTTGATTGACGATGGTATTGATGGTGAATAAAAGCTGTGGTTTTATAAGTGACGATGATGCCATAAAGGCTATTAGCGACGATGATGTTAATGACGATGAATGTTAGTGGCAAATATATGTGTGACGATAACTTGACAGGTGATGTGCCTTTCATTGGCACATTGGTAAGTGATGGGTCGTTAAGTTGACTGTGCTTGTATGGGACTGTCTCTAGTGCATGTCATGGTGTCTCATACATCTCATGTGCATAAACAAGTGACGATGATGCCATAAAGGCCATTTAGTGACGATGATGCCATAAAGGCTATTTAGTGACGATGATGACAGGTACCTCATGCATACGCCCGTTGTGATGGGTTGCATCTCATACATGTTCATGACATTGTGATGACTTGCAGTGATGACTGATTTGATGTTGCGATGTGGTTTATATAGCGTTGTAGCTCTAGCATAATGCTTATCATATGCACTATTATATTGTTAGATGAACTCACCCCTTCTGTTTGAATGTTACCCCTATGCGGTAACGTGCAGGTAATCTCGAGTGAAGGCTTAGGTACCTTCGTTAGCTGAGTCGGGTCGTCTGCTCTGATACGTAGCACTCAGGGGGATGAACGCTTGTCTTTAATTATTGTACAACTGTTTTATTTTGCAAAGATGTTATGGTTGTTTCATTCGAATCCTTAAATTTTATTCCGCTGCGTGGTGATGGAGTTATATTACTGTGTTGACTGAACAGGTGTTTTGGGTTCGTCCCTTTAGCAGCGTGTTATGTATCGCATTTCCTTTATACAGTGAATTTTATGATTGACACTGTTATTTGCGAGTTGTGATGTTTTAAGTTGAAATGTGACATTCCTTTAGTTGACAAAAAAAAGAGAACTCTGATTTTATTAATATTTTACCGGGTAGAAAAAGGGGTGTTACATTAGTGGTATCAGAGCAAAAAGTTCGGTCTGTCCGGCCAAGTTGTCCAGTCATTGACAATCTAGTATTGTCGACTTATTCTAACTGTTGTTTTTGGTTTCGGCTTGAGTTGATATGGCTGGGAGGAACGACACTGCGATTGCTGGAGAGAACGCTGGGTTTCGGAGTCTGACTACATTCCAGAGAGAGAATCCGCCCACTTTCAAGGGCAGGTATGATCAAGACGGTGCCATGGCCTGGTTAAAGGAAATCGAGAGAATTTTTAGGGTGATGGACTGCACTGTGGAGCAGAAGGTCCGTTTTGGTACTCACATGTTGGCAGAGGAGGCCGACGATTGGTGGCTGGCTACTAGGCAGAGGTTAGAGTCTGTGCAGGAAGAGCTTACTTGGGAGGTGTTCAGCAGAGAGTTTCTGAGGAAATATTTTTCGGAAGATGTCCGAGGGAAAAGGAGATAGAGTTTTTGGAGCTGAAGCAAGGTGGCATGTCTGTGACTGAGTATGCAGCGAAGTTCGTGGAGTTGGCGAAGTTCTATCCGCACTATAATGAGGCTACAGCTGAATTTTCAAAATGTATTAAGTTTGAGAATGGTTTAAGGCCTGAAATTAAAAAGGCAATTGGCTACCAGAAGATCCGTGTGTTCGCTGACCTGATAGATAGCTGCAGAATTTTTGAGGAGGACAGTACTGCGCAATATAAAGCTGTGACTGAGAACAAGGGTAAGTTTCCGAGTCGAAGCAAGCCGTAAGAGTTTCATAGAGCTGCTGGAGGCAAAAAGGATAGTGGGGGAGATGCTCCTGCTGGTATTGTATGTTTCAAGTGTAGCAAGGCTGGCCACAAGAGTTTCATGTGCAAGTCTGATGAGAGGGTTTGTTACCGTTGTGGTAAGGCAGGTCATGTAGCGGCTGAGTGTGGGCGCAAGGACATGGTGTGTTTCAACTGTGGTGAGTCTGGGCATATCAGCGCGAAGTGTTCAAAGCCGAAGAAAGAAAGGTCCAATGGGAAAGTGTTCGCATTGGCAGGAGAGGAGCCTGCTGAGAATGATGGTTTCATTAGAGGTACATGCTACATTCATGGTACTCCTCTGAAATATCTTATTGATAGTGGTGCTACCCATTGTTTTATCTCGGTTGATTGTTGTAAAAGATTGGGCCTTGTTTTGTCTGCTATGTGTGGAGATATGGTTGTCGACACTCCTGCTGAGGGGTCGGTGACCACTTCCTTGGTGTGTTCTCTGTGTCCCTTGTCGATCTTCGGCAGGGACTTTGTCGTGGATTTTGTTTGCTTGCCGTTGAAAGGATTGGACGTAATCTTGGGCATGGACTGGTTAGAGCATAACCATGTCCATATCAACTGTCGTAGTAAATCGCTTTGTTTCGGAGAGGAAGATTTTGTTTTGTTATCCTCTAGTCAGATGAAGAAGTTGATGAAGGAAGGAGTTCAACTATTTTCGTTGACGGCATCGTTGTCTGCTGAGAATCGGGCTGTCATTGAAGAATTGCAGGTGGTGCGCGAATTTCTAGATGTTTTTCCTGATGAGATCCCTAGTGTTCCACCTGAGAGGGAAGTGGAGTTTTCCATTGATCTTGTACCTAGTACGAGGCCTGTGTCTATGGCACCGTACAGGATGTCGGCGTCGGAATTGTCTGAGTTTAAGAAGCAACTTGAAGATCTGCTTGAGAAGAAGTTTGTTAGGCCAAGTGTATCGCCGTGGGGAGCTCATGTGTTGCTAGTAAAGAAGAAGGATGGAAGCATGAGGTTGTGTGTTGATTATAGGCAGCTGAATAAGGTGACCATTAAGAACAAATATCCATTGCCAAGGATAGACGATTTGATGGATCAGTTGGTGGGTGCTCGAGTGTTCAGCAAGATTGATTTGAGATCAGGTTATCATCAAATCAAGGTGAAGGATGAAGATGTTCAGAAGACTGCTTTCAGGACGAGGTATGGGCATTATGACTATTCGGTGATGCCGTTCGGTGTCACTAACGCGCCGGGTGTATTTATGGAATACATGAATCGTATATTCCATACTTACTTGGATCGGTTCGTAGTTGTGTTCATTGACGACATCCTGATTTATTCGAAGTCGGAGGAAGAGCATGCAGAGCATTTGAAATTAGTATTGGAGGTCCTGAGAGAGAAGAGGCTGTATGCCAAGTTGTCTAAATGTGAATTCTGGTTGTCAGAAGTGAGTTTTCTGGGTCACATCATTTCTGGTAGTGGTATTGCTGTGGATCCTTCTAAGGTTGATGCTGTGATGCGGTGGGAGAGTCCGAAGTCGGTTACGGAGATTAGAAGCTTCTTAGGGTTGGCTGGTTATTATAGAAGGTTCATCGAAGGTTTTTCTAAGTTGGCCCTTCCGTTGACACGGTTGACTTGTAAGGGTAAGGCTTTTGTGTGGGATGCTCGTTGTGAGGAAAGTCTCCTTGAGTTGAAGAAGAGGTTGACGACGTCTCCTGTTTTGACGTTGCCAAAACTGGAAGAACCGTTCGTTGTGTATTGTGATGCTTTGAAGATGGGTCTAGGTGGCGTGCTTATGCAAGATGGGAAGGTGATTGCTTATGCGTCGAGGCAATTAAGGGTTCATGAGAAGAATTAACCAACGCATGATTTGGAGTTGGCTGCAGTGGTTTTTGTGTTGAAGGTTTGGAGGCACTATCTGTATGGTTCCAGATTTGAGGTGTTCAGTGATCATAAGAGTTTGAAATATCTGTTTGACCAGAAGGAGTTGAATATGAGGCAGCGAAGGTGGTTGGAATTGTTGAAGGACTATGATTTCGGTTTGAACTATCATCCGGGTAAAGCTAATGTCGTGGCTGATGCTTTGAGCCGGAAGTCTTTGCATATGTCGGCGATGATGGTCAAAGAGTTAGAGTTGATTGAGGAATTCAGAGATCTAAGTCTGGTTTGTAGGACGACACCTCATAGTGTCAAGCTGGGAATGTTAAGGATCGATAATGATTTTCTGGGCAGCATCAGAGAGGCTCAGAAATCAGATGTTAAGTTGGTGGATTTAATGAATGGGATTGGTCAATATGAGAATGAAGATTTCAAGTTGGATTCCCAAGGTGTGTTGAGGTTCCGTGGTAGGATCTGCATTCCAGATGATGTAGAAATGAGGAAAACAATTTTGGAAGAGGGTCACCGAAGTAAGTTGAGTATTCATCCTGGAGCGACAAAGATGTATCAAGACCTGAAGAAGATGTTTTGCTGGCTGTTATACCCCAATTTTGTCCGAGCTCCTATTAATAGCGTTTTAATTTACTAGGTCGCATTTTTTTTTGCAAGTCTCGAGTCCTGTTAACGCGTGTCGGTGTCATGCGAGTGTCGTTAAGATGCCATTTGGGTAATTGGGCCAACAGTTGGGTTATTGGGCCTACACATATGCAAATTGGGCTTATCATTTTGAGTTGGGCCCACGAACGTGGTTCCTAGTTAATTTTTAGTGTTAGCGGGCCTAATTGTTCTATTTGAGCCTCGTTCTAGCGCATTTGTCTAGTTGGGCCCGATTTCGCTTTTGTATTTGGCTCAACTTCTTTTATTATTTTTATTTTGTCTATTTAATTTGTTTTGAGTCCAAAAATGTCAAAAAAAATTATATTTATTGTTTATTTACAATTTAATAGTGTCTAAGATGTCCAAAAGTCCAAAAATACAAAAAATGATAATACTAAAAATACCAAAAAAATACAAATCCGAAAATGCAAATAATAATAGGCAGCAGCAGCAGATTCAGGGTTTCCAGCAGCTGCTCCCCAAGCTGCTGGGCCTAGGTCGATCCGCTCTAAAACCTGAAAAATAATTCAAAGCCCGGTCAAAAGCAATCAATGCCTAAACCTAAAAATGCAATATAAATCAGCAGTCAAACAGCAGTAACAGGACACGATTTTCGAGGTAAACAGCACCCAAAAAAAAACGATTAGGGTTTTACACTGAAACCCTAATCCCAAAACAGCGGTTTCTTTCTTTGAAATTCTAAAAAATTTCAAAGAGACAGTAGCAGCAAGCAGCTTTCAGAGGGAAGAAAAAAGTTTCAGCAAAAGAGAGAGAGAAGCAGAAGCAGAGCAGCAGGCGAAAGATGTAGGTTCAGCAGTAGCAGAGCAAACAAAAGGAGATTTGTTCAGAAGCTGGAATTTTAGGTTCGTTTTAGTGTTATTAGTTTTGAAAGCATATAATACATATGTAATCTGCTGGATAAAAATGCGAAAACTGTTGTTTGTCAAAAACGATAGGGCTGAACTGTATGTATGATTATCAGGCTCTGTTTTAAAATCGAAATAGTTCTCCAGGGGGGGTTTGATAAGTTCAAGACCTAGAGACTAAGAAAATAAGCATGCTTTTGTCACATAAAAATAATTTGTTCACTCAATAAAAGGGGCATAAAAAGAGAAATAAAAAAAAACGAAAAAAGCATAGTAAAACTCACTCTGAAGCTCCGGCCACCATAGACAGTGGCCGTTGGCCGTGCGCCGCCGTCGTCACCGCCGCGAAACACCAACACAGAAACCAAGGCTTACGGCCACACCTCTCCTCCTCCTCGCAACCTCCGCGTCGTCCATAGCCGACCCCAGCCACCGTCGCTGACCCAAAACCGAAACCGCAACCACCGTGAGGTCACCCTTTCCGCCGCAAAGCAAACCCAGATCGAAACAAAACCGTGCGATAGGTTACCTTTCTCTCTCTCATTTTCGTTCTCCATGTCTCTCGCCTCCGTTCTTTCTGGAGAGCAAAGCTTCGCGTCTGATGAGAAGAAGGGAGGGGATGAAATCAGGAGGGAGAAGGAGTGAAGCGGCGTAGGGAGAGAGGAAGCAAAACGGAGAGGAGGGGAGTGAGGGTGAGATACAGCGCCGTGGAGGGGAAGAGAGAGTGGATCGGTGAAGGGGATGTGAGGTCATGGAGGAGAGGGGGAGTGGCGCGGCGTAGATGAGTTCAGGGTGAGGGAGAGAGATGGATACGTGAGAGAGAGAGATTTTTTTAGGGTTGGGGCGATTTGAGGGGGAGTGCGGCGCAGCCATGGAAAGGAAGGAGAAGACTGAAATGTTTTTAGGTTTTTTTAATTTAGGGTTTCCTTTTATAGTGTCTCCAATAAATTATTTTATTTTTATTTTTAATATCAGAATGCTAATAACGCCCCTCCAATTCACGCGTACACCCCTCCCTCGCTTAAGCCCAGTTTCGCATACTGGGCCCTCGGATGCGAACTGGGCTTCTTTTTTACACCACATATTAATCATACAACCCCTTGCTGCTAATAACACCCTATTTTACCATTTCACCCCCCTTTTTCTCGTTTTTTAATTTAATTTAATTCTCTTCAAGACAAAATAGTTTCTCATAAATCAAAAACTTTGTTAATAGTCGTGTGAAGCCTTTGCTTGCATGATTATTAACAATGAGGTACTAGTGGTGATCACTTGGAGCCTTTGCTCAATTGATCATCATGAATATCTGAATTTTCCTAAAAAGTTCACTAAGTTAAAAACTGTAACATCCCTAATTTTTAAAGACTCGTACTATGATGCCTAAGACCGAGTAATTATTTATGGGAATAATTGATCGTGTCTCGGGGATTAATAGTCGAGGAAAAGTCCAAAGAAATCCTACTCTACGTTTAATTGTGGCTTAGTCATAATTTAAATGAACAATTCAGCTGAAGGGTAAAATCGTCATTTCGCCTCACATCGAAGATTTATCAAGTGATTGAAATAATTAATCGCAACTCGAGAGAGAGGTGGTCGAGAAACCTATGCCGAGCGGAAAGCCATAAGATTATTGGGGTTTTAGCCTCAAGACCAAGAATTAATGGGCCAAGGGCAATTTGGTCTTTTCCACCCAATTAAAACCCTCAGCCCCTTTGAAACATAACAACACTCATCTTCATTCCCATTTTCAGTCTGAAACTCAGAAAATAGATGAGAGAGAGAGAGGAGAATGCGAATGGAGAAGAGAGAGGAGAAGAAGAGGAAATCTCAAAACCTTGGTGCATGTAAGTGATCTTCATGCCATCCTTCACCATTTTTCTTCCTCTACCCTTTGATACCACTGGTTCTGATCATCCTCCCCTACATCTCCATCCACCATTTTCGAGTAGAAGAAGGATGGAGCTGGGATTTCCAAGTTAGAGGGTGAAGATGCAAGTTCAGCAAATTTCTGGGTAAAACCCGTAGGGTATACCTTCGGTGATTTCATCGAATCTCTCTGCACACAACTCCGATGATCGTGATTCTTGTTTCTCTAGAAAGCAGACAAAAAGCTCTTCATTTTGGGCACAAGAACCGTATGATTTCATGGAGAAATGAGAGAGATATCCTGTTCACAAGTTTCGGTTTCAGAATCAAACACTGTCCTGAACCAGTCATCCTGTTTTGTTAATATCTCCCAAACCACTGGATGCATGCGTGTGAATCCTTGCCCATTTGAAAGTAGACAAAATTATCTTCACAATGAGCACTGATTTGAGTAGATTTGGTCACGGATTGACCAAGTTATGCTTGTTGCAAAACTGAATCCTGATGCTGGGGAAAAGAGAAATAAAGCTGGAAATGTGATTCGTCGGATTCGGGATTCGAGTTGTCAAGTCGCGCGAGACGTCAATTCTATCCACCAGAGATGAAGTCAGTATCAAGAGGGGCTTTGGTAGCGGAATTCAGTTGCGGAGGCATTCGGAGCGGGTACGTGACTACGAGGATTGTTCGAGTGGTTACGGTCCGGTCGTCCGTGCTCCGGCGTGATTTCTCGCGGGATCGTCAACCGGGTGAGTTCTACTCACGGATAGGGATATTTTTATGTGTCTTGAAAATATATCGGTTTTGAGTCATAAGGCATTATCCGTTTTCGAAAGATTTTGGAACCGAAAACCGTTTTTGAGAAATATTGCGTTTTTACGGTTTTTATGAAATTGTCGGACAATTTGCGAAGTTGTGAATAACTCATTGAAATAAAATGATTTGTATACTATCTGGAATATTTGGGATTTTCTGAGTTTCAGGAGTGATCGATATTAGAAATCGAATTGGGCGAAAACGGAGAGCGAAAATGAGGAAAACTGGGAAAATGGTAACAGACACAGGACACACGGATCGTGCGCCCCTGGGCACGGATCGTGCGCCCCTGGGCACGGATCGTGCGTCCCAATCTGATGGGTCTTGTTGGCAAAGAAACGAGACGCACGGGTCGTGCGCCCCTGGGCACGGATCGTGCGTTTCTTTCTGATAGAAGGGTTATATGTAGTGCACCACGCACGGGTCGTGCGCCCCTGGGCACGGGTCGTGCGTGAGGTTCTGGTGCCAGTTCCCGTTTTCTCGTTTCGTCGCTCCGTTTGATCCCGAACCTTTTCTAATCTCTTTCTCAATCATTTAAAAAGGAATTGCCTTATTGACAACCGTATTTTGAACTTATTCGACTCATGATATTGAAAAAGAGTTTCAAAAGCATATTTGATTGAAAAACCGAAACCCTAGTATACGTGTGGGTACACCGTCTGATGGACTGACTGAATATATATATGTTTATATATGTTAATTGAATTTGATTATAATGCCGGATGTTATAAATTCATCAAAACGGGTTATAAGTCAATAATACGCTAAATATGATTATAATGCCGGAGGTCTAATTTATGAATTCCTCAAAACGGGTTATAGATCGATATGGATATTGTTTATCCAATTATTATGTGACTGATCCTTTGGTGATCAAAATGAAAAAGAAGATATAAATTATCTAACTCTCGAGAACTTGATGCGTATTGTCATACGTATTGCGTTGGGTGACGACCCGACAAGTAGCATACTAGGGAGGGTAGTCATGACCCCTTACCTAGGCCCTGAATGTGTTTTGGCGTGGTCAACTCACGGGTTACCGGGATTAGCACTGGATTGCAGTCGGTTTATGCTAAATGGAAAACACGATTACCGGGATTAGCACTGGATTGCAGTCGGTACGTGTTAAATAAATTCACGAAGTGCGTAGCATTTCGATTATAGCTTGTGATAGCTAATTATCTATTTTTGATAACGGTTTAATAAGTTGAACACACGGTTACCGGGATTAGCACTGGATTGCAGTCGGTACGTGTTAACTAAACTCACGAAGTGCGAGGCATTTCGATTAATGAATAAGACATTGTTATGTCAGCTTTTGTTGTAACGGTTTAATAAATTGAACCGAGTGTTAGTGAGGGGGCACGGTAGGACTCACTGAGACAAGTTGTCTCACCCAATCCATATTTGTTGTTTTTACAGAGAACAGGTTATAAGGACAGCAGGTGGCACAGTTGGTTGTCGGGTTTGATGAGAAGATTGAAGATTGATTCATGTATTATTGTCCTTGTTCTTCTGTAGTTGTATCTGCATTCGGTCGTATGACTCGAGCTTGTATTATTTTATTTATTAGTTTCCGCTGTTTCTTGTAAAGATGTATATCTGAACAGGAATTTTTATACTCTGATTTATACCAAATTGTATATTTAGGTATTTCTTTGTTAAAGAAATACCGGGGTGTTACATTTGGTATCAGAGCGGTTCGGCCTTGTCGGACGTAGTGACCTTCGGGTCGAGAACATAGGATCGAGTCAGCTAGGGACTTAGACAATTATATGTCAGACCTTTTTAGTATATTATGTGACGTATTGAGTCAGGATCCACTCAGTGTTTCATGTAAGTTACTGAAAAACTATGACAGATAGTTGCCTCAGCCCCGAAAATGTCCGAGACCCTACACCATAGGATTCTCAGCCTTCTCGTTTCATCAGAACGTGCAGCGGCAGCAGAGGGCTACATATTACATTTGGAAACAAGGATGGGCATCCGCGATGGTTCGAGGAAACTGTGGGCGGCTGTTCAGTAAATGAATCAGATGCGGCTAGTGAGTCGCAGTATAAGACATCGTAAATCTTATCGAGATTACAAATCAAGCGAATCCATTGGGCAATAGCAATGTCAGTGTACTGAAAGCTATCAGACGAGTTAACACCCGAAACCCTGACCTTAATTAGTCAGCCTATCAGTTATAGAGATATCGTTTTCATCATAAATCTTACCTTCTGGAGTAAGTCAATCCCAGTTTAGGTATCAGTTGAGGAAGTCCCTCCAGAAAATTTCAAGTACAGATCCTGATTCTTCTTCTTCCGAGTCACAACGTGACAGATGATAAAGCTAACTGAGTAAAGATACTCCGTTGCCAGTATTGACTAACAGAGTCATAATGTACCGATCAGGTTAAGTCCCGATCAGGAACGGTGAATCAAGTCCTTCAAAGCAAGTTAGTAGGTGAAATCGGTAGAAGTGACCTTATTTCAATCCGCTGCTGGAAGCATTCCGATCACGGTCTGTGAGAAATTCTCGTTAGTCTTCCGACTCTTTTGTTCGTAACTTCTGCTCCGGAACTCTGATTTTTATGTTCCGAGAGGCGTTGGAAAGCTAACGAAAATATCTACATCGATGATTGGATTGTGAACCGTATCTTCAATTGTATTTTGAAGTATACCTCTGTTGTAAATCTGAACCGTAAACTCTAAGCATTCGTGGAATGTGGATCTCCTTGTTGTACGGGAAATTGGTAAAAGGATCTCCAATCAGTCAGTTTAGACTCCTAGAACCCGTTCTGAAGCTATATTGATTAATGTAATGTAATAATTATGTCTGGATAGTCGCGGAAGTTCGGAAAGAAGCTGGGCCAAGGAAAATTCTAAATGATAAATTCGACGAATCAATACGAAGACACTTATGGTGTGCTCGTGTGATTCCCAAAATAACTTTTTGTTTTCAAAATCCCCTGGTGCCACCGCATTTTCAACTTCGTGACTAATCCGAGAATAATTGCTACATTGAAGCTAATTGAGAAACCAAGGATTGCCTAGGATGACTCTAAATCTCATCTTCAAAAGAAAACCTTATGTCGTTCTCGTAGGGTTCCTAATATCGAAATTCGAGTATCCTTAGGATCTGAGTGATCAAGATCTATGAAAGATAGGTATCAAAATTCTAAGGCTAGTTGATCTAGAAAGAGCTATGACCTGTATAAGGGCGATGAACTGTAGGTTTGAGTTCTAAGGAGAAAGACATAATGGTCGAAAGACACACCCTTATCACTATCTTGGATTAGTTAAAACATCGGTTGTACCGGCCACTACTTGAGATGTTAGAAATGTCTCTAAGATAACCGAAGACGTGGGTTACTAAAATGTTTGCTCGGAAGTAATGGAAGGCTAGGCAACACGTGAATATAATAGCTAGTTGGATAAGTATCAAGCCATGTTAGGGCAATCATCTTTCGGCATTTCTAGTGCTCAAGCTTCCGCTACTGGAGTGAAACTCCAATCGTTAATCTGGATCCCGTTAGGGTTGACAGTAAGTTGTTATGACTTTGATCCATCGGATGGATCGAAGCTAGTTTCACCATTCTAATAATCTATCGGCAAGATGTCAATAAAGCAAGTATGTACTGAATTCAGAGTTGTCTGATCTAGCCAGTACACGAGGCTTTCTAAGAATCCGATGAGTTGGGTACGTGTAGTGCTATCCCCTTTCACCACTACACCCGTATGATGGAAGAATGTCTGAGGATGAACCGTATGTCGGTCTGAAACTAAATGATTGGACAGTGAATGTATGACACATGAGTCCTTGATAGTGCATCCTATAACCATTGTGTAGTCTCTTGAGACAATTGAGTCGTGTCTATTTCTGTCACGAAATACAAGCCTTTGTCCTAACCTCGAAGTTTTATCTTGGACTGATTCGAGAAAGGAATTGAAGGGAAATGAATTGAATCGAATAGAATAGCGGCTTGGGAAAATTTTTAAAACAAACACCCGCTTTCCCTTTCGGCTTAATGTCCTTTCCGATCCCTTCCTCGAACGAACCTAATTATTTTTGTTTTAACGGAACCGAAATCAAGCACGATAAAAGTTTGCGAGATTTTGATCGCACAAATGGTTGACTCCAACAAAATAACACCTTTATTCTCACTTTCAAACTTTTAAGAATTTGAGAATGAGATTCCGCTTTATTGAAACGTCGTGCATCGAGTAAGGTCATTTATAAGTTGGGGTGAATTATCGTTTTGTATAGTCGTATTTTTTCAAGCTATTGTTATTGGAAAGCCCCATTGAAAAGAATTTTTATTCAAATGAGACTATTGTACTTTCAAGCTTTGGAAAAGATTTAATGAAAGAATAAATCACCACCATTTCATAGTTTTCTTGAGTCAAGTTGCAAGAAAAAAATATTTTCTACATTCCGTGGGACTGAGAGTCAAATTGTTTTATAAAATAACTCTGTTTGCTTCGGTCGAAATTTTTAGTAAAATGAGTCAAACGCTTTTGTGAGCGTAACTCGGGAAGGGAAGAAAAATTTTCTTTTGGATACCGCATGGTTTGACCCCAAAGAAATTCTCTTATAAACATCCTTTCTTCCAATGCAAGCTACGGCTAGACCGAAACCTTCCGAGTTTCTGACTTCGATAGTGCAGAATGTGTGGATACCATAATTATGAGTTCGTGTCCTCAACCGATTGTAGGCATTCCATTGTCCATAACAATTAATGTCAGCTTCAAGAGGTCGGAATAGTTAATTTCTGAAGAAAGTCTGTATCTTCACGATGTCTTTCACGTGTCTCAGTTGAGGAAATATATGCCCGATCTACTTCAGCCGTTGAGTGTTGATACGATCGATCTTCGACCGGATTTGTCATTCCAACCTTATCCTAGTCATATCCTAGGGCGTGGCGTGAAGACATTACGGTCAAGGACTATTCCGATTGTCAAGTTAGTTTGGGAGGGCTTCACAGCCGTAGAGGCTACTTGGGGATTGGAAGAGGACATGATGACCCGATGTCCATATCTTTTCGCTTAAGGTATGTCTTATCAATTTTGAGGACAAAATTTTTAAAAGTTGGGGTGATTGTAACATCCCTAATTTTTAAAGACTCGTACTATGATGTCTAAGACCGAGTAATTATTTATGGGAATAATTGATCGTGTCTCGGGGATTAATAGTCGAGGAAAAGTCCAAAGAAATCCTACTCTACGTTTAATTGTGGCTTAGTCATAATTTAAATGAACAATTCAGCTGAAGGGTAAAATCGTCATTTCGCCTCACATCGAAGATTTATCAAGTGATTGAAATAATTAATCGCAACTCGAGAGAGAGGTGGTCGAGAAACCTATGCCGAGCGGAAAGCCATAAGATTATTGGGGTTTTAGCCTCAAGACCAAGAATTAATGGGCCAAGGGCAATTTGGTCTTTTCCACCCAATTAAAACCCTCAGCCCCTTTGAAACATAACAACACTCATCTTCATTCCCATTTTCAGTCTGAAACTCAGAAAATAGATGAGAGAGAGAGAGGAGAATGCGAATGGAGAAGAGAGAGGAGAAGAAGAGGAAATCTCAAAACCTTGGTGCATGTAAGTGATCTTCATGCCATCCTTCACCATTTTTCTTCCTCTACCCTTTGATACCACTGGTTCTGATCATCCTCCCCTACATCTCCATCCACCATTTTCGAGTAGAAGAAGGATGGAGCTGGTATTTCCAAGTTAGAGGGTGAAGATGCAAGTTCAGCAAATTTCTGGGTAAAACCCGTAGGGTATACCTTCGGTGATTTCATCGAATCTCTCTGCACACAACTCCGATGATCGTGATTCTTGTTTCTCTAGAAAGCAGACAAAAAGCTCTTCATTTTGGGCACAAGAACCGTATGATTTCATGGAGAAATGAGAGAGATATCCTGTTCACAAGTTTCGGTTTCAGAATCAAACACTGTCCTGAACCAGTCATCCTGTTTTGTTAATATCTCCCAAACCACTGGATGCATGCGTGTGAATCCTTGCCCATTTGAAAGTAGACAAAATTATCTTCACAATGAGCACTGATTTGAGTAGATTTGGTCACGGATTGACCAAGTTATGCTTGTTGCAAAACTGAATCCTGATGCTGGGGAAAACAGAAATAAAGCTGGAAATGTGATTCGTCGGATTCGGGATTCGAGTTGTCAAGTCGCGCGAGACGTCAATTCTATCCACCAGAGATGAAGTCAGTATCAAGAGGGGCTTTGGTAGCGGAATTCAGTTGCGGAGGCATTCGGAGCGGGTACGTGACTACGAGGATTGTTCGAGTGGTTACGGTCCGGTCGTCCGTGCTCCGGCGTGATTTCTCGCGGGATCGTCAACCGGGTGAGTTCTACTCACGGATAGGGATATTTTTATGTGTCTTGAAAATATATCGGTTTTGAGTCATAAGGCATTATCCGTTTTCGAAAGATTTTGGAACCGAAAACCGTTTTTGAGAAATATTGCGTTTTTACGGTTTTTATGAAATTGTCGGACAATTTGCGAAGTTGTGAATAACTCATTGAAATAAAATGATTTGTATACTATCTGGAATATTTGGGATTTTCTGAGTTTCAGGAGTGATCGATATTAGAAATCGAATTGGGCGAAAACGGAGAGCGAAAATGAGGAAAACTGGGAAAATGGTAACAGACACAGGACACACGGATCGTGCGCCCCTGGGCACGGATCGTGCGTGAGGTTCTGGTGCCAGTTCCCGTTTTCTCGTTTCGTCGCTCCGTTTGATCCCGAACCTTTTCTAATCTCTTTCTCAATCATTTAAAAAGGAATTGCCTTATTGACAACCGTATTTTGAACTTATTCGACTCATGATATTGAAAAAGAGTTTCAAAAGCATATTTGATTGAAAAACCGAAACCCTAGTATACGTGTGGGTACACCGTCTGATGGACTGTCTGAATATATATGTTCATATATGTTAATTGAATTTGATTATAATGCCGGATGTTATAAATTCATCAAAACGGGTTATAAGTCAATAATACGCTAAATATGATTATAATGCCGGAGGTCTAATTTATGAATTCCTCAAAACGGGTTATAGATCGATATGGATATTGTTTATCCAATTATTATGTGACTGATCCTTTGGTGATCAAAATGAAAAAGAAGATATAAATTATCTAACTCTCGAGAACTTGATGCGTATTGTCATACGTATTGCGTTGGGTGACGACCCGACAAGTAGCATACTAGGGAGGGTAGTCATGACCCCTTACCTAGGCCCTGAATGTGTTTTGGCGTGGTCAACTCACGGGTTACCGGGATTAGCACTGGATTGCAGTCAGTTTATGCTAAATGGAAAACACGATTACCGGGATTAGCACTGGATTGCAGTCGGTACGTGTTAAATAAATTCACGAAGTGCGTAGCATTTCGATTATAGCTTGTGATAGCTAATTATCTATTTTTGATAACGGTTTAATAAGTTGAACACACGGTTACCGGGATTAGCACTGGATTGCAGTCGGTACGTGTTAACTAAACTCACGAAGTGCGAGGCATTTCGATTAATGAATAAGACATTGTTATGTCAGCTTTTGTTGTAACGGTTTAATAAATTGAACCGAGTGTTAGTGAGGGGGCACGGTAGGACTCACTGAGACAAGTTGTCTCACCCAATCCATATTTGTTGTTTTTACAGAGAACAGGTTATAAGGACAGCAGGTGGCACAGTTGGTTGTCGGGTTTGATGAGAAGATTGAAGATTGATTCATGTATTATTGTCCTTGTTCTTCTGTAGTTGTATCTGCATTCGGTCGTATGACTCGAGCTTGTATTATTTTATTTATTAGTTTCCGCTGTTTCTTGTAAAGATGTATATCTGAACAGGAATTTTTATACTCTGATTTATACCAAATTGTATATTTAGGTATTTTTTTGTTAAAGAAATACCGGGGTGTTACAAAAACTTTGTTAAATAGTCTTGTGAAGCCTTTGCTTGCATGATTACTAACAATGAGGTGCTAGTGGTGATCACTTGGAGCCTTTGCTCAATTGATCATCATAAATGCCTAATTTTCACAATTAAACAAGATAAGAAAACAAAAACCTTTTTCCAAACAAAGAAGAACTACGTAGCTTTGAATTCTCCATCGCACCGGGAGATACGTAGGAGCGGGTCACATCCCGTCAAGCATAACAAATAAAAATCATTTTCACAATAAGTTTTCAACAATTATTTTCAAAAGAACCTAGAACTACGTCGCCTTTGATTCTCCACCCGGAGATACGTAGGAGCAGGGCCACGCCCCTGTCAAGCGCAAAAACAAACAATTTCTAAAATTAAAGAAATACAAACACATCTCTTTCAAAAATCAAAAATCTTATTTTCAAAGTAGGGGATTAAGTCAGTCGTACGGCCGGGTTAATCATCGTTTTAGGATAAGTGAACTGTGGTCCTTCAGAGCCCCAGCGCTCCTTCAGCCCCCAGCGGCCCTTCAGACCCCCAGTGGTCCTCCAACACAGATCACACTGTCTTAAAACCCCTACATTAAAAAAAACCAACCCACAAACATTTTCCAAACAAAGAAGAACTACGTAGCTTTGAATTCTCCATCGCACCGGGAGATACGTAGGAGCGGGCCATGTCTCGTCAAGCACTTTTTTCTAAAAACCCATTTTCCCCCCTTTTTTTTCATAATAAATAAAGATTTTCATAAAGAATTTTTTCAATAAGAAGTAGAGGGAAAAATTAAGTATTTTCAAGTCAACACACTAAAACCACACATTTAATTAAAGGTTCCCTCTCCGTAGAGAGGACGTGTGGGGTGTTAACACCTTCCCTACGCGTAACCGACCCCCGAACCCTAATCTCTAGTTTCGCAAGACCAATCGCTTTCCAAAAAAGGTTTTCCTAATATTTTCCTTAATAAATATTGGTGGCGGCTTCATTGTCTTAGAAAAAGTTGTGAACGAGGAAGGTTCTCCCTCGGGGACTTTTTCGGGCGCAACAGCTGGCGACTCCACTGGGGACACTAAAAAAAAAACATTTTTTTTTAAAAGTGGGTCAAGCCTAATTAATTAAGTGTGTGGTTTATATGATTGATTCGAATATCTTGCTTTGCCTCTCTTCTTCTTCCTTTTTCATAAGCATATTACATCCATGTGCATTCTTCTATGTTTGTTTTTAAAGCAATAGATAGTTACTTTTTTGCTTAGTTCCCTCATGCATTTCTTCCCCTTTCTTATCATGTCCCCCTCTTCTTTGCTCCCTTTCTTGAGGTAAGTAGTGCATTGTTATTGGCACCCTAGATTAGTTTATATTGGATCGATATTGAACCTTAGGATAAACAACATGCTATTTGTCTGGGCTGCTCTGGATTTTCATTTGCAGGTGGGGAAGGGTAGTTATTCCTAGGTGTTGTGCCCTCGACACACACTTCACATCCTATACTTGGGAGCATTGAGTGGGGCCTAAAACCCAAGGTCTGAACAAAAACCTAGGAGAGTGGGAACGATTAGTGACTGCCATTCGTAGACCTTTGTCTGTATGGCTCTCATGAAAGTTCCGCCCAAGAGTGCTCTTTGTCATGATGCCTCACACTCGGTAGCTTTCTACGATTGTGGGTGCCATCATGAGAGAGACTTTAGCTCTTGGTTGCCATTGTAAGGAAGTGAATAGAGCTACATGAGAAGATTACCCCTAAAATACCTTAGATCATAGGTTCTACCCCCTTTTTAGGTCACAAGGGCTTTCCAAATTGTGTGTCGCATCGTTGCATTCAGTTCAATCAATTTTTCCTTTCAAATTTTTGAAAATTAAAAAAAAAAAGATATGCTTTCCCTTTTCAATAAACGCCTATATAGTGTGAAAATTTTCAAATCACCACCTGTAAATATCCTCTTTCTACAAAAACACAAAAAAAGCATCATTGCATCACTGCATCATTGCATCGTTTGCATTGCATAAAATTCCAATTTTGAAAAAAACCATTCATCTTGCATTCCCTTTCATCACATAAAGATAAAACAAAAACAATTATCATCTGCATAGCATAAGCATTTCATTTATAATCATGCAAAAAAATCCTCGTCAAGTTCATCCAAGATGAGACATTCATGCATAAGCATTATTTCAAAAAAGGCACAGCAGAACTACGTAAGCTTTGATTCCTCATTACAATGGGGATACGTAGGAGCGGGTCATACCCCGTCAAGCACATTTTTCTAAAACCTTTTTTCCAATAAATCATTTGCATCTCCAAATAGTTTTCAAAATCATGTTCCAAAACTAAAAAACAAAAAAAGAAAATCATTGTGAGTATCATGCATTGCATTGCACAAAAAAATGAAAACATGAAAGCATCTCATTCATAATCATGAATAAAAATCATCATCAAATTTATTCAAAATGTAGCATTCATGCACCATTTCATTAACCTCATCACTTTGGTTCAAATACATCATTCCTCCATACATGCATCTTTCAAAAAAAAAAAGGGGCATTGGTATTTCATACTTTGTCTTGCCTCTAAAAAAAAATCATCATTTAGAAAAAAGCATCATTCCTGCATCTTTCATCATTCAAAAGAAAAAGGGGGCATTGGTATTTCGTACCTTGTCTCGCCTCTAAAAAATAAAAAATAGAAAATCAAAATCAAAAATCATTTTGAAAAAAAGAGGGAATCATTCTTGCATCATTCGCATTGGCATTCCATGTTTTGTCTTGCATTAAAAATAACAAAATTATTTAGAATAAGCCACACTCTTGGAGTGGTCATTCTCCACGCATTTGCATCATACTTGCATATCATAATTTGTTCATTCATTCATTACATAAAATAAGAGTTGTGATGAGAAGCGAGACGTTCTTGCGAAACAATCATCCTTTTTGAAAAAGTTTATCCTTACTTGGTTGCAAACTCAAGGTGTTCCAAGGCACTCAGTTTTTCAAAAGCACTGCATCCCATCCATTCCATGACAAAAGACTGAAATAGTGTATCAAAGAAAAAACAAATTTTTAACTGATGTTAACTCTCTGTGAAGCATTCTTCTAATGAGCGTGCATGCTATGAGTACATTCTCTTGTTTGAGTCCGTTGGTTTTCCTCCCTTACCACAGTTTCCCGTCCAAGTCTAGTCCCGCCCCGTCCACCCATAAAGTGCATATTCTCCCCTTCCGTGCGTATTTGACTTTTGGTTCAAGTCCTCCATGCTGGGGCAAGTCTGTGATCATTAATTCCCCTTCATTAATATCATATTCCTTCAGTGCAAGTCTCTCAAAAAATAATAATAATAATATAATAAACAAGAAAACAAGCTCGCTAGGTTGAAAACCCGCAAAGGGCGGCCTAGGCAAAAAGGAGCGCCCGGTGGACTGAAAACTCACAAAGAGCGGTCCAGGCAAATATTAGGGCACGAAAAAAAAAAGAAGAAAAAAAAAAGAGCAAACACATGAAGATAGATAAACTATTGTTCTAAAGTTAAGTCTTATAGAAATAAGCAATCGGGATTTGAAATGAAGTTTGGCCATCCCCTCAAAAACCCCAAAATCCCAGAAAGTCCCTTTCCTACCCACCTTGAGCCAAGAAAAAACCAAAATCCAAAATCACCCTAGACAAGGATCACTCCAAATAAAAAAAATAGTGCATCACTTTTTATCAGCTCACCCGAGTCAAAGAAGGAAAAGAATCATAAAACAAAAAAGAAAAAAAGAGGAAAGAGAGAAAATCAAAAAAAAAGGGGGGATTCAAAAATGAAAATCCCAAAACAAAAGAAAATACAAAAGAAACATAAGTGGTGAGCTGGTACATGTTACCACAAAATACAAGAGATCCTTGTCTAAATAAACCTTCAAACACTCCATCATTCCAACACCTGATTCCATAAACCTTCAAACACTTCCTTTGGCCTCAACATCAAACCCCTTAGTCATTCTACCATGAGACACAAATTTGCTTTAACAGAGCCCAAACAAGCCCAATAACCATCTTCCTCATAGACCATTAACCGTCAATCAACGCCGAACAAAACTCATCCTCCCTTTAGCCTTAAACACTTCATTAAGCCTAACCCTCTTTCCTCCACAAAACACCACAATCCCGAAAAATCCATTCCGATCAATGACTGGTTGCTTTTGTTCTCTCAAATTCTAATCTTAGGACGAACAAGCTTATCTATGTACAATGTGTTTGCTCAAAAGAAAAACAAACGATCAGAAAAAAGAAAGCTGATCAAGAAAGAATAAACCCTCAGAAAAAAGAGAACTGAGGAAACAAAAACGAACAGTCAGAAAAAAGAAAGCTGACAAAATAAAAAAGAGGGACTTGCACTCCAAAACATATTCAAGATGCATTAAAACAAGGTTTAGTGATCACCAGGTAAGGATTCTTTCGCACCAAAAGTCAAGACATCAGTAGAGAACCAAAGATTTGCACTGAGAATACCACTCAGACCCAAAAGTTGGGGCATTCTCTTCACCACCCACACACCCTAGTCTTGGGAAAGTCTGTTCAATGCCCATCCCATGTCACTCCAGTTGTCAATGTCATTCCAAAGTGGGGCGAGTGCATTCCCATTCCTTCACCTCATTCGTTTCCATAAAAACCTCACCGGGGCAATCTCTCAACTCACTATCCTAAACAAGACTTTGTCATTCTGATTGGGGCAGCTTTGTCCTCGTTATGACTGGGGCAACATCAAATTCTGTGGATTGAAGCAAAACCCCTTTCATTCCAGCTTTCATCCCAAGAGCCGAAGCGTTCCCAATTCATCATCTTCTACACCCCTAGTTGTTGTCACCACTAGACAGGGGCAAGTTATTCACTCGTCAAAGACCTGAATTGGGGAAATCTTGTATCTCTTGGTCCCTCATAAGCTTCGGCAATAACCATGTCTGTCATTCCTTCACTTGCCATAAATGTCCATGCCCTAAACCAATTCCAAGTTAACTGACTCATTCATTCACATTTGCACTCCTATGCATGCTTACTAGATAATGCTTCAAAGGAGAGAACACAAGTTGTTTACGTGATATCTAAAATTCAGTCATCGTGGAAAGAAAGAGAAAACAAGTGAGTTTGTTTGTAAATAAAAACCTCGAGAACACCAGAGTTTGCATCAAATTCAATTTTTCAACAGAATGGTCAATAATCATCTCAATTCCTTGCATTCGAAGTCTCGCATCTCATCATCACAAAAATGTTTACCTCATGCATCTAGGCATTATAGCATATGCATCAAAGCATTACATTTGCATCTTCACATTTTGTGCATTCATCACATAGTAAAAAGACAAAAAAACGTTACACATCAGTCGCACCATATTAATACTTGCATTTCATAGAAGAAAATAGTAAAGAAGAAAAAGCAGAAATCTTTTCATTGCATTGGCATCATATTCGCACTTCATAAAAAAGGAAAAGAACAAAATCATTGCATGTCATTCATCATTAGAGCATTACATTTTGCATCAGATTTTTCACAGAAAAAGCAAAGAAAGCAAAAAGAAAACAAAGAAAAGAAACCACAAAAGCAACACAAAAACATTCCCTGTCATCCAGCATTCCATATCATTCATCATTTCACAAGCATTCCTTTGTCATTCAATCATCAAACATTAAAGCAGTGCATATGCATCATATTAACGTTAGCATTTCCATAAAAGAAAAAAGAACAAGAATCATTGCATCAAACATCAGAGCATTGCATCATATTAATGTTTGCATTTCATAGAAGAAGCAAAAAGAAACAAACAGAAGTTAGAACAGGAGCATTTCATTCATCAAAGCATCAATCACCGCATACATTTGCATTCAAACATCAAAGCAATACAGTTGCATCACATCAATACTGGCATCTCATAGAAAGCTAGAACATCTCATGTCATTCATCATTTCAATCATCATTTTACAGCAATGTCCCCATTTCATAAAAAAATAAATAAATAAATAAATAAATAAATAAATAAATAAAAGGGGTAGAGAAAGTTTTCCTTTGCATGTCATTCCATTAAAATACATGAGCATTCCATGTCATCAAACACCAAAGCTTTGCATTCGCATACCCTTGTTTCTTAAAAGAGCAAAAAGAGGAGCCAAAGAGAGAAAAGAGAAGAGCCAAGAGAGCAACAAAAAGAAGAGAAGCTAGAGAAAGAGAAAAAGACATATAAGAACAGGAGAAAATCATGCATTGCGTACAGACAAGAGAAGAAAAGGAAAATCATTGCATTCATCAAGCATATAGGAACAGTAGAAGATCATGCATTCATCCGACATAGACAAAGGAAATAAGAAACTCATCATTCATCATAAGAAAAAAGAAAACAGCAATCATGGCATTTGCATTGCATGCATTTGTTCATTTTCAGCTACAGGTACAAAAGAGGACGAGCACTTCGGTGTTAGCCCTCGCCCCCAGATTCCAGAAAATGTTCCCCCAAGTTGGGAGTTCAGAAAGAAAAAAGAAAAGAGAGAAATAGAAAAGAAAGAGAGAAAAGAAAAGAGAGCGCTCAAGCGCGCATTGCGGATTGGAGCACAGAGATCATCGCTCCCTTCTGCCCAGGTCTCACGTCGCGTACGAACAACGCGATGGACCGCAGCCCCATGTGAGGTTCAACGGAATAGTTGTATCAGCCTAAGATACAGTGGACGCCGTGCATTGATCAGTATATCAGTTCCGGAGCTGATAACGATCCCCCCGGTCGCTCGAAAAGGCCAACAGGAAGCGTGCTCCTCAAAGCCACGTGCAAACTCGGATTCACCAAGAGTCCGTTTAAGGATTACAGGTTTTAGGCAGCCTGGGCAATTTACCGCTTTCTGCACGCCAAGTGCCCATTTACCGCTTTCTGCACGACAAGTGCCCATTTACCGCTTTCTGCACGCCAAGTGCCCATTTACCGCTTTTCTGCCCGCCAAGTGCCCGTTTACCGCTTTCTGCACGCCCAGTGCCCGTTTTACCTTTTTTGCCTCAGGTTTCTCTAGGTAGACAAAATTGGTATAATTTCTGAATTCTTTATTTCTATTTTGCCTCGGAATATGTTCCGTCCAATTCATATTCCTTGTCAAAATCCAAATAAAGAGGGGCAGCTGTTATACCCCAATTTTGTCCGAGCTCCTATTAATAGCGTTTTAATTTACTAGGTCGCATTTTTTTTTGCAAGTCTCGAGTCCTGTTAACGCGTGTCGGTGTCATGCGAGTGTCGTTAAGATGCCATTTGTGTAATTGGGCCAACAGTTGGGTTATTGGGCCTACACATATGCAAATTGGGCTTATCATTTTGAGTTGGGCCCACGAACGTGGTTCCTAGTTAATTTTTAGTGTTAGCGGGCCTAATTGTTCTATTTGAGCCTCGTTCTAGCGCATTTGTCTAGTTGGGCCCGATTTCGCTTTTGTATTTGGCTCAACTTCTTTTATTATTTGTATTTTGTCTATTTAATTTGTTTTGAGTCCAAAAATGTCAAAAAAAATTATATTTATTGTTTATTTACAATTTAATAGTGTCTAAGATGTCCAAAAGTCCAAAAATACAAAAAATGATAATACTAAAAATACCAAAAAAATACAAATCCGAAAATGCAAATAATAATAGGCAGCAGCAGCAGATTCAGGGTTTCCAGCAGCTGCTCCCCAAGCTGCTGGGCCTAGGTCGATCCGCTCCAAAACCTGAAAAATAATTCAAAGCCCGGTCAAAAGCAATCAATGCCTAAACCTAAAAATGCAGTATAAATCAGCAGTCAAACAGCAGTAACAGGACACGATTTTCGAGGTAAACAGCACCCAAAAAAAACGATTAGGGTTTTACACTGAAACCCTAATCCCAAAACAGTGGTTTCTTTCTTTGAAATTCTAAAAAATTTCAAAGAGACAGTAGCAGCAAGCAGCTTTCAGAGGGAAGAAAAAAGTTTCAGCAAAAGAGAGAGAGAAGCAGAAGCAGAGCAGCAGGCGAAAGATGTAGGTTCAGCAGTAGCAGAGCAAACAAAAGGAGATTTGTTCAGAAGCTGGAATTTTAGGTTCGTTTTAGTGTTATTAGTTTTGAAAGCATATAATACATATGTAATCTGCTGGATAAAAATGCGAAAACTGTTGTTTGTCAAAAACGATAGGGCTGAACTGTATGTATGATTATCAGGCTCTGTTTTAAAATCGAAATAGTTCTCCAGGGGGGTTTGATAAGTTCAAGACCTAGAGACTAAGAAAATAAGCATGCTTTTGTCACATAAAAATAATTTGTTCACTCAATAAAAGGGGCATAAAAGGAGAAATAAAAAAAAACGAAAAAAGTATAGTAAAACTCACTCTGAAGCTCCGGCCACCATAGACAGTGGCCGTTGGCCGTGCGCCGCCGTCGTCACCGCCGCGAAACACCAACACAGAAACCAAGGCTTACGGCCACACCTCTCCTCCTCCTCGCAACCTCCGCGTCGTCCATAGCCGACCCCAGCCACCGTCGCTGACCCAGAACCGAAACCGCAACCACCGTGAGGTCACCCTTTCCGCCGCAAAGCAAACCCAGATCGAAACAAAACCGTGCGATAGGTTACCTTTCTCTCTCTCATTTTCGTTCTCCATGTCTCTCGCCTCCGTTCTTTCTGGAGAGCAAAGCTTCGCGTTTGATGAGAAGAAGGGAGGGGATGAAATCAGGAGGGAGAAGGAGTGAAGCGGCGTAGGGAGAGAGGAAGCAAAACGGAGAAGAGTGGAGTGAGGGTGAGATACAGCGCCGTGGAGGGGAAGAGAGAGTGGATCGGTGAAGGGGATGTGAGGTCATGGAGGAGAGGGGAGTGGCGCGGCGTAGATGAGTTCAGGGTGAGGGAGAGAGACGGATACGTGAGAGAGAGAGATTTTTTTAGGGTTGGGGCGATTTGAGGGGGAGTGCGGCGCAGCCATGGAAAGGAAGGAGAAGACTGAAATGTTTTTAGGTTTTTTTAATTTAGGGTTTCCTTTTATAGTGTCTCCAATAAATTATTTTATTTTTATTTTTAATATCAGAATGCTAATAACGCCCCTCCAATTCACGCGTACACCCCTCCCTCGCTTAAGCCCAGTTTCGCATACTGGGCCCTCGGATGCGAACTGGGCTTCTTTTTTACACCACATATTAATCATACAACCCCTTGCTGCTAATAACACCCTATTTTACCATTTCACCCCCCTTTTTCTCGTTTTTTAATTTAATTTAATTCTCTTCAAGACAAAATAGTTTCTCATAAATCAAAAACTTTGTTAATAGTCGTGTGAAGCCTTTGCTTGCATGATTATTAACAATGAGGTACTAGTGGTGATCACTTGGAGCCTTTGCTCAATTGATCATCATGAATATCTGAATTTTCCTAAAAAGTTCACTAAGTTAAAAACTTTGTTAAATAGTCTTGTGAAGCCTTTGCTTGCATGATTACTAACAATGAGGTGCTAGTGGTGATCACTTGGAGCCTTTGCTCAATTGATCATCATAAATGCCTAATTTTCACAATTAAACAAGATAAGAAAACAAAAACCTTTTTCCAAACAAAGAAGAACTACGTAGCTTTGAATTCTCCATCGCACCGGGAGATACGTAGGAGCGGGTCACATCCCGTCAAGCATAACAAATAAAAATCATTTTCACAATAAGTTTTCAACAATTATTTTCAAAAGAACCTAGAACTACGTCGCCTTTGATTCTCCACCCGGAGATACGTAGGAGCAGGGCCACGCCCCTGTCAAGCGCAAAAACAAACAATTTCTAAAATTAAAGAAATACAAACACATCTCTTTCAAAAATCAAAAATCTTATTTTCAAAGTAGGGGATTAAGTCGGTCGTACGGCCGGGTTAATCATCGTTTTAGGATAAGTGAAGTGTGGTCCTTCAGAGCCCCAGCGCTCCTTCAGCCCCCAGCGGCCCTTCAGACCCCCAGTGGTCCTCCAACACAGATCACACTGTCTTAAAACCCCTACATTAAAAAAAACCAACCCACAAACATTTTCCAAACAAAGAAGAACTACGTAGCTTTGAATTCTCCATCGCACCGGGAGATACGTAGGAGCGGGCCATGTCTCGTCAAGCACTTTTTTCTAAAAACCCATTTTCCCCCCTTTTTTTTCATAATAAATAAAGATTTTCATAAAGAATTTTTTCAATAAGAAGTAGAGAGGAAAAATTAAGTATTTTCAAGTCAACACACTAAAACCACACATTTAATTAAAGGTTCCCTCTCAGTAGAGAGGACGTGTGGGGTGCTAACACCTTCCCTGCGCGTAACCGACCCCCGAACCCTAATCTCTAGTTTCACAAGACCAATCGCTTTCCAAAAAAGGTTTTCCTAATATTTTCCTTAATAAATATTGGTGGCGGCTTCATTGTCTTAGAAAAAGTTGTGAACGAGGAAGGTTCTCCCTCGGGGACTTTTTCGGGCGCAACAGTGGCATGGTATGAAGAGGGATGTAGCACAATTTGTGTATGCCTGTTTGACTTGTCAGAAGTCGAAGGTGGAGCATCAGAAGCCTGCTGGATTGATGCAACCGTTGGAAATTCCAGAGTGGAAGTGGGATAGCATTTCGATGGATTTGGTGACCGGATTGCCAAATACAGTTAGAGGTCACGATGCTATTTGGGTGACCGTTGATAGGCTAACGAAGTCTGCTCACTTTGTTCCTATTAATATCACTTATCCGGTGTCGAGGTTAGCAGAAGTTTATGTCAAAGAAATTGTGAAGTTGCATGGTGTTCCGAAGAGTATTGTTTCAGATAGAGATCCGAGGTTCACATCAGATTTCTGGAAGAGTTTGCAAGAAAAGTTGGGGTCTAAGCTGAGGTTGAGTTCGGCGTATCATCCTCAGACAGATGGTCAGTCAGAGAGAACAATTCAGTCATTAGAAGATTTGTTGAGGGCTTGTGTTTTGGAACAAGGAGGTTCGTGGGATTCCTACCTTTCGCTGATTGAGTTCACGTACAATAATAGTTACCATTCTAGTATCGGGATGGTACCTTTTGAGGCATTGTATGGTCGGAAGTGTAGAACCCCGCTGTGTTGGTATGAGTCTGGAGAGAGTGTGGTACTTGGACCTGAAATTGTTCGGGAGGCAACCGAGAAGATAAAGATGATCCGTGAAAAGATGAAGGCTTCGCAGAGTCGTCAGAAGAGTTATCACGACAAGAGGAGAAAAGATCTAGAGTTTCAGGAGGGTGAGCATGTATTTTTTAGGGTCACTCCAGTGACCGGTGTTGGCCGCGCTTTGAAGTCGAAGAAGCTCACTCCTAGATTCATTGGTCCTTATCAGATTTCCGGGAGAGTTGGGAACGTGGCGTATAGAGTGGCTTTATCGCCAAATCTTTCGAATTTGCATGACGTGTTTCATGTGTCGCAACTTCGGAAGTACATTTCGGATCCATCTCATGTGATCCACATGGATGATGTGGAGGTGTGGGATAATCTCACGGTGGAGACGATGACTGTACGGATTGATGACCATGAGGTGAAGGTGTTAAGAGGCAAGGAAATCGCATTGATGAAGGTGGTCTGGCTAGGAGCTGCCGGTGAGAGCATGACTTGGGAGTTAGAGAGTAAGATGCGGGGGTCCTATCCAGAGCTGTTTGATTCAGGTGAGTATTCGAGGACGAAAACATTCTAAGTGGGGGAGAGTTGTAACGCCCAAATATTTAATTAAAATTATTTATTTAAATATTTAGGTATTCAATTATTTATTTATTTGTTTGATTTTTAATGGTGTAAATGTATTAACTTTGACTAAGAGGCGTATAATTGGATTCAGGAGGTGGTGCTAGTGATCGGGCTTAAGTTGGAGCAAAGCCCGTGATCCATATCCAAGGCTAGGCGAGTTAGTGAGGGTTAGTGAGAGTTGGAGGCATTTCGCACTTTGAGAGGAAAAAAGAAAGAAATTGCGAAGAGGAGAGAAAGAGAGAAGGAGGGGCGGCGACATCCAAGAGAGGAGAAGAAGGGAGATTTCGCGAATCAAGGAGAAGAGAAGAGAAGCTGTGTTGCTGTGTTCTGTTGGTGACTTTCTCTCCAGGGTCTTCTAATCCAAATAGTTAAGGTAAGGGCGAGATCTCTCTTTCACTATAATGGTGGGTATGATGGGTATTAGGGTGGGGGCTTAGACCTATGTTTACCATGATCTTGTTTGAATTGTTTGAATTAGTTGTTGATTGAAATCGTTGATTGATGGTGGTTTGGTGAAATTCTAAAATAATTGGTGCATGATGAAGATTTGTAAAGATTCGGTGTCTTGATGATGGTTATAAAAAAAAATTGGTGTTTTCATGTTGTCATGGTCGTACATGCGGTGTTTGATAAATTTGGTTGCGTCGTTGTTCAAGTCCTAGGCGCCACGAGCGCCATTGTTGTTGCCATTGTCCATGTGTTGTTGCTGTCTGGGCGCCAATTGCTGGGCGCCGGGATCCCTCTGTGTGTTGCGTTGTTTTGGCGCTGGGCGCCATTTGGCTGGGCGCTGGATCCCTGTTGTGTTGCTGATGTGCCTGGGCACCAGAATCCTGTTGTTGGCGCAGAGGGGCGCCAAGGGCGCCTAATTTTGGCTGCACGTGTTGCGTTCCTAAGTTGTGTTTCCGTATAGTTATGTTGTCTGGATGTCATTGGTGCTGAGTTTTGGTTGCTAAGTTGCGTATTCTGAAATGTCACTGGGATCCCCTCCCTGGGCGCTAGTTTTCTGCCTGCGCCAGTTTTTCTGTGTTGCGTTGCTCCCCTGGGCGCCAGGATCCCCTTCCTGCGCCAGTTTGTGTTGCTGGGCGCCAGGATCCCCTATGGGCGCCAATGTTGCTGCCCGCGCCAGTTTCTACTTTGTGTTGCTTGTGGGCGCCAAGGGCGCCAGTTCCTGTTGCTGGCCAGTTTCCAGCATGTTCCCTGCTAGGCGCCCAGGCAAATTTTCAGGATGTTGCCCAAATGTTCCCCGGTTTTGTTTTTGACGTATCTTTTGACTCGGGTGTCCGTTTTAAGTGTTTCAAAGTGCGTTGTGAAGCTTATTCAGTTTCCTACTGGTATATTCTATTTTAAGGTAAAAATTATTATTTTTCTGATGGTTTCTGGGCGCCTCAAGTGGCTGTCCCCAGTGGTCGTTGTTGTTGGCGTTGTAAAATTATTCCTGTGTCTAAAACCCTTTTTGGTGTCCTATTTGGTGTCGTGAGTTGAAGTAAAACCTTTTGATGTAATCGGTAATATTAGTGTCCCGGTGTCAATAATGATGTGTTGATGTTTTTGACGATAATGCCCCTAGTGGCTATTACTTTGATTGACGATGGTATTGATGGTGAATAAAAGCTGTGGTTTTATAAGTGACGATGATGCCATAAAGGCTATTAGCGACGATGATGTTAATGACGATGAATGTTAGTGGCAAATGTATGTGTGACGATAACTTGACAGGTGATGTGCCTTTCATTGGCAAATTGGTAAGTGATGGGTCGTTAAGTTGACTGTGCTTGAATGGGACTGTCTCTGGTGCATGTCATGGTGTCTCATACATCTCATGTGCATAAACAAGTGACGATGATGCCATAAAGGCTATTTAGTGACGATGATGACAGGTACCTCATGCGTACGCCCGTTGTGATGGGTTGCATCTCATACATGTTCATGACATTGTGATGACTTGCAGTGATGACTGATTTGATGTTGCGATGTGGTTTATATAGCGTTGTAGCTCTAGCATAATGCTTATCATATGCACTATTATATTGTTAGATGAACTCACCCCTTCTGTTTGAATGTTACCCCTATGCGGTAACGTGCAGGTAATCTCGAGTGAAGGCTTAGGTACCTTCGTTAGCTGAGTCGGGTCGTCTGCTCTGATACGTAGCACTCGGGGGGATAAACGCTTGTCTTTAATTATTGTACAACTGTTTTATTTTGCAAAGATGTTATGGTTGTTTCATTCGAATCCTTAAATTTTATTCCGCTGCGTGGTGATGGAGTTATATTACTGTGTTGACTGAACAGGTGTTTTGGGTTCGTCCCTTTAGCAGCGTGTTATGTATCGCATTTCCTTTATACAGTGAATTTTATGATTGACACTGTTATTTGCGAGTTGTGATGTTTTAAGTTGAAATGTGACATTCCTTTAGTTGACAAAAAAAAAAGAGAACTTTGATTTTATTAATATTTTACCTGGTAGAAAAAGGGGTGTTACATTCGCCAAATCTAAACTAGTTTCAGTGGATGCATATAACATACTAACATGTGCTTCCGCACCTTGGAATGAAGATTGACCGTCTAAGGTGAACTAGGTAATCGCTTCAGAATTTGTCCTAGACAATTCAACTGATTTTGACGCGAAGCTGATAGTTGATTAACACAGTCGATTGCAACATGATTTGCAGTCATCCAATTCATACCCAAAATGTTCTCCACACTCCTCATAGGCAAACAAATAATCCTTCTACGAAATTTCTGTCTCCTATAACACGTAGACAATTCTGACACAAAGATTGGGTCTGGACACGACCCTTAGCCGCAGTTAAGATAGTTATCGGCTCGGATAGCGGAGACAATGCTAATCCAAACCGATCTACACATGCTTGTGCTATAAAACAATGGGTTGCACCCGAATCGTATAATATACTGACGGAGTTATTGAAAAGTGATTCCATACCCCTCAGTAACTTGTCAGCAGTTGTAACTGTCTGAGCATCCAAAGTGTTGACGCATCCTTGCCTTGGAGCTGCTTGTAACTCCTTGGAACTCTTCCTCGCAGGGCACTCTTTTGCATAGTGACCCTCTTCATTACAATAATAGCACCGTTTAATCTTTGCTGACGATCACCATTGTGATGCCTTCAGCATCTCCTACGATTTCTAAATTGTGTTGCTTTCCACAATTAGAACATCTTGACCTTTTAAAGAATCGAAGAGTTGCACCTGCTTCTCCTTTGATGAAAATATCTTAGGACTTTGCATTCGGAGTTGATAAATCAACTACCTTCTTTCCTTTCTAATATTCTCTTTAAGATCATCCTCGGCGACATAGGCTGTTGCTCTAAGGCAACATAATTGGTAACAGTATAAGAACTGAGACCATAAATCATAAAAGCACTTATGCCCGTCTTATACTTCTGCATTCTCCATTCGTCATCCGAAGCTTACTTTACCGCTTGGTAAAACTGAGACAACTTTTCAAACTTCGCGGTGTTTTCTTCCACCGTCCTGTCACCTTTCCTGAGGATGCACCGGTTGGAGACTCTGGTCTTGGTCGAGGATTGCGTCTTGGTCATCCTTCTATAATTCCGCTTATGATGCACTAAGTATTAAGTTGATCAGGCTCAATGTCTCTTAGCATCACAAGTGTAATTACAAAAAGGACTAACAAGGAATCGACTCAACTCTAAACTAAGCCCGACTAGGTCGAACTGCTCTGATACCAACTGTAACACCCCGGTATTTTTATCGAGTAAAAATACCCAAGTGCACCATCCCTAAACCATCAGAGATATAAAATTCCTGCATAGATACTGAACAATGCAATATAGTTCTCGCTGAATAACAACAAAACAGTCTTAAATATAAATAAGACCGAACAGGTTCCCTGACCATAACCTTCAGAAAACTATAGTGCTCAATATCATACAAGAAAGCGGAATGAAATTATAATACCAATACACAGAGTTGTAGTACAAAGACAACAAAAGGAAATATAAACTTAAGCATAATAGCTAAGTCATCAGCAGTCACCTGAGCTCAACCTACTCGTGCTCCTTGGATTTCTGCTGTCCCTGTTTCTCTGTAAAACAACAACATATAAACAATGAGATACAATCTCAGTGAGTTCTACCTAGACCCCTACTAACGCTCGCGGTCCAATTTTAAAACGTTTTTAAGGCTTCACATGTAACACCCCCTTTCTAATACTACTATCTAAAAGAATAAAAATCAGAGTTTTCGAAAATCTTTTCAGTGCAACCGCAAGAGGGTGCTACATTTTCACCAAACAACATATAACAACAATCGGGACGAACCCCCCAAAACCTGTTTAGTGACATTACAGTTCACATAATCACTACGCAACGGAATATGACATGTTTCATAAACATTTTCAAATACATCACCAAATAACTAGTTTGAACAACTTCAATTAAAACAACCAACAGACTAGTCGCCCCTCCCCCGGTGCTACGTATCAGAGCAAGACACCAAAACCAGACTAAGGAAGGTAGAACCTTCACTCGGGATCACCTGCACGTTGCCGACATGAGAAGCAACATAAAAGCAGTAGGGTGAGTCTCTTTACATAAATAATAGCATATAGGATAAGCATTATACTAGGGAAAGCAACTAGAAGCACCAATTCACAACGATATCCACATACACCATTAAATTTACAATCACCAAGAAACATCACTGAATGCATGATTAGTGCATGAAATGCAACCCAACTCCAAGGGCATATGCATGTGGATCCATCACCAAAATAATCCTTGAGGGCACTCACCAAATTTATAATAAGGCCGAAGCCTACTCACCAATAAATGCACATGGTTTATATGACGCCATGAACAATGCACCACAACACACCGTATTCACCATTTCGAGCAATAAGCATAATCACCAATAATTAATAGACTCACCATTACTATTAATTAATTCACCATCACCAAAAGAGGTCATAGACCCATCACCAATAATTGATTTCACCATTAGATACAACACCAATAAACACACCTCCAATTATAGCTCTAAGGCTAGCAATTAATCCTCCAATTACACCAACACCCATTAAATAGACTATTTTAAGTCATTGACACGGGACAGGCAACAATAAGCAAAACTGCACTTAAACACTTCGGGCAACATCGGGCAGCACTGCGCCAGCAAACTGGCAGCATTGCGCCAAGACAGCAACACAACTAGGCAACACAGCAGCAAAAACTGGCGCAGAGGCAACCTGCGCCACATCTGGGCGCAACACAGACAGCAAAAACTGGCGCAGAGGCAACCTGCGCCACATCTGGGCGCAACACAGGCAGCAACATGGCGCCCTGGCGCAGCACAGCACTAGTGCAGAATTTCCTATATCAGTGCACCTACTTCGGCGAATTAGTTAAAACAGCAAACGACATCGGATTTCAACAAAAGACCACTCATTGGAAAGCCCTCTGAGTGTAGTTTCTGCCTATGATTTTTATTTTTCAAAATAAGTATCCAGTTGGTACAGTTTTTCAAAACACTACACTGAGGTACCAAAATCGGACAGAACTCTCTACCCAGCTTGCAACAAAATTTTCTTTCTCATTTCTTAATGAAATTTCGTGAAACCAGTTCCTACTTCGTAGAGAATTAAGTCTACTTTCCAATGAAACAAGAATCGTTCAAAACGGAGTTCAATTGATAACAAAAAGCCTACAAAAACCGAACCTACTCACAGTTTGATTCCAGAAATTTGACCTAACTTTGGAGACTCATAACTTGAGCTACACAACTTCAAATTGAACGAAACTAGTGCCAAAACGACCGCTTTTAAGTCTATTTTCAAAAACAATCAGCTACATAATTTTTGAATGAACCGAACAGTACCAGTTTTAGGAGGACCGAAACAGTGTCCAGAATGCACAAAAAACAATATACGCAAGTAAAACTCATTATGATCAATCACCAAATACCAATTTCAACATCACATACTTATGCATTTTGTCAAACACCACATGAGAATATTAACTTCACCTTCAAAATTCATAGGTTAATATCATCAAACACCTTGTAGGCAACATATGTTCATAGTTCATCTCAACATCAAACACCACAATTTCATCAAATTGAATCAAACACAACATCAATTACACAAATAGCAACACAATCAATTCAATAGTCCTCCTAGAGTCTAACCCACATACAACACTCATCATATAGTCTATTATGAATGAAGGAGAGCCCCCTAACCTTAGGAAATTGAAGGAACTAAGCAAGACTCCTAGCAATCAACCAGAATCACCAACCAAGCAAGCTTCTCTCCCTTTCCCCTTGGATTTCTTCACGCCAAAACCTCCTCTCCTTCTCCCCTTGAGCTTCGGCCGCCGCTCCCTCTCTCCCTCTTCTCACTTTCTATTTTTTTCTTTCTTTGCACAAATGAGCACCTTCTCATAAGACCCCTAGGTTTATTAGTTGAACTTGGGCCACTTAATGGGTCATGGGCCTTTATTTACACCTCCCTACTTACTTAAACACTTCCTGAATAAAATAAAACTCCAAATTAATTATTTGACTTAATAAAATGTTGTAAGCCTTAGATAACCCAATTAAATAATTAATTGAATTATTTTTGGGGCGTTACAACTCTCCCCCACTTAGAATATTTCGTCCTCGAAATTTAACCACCGACGCGGACACTCTTCCACTAGCCAACTAACGTCACCTCGACAACTAGTGCTATCTAGCATGCTGATCATTATTTCTTTGATTACCAGCGATAAGTGATTGGGCGGCCGTCCCTCCTACTTATTCAGCCAGATAACTTCGAGAAATAACAATCAGACTCACTCTCTAACGGTTCTACAAGGATCCCCGATAGAGTTTTGGGCGTAATCATGTCGGTACCACATGATCACCTCCAAGCTCTATTAAAGCTCCTTCCTATTGGCATACCATGATTCTGCTGCGCTACTCTGATAAACCGACCTGAAGATATAAGCATCACTTGTGTTCTACCTCACTCATCTATCTCTACGATGCCTCATAGTTTCATCACAACATCACGACAATGACGACAACAACATCAACAAAATAACAACAATAACATCAACAACTAACTTTGCCACTCAGGCGACATCAACGACTAAATTTGCCACTCAGGCGACATTAACAACGACAAAACCACAACATCGGCCATAGGCCTACAGCACAAAATCCATCAAAACATTTCGGGCCATTCAGCGGTACCCTCAACAAAACAACGTGGGCCATATCGGCGCTACCCACGACACAACAATGTGGGCCATTTCGGCGATACCCACAACACAACAATTAACAACATCAACGACTGTTGGAGACAAGCTCCGGGCCAACGCCCAAATCAACAACACAACATCAACAACGAAACAACAACAAGTCGGCATCATCAACAAGGCAGCAACAACTCAACATCATCAACAAACAGCAACGACAAATCAACATCATTGATAAAACAATATCGGGCTAACAGTTCAACAACTTAACAAGTTTAACAGTAGTAAAAACAGTTCATTTAGTACAAGGGTACGAGCATTCTCAATACACATTATTATTATTAGACTCGAAACCACGCAGCACGAACCTTAAGGATCTAACAACCAAAATTTAGTCACATAAACTAAAAGGTTTTACACATCTTAATTCTAGATCACACAATTGACACACCACAAATTGCGATACCCCATTTTACCCCAAAGATATTTATGAGCGGGAGTGCGAAAAACGAGTGTAATTGCTTTTCAAACAAAATCAACAATTTATTTCTGGAAATAGTTTTCGCAAGTAAAAGACGTCATTAGTCCTTCAAGTCACATAATAATTACTTGTGAGAACAATAAAGCCTAGGACGGTAAAAACTTCTTTTGATACAGTAACCAGAATGACCTGAAACACGATATTGAAAACGCAGCCCAAACCCGATGTCACAAAATTAGAGCACCTAATCTTCAAACCAGTTCAAAAAAATTAAAGGAACCTCAAAAACATTTTTCTTCGGGTTCTAAAGAAGTAACTACTGCATTCTTCGAAAACTAAGCATTTTCCAAACAAGCGGAGAAATCAAAATCAAGTTCAGTGATACTAGTCACCGATCACAAACGAAATAATAGCTTTTTAGAGTTAACGACAACCACCAATATAGTTTGGTATAGGGAAAATAATTTAACTAATGGACACAGTAGTCAAAGCATTAAAATAACTAGAAAGGCCAATCCATGAAAACATCAATTCACAGTCAAAGGCACATATACGAAAGGTACAGTCAAATACATGCTCAAAACACTCTGTTTAGAGTTTTCGACACAAGAAATACAACACGTTATAGAAACTGATTTTCTCTACATGACTGAACGTCAGCTTAAACAATTTGAGTAAGACACCATTCAGTACATATGGCAATAAAAGCTAATCCCTTAGAAGTGCACCAATAGTGCCAATGCACAATCTAAGGTTTTCAAAATCACGTAGTACAATCCATAAAGAATATAACAGCCAAAATCAAATCATGAAAACTTAGTATACAGCGTCCATGTGCAATTGAAAGCATACCATAGTAAAAACTTTATACAGGATCAGTGTTCATCTATTAAAATAAATTCTTAATACTAATGTTGGTATTCAACCATAAAATTGTTTAATAGATGTTCCAAAGCAATTTTCAGGGATCACTTTATTTTTCAGACTACAAATTCACATAGCACAAATTAAGAGGTAACAGCCAAAATCATGTCATAAGACTCAAGCGTACAAGATAACACCTTGAGAAAAATTAAGCAAATAGGGAAGATAATGAAAGTAGTAATAACATGAGATGGTAGCCCTCGGCTAAAATCGTTTCATCTAACTGCAATTTTCTAAAAATTGAGAACAAAAGTATAACATTCGAACGAATACATTTTCACTCGTAGTGATTAAAACACTACGACAGTTAACAGTAAAGTAACGACTTAAAATAATCCACAAACAATTTCTCACCATGCATTTAGTTTTCAAATGTCAAAACAAACTACAAAAGAGTTTGTATAAGACTTGGTGTCGTTCAATTAAAACAGTTTTCAGAAACAGCAACAATTTTCGGAAATAGTTTTCTGCAACCAGCAACACTGCTTTTCAGCAAAACAACAACTTAATTTTCAACAAAACAACAACTTAATTTTCAGCAAAACAGCAACTTGATTTTCAGCAAACAACAACTTAATTTTCAGCAAAACAGCAACTTAATTTTCAGCAAAAATAATTAAACAGAAACAACAATTTAAAACAATAACAATAAAACAGCAACAATAGGACAGAATCAGGTACAGGCACCCAGGGGCAGGGCGCCTACCTCAAACCACAACAAAACAAGCACAGTGCCCAGGAGTAGGGCGCCTACAACAATCAGCAACAAAACAAGCATGGCGCCTGAATTCAGCAATCAGACAACAACACGGCAAATAGAGGGACAGGGCACCTAGGGCCCCAAAATCAGCATGACATATGAATTTATATGAACACATCAATCATCAAACATATGCGAGTAACAAGCAACAGAGTAAATTACTAGAAGCATATAAGCACAACAAGGGGGTTAAAAATAAAAAGTCGAAACAAAAGACACAGAGTTCACACATCAGAACATAATACAGCACACAATACCAGTAGGGGCATCTCCCCCACTAGTTCTCTTACCATCAGCAGCTTACTGTTTACCTGTACCTGCAGGAGCATCACTACAACACAAACAATGGTTAGGACTAAAAGACAACAGTTGGTCGTTAACCGACACAACGACTCGACGACTTGGCCGGACGGACCAACCATTGCTCTGATACCACTAATGTAACACCCCCTTTCTAATACTACTATCTAAAAGAATAAAAATCAGAGTTTTCGAAAATCTTTTCAGTGCAACCGCAAGAGGGTGCTACATTTTCACCAAACAACATATAACAACACCTGAAAGCTCATAAAACAGTAGAGTATGTGATACATAGCACATCAATCGGGACGAACCCCCCAAAACCTGTTTAGTGACATTACAGTTCACATAATCACTACGCAACGGAATATGACATGTTTCATAAACATTTTCAAATACATCACCAAATAACTAGTTTGAACAACTTCAATTAAAACAACCAATAGACTAGTCGCCCCTCCACCGGTGCTATGTATCAGAGCAAGACACCAAAACTAGACTAAGGAAGGTAGCACCTTCACTCGGGATCACCTGCACGTTGCCGACATGAGAAGCAACATAAAAGCAGTAGGGTGAGTCTCTTTACATAAATAATAGCATATAGGATAAGCATTATACTAGGGAAAGCAACTAGAAGCACCAATTCACAACGATATCCACATACACCATTAAATTTACAATCACCAAGAAACATCACCGAATGCATGATTAGTGCATGAAATGCAACCCAACTCCAAGGGCATATGCATGTGGATCCATCACCAAAATAAGCCTTGAGGGCACTCACCAAATTTATAATAAGGCCGAAGCCTACTCACCAATAAATGCACATGGTTTATGTGACGCCATGAACAATGCACCACAACACACCGTATTCACCATTATGAGCAATAAGCATAATCACCAATAATTAATAGACTCACCATTACTATTAATTAATTCACCATCACCAAAAGAGGTCACAGACCCATCACCAATAATTGATTTCACCATTAGATACAACACCAATAAACACACCTCCAATTATAGCTCTAAGGCTAGCAATTAATCCTCCAATTACACCAACACCCATTAAATAGACTATTTTAAGTCATTGACATGGGACAGGCAACAATAAGCAAAACTGCACTTAAACACTTCGGGCAACATCGGGCAGCACTGCGCCAGCAAACTGGCAGCATTGCGCCAAGACAGCAACACAACTAGGCAACACAGTAGCAAAACTGGCGCAGAGGCAACCTGCGCCACATCTGGGCGCAACACAGACAGCAAAAACTGGCGCAGAGGCAACCTGCGCCACATCTGGGCGCAACACAGGCAGCAACATGGCGCACACAGGGCAGCAACATGGCGCCCTGGCGCAGCACAGCACTAGTGCAGAATTTCCTATAGCAGTGCACCTACTTCGGCGAATTAATTGAAATAGCAAACGACATCGGATTTCAACAAAAGACCACTCATTGGAAAGCCCTCTGAGTGTAGTTTCTGCCTATGATTTTTATTTTTCAAAATAAGTATCCAGTTGGTACAGTTTTTCAAAACACTACACTGAGGTACCAAAATCGGACAGAACTCTCTACCCAGCTTGCAACAAAATTTTCTTTCTCATTTCTTAATGAAATTTCGTGAAACCAGTGCCTACTTTGTAGAGAATTAAGTCTACTTTCCAATGAAACAAGAATCGTTCAAAACGGAGTTCAATTGTTAACACAAAGCCTACAAAAACCGAACCTACTCACAGTTTGATTCCAGAAATTTGACCTAACTTTGGAGACTCATAACTTGAGCTACACAATTTCAAATTGAACGAAACCAGTGCCAAAACGACCGGTTTTAAGTCTATTTTTAAAAACAATCAACCACATAATTTTTGGATCAACCAAACAGTACCAGTTTTAGGAGGACCGAAACAGTGTCCAGAACGCACAAAAAAAAAACATACGCAAGTAAAACTCATTATGATCAATCACCAAATACCAATTTCAACATCACATACTTATGCATTTTGTCAAACACCACATGAGCATATTAACTTCACCTTCAAAATTCATAGGGTAATATCATCAAACACCTTGTAGGCAACATATGTTCATAGTTCATCTCAACATCAAACACCACAATTTCATCAAATTGAATCAAACACAACATCAATTACACAAATAGCAACACAATCAATTCAATAGTCCTCCTAGAGTCTAACCCACATAGAACACTCATCATATAGTCTATTATGAATGAAAGAGAGCCCCCTAACCTTAGGAAATTGAAGGAACTGAGCAAGACTCCTAGCAATCAACAAGAATCACCAACCAAGCAAGCTTCTCTCCCTTTCCCCTTGGATTTCTTCACGCCAAAACCTCCTCTCCTTCTCCCCTTGAGCTTCGGCTGCCGCTCCCTCTCTCCCTCTTCTCACTCTCTATTTTTTTCTTTCTTTGCACAAATGAGCACCTTCTCATAAGACCCCTAGGTTTATTAGTTGAACTTGGGCCACTTAATGGGTCATGGGCCTTTATTTACACCTCCCTACTTACTTAAACACTTCCTGAATAAAAAAAACTCCAAATTAATTATTTGACTTAATAAAATGTTGTAAGCCTTAAATAACCCAATTAAATAAATAATTGAATTATTTTTGGGGCGTTACATGACACAACACCGACCGCAATCCACTTGCTAATCCCAGTGAATCATACAATAAGGCTTCGATCTAGTAGGACACCGGCCGCAATCCACTTGCTAATCCCGATGAACTAATATCCTAGGCCTTTCTACGTACCACCGACCGCAATCCACTTGCTAATCCCGATGAATGTAGTACAAACTTTTGACACAACACCGACCGCAATCCACTTGTTAATCCCGGCGAACCCCATAACCAATAGTGTTTCCTAATGGCACAGAGCCTAGGGTAAGAGTTCATGACTTCCCTGCCTAGTATGTCAACATGGGTCGTCACCCAAACTCGATATGATATATATATCTACAATCATATGAACATTTAGTTCATTTAAATTATACTTTACCACTTAGGACTCCTGGTCCGCTTTGTTATCAATAAAACATATCCGCACATGCGTACTATTGTTCAGCTTTTCGAAAGAATTTCAACTTCAAAAGTATTTTATAAAACCTTTTTGAAGCGTACCCAAAATCATGGCATTATAAGCCTAATATCATTATAGAAGGGTTAGGAAAGGTTTAAAAGAGGATTGGAATCGATCGGGATCGTTTCGGGCAAGTTTGGAAAATTTGGACAGAACACAGCGCACGGTCCGTGCTCCCACACGCACGGGTCGTGCGCTTTTGACAGCAGTGTATTTTATCCCGTTTTCGCATTTTTCGTCGTTCCGACCAATTCTGATACCTGTTCCAGTCCAGTCCAAACATAAAAACAATCCAAAAACATATTCAAACAACAATGTTCATCATCAATCAAACAATCCAAAAACCAATTGGACATAAAACGTGATTTTCGTACAAAATACTTTTTCGACAATGAACCAAAACCGAAACATTTCACAATTTAAGTTTATTAATTTAAAAACCTAAACGTGAGTAAAACTCACCCTTGAAGCGTGAACCACGATCGAGCCGAATTCACCGAGTAACCACACGAACATTCCCTGCATAAACTTTCTGTTCCGACGACGCTCAAATCCGCTTCCAAAGCTTTCCGCTCAACCGAGACGCCTTTTTGACCGAAATACCGAATTCCTCGAAATTCCCCATTCGAACCCTAATCACCAACCAACTTCCAATTCGCGAAATTGAACTTCGTCTCGCACTCGATACGCTTCGGGTTCGCTCCTAATCGCTCTTGAATCAACAAATACTATTCATCATCTTCAACCTTCGAATCACTATTCACACATAACCCCAAATCTTGATTTTTCAATCCCAACTCACCCAACTAGCTTCGAATCTTCCAACCGAACTTCAATAAGCGATCCAACATCCTTGGGTTCGCGCCAAACACCATCCCAACCTACCCTTGAGCTTGAACCACCAAATATCTCCATTTCCTTCAAATTTCGAAAATGGCAAAGTGAGAGAGAGTGAGTTGATCATGTTGATGTTGGTACCAAATCGAAGAGGAAGTAACGCTGAACTTTTTTCGTGTTGGAAGGAAGTCGTTTTGGTGAAGTCTTCTCTCTCCCTCTTCTCTTCTCCCTCACGCCAATCTCTCTCTTTTCCTCTCCTTTTCTCTCTTTTTCTCCTCTGCTTCTTTCTCTGTCTCGTACACTTCCTTTTCTTTCTTTTAATTCATTCTTTCCCTCACACACACTCACACACATATATATTTATTTAATATATACGTGGTAACGTGGTCCAATTACCATATTGATCTAAATCTCTTATTTCGTTTCCAAAACTTCCTTGATCCGTATTATCCGGTTAACGATCCGATGACAGCCAATAATTAATTTTAGCACTCAATAATTTTACCAGTCAAGTACTAAATTAATTTGATTGGGTTATCACCCAAATAGTTAGGCTAATTATTTTGAGGATGTTACATCTTTTGCGTGCATCAACTATGCGGCCATGGTACAACAGGCTCATATTGCTGAAAGTGGCCTAAAAAGATTGTATGCAAGCCAAAAGCCGTTTAGTCAGAACAGGAGGGGTACTGGCTCATCTAACTCTCAAGGGAATCCCAGGTACAACTCAAACAAAGGGAAGCAAGTACAGTCGTCTGATTCCTCAATATTCAACAAGTGTTCCACATGTGGGAAGTCCCATCGAGGTGAATGTAGCCCTAATGCAAATCGGTGTTTCTACTGTAAGAAGGAAGGTCACTATATCCAGGAGTGCCCAAAAAAGAAGAGAAAGGAGTCAGAACAACCTACTGCAACTCATGGGAGAGTCTACACCTTGGACGCTCAGAAAGTCACACCATCAGATAATCTGCTAAGGGGGTATGGGATCTCTTTTCTATAACTCTATTAGTATTATATATGATTCAGGTGCAACTCATTGTTTCATATCTCAAGCCTGTGTCGATCGGTTGGGATTGGCCTTAACTCCGTTGCCTCAACCGATCTCCATTAAAACTCCTGCTGAGGGTAGTATTCAAATCCAAGCTCTATGTGAGAACTGTCTTCTATCCATTGGAGATAAAAACTTTGTGGTGTACTTTATTTGTTTACCAATGAAGGGTATGGACATTGTCCTAGGTATGAGTTGGATGTCTGCCAACCATTGTAACTCTTGATTGCTTTCATCTGACTATCGGTTTCGCCTCCAAATCAGTGGAGCTAAAACCGGCCAATTCCGAAGCAGTCATTTCATTCACTTCTGCAAGTCATTGTCTATTCCAAGGTGCGGAAGCTTATGTGATGATGTTTTCTGCATCGTTGGAGACAGGTTTAGATCTGTCTTCTATACAAGTTGTTAACGAATTCCTAGATGTATTTCCTGATGAAGTTTCTTCGTTACCTCCGGATCGTGAGGTGGAGTTCTCTATAGAATTGGTTCCAGGCATAGGGCCAATTTCTATAGCTCCTTATAGGATGTCACCTTTAGAGCTGAAAGAGTTGAAAGCCCAACTTGAAGAGTTAATATCAAAACAATTTATCCGACCGAGTGCCTCGCCACGGGGTGCTCCTGTATTACTTGTCAAGAAGAAGGATGGAAGCATGAGGTTATGCATTGATTACCGTCAGTTGAACAAGGTAACTATTAAGAATAAGTATCCTCTGCCAAGGATTGACGATTTTCTAGACCAATTGTGAGGAGCTTCGGTATTTTCAAAGATTGATTTAAGGTCCGGTTATCATCAAATCAGAGTTCGAGCTTTGGATATTCCGAAGGCCGCTTTCCGTACTAGGTATGGACACTACGAGTTTGTAGTGATGCCCTTCGGTTTGACCAATACTCCGGCTATATTCATAGATTATATGAATCGAATTTTCAATCCTTATCTGGATCAGTTTGTTGTGGTATTTATTGTTGACATCTTGGTGTATTCTAAGACGATTGAGGAACATGTGCAACATCTCCGAATTGTTCTGAACGTACTCCGAGAGAAGTTGTATGCCAAGTCATCTAAGTGTGATTTCTGGATGCCTGAAATAAAATTTCTAGGCCATGTGATATCCCAATCCGGTGTCGCAGTGGACCCCAGTAAGATTGAAGCTGTGGTAGACTGGGAGCATCCATCTACAGTCACTGAAGTAAGATGTTTCTTGGGATTAGCTGGGTATTATCAGAGATTCATTCAAGGATTTTCTCAGCTGGTTCTTCCACTCACTCGGTTAACTTGCAAGGGTCAACCATTTGTATGGGACTCTGCCTGTGATGAATGTTTCGCAGAATTGAAGAATCGTTTGACTTCTACACCCATTCTAATTCTTCCAGATCCGTCTATGGGATTTCAAATTTACTGTGACGCCTCTGGTAAGGGTTTAGGATGTGTCCTTATGCAGAATCAACAAGTAGTTGCTTATGCCTCCAGACAGTTGAAGCCTTATGAAGAGAATTACTCGAATCAGGACTTAGAGTTGGCGGCGATTCTGTTTGCCCTAAAGATCTGGAGATATTACCTGTATGGGTCTCGTTTCAAAATTTTTAGTGATCACAAGAGCCTTAAGTATCTGTTTGATCTAAAGGAGCTGAACAACAGACAGAGAAGATGGGTAGAGTTTCTGAAAGATTATGAATTCGAGCTGAAGTACCATCTAGGGAAGGATAATGTAGTAGCTGATGCTTTGAGTAGGAAATCTATTCACACGGCAGATCCGATGATTCATGAGATGGCATTGTTGGAATCATTTAGGGATCTCAATTTGAAAGTGAAGCCAAGGAGAAATAGACTAGTGTTGAGTCATATTCAGATTTCGAGTCCCTTGAGAAATCTGATTCACTCGGCCCAAGAGGTTGATCTAGAGCTGCAAACGCAGAAGAGGTTGCCGAATTACACCGAAGATAGTCATGGTGTGATTTGCTTTGATGGTAGAATCTGTGTACCGAGTAATGAAGATATTAAGAAGCAGGTTTTAGAAGAGGCTCATAAGAGTCAGTTCTCAATACATCCTGGGTCTACCAATACATCCTGGAGACTTGAAGCAGTTGTATTGGTGGCCGGGTATGAAAGTGGAAATTGCAGAATTCGTGTTTCGATGCTTAACTTGTCAAAAGGTTAAGATAGAGCACCAGAAGCCTGCCGGTCAGTTGCAACCTTTGAATGTGCCAGAATGGAAATGGGAAAGCATTTCTATGGACTTTGTCATGGGGCACGGTCCCAACCCGGGAATGATTCTATTTGGGTAGTGGTGGACCGCTTGACCAAGTCTGCCCATTTTATTCCAGTGCGTTCGAATCACAAGATTGCTAAGTTAGCAGAAGAGTATCTCAAGAACATTATGAAGCTGCAAGGAATCCCTACAAGTATCATTTGTGATCGTGGTCCCAAGTTTACATCACGGTTCTGGAGAGCATTGAACATGACATTAGGAACAACGGTATGTGCTAGTACTGCTTATCATCCGCAAACGGACGGACAGACTGAAAGGACAAATCAGACTTTGGAAGATATGCTAAGAGCATGTGTACTTGACAGTGGAGGCTGATGGGAGGATCATCTTCCATTGGTGGAGTTTTCCTACAACAACAGTTACCATTCTAGTATCGGAATGGCACCATATGAGGCATTGTATGGAAGAAAGTGTAGAACACCATTGTGTTGGTGGGATGTCGGTGAGCAAAGATTGTTGGGTCCAGATTTAGTCTGTGAGACTACTGAAAAGATCCGTCAGATTAGGGAACGAATGAAGACAGCTCAGAGTCGGCAAAAGAGTTATGCCGACAAAAGAAGGAGACCATTGGAATTTGAAGAAGGAGATCATGTATTTCTGAAACTTTCTCCAACTATTGGTACCAGTATAGCATTGCGAGCGAAGAAGCTCAGACCTCGGTATGTTGGACGTTTCCAAATTATCGAGTGAGTTAGGCCAGTAGCATACCGCACTGCCTTACCTCCAGCATTGTCTAGATTGCATGATGTGTTTCATGTATCGCAGTTAAGGAAGTACATTCCCGATCCGAGTCAACCGTTGAGTTATGAGACGATTGATATCCGACCAGATTTATCTTATCAGTCTAATCCAATCCGAATTATCGAACGTGGCGAGAAAACGCTCCAGACGAGATCGATTCCTATTGTCAAAGTGCTTTGGGACGACGCCTCGCGCGACGAAGAAACATGGGAAGTAGAGGAGGACATGCGGGTGAAATATCCCCATCTTTTCGATTGAGGTATGTTTTGTTTAATTTTGAGGAAAGAGGGAGAAGGAGAGAGAGAGAGAGAGAGAGCTTGGAGAGGAGAGAACTCCATGAGGTGTTGATGCATGTTTCATCTGATTCCACCATTCAAATACATTTCTCCTCCTCTACCTAGTGATACCAATTTTGGAACTAACACTCTCATCCACCTCATTTCACCATTGTAGAGCCTCAAGCTCAAAATAACCAAAAATGTATCCTAAAAACTGAAAGTAGCCTGCATGTTGAACCTAGAGCAATATTAGGGTAACTGAACATCCACATTGAAGATTGGAGTAGATTAGAAGGAATTTCTGTTGCTGAATTCGAAGTCTGAGTTATTGGGAACCTTGGTTTCGGTTTTAGAGGTATTTGGAGCGACTCCGGGATAGGTCGTGTGTTACGATTCGTTCGGGTTCATACAAGTCTCGGCATTTTGCGATTTTCATCGCAACCAATGAGTTCTTTACTCGCTTAGGGAAATGTTTTCTAAATGACGGTCATGTATTCTGATTTTATTTTCAGTTTGTGAACTTAGTATTAAAAACCGTATTTCGAATTCATTATGTTTGATGTGCTAATTTTGAAATAATTGTATGACGGTTTGAATGCTATTGCTATGACTAATTGTGCCGGTTATGTGCTGTTTTGGACCAAATTGATATATTGTGATGTTCGGGGATCGATCGGAACGACAATCGGGAACGAACGGAATGGCCACATTGTAAGAAAATAGCAATTCGGTGTTACTGATGAACAGGCACGGGTCGTGTGCCCCAGTGGCACGGACCGTGCGCTTTGTTCGTAGGTAACCTAGAAGATTTTAAAAGCACGCACGTGTCGTGCGCCCCTAAGGCACGGACCGTGTGCTCTGTTCGGGTTCTGCGTGACAAGTTTTTCAAAACACGCACAGATCGTGCGGAAGCTTGTTACCCAACTTAAAAACATGTCTTAGGCCATTCCGAACGGTTCCAATTGCATTATAATCGTTCCCTAAACTATGTATATTGATGAATAAACCGTAATTCCTGGAAAATGCGTTGGTATGAATGATGTTATATGAATTCTTTGAATTGTGATACATGACAACACAGAGTAGGGTTCGCGAGTGAGAATTTATAACATATGCTAATGAAATGGACTTGGAGTTCCACTAAGGTTTGGTAACCACTTAGGTATGAACTTATTGAAACGGACTTGGTGTTCCGCTACGGTTTTGGTAACCGCTTAATAATTAAATTAATTGAGGTGACGACCTCTGTGATTGCACACTAGGGGAGGGAAGTCATGATTCCTATAACCTAGGCTCCTTCTTTGTTTGCCCACCAGTGAGAGTGGATTGGGTTCACCAAAAGCCGATAAAGAAACCGAATAAGGTGGCTCGAGGTGTTGTGTTAGTATGAAAAGTTATATGTAGCTATCCAGACCTGGGCTACGAATAAAATATTGCACGTAGTTATCCAGACTCGGACTACGATTAAAATGATGCATAACGAACCGTTAGTGTTAGTAAGTGGTCTCGATAGGACTCACTGAGATAATGTTTATCTCACCCTTTAACGTTGTTGTTTTTTAGAGAAACAGGGGAAGTTGAAAGCAGTGAAACATGGCTAGGTGATTGATGAGTCCTCATCATATGTATATTTTTATTCAGTTTGCAACCAATTTGTTAGTCATTTAAGTTTATTTCAGTCAATCGTTAAGGGATTTGGCATAGTTTTAGATAATTGTAGTAGGAAGTCCTGTTGTAAGCAATTCCTTCACTTTTGGAGCTAAATTGTACTTGAAGACCTCCAATTTGTGTGTTATTATTCGGCGAACCAGACACTTGCCCGGAGATGCAGCACAATTGGGAAGATTTGAGTTTCTGAGCAATTTCGCGTCGCGACCAGGAGGGTTCGCGTCGCGAAGGAAGCATAAAACAGGAGGATTGTTGATTCTGTGCAATATCGCGTCGCGATGGCTACGGGCCGCGTCGCGATGGACTTCAGAAAGTTAGGTTAAATATCAGTTTTCAGCGAATTGTTCAGGGACTTCGTTTTGGGATTTGGAGCCACACTTTGGAGCAGCTAGAGGGTGCGATTTTGGGGCCTTCTCACCACTTGGGAACAAGGGATTGAAGGTTCTATTGTCTTCCTTTATGTTTGTTTTCTACTTTATGTTGGTTTCCACTCTTAGGATGATTTGTAACTAAATTCCTTAGATTAGGGAGAGATGAATCTCCCAACCCTATCATGTGAACCCTTGTTATAGTCAATTCAGTTGTTATTCGATTTACTTAGTCTAATTACCTTTGTTCTTAATGCTTTTCAATTACATATGATAATTGCGATGATCCAGGCTAGTGATTGCATAGGGATATGAATTAGTAGCTGGAAATTGGGTAATTAGGTCACATGCTAGTAATCATCATAGGAATATGTGGTAGCTTATGTGAATTCATTAAAATTCTTAATCTTAACGCGTTACCCTCTGGCATGACTCACCTAAGGAATTAGGGTAACTCTTAGGGTAATAGGGGTCTTGAGACAAGGAATTGCCCTTGACCTGAATTAGTGAATTGAATCTAGGAATTGAATAATTAACTTGAATTGGCTAAGGTTCATGTGATAGGCGAGGTGAGAGGATTCGATCCCTAGTCGTTTTTCTCGCATTATTAATTCACGTTTGTGTACTGTTACCAATTACTCAAATTACCAAATCTCTACAATCTACGAATTTACAATTTTGCTATTGTTGTCAACGCGCAATCCCTGTAGAATCGACCGGTTCTTACCGATATTTTATTACTTGCAACGACATTTGGTACACTTGCCAAAGTCTTAACAAGTTTTTGGCGCCGTTGCCGGGGATTGTTGATTTCATTGCCAATAAGGCAATTGAGTTAATTCTTAGTTGTTTTATTTTGTTTTATTTTATTTTAGTATTTATTTTTTGTTTTATTTATTTAGATACTTAGTTAGTGTGTTGGACTTGTTAACGGTTTGTTGAAGTGTTTCAGTGAACTGTGTAGCAGGGGCAAAGTTCGAAAGAATTGCTGTTTGTCCCGAAAAAAAAAAAAATTTATGGAATCCACTTCTCGGACGGAAGATGCTTTGGCCCAGTTTAGGCAAATGACTGAGACTATCTTCCAGCCTAAAGAGCAAGCTTCTCGGTTGGAAGATGCTTTGTCCGAGTTTATGCGAATGTCCGAGACCCTCTTCCAACCCCAAGAGCAAGTGATGATAGAATCCGCGTCACCCTCACTTAGCGGTAATTTTTGTGAAGAACCCCACTTGAATGGAAAATGTGTGACACGCACCTTTTGCGATTCTTGTGGGGAGTATCTTGTGGAGTGCAACTGTGAGGATGAGTGGGTAACTATATCAGAAAATTACCCATGGATATGCACTACCAATGAGGAACAAGAAGAACAAGCCCCAACAAAAGAAGAATCTGGGGAGGATAAGGAAGATGAGGAAGAAGAAAATATTGAAATGGAGGAGCATGTAGTTTGGAGGGAAGATCAAAGCTCCCAATGTGGGGAAGGGGTGAAAACCCAACAAGAAAAAACCCAACAAATCATGGTTCCTATTATTCTTCCAAGTAGCAAGGAGGATAGAAGTGAGGAGATTGACATATACTTAGACTCCTTCTATGCCTTATTCATCACCCTTCACCTCAAAAGGGTATGGAAGCATCTACAACTATGTTTCAAATTCATGATGTTCCTGCCCCAGAAGCGAAAGAAGAAGGATGATGTGTTCTTTGTGTCATATCAGCCACCTTAATAGTGGGATGACAAACGTTAAGCTAGTGACGTTAAACAAGCGCTTGGTGGGAGGCAACCCATTGGTTCACTATTTACTGTTTTGAGTCTTTATTTTTCATTCCCCTTTTTCAGTTTGTTTTGCATTTTGGTTGTACTGATGTCTAACTTTTACATTGATGATGATGCACCACAATTTTGAACTAGTTCACTGTGGTGGTTGTTCAGTCTAACATTTTTGCAGCTACCATGTAATTTCTTCCATTTCAGATTTTTTCATCAGATAATGTCAGTGGCAAAGTCAAAGGTTGAGGAAGACCTGGATCATCTTTGGGCAAGCTCTCAAAAGTTCATCTCTTATCCCAGCTGTGAGTTTTGAGCCCAAACACTTCCTATATTCATTGTGTGATTATTCCTTGCCTGTATTAGTCTGCAGAACTTGAACTTGTACTTAACTGTCATACATGTGATTTATACACACACTGAGGCAAATTTTTTGGCACCCCTGAGCCTTTCAAGCCAACCCATTAATGTTTATCCTTTGCTAGCCCCTCTGAGCCTTTTTGTTGTTTTTGTATTTTTTTTTTCTACATATCATTGCCTAGTTTTCTTAACTTGGAGTTAGGTAGACAAAAGCATGAGGGTGGGGAAAAATTCTAAGTTTGGGGTTGCTCATGGAATAGCAACAATCTAAGTTTGGGGTGGTATACAAGAGAATGGAACATACAAAGAAAAAAAAAGAAAAGAAATATGTTTCAGTTCTGGTTTTCGCGTCGCGACAGCATGCCTTCGCGTCGCGATGCTATATAAAAAAATATATATATTTTGTATGAAATTCCTTCTCTTGTGAAATGCTTTGGGAAAATGGTAAGTGAGTGAGAATGTTTAAAATTGACAAGTGAGAGGTAGGCCTAACTCCAAGTTTTAACCTACTTATCCAAATTTTAACCACCCTTACCTAAGCCCCATTATAACCTTCAAAGTCCTCAAATAGTGTGTGTGAAATTCATGTGTATTGATTGGTATAGTACTTGTTCAAGCCTATGAAACGATGATGCAGGTACTGTGAATTGAGTGAAACACCTAAAACACCTCAAAGAGCGAAACAGTAGTGAGATGTGTGAAAAAGAGAGGACTTGAGATTGCTTGCCTGCTTATGATCTTGTGTTTTCCAATTCAATTGTTTTGTCACTATATTATGTTGGATGATACTTTCTGATGTGCTGAATGATCTATTGGCCTGTGAATTATGTAAAAGCCGAATGTCAAATTGCCACAGTGAATGGAGTGATTGCTTGAGGACAAGCAAAAGTTCAAGTTTGGGGTTGTGATGAGTCCTCATCATATGTATATTTTTATTCAGTTTGCAACCAATTTGTTAGTCATTTAAGTTTATTTCAGTCAATCGTTAAGGGATTTGGTGTAACACCCCAGTATATTTAACTTGTAAAAATACCAAAGCGTGCCAAAATATAAACATCAGAGATAATAATTTCCTGCTTAGACACTGAATACCATTATAAAATTTTTTGCTGAAATATAACATAACCGTCTTATGTACAGATAAGACCATACGGCACTCAGACCATAAACTGTCAGCACTATGGTAGTCAGAGTCATACAAGAAAGCGGAAAAAGATAAACAAAACACTAATGCCATAGTGTTGTGATACATAGGGAACAGAATGAAAATAAACTTGGACATAAAGCTAAGTCATCATTTTTCTTCCGGGGCCACCTACTCGTGCCTCTGAGGTTTCTTCTGTCCCTGTTTATCTGTAAAACAACAACATTTAAACAGTGAGATACAATCTCAGTGAGTTCTACCGGAACCCCTACTAACACTCTCGGTCCGTTTAAAACATTTTTAAGGTTTGACACGACACCGACCGCAATCCACTTGCTAATCCCGGTGTACCATACAATAAGACTTCGATCTAGTAGGACACCGGCTGCAATCTATTTGCGTCTCCCGATGAACTAGCATCCTAGGCCCTTCTACGTAACACCGGCTGCAATCTATTTGCGTCTCCCGGCGAACATAGTACAATACTTTTAACATAACACCGGCTGCAATCTATTTGCGTCTCCCGGCGAACATAGTACAATACTTTTAACATAACACCGGCTGCAATCTATTTGCGTCTCCCGGCGAACCCCTATCCAATAACAGTTCCGCTATTGGCCTCAGAGCCTAGGGTAAGGGATCATGACTTCCCCGCCTAGTATGTTAACATGGGTCGTCACCCAAACTCGATATAATATATATATATATCTACAGTCGTATGAACTCGGAGTCCATCACCTCAAATAACCAGTCGAACACTTAACCCACGCTTTTATAAAACCAAGTTCACACTCGCACTCTAAGTTACCTCTTTTCGACACAATTTACAACTTCGAAAACCGTTTATTTTGCCTTAAAACTAGAATATTCAGTTAGGCCTCTGAATAAGCTTTCCAACGCATCTTAGAACACCTCAATTGGGTTCCCGGATCAAAAGATATCGCGAAACGAAAAACAGTGTTTGGTTGCTGAAATTCTGCCAACTGGCGCGCGAGTGGCGCGCGGCGCGCAAGTGGCGCGCGAATTGACAGTAGGTTCTGTCCAGTGGCGCGCGAGTGGCGCGCGGCGCGCAAGTGGCGCGTGGACTGACAGTAAGGGGGGTCTGTCAAGTGCAGAATTTTGCGATTTTCGCGAAATCTGCTATTCCGCTCAATTCCGATTTTAGTTCCGATCGAAAACAGATCCAACAACCAGTAAAATGAATCCAATACAAACCACACAATCAATCATTCCAATCCAAAACGTAATTTAAACGGATTTTTATTCAAAGCGCTATTTTTCGAATAACGGTTTTTGACTCAAAATTTCTCGGAACCAATCAACACACAAATTATACCAAAACGGAATAAACCTAAGCGTGAGTAAAACTCACCCTTGAAGCGAGAGTCGTTGCCGAGCCGAAATCACCGACGTGTCGAAATCGCCGAATCGAATCCAAACAACACCGAACCGCTCCTAACTTCGTTTCGAATTCCCAAACGCGTTCCACCGCTCTTGGCTTCGTTCCTAATCACGTTTCCATTATCAATTTCATCTCACAACTCAAGATTTCAACAAATCAATTCCAAAAACCCCTAGAAATTCGTAGGTCATGAGGAGGGGGGAAAAATTGAAGAGAATCTTACCAAGTTATAGGGTTTTGTAGAGGAGAGGGAGATGGTGAGTGTGCTGAATTTTGGGGGGATGGGGTTTCCTCTTCTTCTTCCTTTCTCTTCTTCTTTCCTCTTCTTCTTTCTCTTTTCCTTCTCTTCTTTTCTTCCTCTGTTTCTCTTCTGTTCGTATCCTCTTCTTTCTTTCCTTTCTTCTTTTATTTATCACACACACACATACTTATTTAATTAATAAATAAGTGGTAGTGTGGTCCAATTACCACATTGATCTAATCCCTTATTTCGATTTCGAAACTTCCTTGACCCGTATTATCCGGTTAACGATCTAATGACATTCATTGAATAATTTTAGTACTCAATAAATTTACCAATTATATACTAAATTGATTTAATTGGGTTAACATCCAAATAATTCGATTAATTATTTTGAGGATGTTACATTCTCCCCAACTCGAAAGAATTTTGTCCTCAAAATTAGACACAACATACCTCAAGAGAACAAGTACGGATACTGAGTCCGCATATCATCTTCCAACTCCCAAGTAGCTTCTTCGAGGGAAAAACCATCCCAAACCACCTTGACAATGGGAATTGACTTCGTCCGTAGCGTCCTTTCACCACGTTCCATGATGTAATGTGGATGAGGTTGGAAAGATAAGTCCGGTCGGAGGTTAATCGTTTCAAAGTCTAACGGTTGACTTGGATCGGGAATGTACTTCCGCAACTGAGACACATGGAATACATCATGTAGATTCGACAATGGTGGAGGCAAGGCGATACGGTATGCAAGAGGCCCAACTCGCTCGATAATTTGGAAGGGTCCAATATACCGAGGACTGAGTTTCTTCACCCGCAATGCCCTACCTGTGCCTATTGTTGGAGACAATCTCAGAAACACATGATCACCTGAGTCAAATTCTAACGGTCTCCTCCTTTTGTCGGCATAACTCTTTTGCCTACTTTGAGCAGCTTTCATTCTTTCCCTGATTTGGCGGATCTTTTCCGTAGTGTCTTGAATCATCTCGGGTCCTAACAATCGGTTCTCACCGACTTCCCACCAACACAATGGAGTTCTACATTTCCTTCCATACAAGGCCTCAAAAGGCTCCATTCCGATACTGGAATGATAACTGTTGTTATATGAGAATTCAACCAGTGGAAGATGATCCTCCCATTTCTTCCCGTTATCAAGTACCGAAGCCCTAAGCATATCCTCTAATGTCTGGATAGTTCTCTCGGTCTGCCCATCTGTCTGCGGGTGATAAGCGGTACTGAGAAGTACTTTAGTCCCCAATGCTTCATTCAGAGCTTTCCAAAATCGAGAAGTGAATTTCGGATCTCGATCCGAAACTATACTGGTAGGAACCCCATGTAACCTTACTATGTTCTTCAAATACACCTCAGCTAACTTGGATACTTTACTGTTAGAACGAACTGGAATAAAATGAGCTGATTTGGTTAACCGATCTACAACTACCCAAATGGAGTCGTTACCGGCTTGAGACTTTGGTAATGCCGTTACAAAATCCATGGAAATGTCTTCCCATTTCCACACTGGCACCTCTAGTGGCCGTAACAGACCACCAGGCTTCTGATGTTCTATCTTAACTCTTTGGCAAGTCAAGCATTGAGATACAAACTCAGCAATCTCTAACTTCAATCCTTGCCACCAATACATCTGCTTTAAATCTCTATACATCTTGGTGGACCCAGGATGTACAGAAAATAAACTTCGGTGTGCTTCTTCTAGCACTTGCTTTTTAACATCTTCATTATCGGGCACACAGATCCTACCATTGAAACAAATCACTCCATCTCTATCTTCAGTAAAATCTGGCAACAATTTTTGCGATTGTAGCTTCGCATCATTTTCCTGTGCTAAGCGAATAGAATCCCTTAATGAGCTAGAGATCCTCATGTGGCTCAGCACTAACCGGTTCTTCCTTGATCTTGCATTCAAATTCAAGTCCCTAAAGGACTCCAACAATTCCATTTCATGCATCATAAACTTTGCTACGTGAATGGATTTCCTACTTAGTGCATCGGCTACAACATTAGCCTTTCCCGGATGATACTTCAATTCGAAGTCATAATCCTTCAGAAATTCCACCCACCTTCTTTGCCTGTTATTCAACTCCTTTTGATCAAACAAATACTTCAAGCTTTTATGATCACTGAAGACTTCGAAACGGGACCCATATAGGTAATGTCTCCAAATCTTCAGTGCGTACACAATAGCTGCCAACTCCAAATCATGAGTCGGATAATTCTCTTCATGAGTCTTCAACTGTCTGGAGGCATAAGCTACAACTTGATGGTTCTGCATGAGAACACATCCCAAACCCTTCCCAGAAGCATCGCTGAAAATTTGAAAATCCAAAGACGGATCTGGAAGAATTAGGATTGGGGCAGAAGTTAACCTAACTTTCAACTCTTGAAAACACTCCTCACAATCGGCATCCCAGGTAAACGGTTGGCCCTTACGAGTTAGCCGAGTAAGTGGAAGAACCAATTGTGAAAAACCTTGAATAAACCTCCTATAGTAACCAGCTAGACCCAAGAAACTTCTTATCTCAGTAACAGATGTTGGTCGTTCCCAGTTCAATACAGCTTCCACCTTACTGGGATCCACCGCAACTCCCGATTGGGAAATCACGTGTCCCAAAAACTTTACTTCCGGCATCCAGAAGTCACACTTCGACGGCTTAGCATACAATTTCTTTTCTCGGAGTACGTTCAGAACAATGCGGAGATGTTGAACATGGTCCTCAATGGTCTTAGATTACACCAAGATATCATCAATAAAAACTACTACAAACTGATCGAGATAAGTATGGAATACTCGGTTCATGTAATCCATGAATACCGCTGGAGCATTAGTCAAACCGAAGGGCATTACTACGAACTCGTAATGTCCATACCTCGTACGGAAAGCTGTCTTCGGAATATCTAAGGCTCGTACCTTTATTTGATGATAGCCCGACCTCAGATCAATTTTTGAAAATACCACTGCACCTCGAAGTTGGTCAAGCAAATCGTCTATCCTTGGCAATGGATATTTGTTCTTAATCGTCACCTTGTTGAGTTGACGGTAGTCAATACACAATCTCATGCTTCCGTCTTTCTTCTTAACTAGCAACACCGGAGCACCCCATGGAGAGGCACTCGGTCGGATGAACCTTTTTGATATTAATTCTTCAAGTTGGGACTTCAATTCCTTCAATTCTAAAGGAGACATTCTATAAGGAGCAATAGATATTGATCCTGTACCAGGAACCAATTCTATAGAAAATTCTACCTCTCGCTCAAGAGGTAAGGATGAAACCTCTTCTGGAAAGACATCTAGAAATTCATTTACCACTTGCACAGATGACAAGTCTAAGCCCGTTTCAGTAGATGCAGACAACATAATAAGAATAGCTTCCGCACCTTGGAATAATGACTGGCTTGCTTCGGTGTAAGAGATCATCACTTCAGAATCTGTCTGTGTCAAGCCTACGGATTCGGAGGCGAAGCTAATGGTTCGATCAGCACAGTTGATAATCACATGATTTTCAGCCATCCAATTCATACCCAGAACAATGTCCATACTTCTCATAGGCAAGCAAATAAAGTTCACAACAAATTGTCTGTCCCCTATGACAAGTAGGCAATTTTCACACAACGATTGGGTCTGGACACGACCCTTGGCAGCAGTTAAAATAGTTATCGGTTCGGATAGCTCAGACAATGCTAAACCCAACCGATCGACACATGCTTGTGATATAAAACAATGAGTTGCACCGGAATCATATAAAATATTGACTGAGTTATTAAAAAGAGATCCCGTACCCCTCAGAAGATTATCAGTAGGAGTGATGGTTCGAGCATCCAATGTATTGATTCGCCCCTGCTTAGGAGCATTTGGCGCTCCTTGAAAGTTCCTCCTTGATGGGCACTTATCAGCATAGTGGCCCTCTTCGTTACAATTATAGCACCGATTAGATTTCTGCCAACAATCACCGAAATGATACTTTCCACAATTAATACACTTGTGGGGCTTGGTTGGGTCATGGGATTGCACCTGCTTCCCTTTATAATTACTTCCCTTGAATTGCCTGGATGGAGTAGAAGATTCAGCAACCTTTTTCTTACCCTTCCAATAGTCCTTCTTTTCCGCATACATTTTCCTCAGATCCTCCTCAGCAACATATGCTTGTTGCACTAAGGCAGGATAGTTAACCAGAGTGTAAGAACTGAGTCCTTGGCTCACATCAGCTCGGAGACCTTCTTTGAACATCTGCATCTTCCACATATCATTTGGGGCATACCTCCCCAACTCATAGAACTGAGACAGTCTTTCAAATTTTGCAGCATACTCCCCAACCGACATATCACCTTGCTTAAGATTTACAAACTCTGCTTGCTTACTCAGCTTCTTTACCGAAGGGAAATACTGCTTTAAAAACAATTCCTTGAAGTTGTCCCAAGTTAGGGGAGTTCCTTGAAGTTCCATCATTTGTCTTGCATTACACCACCATGTGTGGGCATCTTCATCGAGCACATTTGCCGCACATAATACTTTCTCTTCTTCCCCGCATTGCAAGGTTTGAAAAATTTTCTCCATTGAATCAATCCAATAGTAGGCGGTCATTGGATCCGGTCCACCCTTGTAAGTCGGGGGCTTCATCTTTTGAAATTGGAAATATGTTCGGTTAGGATCTTCTTGATGAGGTTGGACATTGGGCTGCTGCAGAGCCATTTGGTCATGCTGCATTTGCAACATATCCTGCATCATCTTTTGCTGATTCTCAATGACATTCTGCATCCATTCAAAGTTCGGATCAACATGAGGAGGAACGCCTCTACCTCTTCTGGCCATGATTCTGCGAAATATGCACAAAGTATTAAGTTGATCAAGCTCAATGTCTAATAGCATACTAAGAAAATCACGACTGGAGAAAGTAAAGACCCTAAAAGCTAAGTCCGACTAGGTCGAACCGCTCTGATACCAACTGTAACACCCCGGTATATTTAACTTGTAAAAATACCAAAGCGTGCCAAAATATAAACATCAGAGATAATAATTTCCTGCTTAGACACTGAATACCATTATAAAATTTTTTGCTGAAATATAACATAACCGTCTTATGTACAGATAAGACCATACGGCACTCAGACCATAAACTGTCAGCACTATGGTAGTCAGAGTCATACAAGAAAGCGGAAAAAGATAAACAAAACACTAATGCCATAGTGTTGTGATACATAGGGAACAGAATGAAAATAAACTTGGACATAAAGCTAAGTCATCATTTTTCTTCCGGGGCCACCTACTCGTGCCTGAGGTTTCTTCTGTCCCTGTTTATCTGTAAACCAACAACATTTAAACAGTGAGATACAATCTCAGTGAGTTCTACCGGAACCCCTACTAACACTCTCGGTCCGTTTAAAACATTTTTAAGGTTTGACACGACACCGACCGCAATCCACTTGCTAATCCCGGTGTACCATACAATAAGGCTTCGATCTAGTAGGACACCGGCTGCAATCTATTTGCGTCTCCCGATGAACTAGCATCCTAGGCCCTTCTACGTAACACCGGCTGCAATCTATTTGCGTCTCCCGGCGAACATAGTACAATACTTTTAACATAACACCGGCTGCAATCTATTTGCGTCTCCCGGCGAACATAGTACAATACTTTTAACATAACACCGGCTGCAATCTATTTGCGTCTCCCGGCGAACCCCTATCCAATAACAGTTCCGCTATTGGCCTCAGAGCCTAGGGTAAGGGATCATGACTTCCCCGCCTAGTATGTTAACATGGGTCGTCACCCAAACTCGATATAATATATATATCTACAGTCGTATGAACTCGGAGTCCATCACCTCAAATAACCAGTCGAACACTTAACCCACGCTTTTATAAAACCAAGTTCACACTCGCACTCTAAGTTACCTCTTTTCGACACAATTTACAACATAGAAAACCGTTTATTTTGCCTTAAAACTAGAATATTCAGTTAGGCCTCTGAATAAGCTTTCCAACGCATCTTAGAACACCTCAATTGGGTTCCCGGATCAAAAGATATCGCGAAACGAAAAACAGTGTTTGGTTGCTGAAATTCTGCCAACTGGTGCGCAAGTGGCGCGCGGCGCGCAAGTGGCGCGCGAATTGACAGTAGGTTCTGTCCAGTGGCGCGCGAGTGGTGCACGGCGCGCAAGTGGCGCGTGGACTGACAGTAAGGGGGGTCTGTCAAGTGCAGAATTTTGCGATTTTCGCGAAATCCGCTATTCCGCTCAATTCCGATTTTAGTTCCGATCGAAAACAGATCCAACAACCAGTAAAATGAATCCAATACAAACCACACAATCAATCATTCCAATCCAAAACGTAATTTAAACGGATTTTTATTCAAAGCGCTATTTTTCGAATAACGGTTTTTGACTCAAAATTTCTCGGAACCAATCAACACACAAATTATACCAAAACGGAATAAACCTAAGCGTGAGTAAAACTCACCCTTGAAGCGAGAGTCGTTGCCGAGCCGAAATCACCGACGTGTCGAAATCGCCGAATCGAATCCAAACAACACCGAACCGCTCCTAACTTCGTTTCGAATTCCCAAACGCGTTCCACCGCTCTTGGCTTCGTTCCTAATCACGTTTCCATTATCAATTTCATCTCACAACTCAAGATTTCAAAATCAATTCCAAAAACCCCTAGAAATTCGTAGGTCATGAGGAGGGGGGAAAAATTGAAGAGAATCTTACCAAGTTATAGGGTTTTGTAGAGGAGAGGGAGATGGTGAGTGTGCTGAATTTTGGGGGGATGGGGTTTCCTCTTCTTCTTCCTTTCTCTTCTTCTTTCCTCTTCTTCTTTCTCTTTTCCTTCTCTTCTTTTCTTCCTCTGTTTCTCTTCTGTTCGTATCCTCTTCTTTCTTTCCTTTCTTCTTTTATTTATCACACACACACATACTTATTTAATTAATAAATAAGTGGTAGTGTGGTCCAATTACCACATTGATCTAATCCCTTATTTCGATTTCGAAACTTCCTTGACCCGTATTATCCGGTTAACGATCTAATGACATTCATTGAATAATTTTAGTACTCAATAAATTTACCAATTATATACTAAATTGATTTAATTGGGTTAACATCCAAATAATTCGATTAATTATTTTGAGGATGTTACATTTGGCATAGTTTTAGATAATTGTAGTAGGAAGTCCTGTTGTAAGCAATTCCTTCACTTTTGGAGCTAAATTGTACTTGAAGACCTCCAATTTGTGTGTTATTATTCGGCGAACCAGACACTTGCCCGGAGATGCAGCACAATTGGGAAGATTTGAGTTTCTGAGCAATTTCGCGTCGCGACCAGGAGGGTTCGCGTTGCGAAGGAAGCATAAAACAGGAGGATTGTTGATTCTGTGCAATATCGCGTCGCGATGGCTACGGGCCGCGTCGCGATGGACTTCAGAAAGTTAGGTTAAATATCAGTTTTCAGCGAATTGTTCAGGGACTTCGTTTTGGGATTTGGAGCCACACTTTGGAGCAGCTAGAGGGTGCGATTTTGGGGCCTTCTCACCACTTGGGAACAAGGGATTGAAGGTTCTAATGTCTTCCTTTATGTTTGTTTTCTACTTTATGTTGGTTTCCACTCTTAGGATGATTTGTAACTAAATTCCTTAGATTAGGGAGAGATGAATCTCCCAACCCTATCATGTGAACCCTTGTTATAGTCAATTCAGTTGTTATTCGATTTACTTAGTCTAATTACCTATGTTCTTAATGCTTTTCAATTACATATGATAATTGCGATGATCCAGGCTAGTGATTGCATAGGGATATGAATTAGTAGCTGGAAATTGGGTAATTAGGTCACATGCTAGTAATCATCATAGGAATATGTGGTAGCTTATGTGAATTCATTAAAATTCTTAATCTTAACGTGTTACCCTCTGGCATGACTCACCTAAGGAATTAGGGTAACTCTTAGGGTAATAGGGGTCTTGAGACAAGGAATTGCCCTTGACCTGAATTAGTGAATTGAATCTAGGAATTGAATAATTAACTTGAATTGGCTAAGGTTCATGTGATAGGCGAGGTGAGAGGATTCGATCCCTAGTCGTTTTTCTCGCATTATTAATTCACGTTTGTGTACTGTTACCAATTACTCAAATTACCAAATCTCTACAATCTACGAATTTACAATTTTGCTATTGTTGTCAACGCGCAATCCCTGTGGAATCGACCGGTTCTTACCGATATTTTATTACTTGCAACGACACTTGGTACACCTGCCAAAGTCTTAACAGTGATGTTCCGGATGATGATGTTGAAGACTAGCTAGCTGTTTATGTTATTTTATTTTGAGAACTTCGCATATATGACTTGTACTTGTATATAAAGTTGTATATCGGTTTTCCGCTTTATTTCTATATTTGGATATTGAACTCTAGGTTTGAGGCGAGGACGTCTAGTTATGAAACTTAAGATATTTATGCACTTCTTTTGAAGTTTTAAAATGCGTGTGAACTTTGACATGTTTAGTCAAAATTTTAGTATCGTTCAATGTCCATAAAACAGGAATAACACTCTGATGTGTGTTATAAGAGTATATCTTGGCATTTTCTCTATACAGAAATATCGGGGTATTACACACCTCAACCTTGATTTTAAAATATATCTATCATGAAAATCATTTAAAAATTTTCAGCTCCAAGTTCTAAAAAATCAATAAAACAAAACACAGGGCTAAATATGCTTATGAGTTAACTCCCTAAACCTATTTTTCCTAAATTTGTAAGAGTATGTGTTGACCTACATCACCCTCAAAATGTGGTTATCATTAAAATCCTAAACCCTAATCTTGTCAAATTTGTAAACAACATCAACTTGGGTTAAATCCCCAAACCATAAAAACCCTAAAATCAGTAAGATAGTGAGTGTAAAATGTAAATCGATATTGGAAATCTGAAACAACAACTTGAGGAAGATGAAATTCAAAAAAACCTAAACAGAATCAAACATTGGCTTTTTTTTATGAAACAAAAACCCTAAACAGAATCGAATTAGAGACATACCAGCTACGAAGAAGAAAATGGTAGATCCCACCACAGCTTTCTCTCTCCTCAAACTTTCTCTCCGCCGCAACCCACCACCCCCACTCCCTCTCTGTCGGCGACCAGTCTCTCCTTGCGCTTTCTCTTTCTCCATCGTCGCTCTCTCTCTCTCTCTCTCTCTCTCTCTCTATCCTCGCGCTTTCTTTATCAAGGGACGTGCGTTCACCAAAAAAGTCTTCAATTCGGCAGCAAGAGTTGAACGCACGTCTTTATGGGGAATGAGCCAACTGAGTCAACCTTTATTGGTGATTGATATATTGTTAATCATAGATCAAATATTCAATGAACCTAAAATTACAAATTTTAATTATAATAAAGACCAAATTAGTGTTGTCGAATATGCAAAGACAAACGTAGTCGAATCTGCAAATAGACAGATGTGGTCGAATCTGCTGAGACAGATGTAGTCGAATTCTGTTGTCGAATCTGTTGAGACAGATATAGTCGAAATCTGTTGTCGAATCTGCTAAGAGAGTTACAGTCGAATCAGCTGAGACAGATGCAGTCGAACCGTACTCTGCTGAGACAGATGTAGTCGAATCTGCAGAGACAGATGCTGTCGAATCAAATCTGCGAACAAAAGAAATGTTAGTAAAACAACCGGAGGCGCCTTGCGACTGCCCTGAAGAATTTATCCGCCTCTACAGCGCCAATTCCCCGAGGTACAACCGGTCTCGTCCCAATCGCAGAAGCGATTGAGGGCTCCGAACTGGCAAGAACGAATGCGACACAACAGGAGAGAAACCCGGGATTGTTTGGTATTTTTCAGAGGAAGGAAATCGGTTTGTTTTTCGATATATCTCAAGCGGTACCTGATCACGTTTATATAGCCTATGAATTTAGCCGTTTGAAGCATACGCTGCAGCGGTTTAATTTTCATTCAACAGCCATTACAAAATAATTGTAATAAATCAAAAAGCCGTTTGGAAAGTAATTCTGCAGTTACGAAATAATTTGGTTTAATTGAAATGGCCGTTGGAAAACAATTCTGCAGTTACGAAATAAACGAAATCAATTTTCAGTTACGAAATGAATTATCCGTTACAAAGTTACTTTGCAAAACATTTTGACCAAAACTGGGCATATTCGAATAGGTTGATACAAAACTGAGATTACATATATCAAAACAATATTTCATAAATTATTGTTTCACAAAATTCACTCAAACTTTGAAATATCACAAAATTTACAACAATCCCCCACATATTTCAAAAGTTTAGATGTGAATAAAGAAAAAGAAGTTTCCTGGGTTAACATCGTAGATGTAATGCATCGGAGCTGTATAGCAAGCTATGGAACCAGTCCTAGACAGATAAAACATAACATACAGTGAATTGGTTTTGCAAGCTATGGAACCCAAGACACATATTATATGTTAGAGGTTTTACCATCACATTACACCCCCACAATTCTTGCTGTTTCCGCGGTGTTGCGCTACTAGGCCGTGTGCGTGCTCGGTATTTATGAGTGCTTTAGAGATCTCGTCAGGATCTCATGCAAGCGGCCCCACTTGACACTCATATAAGTGATTTCATCAAGTGTATGCTGCAAGTCATACACCACCCATAAGGGTTATGAAAATCATTAAAAGCTTTAAGCTTATCCTTTTAACCCTGCAGTCTAGCACTATCACAATAACACCATAGGAAGGGACAATAATAAAATTAATTACTTGAATTAATTTTCAGTGCTAGCAATATCAAGAAGTGACTTGTTTTTACCACATAGAACCTTATTCATGGGATCTCCAATCACAAAGGTTGGGTTACCATCACTTCTTAATTTCAACTGACTTTAGTCCGATTCCCCTCGATGTCTCATATATCAGTTTCTTCCCTAGGGGTTTTGTCAGAGGATCGGCCGAATCCATTTCTGACTTCTCATAATCGATCGATATCACTCCATATTTTTGCAATTGTTTGACAATATTATGTCTTAATTGCACATGTCTATTTTGCCATTATAGGTATTATTCTTTGCAACGGCTATTGCTGATTGACTATCACAATGTATTGACACTGATGGTGTCAGTTTTATTTGTTGACCAAGTGACTTCAAACACAAGAGGGGGGTGAATTGTGAAATTAAAAATTGCGATTAAAAATAAAGTTTTTAAGAGATTTTGATCAAATAAGATGCTTGAATTTAAATACCTGTGATAAGGCAATAAAATAACTTGCAAGTAAAATAAAGGAGATGAAGGGTAGAAGATGACACAAAGAGATTTATACTGGTTCGGCTAAACCAAAGGCCTACGTCCAGTCCCCGAGGAATGCTCCAAGGGATTTCAACTAATCACTAGCTTTTAAAACAGGTTCAGCTAGAAACCTTTACAATCAAGAACTTACAACACCGGGATGTCACCTCCCTAAAAGAAAACCTTCAAGAACCAAGAGATTTGATAGCACACTCAATAGTGTGGATAAAACAAGTTGAAGCACAGATTACACAATATCAAACTATGTGAATTATAAAGCTCTCAAAAAATAAAATATTAGCAGGAGAAACAGTAGTATGAGAGTGATGAAAAGAATGAGACAAATGCGTATGAGTTGTGTGAAATTCGGTTGTGTTTTGAAATGAGAAAATGAGCGCCCTATTTATAGGAAAACCAAAGTGATCTATTTTAGGAAATGAAATAATCGATTAGTTGCTTAAATCACTTAGGGTGGATAATCGATTTTTAGCTCAAATGATTTCAGATAGATAATCGATTAGGAGCCTGAGTAAATCGATTAGGCACTTTCCAAATTAGGTGAAATAATCGATTATGAGCTATGTTAAAAATATGGCATAATCGATTAGGTGCTTCCTTAGATCTTCCTAATCGATTATGTGCTTCAATGACACAAGGAGGTAATCGATTATTGGCTTCACAAAATTCATGGATAATTTCCTTATTTAGATGAGTAATCGATTATGACCTGTAAGGAAAGGAGTGGAATAATCGATTATGCTCCTGACTGAAAGGAGTGGAATAATCGATTATGTGCTCTCTCACATTCACTTAGTAATCGATTATTTGCTTGAAGGAAGGATATGAAGTAATCGATTGAGTGCCTTCCTAAAAACATGGATAACTTCCTTATTCATCAAGAATAGATTATATGCATGCTAAAATCGATTTTATACTTTCTAAAAAGTTATTTTCATAACACATGTGCTTGTCCTATTTTATCTTGCATGTATGAGGTTTATTGAAAAATATTTTCATGCAAAATTATTTTTATAAAACCTTTTGTGAGTGTGTGATTTATTTTATACTTTGAGAGCTTTATTTTCACTTACAATAATATCCTAAACACACACAACAGTAAAATAATTCTTGACTGTCGCTTGATTGCATTTTTGCGCTTTTTGCAGTCTTGACCTTTTTGCCCTTCTTTTGTCAATCATCAAAACCTGATTATTCCTGTCAAGGCATATATTGACATTCTCCCCCTTTTTGATGATGACAAACATCATTTAGGAGTGATTTGCTCAATGAAGGGGTTAGATAAGAATATTTCATAATAATGTATATCAAAGATTAGCGCAGATTATACTCCCCTTTCTATATGCAAACATTTAAGAAAATACTCCCCCTGAAATATGCAAATCAAGTAACTCTCCCCCTTTTGGCATTATCAAAAAGCGAAAAATAATCAAGTATAAGCAGTCTAAGGCATATATTCACTCAATGCATGATTGATTTAGAATTCCCAATTCGGTTCTTATAAAAGAGAAACTTTCTTTTGGCAACGGTTTAGTAAAAATATCTGCAAGTTGGTTAGATGTTTCCACAAACTCAATTACGCAATCACCTTTTTGAACATGATCTCTGATAAAATGGTGCCTAATCTCAATGTGTTTTGTCCGTGAGTGATAAACCAGATTTTTTGTGAGATTTATGGCACTGGTGTTGTCGCATTTAATTGGGACTGTTTTGAGATCAATACCGAAATCATTTAATTGTTGTTTCATCCAAATTATTTGCGCACAACAACTACCTGCAGCAACGTATTCCGCTTCGGCGGTGGATAGCGCTACACTTGCTTGTTCCTTACTGTGCCAAGATACTAATGCATTTCCAAGCAAGTGACACGTTCCACTGGTACTCTTTCTATCCATTTTACAACCTGCAAAGTCAAAATCAGAGGACCCAACCAAAGTGCAATCCGTCCCTTTAGGATACCATAAACCCATGTTTTGTGTTCCAATGAGGTATCTCATAATGCGTTTGACAGCAGAGAGATGAGATTCTTTTGGATTAGCTTGAAAACGTGTACACATACAAACACTAAACATAATATCAGGACGACTAGCAGTGAGATAGAGAAGAGAGCCAATCATACCTCTATACTTACTTACCTCTACCGACTTACCTTTCTCGTCTTTGTCAAGAGAGCATGATGTACTCATGGGAGTTGAGATTTCTTTGGCATTGTGCATACCAAATTTCTTAAGAAGCTCTTTACAGTACTTGGATTGATTTATAAAGATACCTTCCTTAGTTTGATGGATTTGTAATCCCAGAAAGTATCGAAGCTCACCCATCATGGACATTTCAAATTCACTTTGCATGATGTTAGAAAATTCTTCACAAAGAGTTTCATTAGTAGCTCCAAAGATAATGTCATCAACGTAAATTTGAACAAGCAAAATGTCATGATTTGAATGTTTGATGAAAAGTGTTGTATCAACTTTGCCTCTTTCAAAACCCTTTTCAAGTAAAAATTTACTTAAGCGATCATACCAAGCTCGAGGTGCTTGTTTCAACCCATACAATGCCTTTTTCAAATTAAAAACGTGATCGGGAAACTCAAAATTTGTGAAACCCGGGGGTTGATCAACATATACCTCCTCTTGAATATAACCATTTAAAAACGCACTTTTTACGTCCATTTGAAAAAGTTTAAAATCCATGATGCAAGAAAAAGCAAGAAGCATGCGAATGGATTCTAGCCTAGCAACGGGGGCATAGGTTTCATCAAAATCTATACCCTCTTGTTGATTGTAACCTTTGGCAACAAGTCTTGCTTTGTTTCTAATAATAATACCGTTTTCATCAAGCTTGTTCCGAAAAACCCATTTGGTTCCAATCACAAGATGGTCTTTAGGTTTAGGAGCGAGTTCCCAAACACAGTTTCTTTCAAATTGAATTAATTCCTCTTGCATGGCAAGGGTCCAATGGTCGTCAAAAATAGCTTCATCAATGTTGTTTGGTTCAATTTGAGAAACAAAAGCCATATGGTTACATGCATTCTTTAAAGAGTTTCGAGTAGTTACCCCTTTTGTGATATCACCTATCACTTTGTCAAGAGGATGGTCCTTTTGCATTCTCCATTCTTTAGGTAGATCTTGATGAGGTGATTGATCTTCAACTTCCTTATTTTTGTCCTGTTCTTTTGGAAGACTGTTTCCCAAAATTTCTGCAAGATCATCAACATTCTTTTCTACTACAATTTTGGGGTTAGTTTCATCAAAAGTGACATGCACTGATTCTTCTATAGACAAGGTTCTTTTATTATAAATTCTAAAGGTTTTACTAGAGTTGGAATATCCAAGAAAAATTCCCTCATCAGCTTTAGCATCAAACTTACCAAGATTGTCCTTCCCATTATTCAAAACAAAGCACTTACATCCGAATACGTGAAAGTGGGAGATATTTGGCTTTCTTCCTTTGTAAATTTCATAGGGCGTTTGTTTTAGAATAGGCCTTATGAGGACTCTATTCATTACATAGCATGCGGTGCTTACCGCGTCTGCCCAGAAATACTTAGGAAGGTTAGTTTCATTGAGCATCGTCCTCGCTAGCTCTTCAAGGGACCTATTTTTCCTTTCCACTACTCCATTTTGCTGAGGAGTTCGTGGGGAGGAAAAGGTGTGGTCAATACCATTTTCATTGCAAAAGTTTTCAAAAGCCTCATTTTGAAACTCACCACCGTGATCACTTCGGATCGATGCTATAGTTAAACCTTTTTCGTTTTGAATAATCTTAGCAAGTTTTTGAAAAGCGTCAAAAGCGTCATTTTTATGAGAAATGAACAAGGTCCATGTATAGCGAGAGTAGTCATCCACAATAACAAGTGCATAGTAATTTCCACCAAGACTCATAGTTCTAGATGGGCCAAATAAATCCATGTGTAAAAGTTGTAAAGGTCGGTTTGTAGAAATAACATTTTTTGGTTTAAAAGAGACCTTTACTTGTTTTCCTTTTTGGCACGCATCGCATAATTTATCTTTTTCAAAATGTAGCTTTGGTAGGCCAATTACTAATTCCTTACGAGCAAGTTTGTTTAAAAGATCCATGTCGATGTGGGCTGCTCTCCTATGCCATAGCCAAGTTTCATCCTCTTTACTAATAAGACAGCATGCATCATTTGAGGGTAGATCATTTAGATCAACAGTATAGGTGTTTCCAACTCTTTCACCAGTAAAAAGGATTTGCTTGTCCACAGTATTTTTTACCTTGCAAATAGAAGAATTAAACACAACTTTATTACCTTTGACGCACAGTTGACTAATACTTAGCAAGTTATGTTTCAAGCCATCGACTAATAAAACATTTACAATCACTGGGTTTGGTTTCTTACCGATAGTGCCGACACCAATTATTTTACCTTTTGTGTTCTCACCATAAGACACCAAACCATTACTTTTAGGAGTCAAGTGAGAGAATTTTTCTTTGTCCCCTGTTATGTGCTTTGAACAGCCGCTGTCAAGATACCACTTTGAGCTCTTGGCTTTCAAGCACACCTGCAACACAACCTCAAGTTTTAATTTTTGGTACCCAAATCATTTTGGGTCCTTTTGGGTTAGTCTTGGGAATAGTGCCCTTTGGATTCCACTTCCATTTGTCATTCATAGCAATATTCTTTCTAGCATTACAAATAGAAGATGTATGACCTTTTCTACCACAATAATAACATTTTGTAAAAGGGCTACTAGAAGTTATGTTGGGACTAAAAAACTTTTTGAAAGATTTTTCATGATTCTTTGGTTGATAGCCCAAACCGGCTTTATCATAAGTTCCCCTTTGATTTCCCAAAATGATATTAAGATTGTCTCTTCCCATGGTGAATTTTGCAAGAGTGTTGTGCAAATCATCAATTTTCTTTTCCAAAACGTTGCACTCTTCACATTTGAGAGTACTCTCCTTTTTATTTTCATAAGAGTTGCAAAAGGAGACTTCACTTACAAAAATTTGTTTTTCTTTAAGAATGTCTATTTCCTTGTTTAAAAATTCGATTTTAGAGTTAAGAGAGGAAATAGTTTTCTTAGAAGTTGAAACAATCTTTCTAAGTTTGGTTGATTCATTATTTAGTTCTTCACAAATACTAAGCAGTTCATTATAAGTTAAATCATACTCAGTTTCAATAGAGTTTACCTCATCTTCCTCATGCTCCGCCATGAGACATAGTTTTGCTTCTTCTTCTTCAGATTCATCGGATGACTCCATGTCATTTTCTTCCCAAGTGTTGTATTCCCTTCTTCCTCTTGATTCCCTTTGGGGTTTTCTGTCTGGTTTCTCATATTTTTTATTTTGAGGGCAGTTTGGCTTTATGTGCCCCATCTTACCACATTTGTAGCATGTTGGATTGAAGGAGGTTCCTTCCTCATTCTTCTCTTGAGGATTAGCCCATTGTTTTGATTTTCCTTTGCGCTTCATGAAGTTGTTGAATCTTTGCACCATTAGGCTCATGTCTTCATCATTGCTGGCGTACTCTTCCGTGTCACTTTCTTTGGCACATGCTTTTAGAGCAAGTCCTTTCTTTTTCTTTTCACCTTCCTCGCTTTCAGTTAGTCGATTCAGTTCGAGCTCGTGTTCCTGCAATTTTCCAAACAGAGTAGTTAAGTCCATAGAGGATATGTCTCTTGATTCCGAGATAGCCGTCACTTTGGGTTGTCAATTTCTATTTAGGCATCGTAGCACTTTATTGGTCAAATCCGCATTTTCGAAGGATTTTCCAAGGCCTCTGAGATGGTTAACTATGTGGATGAAACGTTTGTTTAGTTCTTGGATGGTTTCACCCGGTTTCATCTTAAAGAGTTCATACTCATGAGTTAATGTGTTCATTCTAGCCCTTTTGACCTCGGTAGTACCTTCATGGGTCACTTGAAGGGCGTCCCACATTTCCTTGGCGGTTTTACAATTTGATACGCGATAGAACTCCTCGATGCTTAAAGCAGTTGTGATGATGTTCTTAGCTTTCAAATTGTATTGAACCTTTTCTTTTTCCTCTTTGGTCCAAAGAGATCTAGGTTTGTTCACCATTTCATCATTGACAAGATGAGTGGGAACAAATGGACCATTTATGACAGCATCCCAAATATCACAATCTACTCCCTCAATGAAAATTTTCATTCTTGTTTTCCAATAATCATACCCTTCACCATTGAAAGATGGGGGTCTGTTTAAGGAGTCATTTGAAGTCATCTTGCCTCTTGAGACAGTTAGTCTTGACCAAGAGTCTAGCTCTGGTACCACTTGTTGACCAAGTGACTTCAAACACAAGAGGGGGGTGAATTGTGAAATTAAAAATTGCGATTAAAAATAAAGTTTTTAAGAGATTTTGATCAAATAAGATGCTTGAATTTAAATACCTGTGATAAGGCAATAAAATAACTTGCAAGTAAAATAAAGGAGATGAAGGGTAGAAGATGACACAAAGAGATTTATACCGGTTCGGCCAAACCACAGGCCTACGCCCAGTCCCCGAGGAATGCTCCAAGGGATTTCAACTAATCACTAGCTTTTAAAACAGGTTCAGCTAGAAACCTTTACAATCAAGAACTTACAACACCGGGATGTCACCTCCCTAAAAGAAAACCTTCAAGAACCAAGAGATTTGATAGCACACTCAATAGTGTGGATAAAACAAGTTGAAGCACAGATTACACAATATCAAACTATGTGAATTATAAAAAGCTCTCAAAAAATAAAATATAAGCAGGAGAAAGAGTAGTATGAGAGTGATGAAAAGAATGAGAGAAATGCGTATGAGTTGTGTGAAATTCGGTTGTGTTTTGAAATGAGAAAATGAGCGCCCTATTTATAGGAAAACCAAAGTGATCTATTTTAGGAAATGAAATAATCGATTAGTTGCTTAAATCACTTAGGGTGGATAATCGATTAGGAGCTCAAATGATTTCAGATAGATAATCTATTAGGAGCCTGAGTAAATCGATTAGGCACTTTCCAAATTAGGTGAAATAATCGATTATGAGCTATGTTAAAAATATGGCATAATCGATTAGGTGCTTCCTTAGATCTTCCTAATCGATTATGTGCTTCAATGACACAAGGAGGTAATCGATTATTGGCTTCACAAAATTCATGGATGTCATACCCCAATTTTGTCCGGCTTAGGTCCAAACCCTAATTTTCCACACAAAAACAAGTTTTGGAAGTCATTTTTAGGTTTAGAATGCACGTTTTGGGAAGTTAGGGTCAAAAAGGGCATTTTTGGTCATTTCTCACAAAAGGGTCTATGAAAATGATTTTTGCAATAAGCCTCATGCATCAAATTAGGGTTTTTGAAAATGTGTTATGTATGCATGGCAAGTTTTGGAAAAATATGTTATGCATGCATGGCAAGCTTTGGGAAATATTTTATGCATGCATGTCAAAAAACACTTTTGTGGAAAGCAAGAATTGATTTCTATTCTGTTCCAAAGGCTTAAAAATCGATTCCCACTATTTCCAAAGGCTCAAGAATCGATTCCTCATTGTGTTAACTAAAGCAAGAATCGATTTTCACCTATGCAAAAGGTCCTGAAAATCGATTCCTCTTGTTTTCAAAGGAACCAAGAATTGATTCTTTATTATTTCCAAAGGCTCAAGAATCGATTCCCACTATTTTAACTAAAGCAAGAATCGATTTTCACCTATGCAAAAGGTCCTGAAAATCGATTCCTCTTGTTTTCAAAGGAACCAAGAATCGATTTCTTATCATTTCCAAACATAAAGAATCGATTCCTACATATTTCCAAAGGCTCAAACAATCGATTCTTCATTGCAATAAATGTTTTTAAAAAATTTTCTACGCCTATAAATAGGCAGCCTCAAATCACATTTGGGAGGAGATTTTACGAGACCAGAGAAACACGGACACTTCACACAAGATCAGAGAGAAGAATTGCTACACACATTTTCACGAGATCTGAGACACATTTTTCACGAGATCTGAGAGACATTTCACGAGATCGGGGAAGACAACTCTCGCAAATCTCATTTTCCAGTTCTCCGCTTCATTTTCGCTCGTTCTTCAGATCTGTAATATCTGTCTTCATCAGAGGTATTTCAGTCTTTTCATTTGTTAATATTTAGTTATTGTGATCCATGTGATTTAACTTAGCTATAGCATTCATCTACTCGTTCTTGTATGTTATCATCCATTGCTGAGGACGAACCATATGACTCCCACTTATGCCTAGTGCATCATATTCTAAGTGGTGAAGATGGTCTCGGGTGATTCAGCTTGCCCCTTTTAAACCCTCTCAAAAACATTTTTTTTAGAACTACGTCGCTTTGATTCCCGTTTGGGATACGTAGGAGCGAGCCACGTCCTCGTCAAGCGCAGCAAATAAAAATTCTTTTCATCCCCCTAAACCTCCATTTTCAAAACAAAACAAAAATCTTTTCAAACTCATTGTTGTTAGTAGCTAATCAGAACCGTAGTTCGTCTAGCTATTGACGTCGATGTCCTTTCTCCAAAAGAACAGTAAGCGATGACCACCCATAGCCTTTGCTAGTTTGGTCATCAAACAAATCAATCCTTTTCAAAAAAGCTTTCAAAAAGAGAATAAAAACAAGTTGTTACCAACAGTCACCCAGAACCTTAGTTCGTTTGACTAGCGGTAGCGACTCCTTTTTGAGTACTTAGCGGTGATTACCCATAGCCTTAGCTAGTTTAATCACTCGCTAGTACTCGTCCTATTTCGAAAACTCACCTAAAAAGTTAAAAAACAAAAACCAAGAACTACGTAGCTTTGAATTCTCCATCGCACCGGGAGATACGTAGGAGCGGGCCATGTCCCGTCAAGCACTTTTTTCTAAAAAACCTTTTTCCCCCCAAAATAAAATTTTTGTTAAGTTTTCCCAAGAAATAAATAGGCAAATCTAGGTATTTTTCAAATCAAGTGTTAAAACCACACATTTAATTAGAGGTTCCCTTTCGGTAGAAAGGACGTGCGCGGTGCTAACACCTTCCTCGCACGTAATCGACCCCCGAACCTATATCTCTAGTTTTCAAAGACCATCCGCCTTGTCCAAAAGACCTTTTTTCAATGTTTTGGTCTTAAAATTAAAATATTGGTGGCGGCTCCAAAAATTTTTCCACGTTGTACATTGAGAAACCCCAAACGGGGATTTTTCGGGGTGCAACAGCTGGCGACTCCGCTGGGGACTTTTTAAAAGACGAGGGTCAAGCCTAACTAATTTAAATGTGTGGTTTAATGTATTGTAGATTTGATTAAAACCTTGTTTGCCTTTCTTTCTTATCATTGATTGTAGGCGTACGCATTTGTGTTCTTCTATGTTGTTCCCTGTCTCATCTTTTATTTCTGTCTTTTATCGCTTATGCCCATGCATTTTTTTTTTTCAATCCCCATGATCCCCTCTTCTTGGCTCCTCTTCCTAAGGTAAGCAGTATCCTTGTTTATAGATATTCTAGGTATGAAACCCTAGGGTAGATAACTTGTTATCACTTGCTTTTGTCTGGACTGCTCTGGTTTTTTATTTCAGGTGGGGTAGTGCTAGGGAAAATGCCCTTGACACACACTACACTTACACCCTGTTGACTATGTGCTTTGAGTGGGACCATAACCCAGGTCTGCAAAAACTTAGGAGAGTGGATTCGAGTAGTGAGAGCCCATCAGGACCTTTGTCCGTTTGGCTACTTGCGAAAGTTTCAACCAGAGTTGTGCTCTTTCATGATGCCTCACACCTAGCAGTTTGCTGCATTTGTGGGAAATTTTGTGAAAGGGACTGTAGCTCTGGTGGCCTTGTGAGGGAGTGAATAGAGCTACATGGAAGGATTACCCTTTAAATTGCCCTAGATCATAGGTCTCACCTCTTTTTTAGGTCACAAGGGCTTTTCCAAAATTGTGTGTTGCATTATTACATCTAGTTTAGTTCATTTCCGCCAACATTTTTTTTGAAAAAAAAAAAAAAACAAAATCAAAAAGAATATGTTTTTCCTTCTCTTTCATGAATACCTATATGAGGTGGCGTATAGGGTATACTGCCCTAAAATTTCAAAACCCCCACCTGTAAATATCTGTCTTTATAACAAGCATCCTCATCATTCGCATTTTACATCGTAACAGCATGCATTACATAAGCAAAATTCTGAAAAATTCATACAGCATTCCTCATGCATCTAATAACATAAAGCCATGTGCATATGCATTGCATTCATTTACGCATTCATACTTGTACTCATAAAAGATGTTCTATCATCAGAAAGAAAAACAAAAAGCAAGCTGGTTCGCCAACACCGATACTCTATCCGTCTACAGACAAGACTAATGGCTAGCAATCAACATCTCGAGAATGAGGACCCCCTGGGTCAAGATGAGTCGGTTGTGGAAATTCTTAACCCCGAGCAGCTGGCTCAAGAGAATCAAGCTTTGAAGACTAAAGTGGAGGCTATGGAGGCTCAGAGGGCCGAGATAATGAATATGCTGCAAAATCTGAGAAGTGGGACCACTGCTGAAGCCATTCCCGTGGTGACAAGTCAGCCTGCTGTGGTTACTTCTAGTGGAGCTGCGGGTGTGCCACACATTCACATCCCTAGTCCCAGTATTATACCTCCCAGAAGTTCTTCTGCTCTTGCTCCGGAGATTATTGTGAATCCTCCAAGTGTTGCTTATCAAATGGGAAACTCCGCTCAGTATGGGGTTTACTACTTCAGTCCGAGGAGCTACCCTCAGGGCCAGATGATTGAAAGCCCACAGCCAAGAGACAGATGTCACTTGCTAGAAGAACGATTGAAGGCAATGGAGGCCCAGATACATGAGATGATGGTCATATTGCAGAGCTTAAAGAGTGGGGCAGCTGTTGAAGGTGTCACTGTCATGGGTCCAGTTGGTGTCATTTCTTTCATTCCTCCGCCACCACAAACTGTTCCATTCTCTGCTCCTGTGCCATCCCAGCAAGGCGGTGACAGTCACAAGGCTCAGGGTTATCAGTTCAAGAAACGAACCAGTTTTGATCCAATACCGATGACATGCACGGAATTGTTTAATCACCTGACTTCCAAGAACCTGATCAGCACCCGGCCAATGAAAGCCCTTCAACCGCCATTTTCCCGAAGGTACAATGCAAGTGCTACCTGCAGTTTCCACGAAAACGGGGTTGGTCATACTGTGGAGGAGTGCAGAGCCTTCAAGCATGCAGTGCAAGACCTGATAGATCGGTGCGTGATTCAGATAGGAACCCCTGATATTGATGGTGAAGAAGAAATCAATGAGGAAGTAACAGCGGTGCCTGCGAAAGAGGGATGTTGGGATACCCTAGGGGAGCCCAGTGGAAAGTTTGATTACTTGGTCAGATATGACGCTCCCGAGAGTGCTCAAATCCGAATAGAAGAGATCCAGCCCACAGGATGGGATGAGGAAGAGGAACAACACGATCAAATTGCTGTCATCAAGGATGAGGGTGGTGCAAACCTGGTTTGTCGCTGCAGTGCTGGTGAAAGAATTAAAGAATTGAAAGACTGTTGATCCTCCTGGGACCTTTTAAAGTAGTCATTTGTAATGCAACCCTGTGGCTCTGCCCAAGGCCACAGGACCAGTTGTTAGGGGCGCACATGTTTTTATTTTCTAAATCATCATCATCAATAAAAATGTTGTTTTTTGAATTCCAATCAATAAAAAAATCAATTCCTTTTCATTTCATGTGTCTCTTCTTTTCTTTATTATTTTTGCTTGCTTGTCTCACCTTCCATTTTGCTTTTTCGCCTCGGCAAAAAGCAAATCCATAGCAATCGTCTCTCAAAATAACAGTGCCAACGGTCCATATTTTGACTTTGATCACCTTATCAATCAAGCAAAGTGGGACGTTGAGAAAGACCGGGAAAATCCTCCAGAAGGTTAATGAAGCAAGGAAAAAGGGTTATTCAGCATCACGGGGAATCCACTGAAGTGATCAATTTAGGTACAGCAGAGGACAGCAAGAAAAGAGATCAAGATGGGTACTTCAATAAAGGAAAATTAGAGCACAGAAATAAATAAAAATAAGTAAATTATTGTCTTTGAGTTAATTTTTGAGAAAACGAGCAATCATGATTTGAAATGAAGTTGGACCATCCCTCCATACCCTCAAAAACCTAAAATCCCAGAAAATCCATTTCCTACCCACCTTAAGCCAAGAAAATCCCAAAGAGAAAAACAAAATCCTCTCCTACCCACCGTAAGCCAAAAAAAAAAAAAGCCAAAAATCCAAAAGTCACCTTAGACAAGGATCACCAAAAAAAAAAAAAACAGTGCATCGTTCTTTATCAGTTCACCCAAGCTCAAAAAAAAAAAAAATTCAAAAAGGGAAAATCCCAAAATCAAAAGAAAAATACAACAGAAATGTAAGTAGTGAGTTGATACGTGTTACCACAAAACCCAAGAGATCCTCGTCTCAATAAACCTTCAAACACTGTATCATTCCCATACCTCTCAATAAACCTTCAAACACTGTATCATTCCTATACCTCTCATAAACCGCAAACACTCTCCTTTGACCTCGACAGCCTGCCCTCCACAGACCCTTAGCCAGGAATAAAACCTCCTAATACCTCATCAAGCCAGTTAACCATCATAAATCATCGATCAACAGCCAACACCAAATAAAAACCATCCTGCCATTAGCCCCAAATACCTCATTAAGCCTACTCATCTCTCCTCCACAAAACACCACAATCCCGAAAGGTCCATCCCGATCAATGATTGATTGCTGTTGTTTTCTCAAGGTTTTAGCTCAAGGACAAGTAAATTCATTTGTTCACAATATGCCAAGTGGGGCAATTCTGTCGCTCTTCACCCCTCCTACAACTGGGGAAACTGACCCTACACCTATCTCATCCCTTGTCGCACTCACATTCATTGAAATCATACAGGGGCAACCCCTTTCTTCTCTAGTGTATGGGTCAGAAGCAGTTCTTCTCATCAAGGTTGAAATACCCTCTCTACGAGTAGTCATGGAGGCCAGGTTAGAAGAAGCAAAATGGATCCAAGCTCGTCTAGATCAACTGAATCTCATTAAAGGGAAAAGAATTGCTGCCCTGCGCCATAGCCAGTTGTACCAACAAAAGATGAAGGCAGCTTTCGGCAGGAAAGTCCGTCTTCGAGAATTCGGCGAAGGAGACCTTGTACTCAAAAAGATCCTACCTATCCAGACTGACTCCATGGGAAGTTGATACCCACTTATGACGGTCCATATGAAGTCAAGAAAGCTTTTTCCAGAGGAGCGCCGATACTCATAAACATAGACGGCGAAGACCTCAGGAATCCAGTCAATTCAGATCAAGTGAAGAAGTATTATGCCTGAAAGAAATAGAGAAAAAATAGAGAAAGACAAGCCAAGTAAGAATTAGCTCGCTAGGTTGAAAACCCACAAAGGGCGGCCTAGGCAAAATCAGAGCGACCCGGTGGATTGAAAACCCGCAAAGGGCGATCCAGGCAAAAATTAGGGTCTGAAAACTTAGGCATGAAAAGTAAAGAAAGGCATACAACTCTCCTACAAGCTTGGATGAGGGAGTGATCAAGGTCAAGGACATAGATGTTTGGCACTGTTCCACAGAGACGGACAGTCAGAATTCAGCTTCCCTCCTTTTTCGTGTCTTTTTACAGTTTAAACTTTCAAGTGTAATAAACAATCGGCGTAACTTCTTGTGCGACCGGTTTCCGCATTAATAAAGTTCAAATTTCTCGTATCTGTTCACTCTTTTATTTTTTGCTTTTTCTGCTCAAAATAAACGTTTTATGATGATGATGGTCCTGAACTGTAAAACATGTGCATACATCATAGAGCATTGCAAATCATTACGAGATTCTTAAGAGTCCTGAGAGAAAGCACACCCTCAAAATCAGTCAATCTTGCAAGAGAAAGCAACTACATCCACGATTGCTTCAAACCAGCAAAGTCAAGACCAACATGCACTCGGCCCATGAGCCCCGCAAGTCCAACAGAGTCCTCAGTCTCGTGTCATGAGTGTCGCGGGTTGGCTGGACCAGCAAAAATAAAAAAATAAAAAAAAAAGCAAAAAAGGCAATAAACAAAACACAGTCATGCATCATGCATAAAATCATGCATTTATCAGACATAATGTAAAGAAAAAGAGAAATTCAGGCATTTGCATTCATCATAAGAGAAAGAAAAAGAAAATAGCAATCATGGCATTTGCATCATGCATCTCATAGAAAAAACAAAACGAAGCCTTCCATTGCATACACTGGCATTCCATGCGGTCAAACCAGACCTTTGTGTCCTTAAACCAGACCTTTAGGGTCCATAAACCAGACCAATATGCAGACACATATTGCTCCATAAACCAGGCTTGTCGGCCCATAAACCAGACTCGTTGTGATCCTTAAATCAGACTAATGTCGGGTCCATAATTTATCATTCCATCAAATAAACCAAAGCATTTCACAACTCTCAAGCATTGCATTTGCATACCCGCACTTCATAAATAAAAAAAAGGGCAACCATCAAGGAAAGCCAAAAGAGAATATCAAAAGCGTCCAGCATTGCATGCATCAGCGTCACATGCATCCACGTAGCATACATCTGCATTACATTTGCATAACCGCATCTTGCACATTCATCATTACACCAAAATCATAGCATTGCATGCACATGCATAACATGCCCTTGCATAACATGCACCCATGCACTATTCCTTGCATCAACCAACGTATGCAGGTACCTCAATCCAATGCAGCAGCATCGGTCATTTCAAATCAACCAATCAACAGCATTTGTGAGCCCTCTGCGCTCACCTTGAGCCCTCTGCGCTCATCCTGAGCCCTCTGCGCTCATCCTGAGCCCTCTGTGCTCCCCCTGAGCCCTCTGTGCTCCCCCTGAGCCCTCTGTGCTCATCCTGAGCCCTCTGTGCTCCATCCTGAGCCCTCTGCGCTCATCCTGAGCCCTCCGCGCTCATCCTGAGCCCTCTCTGCTCACCCTGAGCCCTCTGTGCTCCTCCTGAGCCCTCTGTGCTCCCTCCTGAGCCCTCTGTGCTCCTCCTGAGCCCTCTGCGCTCATCCTGAGCCGTCTGTGCTCCCTCCTGAGCCCTCTGTGCTCCCCCTGAGCCCTCTGTGCTCCCCCTGAGCCCTCTGCGCTCATCCTGAGCCGTCTGTGCTCCCTCCTGAGCCCTCTGTGCTCATCCTGAGCCCTCTGTGCTCCCTCTTGAGCCCTCTGTGCTCCACCTGAGCCCTCTGTGCTCCCCCTGAGCCCTTTGAGCTCCTCCTGAGCCCTCTGTGCTCCCCCTGAGCCCTCTACGCTCATCCTGAGCCGTCTGTGCTCCCTCCTGAGCCCTCTGTGCTCCCTCCTGATCCCTCTGGGCTCATCCTGAGCCCTCTGTGCTCATCCTGAGCCCTCTGTGCTCCTCCTGAGCCCTCTGTGCTCCTGCTGATCCCTCTGCGCTCATCCTGAGCCCTCTATGCTCCTCCTGAGCCCTCTGCGCTCATCCTGCTGAGCCCTCTGCGCTCATCCTAAGCCCTCTGTGCTTCTCCTGAGCCCTCCGTGCTCATCCTGTGCCCTCCGCGCTTATCCTGAGCCCTCAGTGCTCCCTCCTTACTGCTTTCTTTACCGCGTTCTTTACCGCTTTATTTCCTGCTTCTGCACGCCAAGTGCCCATTTACTTTTCTGTTTGCACGCCAAGTGCCCATTTACCTTTCTGTTTGCACGCCAAGTGCCCATTTTACTATTCTGTCTGTTTTAGTTGAACATTTCTATCAATCAACCAACAGGATTCGTGAATCCCTTCAGGACCCAAGTGTCCCTTCAAAAACAGACTTCACCTCGTATTCGAGCTGCGGGTAAGTCCTTCAGACCCCAAGTGGTCCTTCAGACTAGTTGTGTCAGCCTAAGACACAACGGACGTCCTTCATAGTCAACATATCAGTTCCGGAGCTGATCTTGACCCATCATGGTCGCTCGAAAGGCCCCCTCAGACCGTTTTACTAGTACCATAGCTAGTAGCGCTCCTTCAGACCACGATGGTCCTTCAATTAAGGCCTAGGCAGCCTTCCAGACCCTGAGTGGTCCTTCAGAGCCTTAGTTCTCCTTCAGACCCCAAGTGGTCCTTCAAAGCCTTAGTGCTCCTTCAGACCCTGAGTGGTCCTTCAGAGCCTTAGTGCTCCTTCAGACCCGGAGTGGTCCTTCAGAGCCTTAGCGCTCCTTCAGACCCCGAGTGGTCCTTCAGAGCCTTAGTGCTCCTTCAGACCCCGAGTGGTCCTTCAGAGCCTTAGTGCTCCTTCAGATCCCGAGTGATCCGTCATTTTTCTCTCTCAGTTAATGCGCCAAGTGTTAACCATTCCCCGTTTGTTCTCAAGCCCATCAATAAAAAAAAAATGAGAAAAGAAAAAGGGAAAATTCGGGTTTTCCCCAAGAGGACAAAATCGGTATAATTTCTGAATTCTTTATCTTCATTTTGCCTTGGAATATGTTTCGGCCAATTCATATTCCTCGTTAAAATTCAGATAAAGAGGGGCAGCTGTCATACCCCAATTTTGTCCGGCTTAGGTCCAAACCCTAATTTTCCACACAAAAACAAGTTTTGGATGTCATTTTTAGGTTTAGAATGCACGTTTTGGGAAGTTAGGGTCAAAAAGGGCATTTTTGGTCATTTCTCACAAAAGGGTCTATGAAAATGATTTTTGCAATAAGCCTCATGCATCAAATTAGGGTTTTTGAAAATGTGTTATGTATGCATGGCAAGTTTTGGAAAAATATGTTATGCATGCATGGCAAGCTTTGGGAAATATTTTATGCATGCATGTCAAAAAACACTTTTGTGGAAAGCAAGAATTGATTTCTATTCTGTTCCAAAGGCTCAAAAATCGATTCCCACTATTTCCAAAGGCTCAAGAATCGATTCCTCATTGTGTTAACTAAAGCAAGAATCGATTTTCACCTATGCAAAAGGTCCTGAAAATCGATTCCTCTTGTTTTCAAAGGAACCAAGAATCGATTCTTTATTATTTCCAAAGGCTCAAGAATCGATTCCCACTATTTTAACTAAAGCAAGAATCGATTTTCACCTATGCAAAAGGTCCTGAAAATCGATTCCTCTTGTTTTCAAAGGAACCAAGAATCGATTTCTTATCATTTCCAAACATAAAGAATCGATTCCTACATATTTCCAAAGGCTCAAACAATCGATTCTTCATTGCAATAAATGTTTTTAAAAAATTTTCTACGCCTATAAATAGGCAGCCTCAAATCACATTTGGGAGGAGATTTTACGAGACCAGAGAAACACGGACACTTCACACAAGATCAGAGAGAAGAATTGCTACACACATTTTCACGAGATCTGAGACACATTTTTCACGAGATCTGAGAGACATTTCACGAGATCGGGGAAGACAACTCTCGCAAATCTCATTTTCCAGTTCTCCGCTTCATTTTCGCTCGTTCTTCAGATCTGTAATATCTGTCTTCATCAGAGGTATTTCAGTCTTTTCATTTGTTAATATTTAGTTATTGTGATCCATGTGATTTAACTTAGCTATAGCATTCATCTACTCGTTCTTGTATGTTATCATCCATTGCTGAGGACGAACCATATGACTCCCACTTATGCCTAGTGCATCATATTCTAAGTGGTGAAGATGGTCTCGGGTGATTCAGCTTGCCCCTTTTAAACCCTCTCAAAAACATTTTTTTTAGAACTACGTCGCTTTGATTCCCGTTTGGGATACGTAGGAGCGAGCCACGTCCTCGTCAAGCGCAGCAAATAAAAATTCTTTTCATCCCCCTAAACCTCTATTTTCAAAACAAAACAAAAATCTTTTCAAACCCATTGTTGTTAGTAGCTAATCAGAACCGTAGTTCGTCTAGCTATTGACGTCGATGTCCTTTCTCCAAAAGAACAGTAAGCGATGACCACCCATAGCCTTTGCTAGTTTGGTCATCAAACAAATCAATCCTTTTCAAAAAAGCTTTCAAAAAGAGAATAAAAACAAGTTGTTACCAACAGTCACCCAGAACCTTAGTTCGTTTGACTAGCGGTAGCGACTCCTTTTTGAGTACTTAGCGGTGATTACCCATAGCCTTAGCTAGTTTAATCACTCGCTAGTACTCGTCCTATTTCGAAAACTCACCTAAAAAGTTAAAAAACAAAAACCAAGAACTACGTAGCTTTGAATTCTCCATCGCACCGGGAGATACGTAGGAGCGGGCCATGTCCCGTCAAGCACTTTTTTCTAAAAAACCTTTTTCCCCCCAAAATAAAATTTTTGTTAAGTTTTCCCAAGAAATAAATAGGCAAATCTAGGTATTTTTCAAATCAAGTGTTAAAACCACACATTTAATTAGAGGTTCCCTTTCGGTAGAAAGGACGTGCGCGGTGCTAACACCTTCCTCGCACGTAATCGACCCCCGAACCTATATCTCTAGTTTTCAAAGACCATCCGCCTTGTCCAAAAGACCTTTTTTCAATGTTTTGGTCTTAAAATTAAAATATTGGTGGCGGCTCCAAAATTTTTTCCACGTTGTACATTGAGAAACCCCAAACGGGGATTTTTCGGGGTGCAACAATGGATAATTTCCTTATTTAGATGAGTAATCGATTATGACCTATAAGGAAAGGAGTGGAATAATCGATTATGCTCCTAACTGAAAGGAGTGGAATAATCGATTATGTGCTCTCTCACATTCACTTAGTAATCGATTATTTGCTTGAAGGAAGGATATGATGTAATCGATTGAGTGCCTTCCTAAAAACATGGATAACTTCCTTATTCATCAAGAATAGATTATATGCATGCTAAAATCGATTTTATACTTTCTAAAAAGTTATTTTCATAACACATGTGCTTGTCCTATTTTATCTTGCATGTATGAGGTTTATTGAAAAATATTTTCATGCAAAATTATTTTTATAAAACCTTTTGTGAGTGTGTGATTTATTTTATACTTTGAGAGCTTTATTTTCACTTACAATAATATCCTAAACACACACAACAGTAAAATAATTCTTGACTGTCGCTTGATTGCATTTTTGCGCTTTTTGCAGTCTTGACCTTTTTGCCCTTCTTTTGTCAATCATCAAAACCTGATTATTCCTGTCAAGGCATATATTCACATTATTCCCAAAGGAACTCCAGCTAAAAGGTTCTTCACCCATTCACCTTCAGTATCAACCAATTCTTGAGCTACAAATTCCGACTCCATAGTCGATCTAGCTATTATGGATTGTTTGGCTGACCTCCAAGTTACCGCACCACCACCAAGTGTAAAAACGTAACTACTAGTGGATTTTGTCTCATCTGAATCAGATATCCAGTTAGCATCGCAGTATCCTTCTAATACTGCGGGAAATCAACTATAAGTAATTCCATAATATGTGGTACCTCTCAAATATCTCATAAGGTGAGCAATTGCCTTCCAATGATCCTGACCAGGGTTATGAGTATACCTACTCAGACGACTGACTGCAAACACAATGACTGGTCGAGAAAAGTTGATTAAATGCAGTAGGCTCCCAATTACTTGGGCATACTGAGGTTGGTCAACAGGATCACCTCTATTTTTCTTCAAGTGTGAGTTAGCTTCATAAGGGGTACTCAAAGGGGTAGAGTTATAGTGACCAAACTTCCTACGAAATTTTTCCACATAATGATCTTGTGATAGTATAATGCTATCATCTTCCCTGATGACTCTAACTCCTAATATTACATTTGCCTCACCCATATCTTTCATATCGAAACTAGATGAGAGAAAAGATTTTGTTCTAGTAACAATATCAGGACTTAAGGAGTTTGCATACTTTGTTCTCTTGACCAGAAACTATACATCATTTGTCCTGATATTGTTACTAGAACAAAATCTTTTCTCTCATCTAGTTTCGATATGAAAGATATGGGTGAGGCAAATGTAATATTAGGAGTTAGAGTCATCAGGGAAGATGATAGCATTATACTATCACAAGATCATTATGTGGAGTTAAGGAGCAAAACGGGGTTATATTTTCTTTTGAAAATCCACTTGCATCCTATTGGTTTTGCTCCAGGTGGTAAATCAACTAAAGTCCAAGTTTTACATTTGGAAATTGAATCTATTTCAGTTTAAATAACTTCTTTCCAAAATTTCGACTCAGAAGAAGAAATTGCTTCAGAAAAAGTTTCGGGATCTTTTTCAACAAGATAAGTATAAAAATCATTTTCGAATGATGTTTCTTTTCTTGCTCTTTTACTTCTCCTTAATTTTTCATACGGTTCCTCACGAGTTTCATCATTTGTAGTTACTAATGGTTGTCTAGATATACTATCATACTTCAAAGGAAATATATTTTCCAAGAATTCAGCATTTCTTGTTTCCATAATAGTATTTTTATTTAGAACATCACTTTTCACAACATGAAATCTATAAACAGCGCTATGTTCAACATATCCTATAAAAACACAATCAGAGGTTTTGCAACCAATTTTTCTTTTCTTAGGATCAGGCAACATAACTTTAGCTAATCACCCCCACACTTTTAAAAATTTCAAGTTATAGATAATTAAAAAAAATTCTAATTCTTTAAACAATTTTAATAATCTCATATAGTAAGGAGATATACCTTACCTCCATGCTCAAGTAGAGGAGTTCTTCATTAAACAAACTCAATTTGTCTGAGCCCATCAAATAGAGAATTTTACATCGTGCGTTTTCCGGCTTGGACAATGCCTTCTCAGCCACGGTAGAATTATTCTCCTCACCGGATGAGCCTCATCAAAAGGAAGATTTGTTATTGCATACAATAATAAATAAGAATAATTTGACATAAAATCGGCTCACAGTATTTATTGTCCATCCCAAAAATATTGACCAAATAATCAAAGGGTTGTTAAAATCAATTTATCTAGAGCATCACTTTTCTGTTACGAGATTCAACAACGAACAGAACGTGATGATTGAAGTGTTGACTGTGACCAAAGAACCTCAAATATTGTCTTATTATAATTCATGAAAATTCCAAGTGGAAATGTTTCTAGGAGCTTTCTACTATTATGGAAAATGATAACCATCCCAACAAATTAAAGCATATACCATTTTACAGAAAAGCTTAGATAAGAAACCATAAATATTCGAAATTGCAAATACAGATGAGCACCGAGTAGAAAATCACAACTAATTATGAATCCTTATAGTCATATTACTTTTAAGACAAAGCCACGGAAATTTGAAATTGGCTCATGTATAAGTGAATAAAATGTGAAGAGAGTGGAATGAACCGAAACCTATTATTGGAGATTGACTTCAAATTTGAAAATGTTTTTCCATCATCGTATCAACTCTCTGTTCGGAAAACCCACAAGCGAGGTCGCCAAACAATACTCTGCAGCATGCCTTTGTCAGCCGTGAAATAAATTCTTCAGATTGTGGTCGAATATGCAAAGACAGACGTAGTCGAATCTGCAAATAGACAAATGTGGTCGAATCTGCTGAGACAGATGTAGTCGAATTCTGTTGTCGAATCTGTTGAGACAGATGTAGTCGAATTCTGTTGTCGAATCTGCTAAGACAGTTGCAGTCGAATCTGCTGAGATAGATGCAGTCGAACCGTACTCTGCTGAGACAGATGTAGTCGAATCTGCCGAGACAGATGCTGTCGAATCAAATCTGCGAACAAAAGAAATGTTAGTAAAACAACCGGATGCACCTTGCGACTGCCCTGAAGAATTTATCCGCCTCTATAACGCAAATTCCCCGAGGTACAACCGGTCTCGTCCCAACAGGAGAGAAACCCAGGACTGTTTGGTATTTTTCAGAGGAAGGAAATCGGTTTGTTTTTCGATATATCTCAAGCGGTACCTGATCACGTTTATATAGCCTATGAATTTAGCCGTTTGAAGCATACGCTCCAGCGGTTTAATTTTCATTCAACAGCCGTTACAAAAAATTGTAATAAATCAAAAAGCCGTTTGGAAAGTAATTCTGCAGTTACGAAATAATTTGGTTTAATTGAAATGGCCGTTGGAAAACAATTCTGCAGTTACGAAATAAACGAAATCAATTTTCAGTTACGAAATGAATTATCTGTTACAAAGTTACTTTGCAAATCATTTTGACCAAAACTGGGCATATTCGAATAGGCTGATACAAAACCGAGATTACATAGATCAAAATAATATTTCAAAAATTATTGTTTCACAAAATTCAATCAGAAACTTTGAAATATCACAAAATTTACAACAAGTAGTAGAACAAAAGTGTGGATAACTGCTAATTTTTATTTTAAAAAAAGGAATAGTTATTTTTGCTTTTCTTCTAAATCTTTAACAGGAGAATACAAAGAAAAATAAGATGTCAACACTTTTTTAATTATTAATAAAAAAGAAGTTAGATATGTTTTAATCCCTAATAAAATTTTGCAACTACGTTTTTAGTTCTATTGACTTTTTGTACTCACAATATTTTTGGAAGCAATTTTAGTCTTTATAAAATATGAACTCATTTATGTCTTTTGAATTTTTAGATGATGTTTTGCATACATTTTAAATACATTATAAACATCTCGTCCATAAAAACATAGATTTTTTTTTAACTATGGATGAATTAAATATGAATTTTTAATTAATAAAATTTATTCATGGATATTGTTCTAGTCCCCCATGATTTTTGTCTTTTTTTCCTTTTCATCAATAAAATTTAAGGGGATTACTCTCTTCCCTTCTTAATGTTTTGTATAAGGAGAGTTTTGTATCAGAAGGTTTTAACGAGCTTCCATATCTCTTTCTTTTGCTTAAAAAAATATGAATTTTTAAGCGTAAAAAATTCAAGAAACAAAACAAAGGAATTATGGATATATCTACACAAACAAAACACCTATGAAATTATCAATTTACGCATTGTATACACTTGCAACCTCACTTACAATGGGATTAATTAGGTAATAAGATCACTTGTTAATTTCATTTTTATCTCTCTTCAATCTCAATTTCTAAAGTTTTCTCTAATTTACTATTCACAGTACAATGGCCTTCTTTTAAAACTCTTTCTTTTTTCAATATTTTTTAAAACTCCAATCTCTCAAACCGATCATTTTTGACTTCATGGTGTTACATTTAGTTGTAAGAGTTGAGAGATAGAATATAAAAAATAATAAGTAATGTTGAAATAACCAAAAAGCCCATAAAATAACACTAAATGTAAGAAATTGCAGTAAATTTAACTGCGATGGATTACGCTCCCAAATTCACTCACTCACTCACTCTTCTATATATGTTGGTTTAGGTGTCTTTAGTTTTCTATGCCTTTGGTGACTTTAGGATATATATATCGGGAGAGAAAGATGAGAGAGAAAAATGAAATAAGATGAGAGAGTAAATAATAGATGAGAGAGATAGACACCAAATAGGTAAAAACATCTTTCTCGCCCTAAAGACACGCATCCCTCCCATCACCTTATCTTTTCTCATTTTTTCTTCTTATTTTTTCTTTCTTCATCACTCTTCGTTTCGTTTCACTCTTTTCAAACTCTTTCCAAGATAGTTCCATTTGGGGAAGAAGAGAGTAGCAAGGAGAGAACAAAAAGTTTAAGCAACAAGTTGTGATTTACAAAAGGAAATTTCTGAGTCAACAAGGGTGCAAACATAGAAGTCAATTATTTTTGCTTTCATCTGCTTCAAACCCAAATTTGCTGCTTGATTCATCTCAAATTCAAATTTTTAAAGCTCAAAATATAAATAAATCTTCTTGTGTGTTCACGGGCAACGATAATTTACACTTTTTGTGCTTATAAGTTGTTATGTTGAAGCTTAAAAACAAAATTTTCGCTTTCTCAACTTATAAGAGGATCCATTACAGTTATGTTGTATTTGTGCAACAATTCTTCCATGGTACGATGCTACTTACATTATTTTAGAAGTATACGTGCAACATTAAATTCTTTTCGTTATTATGAGAAAATGAATTTGGACAACAACAATAAAATGCAAAACCGGCCTCGATACAGGGTGGCCATTTGCTAAGGGAAGACCCATGTATTGCTCAGGGGGTTAGTATTGAACCGCCTAAAACGAACACAGTTTCCCCCTATAAAAAGTTATTTCATCCCCTTGAAATTATAATTTTGTACCTAGCCCCTTAAATTTGCACCCACACTTAACCATCGTGTTTCAACAAATCTTCTGTATCATCCACATCGCATTTCTGCTTCTGCTTCTCTCCTGCTCGCGATTATGCTTTTGCTTCCTGGACACTCTCTGCGCCTCCGTCGGCCGGTCCATGCCTAGCTCTACAATCAGCCAGTGTACGATTGCTCGCCTATGCTTCTTGTTGTCTCTACACTTACTCGCCTCTGCTATGTGAACGCAAATCAATATTCTTATCTCTCCATGAATCTCTGCACTTGCTTGCCCTGTTCTACAATATTCTCTTGTCCTCATGGTGAAAAATCAATTTCTCCCATCGATTGTGCATGCATCAAAACCCTAATTTGAGTTTCCTAAAAAATTTCCCGTATCCCTCAAACTTCAATCACTAATTCTGTTATCAACCTCTAATTTTTGTTGTCCTAATTCTTTGAACCCCTAATTCTGCTAAGGGCCTTAAGTTCAATCCTTAATTCCGTGAATCCCTATTTTCAATCCATGCACGTTGTTAATGGTAAGAATTTTTGAGGATTTTTTATTGAATTTGATACTTAAGCAGCCGAAGCAAAGTTATTTGGGTTTTTTAGGATTGAATTTAGTTGTCTACTTGTCTTTGTCACTTGACTGCAATAGTACAAGATAATGGAAAGAACTTTTATGAATTTGATACTAAAATACAGTTTTAAATTCATTTAATAATCGATATATCTAATCTAATTAGTTTGGTTTGGTTGTCTTGTGTTTGCACATGTCAAATTATATCCATCAATGTTGTACAGGTAAGAGTTATATGCTCGATGATTTTTGTTTGCAAGTGAATGAATAAATTTCAGCCATGCAATACGAACATTAATTATCAATGTTGTGGGGTTTGCTTGGCTTTGTCACATTGTGACGTAGTGCTGCATTCCACATGGGTTCTGATTCTGCAGATACAAACAACATAATATAGTACTACCATAAGGAAAAAAGTTATTAAAGTACCTGTACCATTCTTTCATATATTTAATAAAAAGTTATTATAGTACTTGTACCATTCTTTAATATTTAATATTATTATTACTTAAAATTTCAAGTGAGCAGAGAGGGGATGCACCTTCTATTTTCAACCATCACTGGGTCCTACACTATACTAACAAGGTCTTAATTTGCAAATTTTGGTAATTATTTAGTATATATTTCTTCCATATTCTTTCATTTTACGATTACACTAGTGAACCCCGTTGACCCCATTCCCTTGTTCAACCTTCTCATAATCTTCATTAAGCAAATTAAACCCTGTGGCTTCATTTTCTTCGGATGCCTTGATAACAATGTTGTAGAGTACCTTAAGCTCCTCGTTCATTCACAAACCAATCAATGATGTCGTCGGGGTAACGATCCACAATGAAAACATAAAAGTCGTCAAAATGCATGAAAGACGATGTTTAAAAGGGGGATTTCATTGTTGTTTGCCGTTTGTCCCCATAAATTTACCCTATTTTATTATTGCAGGTCTTTGTTGTTTCGTTTTAGTCCCTGTAATATTTACTCATGTTGAATTTTATTTTTGAATGGCTTACTTCACGGGTCCACTTCATTCCCCTCCCGAGCATTTTTGTTCGCCCGATCTCGTTGTTTCATCTCCATAAGCCTCTAAACCATATTACTCTCCCTTATAGAATAGAAGCACCCAATTTGATACCCAAATCTAGAATTTTATTAGAATTGTTGTCTTCATTACATCCACTAATCATACCTAGCTACGGGAATTTCGTTCTCACCATGGTGATTAGCCATCACTTGTCCCAAATTAACCACCAAAGTGCGAACGAGAAGCTTATTTCTACAAGATGTCTCGGACAAACAAGAGACCAGTTGGAGTGGCAGGAATGCAATTTTTTATAAGCATGGCGCCGGAACATATTGATTTTAGTCCTTCTATATATGGTCTATATTCAAGGGACTAAAATCAATATGATTAACACATTAAAAGAACTAATTCCAACACAAACAAACATTACAAGGACTAAAACAGAACAAGACGGGCTAAAAATAAAAATTCATAACCATATAATAATTTAGACACATGTTCTTATATATTGACAGCCCTAATTTAGATTCTGAGAAATCCAAGCAATACTAACAGAACCATATAATAATGTCTTGTCCTCAATTCAACCTCAAAATCCAACACTATAGTATATACAACACGAGGCAAAAAAAACCATTGTGGGGCAAAAAAAAAATTATATACCAACATAATACACATTGTGAGTTATATACCAAAGTAGGGCAATTTTTTTAGTACAGAAGTCGCCCCTGCAGCAGCGACTTCAGTACTGTGTTTTGCAAAAAAAATTTAAAATTCAGTTCAGAGTCGCCCCCCCCCCCAAGGTGACTTCTGAACTGTGTTTTTTTTTATTTTTTGTTTTATTAAATATTAAAATGATAAAAATGTAAATTTTTAAATAAAATAATTTATTTAGATAATTAATATTTTTAATCCAAATTTCCTAATTAAATTTAAGGGTCACAAAGAAATATTACAACACAATAATTTATTTAAAAGACCAACCGAAAATTACAATAGTTATTTAAAAGACTAATCCGAAATATTACAACACATTAATTGCGGCTAGGGCGGTTGTTTCTGATGTGACCCTCATTTCTACAAATTCCGCATCTTTTGGTGCGTGTACCCCTTTCTCTTTGATCCATCTCTGTACGAATACGGGTAGACTGTGGATGACCCTTTTTATCTCTCCGTTTAGTTGGATCATGCTGTAGTTCTAAAGTATTGAAATCAGGCCATGACGTCTCAGTTGGCAAGGGTGGGAACTCCACAATGTAAGTATTGAAAACATTCTCCATTGTGTACGGTGGATCCACGAATTGCATGTGGTCGTAATTGCATTTTGAGCATGTTGCGATGCATTTGAACAAGGGTAGTGAAGTGCCTGGAATTCCCCACACTCACACGTTTTTGCTCTGAAGTTCACCTCGAATGTCAGGGCAGGTCTACCACTTTGTGGTCGTGCAAGTTCTTCAACTCGGAACAATTGTTGGGCACGATCGTGAACTGCGATGTTATGCGTTTTTGAGACTTTTATGTTCCTGGCAATATTTTCCAACAATTTTTCAGAGTCCATAGTTCCGGATCTCAACATTGCCTGTGCCTGTGTTCCCCTTTAGACGAAAACCTCGTTCATCCTGAAATATGTTGCATCTATCAATGAACGAATAGGGAGATTCCGCACCCCCTTAAGGACATTGTTGATGCACTCTGCAAGGTTTGTTGTCATGTGCCCCCAACGGGAACCTCCATCGCACGAATGCAACAATTGTTCTGCGGTTATGTCTTCAACCCAAGCCACCCCCTCAAGACCTACTTCCCGACCAATTTTTTGTTTGTAGTGATCGGCCGATTCTTCCGTCATTGAATATGCTGAAGAAAAAAAGATGTTGGTAAGTATGGAATGAAAATTTGAAACAAATTAATTAAAAAAAATGTTAAAAATACTCACCCATATTGATGACATGTTTCCTGGCAGAAGTGTTTTTGAAGTGTCTCATGAAGTTTTGTGCTATGTGGCGAACACAGAAGACGTGTTTCCAATTGGTGTTTAGTCGCGTAACAGCACTTTTGATAGACTCGTGTCTATCTGATATCAAACAAATACCCACCTGTGGTGTCAAATAGTGTCTTAAACGAGATATATAGGAAGAAAAACCAAGCCTCCGTTGTCTCACCCTCGACCACTGCATATGCAATTGGGAAGGTGTTGTTTCTTCCATCTTGTGGGATTGCCAAAAGAAGACACCCTCTGTACCTACCGTACAACCATGTTCCATCAACAGAGACAACTGGTTTGCAAAATTGAAAGCCTTTAATGCACGGGCCAAAACTCCAAAAGATGCAGTGGAATACACCTTTGTCGGCAACTAGTTGTCCATTCTCATAGAATGGTTTGTACTGCCAGTCGTGAAATGTGTCTGGAATATAGTAAGAGAAAGCATGTAGCAACCTGGTTACTTCATTGTAAGAGTCCTCCCAATTACCGAAGATAAGCTCGATTGCTTTTTGTTTAGCAATCCAAGCCTTTCTGTAGGAACTCTGGTACGTGAACCGCTCCTTGATGTGTGCAATCAACACAGCCACCGATATTGTCGGGTCCTTCCTTACAAGTGGAAGTATATGAGTACACATGAAAGAGGAGGTCAGCTGGCGGTGATCTTGGGAAATAGTCGATGTTGTACATGTGTGTGGGTGAGTCAACTGTGTAATCCCGCAATATCCAGTTTTTGCTCCTAGTCTCACTAGACACCTTCACAAACAGGTTTCATGAAGACAACAAACGGTCCAACATGTTGGTTTAGACTCACAGACTTTGTGTGCAACTGAATGGTTTAGGTGATATCTTTGGATGAATTGTTGGGCTATTTCTTTTGTGGGAAATTTCATTTTGAGTTTGAGTTCGTTTGGGTCTTCATTGGATAAAAGTTGGTTCCTGTCCATGGAATGGCCAAACTCTACATCATAAGATTCTGGGTTATCAGCTGTGACGTTTTGAAAGTGTGGGACAGACTCGCGGAATGCAACACCTATGTTGGGGTTAGCTTCAATTGGTTCCTCAGCGACGTCACGCTGGAGAATTTCATCTTCATCTTCGCTAAAGTCCCCAACGTCTTCATTATGGACACCAACAAACATACTAAACGGTGGGGTATTAGCTTGACAATGTAGAGGGTGGCTTGTGTTAAGGTCAATGGGTGTGTTTGAGGATGATGGTGCAGAGTGATGGTGAGGTGTTGAAGGACTGTAATGCATGTTAGTTTGGGAAGATGAAGGATTGAATTGAGGGTAAATAGGTGGAATGAAGTTGGTGTATGGTATTTCTGTTTGTTGAGAAAAACGTAGGTTCAGTTGTGATGAAGATGGAATAGAGTGGGCGTGACTTACCTGGGTGTAGTTAGAAGGAGCCTCGACCAAATCTGCGTATATTTCTAGTGTACATATACCAAGGTGTCTATCTTCGAAATGCTCTATCATAAGTTCAACATCATCGTCGGAATTTATTTCGAATCCCCCATAAAAGGTATGGCTAGTACTGAGAGTTGTGGGGTACCGATATGTAAGACTAGCAACCATTTTTGAATGGTCAGGAGAGATTTTTTTTTCAATGGCTTGTTTAACTTGAGCTAGTTTGGATTTAGAGTTGAGTTTGACAAGGGTGTTGTTATCACACCTAAAAAAGATACCTTCAGTATTTGTTTTTTCAACATAACCATTGTAAAAGACCGTGATGAAAACATTCGTTGGAGCCATTGACGAAGTTGGGAGTAGGAGGGTGTGTTTGAGTTTCAGTTGGTAGTAGGAGAAACTATGGCACTTGGGTGTTTAGTGGTGAGAGATTTAGGGGCTATTTATTGAAATTTGAATGGTCTAGATTTCACCGATGGTTTTGAAGGCCAGGATTGCACCGACACTTTTAAAGGCCAGGCTTGCACCGACACTTTTAAAGGGAGGGAATTGGGTTGGATGAGGTGTCTACTTAGGGTTGGGTGGAATGGGGGTGGCGCGGATAGGAAGGGGAATCAATAGAGGGGATTTAATGAGAGGAAGGTTATTTGTATCTGAGGGTGGGAAATAGTTTGGGACTGTGTTTGTGTTGGATGGTTCCGATGTTTGGTTGGTGAGATCAAAGGGTATTGGTTGCTGCTGGAAAGGCGTGACATGGGGTGTTGCGCGTGTCAGACATTGATCAGTGTGCGCATGTGTTTGAGAGAAAGTGGGCTGGTTGGGTGCTAACCGAGGCGGAGATTGGGGCTTTGGCAGTGTACCGTTGAGCAGATTTGACGGCTGGGAGAGAAAATGCGTGAAGCCAGTAGGATCAGACGGTCCCGCGTCCATAGCGTGTGTAACAAGCGTTGGTTCCTATGTTGGAACTAGTAATTGCTTTGCAGGGAATCCAAGGCTATCCAATGGTCCAGATTCGTCTCGAGATAGAGAGTTTGAAATCAAAGGCCCAGACAGATAAAGAGTGTTCAATGTGCATTGTTCAGAGTGCAGCGTGCATTGTGCAGTGTGCTTAGTGCAGAGTGCAGTATCGTGAACTGCGCAGAGTGCATTGTGCAGCGTGCTTAATGCAGAGTGCAGTGTTCAGTACTGTGCAGAGTGTATTGTGCAGTGTGCGTTGGTCAGAGTATTCAAAGAAGACAAAATGGCACCCATCATTTCCTTCCCATCATTTTCAAAAAGAAAGAAGACATAATGGCACCAAAAGCACCGAAAGTAGAGTATTCCCATCATTTCCTTCCCATGATTTCTGGCTTTCTTTCTATTTTGTTTTTCTTTCGTTCTCCCCATCATTTCTTTCTTTCTTTCTTAAGACACAACCCTTCTCTTCATTCATCAGCTCCTCTTCATTCATCAGCCTTCTCCACTCATCAACCTTCTCTTCATTCATCAGCTCCTCCAAGCCAATTTCTTCATTCAGACGTACTTAAAAATGTCTTCCTTACTAAAAGAAGAACCTCACATTTCCATGCTTCTCAACGATGACCCAATGGAAGTTCATCACGCATTCAAGCTTCCCAAATCAGATGCCTCTATATTACCATTGATAGAAAGAGCTGGGTTTCGTGACATTGCTTCAATTGGCGCATTCCAAATAAATCCAGTTTTGGTGGCAGCAATGGTCGAACGCTGGAGACCAGAAACACACACTTTTCATCTTTCAATAAGGGAGTGCACAATAACTCTCCAAAGACGTGGCGTTGCAGTTGGGGCTTCCTGTTGATGGAAATGGCGTTACTGGAAGTTGTGAACAAAATTGGGATCGAGTATGTGATAAGCTCCAATTTAGTACATTTTTAGAGACACTTTTAAGTCATTTTTAGAGCTATTATTATTATCTAAATAAATAAGTGACTCAACTTGCTATTTATTTTGTAGGAAAGAAGATAGATAAAGAAGTTGTTTCAATGAATTGTTTGAAGCAAAATGGGGGTGTCATTAGCAAAAGAAGCATTGGGCTTGAAACAATACAAAAGTGATCCATTGGTTTAAAAGAAAAAAAAGGCCCAATTATTGGGAGTGGAGTGTGGCCGAAGAATTGGAGAATTAATAATAAAAGGGAAGATAAACTAGGGCGTGAACCAGGGGGACAGCGGCAAAACAACAACAACAACAACAGAGATATTTTCATAATTAAAAGAGAGAGGAGGATTGACGGCACAGAGGGCGAAGGAACAAAGAGCTTCACAATTGAATTCATAGGGATATAGCTGCACACAGAGAAAGAGTTAATTTTGATAATTAAAAGGAACAGTGCCGCGGAAGAAAGATAAAAAAGACGCAACAGTAGCGCCGGCAGGGAGAGACTGGAGTTTCGGGTACCCGTTTTTGACACCGTGAGAGAGCTCTGGAGCAGAAAAAGGAGACAGAAAATTCAAGATAAAGATTTTCTCTAATCCGGGTTATTTTTATCTCTGTAATTTATGACTCCTAATTTTATTCCAATGTTCTTGACTAGTATGGATAGCTAAATCCTCTTCTAGGGTCTTAGGTGGATCTTGCATGTTTAGAGACCTTTTTATGTTCTAATTTCTGTTTTGAATTCCTAATTTTTATTCCAATTAATATTATCCTATTGCTTTATCACATAATTAGGATTGACAACCATTTGCATGTTTATAATCAATTAGTTGATCAGCGACCGTACTGCAATTAGTTGGTGGACCTATAGGATAATTGAGACTATAATTAATGAATGACCAAACTTTAATTTAGTCTTCCAATCATTCATCCTTTTTGTACCTTATGCTTTCCTTAAATTTAAATTCTAGCATGACCAAACTAGGGTTAATTTAGGGAAAAGAATATTAATCGCGAATGACCAAACGGGTTAATAGTTTTAGTAAAGGGATTGGTAATTGAATAAAATAAGAGGATTCAGGTAGAAACCGTGACTCTAGGCTTCTCTCCATTGGTTAAACTTGCAAGTGAAACCGTGACTCTAGGCTTCTCTCCATTGGTTAAACTTCACATTTTAGTTCTTGCTATTTATTTCTTTTTATTTTAGTTTCTATAACGACCAAACATTCGTTAGTCTAAATAATAATTAATCTTAAGTAGTTTGGTACTTGTTAATTAATCCCTGTGGAGACGATATCTTTTATACTACTTCTGCGAGAGAGTACACTTGCTCTAAGTGTGTTTTTAACGCAACAAGTTTTTGGCGCTGTTGCCGGGGATTAATTTAATAATATTAAACGAAAAAGATTTTTTATTGCTTTAGACATTTATTTTAATTCTTGTTTTAATTTAATAAAAAGAAAAAAAATTATATTTAGTTTTATTTTATTAGTTAGTTTTATTTTTATTACTATTACTAGTGCATGCTCACCCGCTCCCAGGAGCCTATTTTGGTTTTTGATCCAGAAATTGAAAGAACTGCTCGAAGGATAAGAAAAGAGACAAGAGTGATGGCTGCCAATCCGAGAAGAACTCTTCGGGACTACTTTACGCCCACAGCGAATATCACTACAAGCATAGTCAATCCACCTGTGCAAGCTACTAACTTTGAGCTCAAACCCAGCTTGATTCAAATGGTTCAGAATTCAACTATGTTCAGAGGTGCACCAACAGAAGACCCGCACACCCATCTTAGAAACTTCTTGAGGGTGGCAGACTCAGTAATTTGTAATGGTGTCACTCCTGATGCCATTAGAGTGAGATTGTTTCCATGGTCATTGGCTGACAAGGCATCTGCTTGGCTAGACTCTCAGCCTGCTGAGTCCATTACCACGTGGGACCAACTGAAACCAAAATTCTTGACCAAATATTTCCCTCCAGGTAAGACTACTAAGATCCGAGGTGCAATAATCAGCTTTGCTCAACTCGAGCAAGAATCTTTACATGAAGCTTGGGAAAGATTTCAAGACTTACTCCGAAGTTGTCCACATCATGGATTTGAGAAGTGGCAATTGCTTGAATATTTTTGCAACGGATTATCTTCTCAAAATAGGGGAATTGTTAATATGGCTTGTGGAGGCTCTCTAATGAATGGGGAACCTGCGACAGTATATGACTTAATTGCAGAGATAGCAGCCGATAATGCCCAATGGGAGACAAGTGACAGACACATCAAGAAATCAGCTGGGATCTACAAGGTTGAAGATGACACTAATGTTAACATAAAGCTGGATGCTCTCGCTAAACAAGTGCAATCTATAATGAAGGTACAAGCTCAATCTACTCCAATAGTTACCTCCACTAGTGACATCACAAATGATCTCTGGGGAGGCCTAACTGAAGAAGTCAATTATCTTGGCCAGAAGAAAAGTGAGTTAAGACCTGGTATGCAAGAGGCTTTAGTTAGATACATGGAAAAAGTTGGACACCCGTGCATGGGTGTTTTATCCAATTACATGGACAGGACTGATGAGAGGTTGCAATCCATTGAAGAACTGATAAAAGCACAGGGCCGGCCAACAACTTCAACTGAAGAGGCCAATTATGTTCAGAATTCCAACCGGACCCAAAATGACCCTTATTCAAACACTTACAATCCGGGTTGGAGAAATCACCCTAATTTCTCTTGGGGAGGACAACAAAAGGAGCAAAGCTCGAACTCCTATAAGCCTCCACATGTGCAAAGGCAAGAGGAGAAAAAGTTGGATACCAATGATGTGTTGACAAAGTTTATGCAGCAGACAAATGAAGAATTTGGAAGCCTGAAGGGCCAAATTGGAGCCATGAACAACAAATTTGGAAGCTTGGAGGGCCAAATCTCAAATCTCATTACTGTGTTGTCTCAAAGGCCTCAAGGCTCACTGCCTACCCAAACTGAGCCTAATCCAAGAAATGAGCATTGCAAGGCTGTCACTCTTAGGAGTGGCAAGGAGCTGGTTCAAGAAAACAATCAAGACGGGCGGGCGCCCCAGAAAGAAATACAAGCTCCCGCTGAGGGGAGCACTTCTGAGGAAAGCAAAAAGGAAAGGGAAAAATATGAGCAAGCGAAGGTAAATGTTCCTTATCCTCAAAGACTTAAAAATGAGCAGCATGATAAGTAATTTGCCAAATTTCTTGAAATATTTAGAAAACTGCATATCAACATCCCTTTTGCTGAAGCTATTGCTCAAATGCCTAAATATGCCAAATTTTTAAAAGAAATTATTTCTAACAAAAGGAAGTTAGAAGGCTTTGAGACAGTTAGGCTTAATGAGGAATGTTTTGCTATAGTTTTAAAAAAGTTACCACCTAAGCTTAAAGATCCAGGTAGTTTTACTATCCCTTGTACAATTGGTAACTCTCATTTTGAAAAGGCTTTATGTGACTTAGGGGCAAGTATAAATTTGATGCCTTTTTCTGTTTTTAGAAAGCTTGGTTTGTAGGAACCACATCCTACTAACGTCACTTTACAGCTAGCTGATAGATCCATTGCCCACCCCCGTGGAGTGGTGGAAGATGTTTTAGTTAAAGTTGATAAGTTTATTTTCCCTGCTGATTTTGTTGTATTGGATATGGAAGAAGATGAGGAAGTCTCAATTATTTTGGGGCGTCCTTTCTTAGCTACAGGAAAAAGCTTAATTGATGTTCAGCAAGGAAAATTGACTTTGAGATTTGGAGATGAGGAAGTTGTATTTCAAGTCTTGAACTCATTAAAAAATCCCTCTTCATTTGCTTCTTGTAATTTTATTCAAGCTATGGATATTAATGATGTGGTTACCTCTGAAAGTTTTGATGATTTTAGAATTCAAGACCCTCTAGAAAAAGTACTTACTTTGCAGGGACTTGGCATATTGCAGGGTGGTGAGGAAGAAGAGTTCTTAATGTTTTTGCAGGCTCACCACCCTCAGAAAAACTGGAGTAACTATAGATTTGAGGAATTGGAATGGGGTGATACTCCAAATCCCAAACCTTCAATTGAAGAGGCTCCTGAGCTTGAATTAAAGCCTTTTCCTTCAAATGTAAAATATGCTTTCTTGCATCCCCCTTCCTCTTTGCCTGTGATTATTTCTGCAGATTTGACAGATACCATGGAGGATAAGCTTTTGAGGGTATTAAGGGCCAACAAAGAAGCCTTTGGATGGTCTATTCATGATATAAAAGGCATTAGTCCCTCAATTTGCACTCACAAGATTTATATGGAGGATGATTACCAACCTCGGGCACTACCTCAACGCCGCCTCAATCCTAACATGAAAGAGGTGGTCAAAAAGGAAGTGATTAAGCTTCTTGATGCAGGTATCATCTATCCTATCTCTGATAGTAAGTGGGTAAGTCCTGTTCAATGTGTTCATAAAAAGGGAGGTACTACTGTAATGGAGAATGATAAAAATGAATTAATTGCAGTTAGGAAAACTACCGGGTGGCGTATGTGCATTGATTATAGAAAATTAAATGATGCCACCCGAAAAGATCACTTCCCCCTTCCCTTTATTGATCAAATGCTTGAGAGAGTGGCAGGTCATGATTATTATTGTTGTTTGGATGGATATTCCGGTTATTTGCAAATACCAGTGGCTTCTGAAGATCAAGAAAAAACAACTTTTACTTGCCCATATAGAACATTTGCATATAAAAGGATGCCATTCGGCTTATGTAATGCCCCTGCCACTTTCCAAAGATGCATGATGGCTATCTTCTCTGACTTGGTTGCAAAATGCATTGAGATATTCGTGGATGATTTTACCGTCTTTGGATCCTCTTATGAGGATTGTTTACATAACTTGAATTCAGTGTTGCAGAGATGCAGGGATACTAATTTAGTGCTCAATTGGGAGAAGTGTCAATTTATGGTACGAGATTGCATTATTTTGGGACATAAGGTGTCCACTAGAGGCATTGAAGTTGACCCCGCAAAGGTTGAGGTAATTGCAAAGTTGCCCCCACCCAATTCTGTTAAGGGGGTCCGTAGTTTTCTTGGCCATGCTGGCTTCTATAGGAGGTTTGTTAAAGACTTCTCAAAAACTGCAAAGCCTATGACTGACCTCTTGGTTAAGGAGGCCACTTTTGATTTTTCTGACACTTGTTTGAAGGCTTTTAATTGTTTGAAGGAAAAATTAATTAGTGCCCCTGTTGTTGTTGCCCCCGATTGGTCGCTTCCCTTTGAAATTATGTGTGATGCTAGCGATACTGCTGTGGGGGCTGTTTTGGGGCAAAGAAAGAATAAGGTATTTTATACCATTTACTATGCTAGTCGTACTCTTGATGATGCTCAAAGAAATTACACTACCACAGAGAAAGAGTTACTAGCTGTAGTATTTGCATTTGACAAGTTTCGTCATTACCTTGTTCTTTCTAAAGTTATTGTTTATACTGATCATGCTGCCATTAGATATTTGCTTGGAAAGCAGGATGCAAAACCCAGGTTAATCAGGTGGATCTTGTTGCTACAAGAGTTTGACTTGGAGATTAGAGACAAGAAAGGCTCAGAGAACTGTGTAGCTGACCACCTCTCAAAGCTTGACCATAGTGTAATGCAGGCCTCAAATGATGGGGAGATCAAGGAGGTTTTCCCTGATGAGAGACTTCTAGCTATTTCTACTATTCCTTGGTTTGCAGACATTGTCAACTATTTGGTGGGTAAGGTTGTTCCCCCTGATTTTTCTTTTCAGCAAAAGAAGAAATTAATTTCTGATGCTAGACAGTACTTGTGGGATGACCCTTACCTATTTAAAGTATGTGGAGACAAGGTTATTAGGCGTTGTGTGCCTATGGATGAGGTAACTTCTATCCTTGAGCATTGTCATTCTAAAGAGGTAGGTAGCCACTTTGGCCCAAATAGAACCGCATATAAAGTTTTACAATGTGGTTTTTATTGGCCTACTATATTTTAAAATGCTCATGAATTTGTGAAAGCTTGTGATAGTTGTCAAAGGAGTGGCAATATTTCTAGGCGTCAAGAGATGCCTTTAAACAACATTTTGGTTTGTGAGATATTTGATGTGTGGGGTATTGACTTTATGGGGCCCTTCCCTAAGTCTTTTTCTAATCAATATATTCTTGTTGCTGTAGATTATGTGTCTAAGTGGGTGGAAGCTGTAGCCTTACCCACTAATGATGCTCGGGTGGTGGTGAAATTTTTAAAGAAAAACATTTTCTCCAGATTTGGCACTCCCCGAGCAATTATTAGTGACGGTGGCACCCATTTTTGCAATAAACAATTTGAAAATCTTTTGAGCAAATATGGTGTCACTCATAAGGTGACAACTCCTTACCATCCACAAACTAGTGGCCAGGTTGAAATTTCAAACAGAGAGCTGAAAAGGATTTTAGAGAAGACAGTTAGTGGATCAAGAAAAGATTGGTCTTTGAAACTTGATGATGCACTATGGGCCTATAGAACTGCTTTTAAAACCCCCATTGGGATGTCTCCGTATCGTCTTGTTTTTGGAAAATCATGTCATTTGTGTAACACCCCATTAATTTCTATCTTGTAGAAATTACCGAAGCGCACTACTGGCATACATCAGAGTGACTTTCCTTTTAACATATCGAACACATTACTAAACTTCGATGAATCACTCATCGAACGTACTTAAAATAACTGAACTGAATATAAATAAAGTCGGTCCTTACACCCTCAACTAGTGTTCAATACTCAAAACCGAAAGTCTGCGGAAGCGATTCACAACTTGAAATACATAAGTCGTACAATCGAGTAGTCTTAAGATACTGAATACAAAATACAGAGATACAAGGGAAACTGAAATATAAGACATAAAGAAATAAAGATAGCGGCTGCTCCTCAAGCATCTTCATAGCCATGCCTCACGGTCTTCAACTTTCCCTGCTTAACTGAAAAACAACAACAATGGATTGGGTGAGACAACTTGTCTCAGTGAGTTCTATCGCGACCCCTTACTAATTCTCTCGGTTCAATTATGCTTGATTCATTATCTAAAACTCATAGTCCTCAAAGTTGACTATGTGGCTGAACTATGCTCAATCACTGAGCCTAACAATGAACTATGCTCAATCACTGAGCCTAACAATGAACTATGCTCAATCACTGAGCCTAACCATGATTCTTAGCATGTCACCGGTCACTTGGCATAATAAGCTTCCGGTGAACCCGTCCCCACTAATCACTAGTGGGTCCCTAACGGGGCCTAGGTTCATAAGGGTCATGACTCCCTCTCCCCCAGCACACTAATCTGAAATAGGGTCGTCACCCTGACAATGAACTGTGCTCAATCACTGAGCCTAAACAATGATGCATATAGAATATACAATAACAATGAACAATGAAAACTGCTCAATCACTGAGCCTAACCTGAAAGCATACTCATTCACTGAGCCTTAACATGACCTAACCTTATTCGGAACATTAGGTGATCTAGTTATTAACTTAACCTTATAATTTGGTGATCTCACATGGATTACTAATGTTTGCTAACTTAACTTACTAACCTTACTCAAAGAGTCAGTCCAACACATATATCAATCACAAGGTCATAACATGAAATCAATGGTCAATCACATGAGCATTCACTGCACCTGAACATAATCTAAACATAACCAATCACATGGCACTAATATAACTTGGATTCAATCACAGTCAAACACATAGAATTTCAGTGCTCCCATCCTTGGGGAGACTTGGAGAGTGGATTAGAAGGGACTTGGGACCATTCGGAATAGCTTAGGACATATTTTAAAAGTTGGCATCAGAAGGATACGCACGGTCCGTGTGCTATGGCGCACGACCCGTGCACGTTTTCAAAAACGGCACCATGAGATTCAGAGTCTCACGCACGACCCGTGCGCCCATACACACGATCCGTGCGTGACTCTCTGTATTTCAGAAAAACTGTTTTCGCGTTTTCTTTTCTATTCCGATCGTTCCCTTGTCCATTCCGATTCACATTCACACTCGATAACACATCAATACAGACATGGAAACCAGTACATTCAGTACAATCAATAATATTCATTCAACAATCACACTCATGCAATTTAGCAATTTTAATTCCAATGATCTAATGACTCGACGACTCACACGCGAGATTTTCGTAAACATTATCGACTCGAATTTTATAAAAACGCGAGACCTGAACCAGGACACACATGCATACACATATTCATGGTTTCCCTAGTGAGTTATAGAACTCACCTTTTTGGAGATGACGACCACCCAACGCCGAAACTTCTCGAACACGAACTAACGGAAACTGCTCCTGCTGTTTCCAGCAACTAAACGCCAATTTGCAACGAGCGTAACTCACTCAAATCTCAACCAAACTTAGCAAAACGAGAGTCTATGGTGAAGGGATTTTTCTCTAGTTTCTGATGGTGGAGGTTTCAAACACATGCATCCTATATCCAGAGAGTTACAACCGAAACAATGAAGCTGGGTCCAAACAGACACTGATTCTGAATCGAAACTTAAGAACAAGATATCTCCTTCAATTCTCAGTGAAACCAGATGGTTCTTGGGTCAAAACTGGAGCATTTCGTGTCTAGTTTCCAAATAAATAAAAATCAACTGAATCAGAGGTCAGTACAGGGAGATACGAACGAAACACTGAAGGTGGGTAAAACGGGTTTTGCCCAGAATTTTCTGTTGAACCCTTCTTCTCCCTCAAACTCGAATTTGCATGGCTGGGTGAAGCTTGGATATGCCTTCAATGGTGATTTATGGAGGAGGAGGAGGATGGCTACGAATTTAGTACCAATGGAAAGGGAATGGGAGGCTGATTCAGAATATGATGATAGATTAGGCATGCATGACAATTTGAAGAATTCCCTCTTCTCTCCTTTCCTCCCTCTATCGTGCCCTCTCCCTCCCTCTTTGGTTCTATTTCTGAAAATGTATCAAGTGGCTGTGTTGGTGTTCCAGCTGATGGGTGCATATATATATACATATAGGGGAAATGTGCAAATACTATTTTACCCCTGGCTTAGTAATTCTATTCCTAGTGACTCCTTTCAGCCCAAACTAATCCCACTTGACACAATTAAATTTAATTAACACCAAAATCCTCACAATAAGTATTTCAAGCAAATTCATTTTCAAATCATGAAACATTCAATCACATAATAAATCACTAAATATTAATTCACGCCAATTAATTTAATTAGCGAAAATTGGGGATATTACAATCACCCCAACTTTTAAAAATTTTGTCCTCAAAATTGGACCAATCAAAACAATTAGCACACAATATACCTTTCGCTGATCCGGCATCGGCTTCGCCTTTCTGAGCGTCCAACACAAAAACCTTTCCGCTTGCAGAGTTAGAATTCCCTTCTCGATTCTTCTTCTTCAATGGGCATTCGTTAGCATAATGCCCTTCGCCTTTGCAATAATAACACATCGTTGTTCCTAGGCGACATTCTCCAGTGTGAGGCCTTCCACATTTCGGACACTTACCGGACCTTAGTAGTTCGGATGCTGTAGGTTGCTTCCCTTTGTTGTAGGTACTCCTCGGTTCATCACTTGGGGATGACAATTCCAAGGTTTTCCTCTTCTCCTTCCGATACGCTTTCCTTTCCTCATACATCTTGTTGAGATCTGCCTCTGCAACATAAGCTTGTTGCACCAATCCAGCATAACTGGTCATAGCATAAGAGCTAAGACCTTGGGCCACATCCGCACGAAGACCTGCCTTGTACATCTGCATCTTCCACTCATCATTAGGAGCATGCTTTGCCAATTGATAAAACTGCGACAGCCTTTCGAACTTGGCGGTGAATTCACCCACTGACATCTCTCCTTGCCTCAAGTTAACAAACTCGGCTTGCTTGCTTAACTTCATCACCGGAGGGAAGAAGTGACCAGAAAACATTTCTTTGAAGTTGGCCCAGGTAACCGGAGTTCCCTGATTCACCATCAGTTCATGAGCATTGGTCCACCAGGTTTGAGCATCTTCCTCGAGCATATGGGCGGCGAAGAGGACCTTTTCTTCTTCGCTGCATTGAAGAGTTCTAAAAATCTTCTCCATTGAATCCAACCAGAAATGTGATACCATTACCTCAGGTTCTCCCTTGAAACTTTGGGGATTCATCTTCTGGAAACGAAAGTAAGCCCTATTCGGATCTTCCAGAGGAGGTTGTTGAACATTCGGTTGCTGTTGATTCATCATCTCATGATGCATTTGGGCCATTTGAGCCATCTGCTGCTGCTGCATTTGCATCATGTCATTCATCATCTTTTGTTGCGTCTCGATGACATTCTGCATCCATTCGGATTGAGGATTGACAGGGACGCTTCTCCTACTTCCACCAGCCATGATTCTGCGAAATATGCACAAAGTGTTTAGTTGATCAGGCTAAACGTCTAATAGCATACTAAGAGGAATCACACTTAGAGGACTTAAGAGACTCAAGATTCTAAGCCCGACTAGGTTGAACTGCTCTGATACCAATTGTAACACCCCGTTAATTTCTATCTTGTAGAAATTACCGAAGCGCACTACTGGCATACATCAGAGTGACTTTCCTTTTAACATATCGAACACATTACTAAACTTCGATGAATCACTCATCGAACGTACTTAAAATAACTGAACTGAATATAAATAAAGTCGGTCCTTACACCCTCAACTAGTGTTCAATACTCAAAACCGAAAGTCTGCGGAAGCGATTCACAACTTGAAATACATAAGTCGTACAATCGAGTAGTCTTAAGATACTGAATACAAAATACAGAGATACAAGGGAAACTGAAATATAAGACATAAAGAAATAAAGATAGCGGCTGCTCCTCAAGCATCTTCATAGCCATGCCTCACGGTCTTCAACTTTCCCTGCTTAACTGAAAAACAACAACAATGGATTGGGTGAGACAACTTGTCTCAGTGAGTTCTATCGCGACCCCTTACTAATTCTCTCGGTTCAATTATGCTTGATTCATTATCTAAAACTCATAGTCCTCAAAGTTGACTATGTGGCTGAACTATGCTCAATCACTGAGCCTAACAATGAACTATGCTCAATCACTGAGCCTAACAATGAACTATGCTCAATCACTGAGCCTAACCATGATTCTTAGCATGTCACCGGTCACTTGGCATAATAAGCTTCCGGTGAACCCGTCCCCACTAATCACTAGTGGGTCCCTAACGGGGCCTAGGTTCATAAGGGTCATGACTCCCTCTCCCCCAGCACACTAATCTGAAATAGGGTCGTCACCCTGACAATGAACTGTGCTCAATCACTGAGCCTAAACAATGATGCATATAGAATATACAATAACAATGAACAATGAAAACTGCTCAATCACTGAGCCTAACCTGAAAGCATACTCATTCACTGAGCCTTAACATGACCTAACCTTATTCGGAACATTAGGTGATCTAGTTATTAACTTAACCTTATAATTTGGTGATCTCACATGGATTACTAATGTTTGCTAACTTAACTTACTAACCTTACTCAAAGAGTCAGTCCAACACATATATCAATCACAAGGTCATAACATGAAATCAATGGTCAATCACATGAGCATTCACTGCACCTGAACATAATCTAAACATAACCAATCACATGGCACTAATATAACTTGGATTCAATCACAGTCAAACACATAGAATTTCAGTGCTCCCATCCTTGGGGAGACTTGGAGAGTGGATTAGAAGGGACTTGGGACCATTCAGAATAGCTTAGGACATATTTTAAAAGTTGGCATCAGAAGGATACGCACGGTCCGTGTGCTATGGCGCACGACCCGTGCACGTTTTCAAAAACGGCACCATGAGATTCAGAGTCTCACGCACGACCCGTGCGCCCATACACACGATCCGTGCGTGACTCTCTGTATTTCAGAAAAACTGTTTTCGCGTTTTCTTTTCTATTCCGATCGTTCCCATGTCCATTCCGATTCACATTCACACTCGATAACACATCAATACAGACATGGAAACCAGTACATTCAGTACAATCAATAATATTCATTCAACAATCACACTCATGCAATTTAGCAATTTTAATTCCAATGATCTAATGACTCGACGACTCACACGCGAGATTTTCGTAAACATTATCGACTCGAATTTTATAAAAACGCGAGACCTGAACCAGGACACACATGCATACACATATTCATGGTTTCCCTAGTGAGTTATAGAACTCACCTTTTTGGAGATGACGACCACCCAACGCCGAAACTTCTCGAACACGAACTAACGGAAACTGCTCCTGCTGTTTCCAGCAACTAAACGCCAATTTGCAACGAGCGTAACTCACTCAAATCTCAACCAAACTTAGCAAAACGAGAGTCTATGGTGAAGGGATTTTTCTCTAGTTTCTGATGGTGGAGGTTTCAAACACATGCATCCTATATCCAGAGAGTTACAACCGAAACAATGAAGCTGGGTCCAAACAGACACTGATTCTGAATCGAAACTTAAGAACAAGATATCTCCTTCAATTCTCAGTGAAACCAGATGGTTCTTGGGTCAAAACTGGAGCATTTCGTGTCTAGTTTCCAAATAAATAAAAATCAACTGAATCAGAGGTCAGTACAGGGAGATACGAACGAAACACTGAAGGTGGGTAAAACGGGTTTTGCCCAGAATTTTCTGTTGAACCCTTCTTCTCCCTCAAACTCGAATTTGCATGGCTGGGTGAAGCTTGGATATGCCTTCAATGGTGATTTATGGAGGAGGAGGAGGATGGCTACGAATTTAGTACCAATGGAAAGGGAATGGGAGGCTGATTCAGAATATGATGATAGATTAGGCATGCATGACAATTTGAAGAATTCCCTCTTCTCTCCTTTCCTCCCTCTATCGTGCCCTCTCCCTCCCTCTTTGGTTCTATTTCTGAAAATGTATCAAGTGGCTGTGTTGGTGTTCCAGCTGATGGGTGCATATATATATACATATAGGGGAAATGTGCAAATACTATTTTACCCCTGGCTTAGTAATTCTATTCCTAGTGACTCCTTTCAGCCCAAACTAATCCCACTTGACACAATTAAATTTAATTAACACCAAAATCCTCACAATAAGTATTTCAAGCAAATTCATTTTCAAATCATGAAACATTCAATCACATAATAAATCACTAAATATTAATTCACGCCAATTAATTTAATTAGCGAAAATTGGGGATATTACAATCACCCCAACTTTTAAAAATTTTGTCCTCAAAATTGGACCAATCAAAACAATTAGCACACAATATACCTTTCGCTGATCCGGCATCGGCTTCGCCTTTCTGAGCGTCCAACACAAAAACCTTTCCGCTTGCAGAGTTAGAATTCCCTTCTCGATTCTTCTTCTTCAATGGGCATTCGTTAGCATAATGCCCTTCGCCTTTGCAATAATAACACATCGTTGTTCCTAGGCGACATTCTCCAGTGTGAGGCCTTCCACATTTCGGACACTTACCGGACCTTAGTAGTTCGGATGCTGTAGGTTGCTTCCCTTTGTTGTAGGTACTCCTCGGTTCATCACTTGGGGATGACAATTCCAAGGTTTTCCTCTTCTCCTTCCGATACGCTTTCCTTTCCTCATACATCTTGTTGAGATCTGCCTCTGCAACATAAGCTTGTTGCACCAATCCAGCATAACTGGTCATAGCATAAGAGCTAAGACCTTGGGCCACATCCGCACGAAGACCTGCCTTGTACATCTGCATCTTCCACTCATCATTAGGAGCATGCTTTGCCAATTGATAAAACTGCGACAGCCTTTCGAACTTGGCGGTGAATTCACCCACTGACATCTCTCCTTGCCTCAAGTTAACAAACTCGGCTTGCTTGCTTAACTTCATCACCGGAGGGAAGAAGTGACCAGAAAACATTTCTTTGAAGTTGGCCCAGGTAACCGGAGTTCCCTGATTCACCATCAGTTCATGAGCATTGGTCCACCAGGTTTGAGCATCTTCCTCGAGCATATGGGCGGCGAAGAGGACCTTTTCTTCTTCGCTGCATTGAAGAGTTCTAAAAATCTTCTCCATTGAATCCAACCAGAAATGTGATACCATTACCTCAGGTTCTCCCTTGAAACTTTGGGGATTCATCTTCTGGAAACGAAAGTAAGCCTTATTCGGATCTTCCAGAGGAGGTTGTTGAACATTCGGTTGCTGTTGATTCATCATCTCATGATGCATTTGGGCCATTTGAGCCATCTGCTGCTGCTGCATTTGCATCATGTCATTCATCATCTTTTGTTGCGTCTCGATGACATTCTGCATCCATTCGGATTGAGGATTGACAGGGACGCTTCTCCTACTTCCACCAGCCATGATTCTGCGAAATATGCACAAAGTGTTTAGTTGATCAGGCTAAACGTCTAATAGCATACTAAGAGGAATCACACTTAGAGGACTTAAGAGACTCAAGATTCTAAGCCCGACTAGGTTGAACTGCTCTGATACCAATTGTAACACCCCGTTAATTTCTATCTTGTAGAAATTACCGAAGCGCACTACTGGCATACATCAGAGTGACTTTCCTTTTAACATATCGAACACATTACTAAACTTCGATGAATCACTCATCGAACGTACTTAAAATAACTGAACTGAATATAAATAAAGTCGGTCCTTACACCCTCAACTAGTGTTCAATACTCAAAACCGAAAGTCTGCGGAAGCGATTCACAACTTGAAATACATAAGTCGTACAATCGAGTAGTCTTAAGATACTGAATACAAAATACAGAGATACAAGGGAAACTGAAATATAAGACATAAAGAAATAAAGATAGCGGCTGCTCCTCAAGCATCTTCATAGCCATGCCTCACGGTCTTCAACTTTCCCTGCTTAACTGAAAAACAACAACAATGGATTGGGTGAGACAACTTGTCTCAGTGAGTTCTATCGCGACCCCTTACTAATTCTCTCGGTTCAATTATGCTTGATTCATTATCTAAAACTCATAGTCCTCAAAGTTGACTATGTGGCTGAACTATGCTCAATCACTGAGCCTAACAATGAACTATGCTCAATCACTGAGCCTAACAATGAACTATGCTCAATCACTGAGCCTAACCATGATTCTTAGCATGTCACCGGTCACTTGGCATAATAAGCTTCCGGTGAACCCGTCCCCACTAATCACTAGTGGGTCCCTAACAGGGCCTAGGTTCATAAGGGTCATGACTCCCTCTCCCCCAGCACACTAATCTGAAATAGGGTCGTCACCCTGACAATGAACTGTGCTCAATCACTGAGCCTAAACAATGATGCATATAGAATATACAATAACAATGAACAATGAAAACTGCTCAATCACTGAGCCTAACCTGAAAGCATACTCATTCACTGAGCCTTAACATGACCTAACCTTATTCGGAACATTAGGTGATCTAGTTATTAACTTAACCTTATAATTTGGTGATCTCACATGGATTACTAATGTTTGCTAACTTAACTTACTAACCTTACTCAAAGAGTCAGTCCAACACATATATCAATCACAAGGTCATAACATGAAATCAATGGTCAATCACATGAGCATTCACTGCACCTGAACATAATCTAAACATAACCAATCACATGGCACTAATATAACTTGGATTCAATCACAGTCAAACACATAGAATTTCAGTGCTCCCATCCTTGGGGAGACTTGGAGAGTGGATTAGAAGGGACTTGGGACCATTCGGAATAGCTTAGGACATATTTTAAAAGTTGGCATCAGAAGGATACGCACGGTCCGTGTGCTATGGCGCACGACCCGTGCACGTTTTCAAAAACGGCACCATGAGATTCAGAGTCTCACGCACGACCCGTGCGCCCATACACACGATCCGTGCGTGACTCTCTGTATTTCAGAAAAACTGTTTTCGCGTTTTCTTTTCTATTCCGATCGTTCCCATGTCCATTCCGATTCACATTCACACTCGATAACACATCAATACAGACATGGAAACCAGTACATTCAGTACAATCAATAATATTCATTCAACAATCACACTCATGCAATTTAGCAATTTTAATTCCAATGATCTAATGACTCGACGACTCACACGCGAGATTTTCGTAAACATTATCGACTCGAATTTTATAAAAACGCGAGACCTGAACCAGGACACACATGCATACACATATTCATGGTTTCCCTAGTGAGTTATAGAACTCACCTTTTTGGAGATGACGACCACCCAACGCCGAAACTTCTCGAACACGAACTAACGGAAACTGCTCCTGCTGTTTCCAGCAACTAAACGCCAATTTGCAACGAGCGTAACTCACTCAAATCTCAACCAAACTTAGCAAAACGAGAGTCTATGGTGAAGGGATTTTTCTCTAGTTTCTGATGGTGGAGGTTTCAAACACATGCATCCTATATCCAGAGAGTTACAACCGAAACAATGAAGCTGGGTCCAAACAGACACTGATTCTGAATCGAAACTTAAGAACAAGATATCTCCTTCAATTCTCAGTGAAACCAGATGGTTCTTGGGTCAAAACTGGAGCATTTCGTGTCTAGTTTCCAAATAAATAAAAATCAACTGAATCAGAGGTCAGTACAGGGAGATACGAACGAAACACTGAAGGTGGGTAAAACGGGTTTTGCCCAGAATTTTCTGTTGAACCCTTCTTCTCCCTCAAACTCGAATTTGCATGGCTGGGTGAAGCTTGGATATGCCTTCAATGGTGATTTATGGAGGAGGAGGAGGATGGCTACGAATTTAGTACCAATGGAAAGGGAATGGGAGGCTGATTCAGAATATGATGATAGATTAGGCATGCATGACAATTTGAAGAATTCCCTCTTCTCTCCTTTCCTCCCTCTATCGTGCCCTCTCCCTCCCTCTTTGGTTCTATTTCTGAAAATGTATCAAGTGGCTGTGTTGGTGTTCCAGCTGATGGGTGCATATATATATACATATAGGGGAAATGTGCAAATACTATTTTACCCCTGGCTTAGTAATTCTATTCCTAGTGACTCCTTTCAGCCCAAACTAATCCCACTTGACACAATTAAATTTAATTAACACCAAAATCCTCACAATAAGTATTTCAAGCAAATTCATTTTCAAATCATGAAACATTCAATCACATAATAAATCACTAAATATTAATTCACGCCAATTAATTTAATTAGCGAAAATTGGGGATATTACAATTTGCCTGTTGAATTAGAGCATAAAGCACTTTGGGCTTTAAAATTTCTAAACTTTGATGCTCAGCTTACAGGTGAAAATAGGTTGCCGCAGCTCGATGAATTGGATGAGCTCCGTCTGGGAGCTTATGAGAATGCCAAGTTATATAAGGAGCGGACTAAAAAGTGGCATGATAAGCGAATCCAGCAGCGTGAATTCCATGTTGGTGAAAAAGTTTTAATTTATAACTCATGTTTGCGTCTTTTTCCAGGAAAGTTGCGCTCAAGGTGGTATGGACCCTACACTGTTACTCAAGTTTTTCCTTATGGAGTGCTCGAGGTATCCCATGAAGATGGTACCACTTTTAAGGTCAATGGGCAGCGTGTGAAGCATTTTGAGGAAGGGCTAAGTCAAGTGAGCTATGTCACTGCCCTCATGGATTGACTTTAGTACCGTCAGGCCCGGGACGTTAAACAAGCGCTTCGCAGGAGGCAACCTGTGCTTTATTTTCTCTCATTTTTGTTTTGTTTTGTTTTTAGGGATAAGCTCGGACTACAAGCTCTCTCAGGGAAGTCACTATTACTCTCTCTCTCTCTCTCATTTATTTCTTTTGGTGTCTATTTGATCATTTTGCATTGAGGACCATGCTTCATGCTAGTGTGGGGGAGGAGAGTTTATTTTTTGTCACTTGATCTCTATTAATGCACCTACCCACCATATATGTTGATAGCATTTTTTCTGGCTTGTTTTGAATGAATTATGCCAAAAGTTAAAAAAAAAATAGAGATTTTGCCTTTAGGGGATCCCATAATTAATTTACTTGACAGACTTGTGTTTGATTGTAACTGTGAGGATGTCCTTAGGAAGCTGATAATTAGCAATTGTCCCTGTTGAGTACTTTTTGCGAATTAGCTTCTAAATGTGAGATCTGAGCCTTCATAAGGGGATTGATACTAAATCATAAATTTTTACCCCTTTTCTTTCTATGAGTGTGTTTCCCAATTTGCTACATTCTAGAATTTGTCTTTTGACCATTTCAAGGCGAAAATTTATTTGCATCATGTAAAAAGATTTGGGGAATTTAGGTATTTTTCTGGCCTCAGAGTTGTTTGTTGAATTTATCCCTTAGTTGCCCCCTTTGAGCTTAATTGTTATTTTTTTTTCTTTGGTACCCAGATATAATTTTTCTTTTTTTTTGTGTTTGTGGTAACCATTTGGAATTAAATGTGGAGCAACTATTGAAAATTACAATTTTGTCCTATTCTTTAGTTGTCTATCTTGTCAGGAAAAAAAAAGAGAGAGTGAATCATGTACTTACCTTTTCCTCCAAAAAAAAATGAAAAAAAGAAATAGAAAAAAAAAAAAGGAAAGCAACAAGGAGGAAAAGACACATCAAAAGAATGAAAGAGCCAAAGGGCAAATCCAAAAAAAAATGAAAGGGCCTACTCAAGAAAAAAGGCAAATCAAAAAGAGTCTACTCAATAGAAAAAGAGTGAAGAAGGAAATGGAATTAATTTGGAGTTTGGGCAAAAAAATTGTAAAATAAATAGGAGCTCCATATTTGGTTTCAAATGTTACTCTTTGTTTATTGTTTTTAGCCCTTTGATTATCCCTTGTTCTTATTTCCTACCCTGCATGAATTCACCCTGACCCCATTACAACCCATGAAACCCCATCTCTTGCATGCATGTGAACTATTTAGTGGAGATTTGGTCAAATTACAAGCCTATGGTAATGTGCGTTTTGTGGAAACTTGAGTGTATATTTCCCTAGTCCCTAAACACTTAGAGAGATTGTGAGCGAGTGCCTTTGTTCACAAAATTGTGTTCTTTAGGGACATGAGCCTCTAATTGGGCAACCTTTTGACACCTCATTTGTGCTATACTGTCTATTGTCTGTCATTGTGCTTTTAATTTTGGAGCCCTTATTTGGCTGTCTCTGTTACTTATTTGAAAAATTTATTGAGCCAGGAAAGTTGCTTGAGGACAAACAAATGTTAAGTGTGGGGGAGTTGATAAGCTCCAATTTAGTACATTTTTAGAGACACTTTTAAGTCATTTTTAGAGCTATTATTATTATCTAAATAAATAAGTGACTCAACTTGCTATTTATTTTGTAGGAAAGAAGATAGATAAAGAAGTTGTTTCAATGAATTGTTTGAAGCAAAATGGGGGTGTCATTAGCAAAAGAAGCATTGGGCTTGAAACAATACAAAAGTGATCCATTGGTTTAAAAGAAAAAAAAGGCCCAATTATTGGGAGTGGAGTGTGGCCGAAGAATTGGAGAATTAATAATAAAAGGGAAGATAAACTAGGGCGTGAACCAGGGGGACAGCGGCAAAACAACAACAACAACAACAACAGAGATATTTTCATAATTAAAAGAGAGAGGAGGATTGACGGCACAGAGGGCGAAGGAACAAAGAGCTTCACAATTGAATTCATAGGGATATAGCTGCACACAGAGAAAAAGTTAATTTTGATAATTAAAAGGAACAGTGCCGCGGAAGAAAGATAAAAAAGACGCAACAGTAGCGCCGGCAGGGAGAGACTGGAGTTTCGGGTACCCGTTTTTGACACCGTGAGAGAGCTCTGGAGCAGAAAAAGGAGACAGAAAATTCAAGATAAAGATTTTCTCTAATCCGGGTTATTTTTATCTCTGTAATTTATGACTCCTAATTTTATTCCAATGTTCTTGACTAGTATGGATAGCTAAATCCTCTTCTAGGGTCTTAGGTGGATCTTGCATGTTTAGAGACCTTTTTATGTTCTAATTTCTGTTTTGAATTCCTAATTTTTATTCCAATTAATATTATCCTATTGCTTTATCACATAATTAGGATTGACAACCCTTTGCATGTTTATAATCAATTAGTTGATCAGCGACCGTACTGCAATTAGTTGGTGGACCTATAGGATAATTGAGACTATAATTAATGAATGACCAAACTTTAATTTAGTCTTCCAATCATTCAACCTTTTTGTACCTTATGCTTTCCTTAAATTTAAATTCTAGCATGACCAAACTAGGGTTAATTTAGGGAAACGAATATTAATCGCGAATGACCAAACGGGTTAATAGTTTTAGTAAAGGGATTGGTAATTAAATAAAATAAGAGGATTCAAGTAGAATTAGACATAGAGGAATCGAAACTTGCAAGTGAAACCGTGACTCTAGGCTTCTCTCCATTGGTTAAACTTCACATTTTAATTCTTGCTATTTATTTCTTTTTATTTTAGTTTCTATAACGACCAAACATTCGTTAGTCTAAATAATAATTAATCTTAAGTAGTTTGGTACTTGTTAATTAATCCCTGTGGAGACGATATCTTTTATACTACTTCTGCGAGAGAGTACACTTGCTCTAAGTGTGTTTTTAACGCAACAGTATGCAAACAACTTTTGGGTAAGCCTATCCCAGCAAATGGCATTGTAGGCAACCAAATTAAGTTCACTTGGCTACAACGTGAATTTAATAATGTTCCAGAGGGCGCTTCCGACAAAGTGCAAAGACAATATTGTAGGGTGTACCAATTGCAGTTGATCGGGGGATACATACTCCTAGACAAATCATCAAACAGAGTCAACATAAAATACCTACCCCTATTGAAAAATTTCGATGAAATTTCAAGTTACAGCTGGGGGTCAGCATGTCTAAGGAACTTCTACAGAATGTTGTGTAAGACAGCTACATGCTCCTCACGCACAATGGGTGGATGTACTCTTTTGTTACAGTCTTGGGTCTGGTACCGCATGCCGTTCCTAGCACCAGACTGCAACAGTCCTTATGAATGGCCACTAGCAAAGAGGTAAAAATTTGACACAACTTATGAATACTAACAATTATATTTCTTCTTTATGTTAGCAATTTATTTTTTTTTTACTAGATGGGTTCGCACGCCACTTAGCCACACTAAGTGTCCATCAAGCATTGTTTTGTACAGATCAACAATAGACCGCATGACACATGAAGAGTTTGAGTGGTTGCCATATCGGGAATTCAATTTGCCAGAAATAGCATTTCGGCACTACGGCATATGGACTACAAACACGGCTATGGTCTGTTTCCATATGGTAGAATGGCACCATGCGGATAGAGTGACCTTGCAATTTGGCCTCGTCCAAGACATACCATTAGCACCAAAAGATATCAGCCACATGCACAACATCACCATGCAGGGACAGACTGATGTCAATTGGGCTGTATATCATAGACAATCAATTGATTTATGGAATGATAGACAAAATCGATGTGTTGTGGGTCGACCGTGCTTTGCTAAACCGACGCAGTCAGATAAATACATGCGCTGGTTTCCAAAAAAATCAAGGCCATACATCTCAGTCGACCAACATCTAAGGGATCCACGTGGTCTTGCAAATGTTTGTGATGTGGATGAAGAAGATGAACAAGACGTGCCAGCTCCCCCAACTACTCAAACCGAACGTCGAGAACGTAACCGTAATCGACATCGACGTGCATCACCAACTCAACAGAGGACCCAAGAAGATGTGCCTCACCGCCACTCTATTTCCCACACACCAACATCAACATTTAACGAACCATACAACCAGTCAGTAGAAGATACTCCTTTTCAAGATACATATCGACATTCTACGACCGAAAGAGACCCCGATATGTTCTATGAGTGCTTTCGGGTCCAACCTGGCTCTGCGCAATCTGTGGCGTTGCTTCATCAAATTCAAGAGCAGGCCGGCGGTGCTAGTTCTTCATCAATTCCCCAATATTTCCCAGAGCCACCGCCCCCTGCCCCTACTGAGGAAGAACAACAACTACCACATCGGCATCAACGTCCACGGCGTGTCCCCAAACCTCGACAGTGTGGAACTAGGTCTCATCTTCTTTGTTAATTTTTTTATGTACTGTCTTTTTAAATTATCAGTGTGGAACTGTCTTTAGTTTAAATTATCAATTATTGTAATTTTAAATTAACTAAGTTATTAATTTTAAGGTTTTAATCTTATGTGACATTTATTACATTTAGATCAATAATTTACTCTTTTGTCTTTAATAGTGTTTTGTGCAGATTGCACATTGTAAAGTGTGCATTGTGCAAAGTGCATAGTGCAGAGTGCACTATTACATTGTGCATTGTGCATTGTGCATAGTGCACTATTAAAGTGTGCATTGTGCAGAGTGCAAATGTCTTAATTTCTTTAATGGTCTAGATTTTGCCGACACTATTTAACGGCCTAGATTTTGCCGACACTATTTAACGGCCTATATTTTGCCGACACTAAACCCTAAAATCAACAGTTAAGATATTACAAAATCAACGGCTTACATACGATCACCCCTATTATAAATACATTCTCACATTACACTCAAATTCACACCAACAGTTTACTCTTAACCTATATTTCTGATTCATCTTCTCTTCTCTGGTTACAGAGGGAGGGTGGCGTAAAGACGTGGAGCGTATCCGTTATAGAAAGTACAATTGTGGAGATGACGGAACATACAGGTATTCTGTCATGGAGATCTGAAGCGACGACGACGACGTTCGCACAATGATTGAAGCTCATGCTAACATTCCAATGGGACGTAGTATCTTGGAGCTGTACGTGGATACAATACGCACTTCGGAAGAAATCATTCATCTTCTGCGACCACCCCCACCACAACAAATCATACCGGAAAGAGTCATCAACCACTACTGTACACTTCACTGTCAGGCCCATGTTATGTACAGGGAAGAAGATGGTGTGTATTTTAGTGGTCCAAACACCATTTATTCCAGGCTTAAGAACAACATCACCTTCGCCGAACTGAATGAAAAACTAACGGAAAAGGCGCAGCTGGAGGGTGAGGAGCAAACAATCACTCGTATCGTTTATCGCTTCCCCCGGGTCGGCGAACGTAATCATATTCGGTGGGGCGTAATGACTATGAAGAGCGACGACGACGTTCAAGAGATGTTTCAGGACCATGAGATGTTTCAACCTCATACTCGGAGTCCTATCGAATTGTTCGTCGAAACCAAAATTTCCGCCGATGAGATCATCCGTCGGGTTTTCCCTCCTGCGTAAAATGTTTGGTGGAATTAGTTTCAATCATGTTTTCCTCTCGTTTTGTTTTTTATTTTCTATTCTTGTATTTCTGCAAATTTTGTTGTTTATTTCAGTCTTTTTTCTATATTATAATATGTTCCAATTTTTAATCTCTTAATTTTTTTGGTAAATATTAACGTAATAGGTATAATCATTTTTATAAATTTATTTATAGTTTATTTAGGTATTTATATTTTAATATATAATAAAACAAAAAAAACACAGTTCAGAAGTCACCCAGAAGTCACCTTGGGGGCGCGACTTCTGAACTGAATTTTAAAAAAATTTGCAAAACAAAGTACTGAAGTCGCTGCTGCAGGGAGCGACTTCTGTACTAAAAAAATATTGCCCTACTTTGGTATATAACTCACAATGTGTATTATTTTGGTATATAATTTTTTTTTGCCCACAATGCTTTTTTTGCCACAACATGACACTTCCATAACATGATTGCAAATCAAACCACCTCACCTTCCTCCTCCTCCGTCACCAAGCACCAACATAATTATCAAAAGAAATATAAAAACTTGGTCTAAGCATTATTATTATAATCAGAGGACGTACGGACACATAAATAAACAAAACAACTAGTACTATAAACAGAAACATAGGAAGATCATAATGTTTTTGATTACTGCTGATTCAATCTCATGAGAATTGCAGATCTAATATTGTCTTTACTTCTCATCCCATTAGGAACCTGAACAACAACATCTTGAACCATAATCTCATTAATACAAGATATACTAGCATGATGTACCTGAAATTCCAAATCCCTCAATGCACCCATTAATCTAGCACTTGGATAATTCACATTCTCTGATTGAACTCTCACCATAGCATCATTTCCAATAATCTTCACATCAATCTCATTACTACTCTTATTTTGTTTTTGGTCAACTACTGTTGAAGTCGTCGCTGTATCCATCATTTCCATCTTCACCTTCTTAGATTCTTTCTTTTGTTGCTTAATCTCTTCTATCTTTGCTTTCAGCTCGTTGATGTAAGTAACTGCATCTGATAACCATGAAGCTTTATCCATCCTTGACACATTTGGAACCACAGCTCTAAAGCATAGAATCTATGGTTTTGTTTCCCTCTCCTTTGTCTCTCTGCTTCCACGTGGTTTATTGGTGCTTCACGTCCCATTGTCGGTTTCCTCCCTCTCTAGCTTCTTCGGTTTTTGTCATACCCTAATTTTGTCCGGCTTAGGTCAAAACCCTAATTTTCCACAAAAAATAAATAAATTGAAGAATGAAGAGCATCATGCATTGCATTTTGGGTCCTAGAAGTCATTCCAAGGTCTTTAAAATCATTTTTAGGGTTGGAACGCACTTTTTAGGCAAACTAGGGTTTTAGGGTCAAAAAGGACATTTTGGTCATTTTTCGCAAAAAGATGATTTTCTCGCCAAAAATGCACATCCACAAAAAGTACATTTTTATTCTATCAAGGATAATTTTTGTACAATTTTTTAGAAAGAAAACCCTAGTCAAAAATAATTAAAATGTATTTTTTCATTTTTAGTGCATAGAAAAATAAAAAAAGGGACCATTAAATATTCCTCAATTCTTAAGTGACAATTTTTATTGTCATGGGTGACTAGAGGGAATATTTTGTGGTGCCCAAAAAATATGTGACACACTTTCAATAGTTGCATTCCCATTATTTCCCCTGCCTAAAAATTTCAAATTCAAACTCAAAGTAAGGAAGTGTCTTCAAATAAGACAAAAAGACCAAACAAACAAGTTTTTTTTGTTCCCCCTTGTCACCACAAATTCGCCCCCCCCTCTCTCTCTCTCTCCAAACCCTCCCACACTCTTCTATTTTGTAATCATTGCCCTATTTGGTAAATTACTTCACTCACTTACACTAGCCTATTCCTAAGAAAACACAAATTTCCCTCTTTGGTAACAATCCATCCCAAAAATGCCCTTAACCCTACCTCACATAAAATATCTCTTCTAAAATAAGAAAGTTTCATTTTTCTTTTCCTTTTTTTTCCTTCTTCATTTTCGCCCCCCTCTCTCCCTCACTCTCATTTTGTGCTTCTTCAATACCCTCAATCCATGTGATGATTAATCCTTGCCCTCCATTCAAAATCAAAGCTCAATCCTAGAGCACATTAAAAGCACAAAGACTAAATTACCCTTAGACCTAGTTTCATCCTATAAATACCCCCCTCATTCCCACACCTAAGGATCCTCTCTTTTTTGGCTTCTCATTTGATCCTTTAGCCTCTCATTCTCCTACACAAAACCCTAGCACACCAAAGCTCCTCCCTTCTCCTCTCTTCTCACGAAATCTCTCTCACTCCCTCACCCATTCTTCTTCAAAAATCAACCATCAAATCCTCCATTTCTTGTTAGATCACCATCATTCCTTCCATTCTCTTCAAGGTTGCATCATCAAATTGCTAAAAGCTAGCAATTTTTGAGCTTTTAATCTCCTTCTTCATTTCTTTGTAGTTTTGAGGTACTTCTTGAAGCTTTGCACCTTATATTTAATTTTCTTGCATAATCTCTCCTCTACTCCAAACTCCTTCTTGATTGTTTGTTTGCTTTGAGGATCCATTTCAAACATTTTGACAAAGACTTAGGGAGCTTTGGGTGTTTGAGATGGGTCCTTGGCCTTGAAGGAGTTATTCTTCTACTTGAATAATTTCCCTTGCATCTTTACATATTTTGCACTAGATTTCATAAATAAAATTGTTGTTTATGGGCTTTAGCATTTCGCATATCATAAAAATTTAGGGTTTAGTCATGTGCTTTGTTCTACATGTTGATTGTGAATCTTGACATGAAATAATTTGATGATTTGGGCATGTTGTGGTTTCGGCCTTAGAGGTCTATTTTGTGCCTATTTTTGTGCTTGAAATGGTTGTTTGATCTTGTGTAAATGAATGCAATTGTGTCAATGTGTTTTTTTTTATTTTTAACCACTCACTTACTTTTTACTTTACCATTCATTAACTTTTTACCAAAACATAAAAATATTTTACTACTTTGGTTTTAACCACTCACTTACTTTTTACTTTACCATTCATTAACTTTTTACCAAAACATAAAATATTTTACTACTTTGGTTTTAACCACTCACTTACTTTTTACTTTACCATTCATTAACTTTTTACCAAAACATAAAAATATTTTACTACTTTGGTTTTAACCACTCACTTACTTTTTACTTTACCATTCATTAACTTTTTACTAAAACATAAAAAGATTTTACCACTTCCCATTTACCTCATGCATTTTTACTTTACCATCTCATTAAATAATTACCATTCACTTCATGCATTTTTACTTTACTTTTCACTAACTTCTTACTTAAAGTTTTACAACTTATCAACTTGCAAAAATACCCAAAACATTTTCATATTCATGCATCTTCATTCATACTTAGTTTATGTGACACTCTCATGCATCATCATATGCTTATATTTCTTGCATCCTCCTATGCATCCTTGTATGCCATCCATTCATAAATAAAGTGCTATGCATCCATTCCTTGTACACTCATGCACCTACATGCTTGCCTAATCATGCATCCTTGCTTACATATTCAATCATTTAACTTAGAATACTCTATGTTTACAATCAATTGTATTCACTTGTTCTTGATGCCATGTAAATGTCTTTACTTGATTGTGTGCCCTCCTCTCCACTTGTATCACCTCCTAATGGAGACGTAAGTCTACATGCATGTTGTAGCATAGAGCCATTAGGTTAAATACAATCCTTCTTGCACACACACAATTACTTTGAGAACTTTGTTTTGCATCTTTAATAATTGAATCCATTGATTGTATGGGCATGTTTAATCTTGGTTAATGAATGATATGTTCATGTTTGCTTGAGTATTATTCATTCATTTGCATTTGGTTATGGATTTAGAATTGACTTGAAATGTTCTACTCCTTTTCTATAACTCATTTCCTAAAATCATTTCAAAACAAAAAGAAACTTTTACTTTCAAAACAAAAATAAATCAATCGTCATTAAACACCAATCGCGCCGTTGCCGATTAGGTTGTTAATGATGATGTTGTTTTCAAAAGGAGTTAGTAGCGAGACCATTCTAACCGTTGTTGTTCGGTCTTCGCAAAAGCTCTATCCCATTTTCAAAAACTTATTCGTTTCTCAAAAATAAACCAATCGTCATTAAGCACCAATCGCGCCGTTGCCGATTAGGTCGTTAATGATGATGTTGTTTTCAAAAGGAGTTAGTGGCGAGACCATTCTAACCGTTGTTGTTCGGTCTTCGCAAAAGCTCAATCCTTTTTCAAAACCAAAAGCCGAGAACTACGTAGCTTTGAATTCTCCATCGCACCGGGAGATACGTAGGAGCGGGGTCCTGTCCCGTCAAGCACACTCTTAAAAAATCTTTGTTTTGTCCTGATTTTCAAAGATAACCCGAGAACTACGTAGCTTTGAATTCTCCATCGCACCGGGAGATACGTAGGAGCGGGGTCCTGTTCCGTCAAGCACACTCTTAAAAAAATCTTTGTTTTGTCCTGATTTTCAAAGATAACCCGAGAACTACGTAGCTTTGAATTCTCCATCGCACCGGGAGATACGTAGGAGCGGGGTCCTGTCCCGTCAAGCACACTCTTAAAAAATCTTTGTTTTGTCCTGATTTTCAAAGATAACCAAAAATATTCTTCTTCCCTCCTGTTTTCAATAAAACAAACCTTAAAGAAAAGAAAAGAAAAGAAGTAGAATAAATTGCTTTCAAACTCAAACTTTTGTCTAAACCACACATCAAGTTAATGGTTCCCTTTCGGTAGAAAGGAGGTGCGGGGTGCTAATACCTTCCCCGTACCTAACCGACCCCCGAACCTACATCTCTGCGTTTCCAAAAGACCATCCGCCTTGTTTAAAATACATTTTTTCAATTTTTTGGTCTTAAAATTAAAATATTGGTGGCGGCTCCAAACTTTTTCCACGTTGTCAAACGAAAAGTCCCAAACCGGATTTTTCGGGCGCAACAGTTCTTTACCTTTTTTCTCAAACAAATCGTTTACTTTTGTTCTTGATTTTATTGTTGTTGGTAACATTGGACAATCAGAATCTGAATGTTCAGAATCCACATACCATGTTGTTTTTTTATTAAAAGCTTTTTGTTGTTGTTGGTGTTGTTGTTCCTCCTCGTTGATGCCCATGTCGGAGAAGGAAATATTGTGGTCAAAGATTTCGGTGTTGTTAAGGTTTAGGTCGAGATCTGAGGATGGTGATGAGGATATTAAAGTGGGGGGAGGTGCGAAAATTGATTTCGCATAGTGTACGAGGTTCCGATTTTGTTGGATGTTATCATAGGAACTGTTCTGTACCGTATCTCTGGACCTGTACCCGATCTTAGACACAAGGTCCGATCCGAGATAGTTGGTAGGGGTTGGTCTTGATCAACCGAGCTCCGCTTTCGATCCGGGGCAGGTGGTACCTGCGAAGACACTCCGATGCTCAAGTCAGCTAGAGAGCTAATTAGAGGTAAAGAGTAGGAAAGAGTGTGTACCTTTGGCATTGTATCAATGCTTTATTTATAGGGTTTGATGGTGTTTGACCTGATGGATCAAGACCGTCCGATCTTGCAATGCGATCTCCACCATTGGTTGATGGATCTGCATTTGGTGTTGGGCCTTAGTAATAAAGGCCCAATCCGTAACAGTTGCCCCCCAAGTCGGGTCGTCTTGGGGCGAGCTAGACTTGATGCCTTATCTGGACTTCATGAGAGTTTTTGAATTTGAGGTCGGACCTTCGTGGCGACCTTCTTCAAGGCTGGGCTCATAGCTACAAAGGGGTCTGCCCCCAGCCTCGCAGTGCTCGAGATACTGGTCTTGTCAAAGATCTTCGAGGCCGGGCTTATACCGGCGAGGGTGTCTGCCACCAGCCTCGGAGTGCCCGAGATACGGGTCTTGTCAAAGATCTTCGAGGCCGGGCTTATACCAGCGAGGGTGTCTGCCACCAGCCTCGGCAATGTTAAAAACGTGACCACCTGAGAGACTCGAGGTGTCAATTTAAAGTCGCATTCAGGGCAGTTTACCAGGACTCGGCCCAGATCGAACTCGCCCTTCGGGGCAATGGCAACCTCGGCCAATTAAGACGTGACCACCTGAGTGACTCGAGGTGTCGGTTTAAAGTCGCCTTCAGGGTAGTTTACCAGGACTCGGCCCAGATCGAACTCGTCCTTCAGGGGTATGGCAACCTCGGCCATTTAAAACGTGATCACCTGAGGGACTCGAGGTGTCAATTTAAAGTCGGAGGATCTCAGTGAGCGAAAGCGCCGACGTTCCTGCCTCGGGGAATTTTCCCGCTTTCTAGAACGTCGCCTCGGAGAAGAGGAAGCCAAAGATGAGCCGGGCCGAGGGGAACCCTCGGATCAGTAGGAATCATCAAGAGTTTCGATCCTAGGCGGAGTTCCGGTCTTAACGCGAAACTTTAAGGCGATCGTTCGACCGATCCCAAATCCTTCCCTTCAACCTCGGAATTCACTTCTACTAAGCAATAAATGTGAGGAAAATTGTAGTCGACCCATATATATAAGATGGTTAAACATTTACAAAGTCGGATTACATCACGCCCGTAGGCTCATTCCGAGACCTAGGAGAAACGTGGCCTTCCTGCGTTAATCCCTTCTTCATGATCGATATACTTCTGAGATCACTGGAGGAACTCGGCAAGCGACTCAACTTGGTTGACCCCGACGTCTATCTGAAATAGACTTCCTTCACGAAGGCCAGCCTCCATGAAGAAAAGACGGAAGGAGTCGTCGAGGTTCCGAACTTGAGCAGCTTCTCTGTTGAATCTCTCTATATAGTCCCGGAGGAACTCATTTTCTCCTTGCCGAATTGCCTCCAATACCTTCCGAGATTTAGGCTTCATCTTCGAGTGGGCGAAGTGTGCAGAAAAGAGCTTGGCTAACTGATCCCAAGAGGAGATCGTATTCGACTTAAGAGCCCTGAACCATTCCAGAGCCGCCTTCTCTAGAGTAAGGGGAAAGGTTCGACACTTCATCTCCTCTGGAACGTTACGGTATTGCATAACCGTGTCAAAGTAGTCGAGGTGGCGGTCCGGATCGCCAGTCCCATCATGCATTTTCAAACCTTCAGGGGGGTTCTCCAGGTGCTTTGGCACCGGGAAGTAGTCGATTTTCGCTGTGAAAGGTCCTTTACGCTTTGCCGACCTCTCAAGGGGTGGAGACCTCGGTAGCCATACTTGCCGGGGGATCCCCGCGAGCTAGGGCGCTGACGTTTCTGCCTCGGAGACCTTTTCAAATTTCCGGTACGTCGCCTCGGAGAAGAAGAAAACAAGAACGAGCTAGGCCGAGGGGAACCCTCAGGACCATAGGAATCATCAGTGGTCCGACTTGGGGGAGTCGCTGACCCTCGCCCTCCTCTACACCGAGGTGGAGTGCGGTGATGGTATCTCCTCCAAGCCGGAGATTGGTGGCGGACGCGGCCATGAGTCGTTCCACTTGAAGAGTTGCGCAGAGAGGAACTCCGATCCGGGATGTTACGAGCCCGGATCTCAGCAATCTGAGCTTCTAACTGGGTGTAGCGTTGTCTTTCCTGTTGGTCGGCCTCGGCTTGCCGATTTAGGAACAGGACGAGCTGTTGAACAGCATCGACCGGTACCTGGACGGTCGAAGGGGGAGGCTGAAGCCGGTTCCGAGATGGGCTCCCATGAACCATAGCCGTAGCCGAGCTTCGAGCATGCACCGGGCTAAGGGGTAAGATGACCGCCACTCCTTCCGAAGTCACCTGCTGCAGGACCGGCCCTTCACCGACATTCAGGACAGTCAATCAAGGAGATGGGAGAGGAACTAGAGTACAAGATCCTCCCACTGTGGTCGCCAATGTTCTATACCGTATCTCTGGACCTGTACCCGATCTTAGACACAAGGTCCGATCCGAGATAGTTGGTAGGGGTTGGTCTTGATCAACCGAGCTCCGCTTCCGATCCGGGGCAGGTGGTACCTGCGAAGACACTCCGATGCTCAAGTCAGCTAGAGAGCTAATTAGAGGTAAAGAGTAGGAAAGAGTGTGTACCTTTGGCATTGTATCAATGCTTTATTTATAGGGTTTGATGGTGTTTGACCTGATGGATCAAGACCGTCCGATCTTGCAATGTGATCTCCACCATTGGTTGATGGATCTGCATTTGGTGTTGGGCCTTAGTAATAAAGGCCCAATCCGTAACAGGAACCCATTTCGATTACGCCGTTGGTTGTCGGGATACAAATTAAGGTTTGTATTCCGTGCACGTGTGCTTCGTTGGATCTCTCACAATTATAAAATTGAAGCTCATCTTTGCTGTTCAGCCAAAGAACTGAGCCTAAAGCAAAGGCTTTCCCAGGTAAGGAAGTTAAAGAAGAAACATTGTTGCTAACAGAAAGCTTTCGTGTCAACGACATCACATAGAACCACTCAGCATCGCCATCGCCGTTTACACACGTGTCGTGATCGTTGATATTGAAGTTCTTGGAAATGGGGGTGGTATTAGTAATAGTAGGGAGTGTATTAATGGATGTAGAGCTAGTATCTTTGGAGCCTTGGATATGGCCTTCAGAAAAGGATAAGAAAAGGTTATCTTTTTCATCTTTTGTGGTTTGCCAGAAAATGGCATAAACCCACCAATCGGGTTGGTTTTGGAGTAAAAGTTGAAACTTTTGTTGAAGGGATGGCTTTGGTGTTAGTGGGGAGAGGTTTTCTTGGGGTGGAGAGAGAAGAGAAGAGGATGAAGAAGGAGAGATGATTAAATTTTCCATTGAGTGAAGCAAAGGAGAAGAAGCAAGAGTAATGATGAGCTTGGAAGAGAGTTGGGAGAGAAGGGAACATGGGGTGAGATTTATAATAGAAAAGAAAAAAGAAATAAATAAAAGGAGTAGTTTAATGTTGTATGGATGGAATGGGATCCTCTTCCGTTTCTTGATGGTTCCAGTTGGAGAGAGAAATACACAATGAATAAAATATTATTATTTTATTCATTGTGTCTTTCTTTCTCCTACTGGAAGCATCCTAGTAAATGGAGAGGATCTGAACCCTGTACGGATGGACAGTCTGTTCGGTCGACCTCCTCGAACTCTAGAACAACCTCGTCATAATCCTCCTCATCACTTGAAAGCCGATCATTCATGGTCACCTCGATAGGCTAGGATGTGCAAGACTTGGTGGTCTCTGATGAAGTGGACCCTGAAGATGATTTTGTGAATCCAGAAGAGCTTTCGCCTCGGATGACTCGCTTGAAGACTCGACATCATCATGTTGGTCGTTTTGAATTGGGATGATATCTTCAGACATTCTGGGTACCGGTTTAAAATACAGAGTATCGAGCCATGTGGTTCTCTTGATCCTAGCCAGTTTAAACCTACAGGACAGACGCACAAAGTCAGGACACGTCTGTAGATAGAGGGGGCGACAAGGTCGACCCGGTCCTGACATAACCCCCTCCCGAAAATATTTAAATCGGGTTGGGAGCGCGTGCCTGGATCCAACAGACCACAGCTCACCAACTTGTCCATGCGCTCGATGCACCCCAAGAACACCTGGCACCTATAAATACCAGCTCATCAGTTGGGTCAGGTACACATTCACTCTCACTACTTCACTATTGACTTCCTCTAGCTAACTTGAGTGTTAGAGTGCCATTGCAGGTACCACCCCCGACTTAGACTCTGAATCCCGACTTCCGCAGAAGCCTTACCAACTATTCAAGGTCGGACCACCCGGGCTCGAGTAAGGTACAATTCAAATATAAAAAATAAAAAAATAGTACATTAGCAACCTACATGCACCTTTTCCTATTTATAAGAAATAATATATATTTATTGTTGTCAAAAGAAAAAAGAAAAAATATTTATAATAGATTCAATTTGTTCACCACGGGCCTTGCTTTCTTCGATTGGCAAGATATTGGTGTTTTTTCTTTGTTGGCTTGTATTCGATCTAGGGATGGCAAAACGGGTCGGTCCGCCCCGCCACACCGTGAACTCGCCAAAAAATAGGCGGGGTGGGTCGGCCCGCCAAAAGATATTGGGTTGAGAACTTGAGTCCGCCCCGCCCCTTGGCGGGCTAGCCCGCCATCAAAATTAACAAATAAAAAATATATTTAAAGCATACTTTTTAGGCATAAAATAGGCGGGTTAGCCCGCCCAAACCAGCCAAAAAACATTAAAAAATATTTTGAAATAGATAAAAACAAGGAAAAAAAAAAAAAAAAATAAAGTTGGCGGGCCGGTCCGCCTCGCCTCGCTTGTGGCCCGCTGAATTGGTGGGTTAGGCGGGGCGAGCCGCAACGGGTTGACGGGGTGAAATCACCAACCCAACCTGCCATTTTTTGGCAGGCTAGCGGGCCGTGCCGGCGGGCTAAGCCCGTTTTGCCATCCCTAATTCGATCATACAGTTTCTTAGTTTTATGATTTGGGTTTTAATAAGGGCTATCTATTTTTTTTTCAATTTAGTCCCCAACATTTAGAAACGTGTATCAATTTAGTCTTTCCGTCAAACACTCTTAGTTAACAGTGTTGACAGAGCTGACTTGGCAGTTAAGTGCCAACGTGGCAAATGTCAGGGACCAAATTGAAATACACAAAAAAAAATCCACGTCAAATATTAAGTTAACGTGACAAATGTTAAGGACCAAATTGACACACATTTGTAAATGTTGGGAACTATATTAAAATATTTGAAAAGTCAGGGACCAAGTTGAACTTTTCTGAAAAGTCAAGGACTAAATATAGTGTATAACCCCTCGTTTTATTGGTGCCACATAATCTATCTATCTATATCTATATATCTATGTAAAGTAAACCCCAATGGAGCCTCCGCAATGATTCTCATGATTTTATCTATTATAATATTTATTTAAAATTTACACATAAAAAAGACTTTAATTCTAATGAAAGCACATAATTGCCACTAACTTATTAAATGAATCTCTTAGTGGACTATAAATTAACTATTTTTATATTTATATGAAAATAATATTTTCTTATGAAAATATAAAAGTTGATAATAACGATTAACAATATTTTTAAGTATAATATAATACAATATTGTTTTACAAGATAATATAATTAACTGTCCAAAAATATAATATATTATAGTATAATATAATATAATATAATCACATTTTAAAGATTACTAAAATAGCATATAACGTTGAAATCAACACCTTTTTAACCAATATTAATATATTTTTTCAGACAACAATATTAATATCTACTATAGATTTATACCAACTATAGATTTATACCAATACACCACCAATGAAAATACCAATTTAGACATTTGTAATGTTGACACCTCATTTTTTGAGGGGTAAACAAGTAAATTACATCTATTTCATCATTTATGTTTCCCTCTCTTTTTATCTCTCTTTTAAATTTGAATTCCAATATTCCATCTATTCCTATTTTCCCTCACTTTTGTTTTTATTTTCTCTCTCTTTCATTCATTTCCCCCACTCACATCTCGCGTCTCTCTGCTCCCCCGCTCCCTCTCTGCATCTAACTCTCTCCCCTCTCACATCTTCCTTTTCATTTTGCTTTTTCCCTTCTTCTTCCACCGTAACTTCTCCCCCCCCCCTTCTTCTTCTTTCTTCCATTCAAACCATCCTTTATTCTCATCTCATCTCTCTCGATCTCTCTTCTTTCTCTCATCCCTCAAAAAAAATCACCAAACTCTCTTTCGCAGCACCTCTTTATGTCTCTCCCTAGCAACCTCTCACGCTCCCTCCCTTTTAACAAGAAACGATTTCCTCTGCTCTAAAATCGTTTAACATCGTTTTCCTCAACCTCATCATTTGAATTCGATTTCCTCAGCTTTAAACGCCTCTCTCTCTCTCTCTCTCTTAACCATCTCTCTTCCTTCTCAGTTCACCATCTTTCTTGATTTCTTAGTTTGCTGAAATCGCACCAAGCAAAAACCTAAACCCATATTCTTCCTCTACTCTTTTTCATCTCGCCGGGAGAACCAGAAGAACCACCAACAGTTAAGGCATTTCCTTCATCTTCCTCAGTTCTACTTCTTCAATAAATCTGAAGCATATCTATTCTGTTTGTGTTTTGGTTTCTGATTTATCATTTTTATTGTGTTTTGCTGTTTGTAGGTTTTCTGATATCCTCTCACTGAAGGTAATTTCAACCATCAATTGGGTTTCTTTTCTTGTGTTTTGGTATTGTCATGTTTTGTTATTCTTAGGTTTAGGAGTTTTGGTGTTCTCATGTTTTTCTGATTTATCACTTTTAGATTGTTTTCCTCTGCCTTTCCTGATATTGATCTTATGTTTCCTTTTAGAGTTCCTATGATTGGAATGAGTTTTCTAGGCTGATTATCGATCTCTTATTTTAAGGAAAGTTGCTAAAAATACTAAATTAGCTAATCTGTTTGAGTACAAAGATAATATTTCTAAGAGGCTTAGGAGAACAACAATACAATAGGTCTTTTCTTTGACAAATAAACCATTTGATTTATTGTTTACAAAGCTGATCTGTTAGTGTTTTCAATATAAGAGTAATTTAACTACATAACTGAACTCAATAATAAATTGGTTGCCTCATGTTTGAGTTTGAAAACTCAAATGACAATTAATATAGTCAATCATATATTCAGTTTGCAATACATTTTTTCATCACGACCTTCCTATTTTTGAATTACTTTTGTTCGCATTTTTCATCCCTTTCCATTTATTTCTAGTAATAGTATAGTCTTCTTTTGCAAGGGCACGGTGGCGGCAAGAAAAGGCTCGATAGCGGAGATGGGGAGCGGCAACAGGGAGAGGGACGGGGAGCGACAACAGGGAGCGGCGTTAACTCAGTTAGAATTGATGATGTTAGTTTCCAGTTTGTTTATATTATTTGAGAATATCTCATTTACACTTTCAAAAACAACAATACTTAAGTTCATCTATCTTCTTTTAGAGTTTAGTCTGCTTCCAATTATCAATGTACCCGTGCTCAGTTTCTTCTCAGGTTCGAAATCAATTTTATTATTTAATTTTGCTTTCATGAACATCCTCATTTGAAAGTTAATTCTTCATTTTTGTTTAACTCAAGTTTTGGATGCCTATTTTTGTTGGTCTATTGCCCTTTAATCTCTCACTTCTCACAAATTCGATTTGCCACTATTCCTCTGATTTTTGGTTTTGTTTTGCTGTTATTAGGTTCGTTTTTGTTGAAGACGCAAGTTTGAGCAGAATCAAGAAGAATCACTGTGGAGGGAAAAGAGTGGGTTTCCTGATTGAAATTGTTAATTGTTTATCTGCATTTCATTGTTTGCTGATTGATACATTCCAAAAAGGGGCTTTGGATTGTAAAATAAGTTTGATAAAACTAATTTTCTTTTGTTTCACAATGTAGAATGTTGATTGTTGCTATATGCTTTTATAGATGCTTTTATGATTTTGATATTATAGACTACTGAGCACTGCTAAAGCTATTGATCTCTGTTTGTTGCTGAGAGTAGTTATAGAAACTAATGTGATTTTTGTTTTCATTGAAACTTGAAACATGGCTCTTTTATTTTTCTTGGAAATTTCACATATTTTGGTAGACTATCATTAGCTTCACTTCTTTCAATTTTCAGCATCATGAGAGATATCTTCTATAGACCAAAGATTTAATATTGAAGCTACATGTCTCTTTTATTTTGCTTGGGAATTTCACATATTTTGGTAGACTATGATTAGCTTCACTTCTTTCAATTTTCAGCATCATGAGAGATATCTTATATAGACCAAAGATTTTTGCTTTACTATTTTTCATGTCTCCTTGAATTTGTAGATTTCCTCTTGAAATGAAAAAGTGCCTGGAATTGACAAGAAGGTAAGTATGAATTTTGGTTATACTGACTTTTTATTCTTTTGAGTTTTGGTTATACTGAATTTTGGTTATATAAACATGATGTATATAAAACTTAACTTAACTATTGTTCATATTCCAAATTTTGTACTAGAAGCTCTCTAGTTGGATGTTTTGATTTTAGTGATTGATGTCTTAACAGAAAAATTCTTTTTAACTTTTTGTACTCCCCTTTTTGCATTTGAAATTTGGTGTTGGGAGTTCAGAAAGATATACGGATCTATTTGCTCTTAAGCAATTTTATTGTAATTTTGGCTTTCAACCAAGTTAGTCAGTTTTATATGGTTGAACCACCTTGAAAGTTTGATATGTCAATGAATCTTTTGTGTTTAGCAATGCCTTGATATTACTATAAATTTGATCACTCATTTGAACCAACTAATGAAACCACCTTGAATACAATGTCTTGATTTTCAGAATTTCCAAAATTCTCATTGGATCATATATACCTGTTATTGTAATATTCACATTTTCCACGAGACAGATTCCTGACATATATATATATATATATATATATATATATATATATATGATTAAACTTGAATTGCGAACCAACCTGAATACCATGTCTTCATATTAACTATTATACATGTCCTTATTGGCCATGGAGCCTAAATTACTCAAATGCTGCAACAAATTTGTTTCCAAAGGGGCAATAGAAAATCAATAAAATACCGGTCATTTACTTATATACTTATTGATGGGATCAAAATTAACCATGTCAATGTTTTTTTTTTTAGTATGTTGTCAAAAAAAAAATTATTTTTTTAGTATGGTCTACACATACACACAAGTTCCATCAATTATTCTATATTAAGTATATAACTAAACCTATTAGAAATTTTGACTTTGCGTAGAAATCTAATTAAATATCAATTCCAATGCGTCCTAAAGCATTTGGTAATTACTCTTGCGTAGATGTGTATCTATTTTTTCTAATTAGACTAAACCATTTTGAAGACACAGTTCACTTGACAACAACGTTGAATATGATTGCAACCTTATTTCGACTTACCGAAACAAGCAACCTGAATATCAAAAATAAATTAATACTTGTTATTGATAGTCCACCTGAACGTCTATTCGTGAAGGGTGTAAAGAAAGGCTGGCGGTTTGAGAGTTTCAAGTAGATATCTAAATGTAGTTTCCTATTAAATAGTTTTTTTTGTAACTTTTAAATTTTTCCTACGACAACAAAACTATTTCCTAATTTAGTTGTTCTTAAGGCATCAAATGAAATCTAAACATCATCACACGGTTAAGTTTTTTATCATTTAAATTTTATCATCACTATCTCCAACTCATACTATCATATGTCATCCGTTTTATTTGCGATCTCCATTTTTAATTACACATTCATTTACCTTTTTTTAATTATACCACCGAGCTTTCAAACATCTTGAATATTCTGTCAAAAGTAAAATTGCGTCATGATATTGCATTGTTATCAATTATTTTTTGAAATAAAATACATAAAATAAGACTAAATATACAGAAATTAAAAACTAAATACACAATCAGTTTTTTATTTGTAACTAGGGTTAAGCCCGTGCATTGCACGAGTTTGTTTAAAAATGTTTTTTTGGGTACATTGGTTTGTTTAAAATGTTTTATTTATAAGCTATCACAATATTGTTTATTTTTATTATATATTGTTTAAAAAAATTTGTATGTAATTTGTTGAATGTTGTCTAATGGTTTGTTTAAAAAAGCCAATGAAGTATTTATTTAAACCGGTGCAACCCACGTGTTGTTCTAATATTTTTATTTAGTTTTATTGAGTTTATTCATAATATATACAAATTATTATTATTATAAATCTTGTATATATACAATGTTAATATAAATATGTTTAATATTTTATATCAAAATTATCTATTTTAGGCAATATTCTTATATAAAGTATGTGTTTTTTTGGTATAAACAATTGTTAATACTTTTTATCTAATTCATTTTTTTTGAAATAATTTTAAAAAACGAAATAATTTTTACAAAGTTCATTAAATACTTTGAAAGAATAAATTTGAGATTTAATACAAAGATGAATTATAAAATTGAGGAGCATCCTAGGGGATCCATTAGAGCTTTCTTTACAAAAAATCTAAGCTGGGGTTTAAAAGTTTCATAACAAAATTTAATTCAGATAAATATTATTATTTTATGAATTAGTAGACCTTTGAAATTCTTGTATGCGTTGTGTAACACCCTAATATTTCAACCGTAGAAGGAATACTAAAATGCACTTTAAAGCATACATCAGAGGTAAATTCCTGTCTTTAGATGTTGAACAAAACTAAACTTGATAAAAATTCATCAAGCGATCCCTTGTATTTATTAACTTCAAATAAAAGTACGGCTGAACATAAAAACCACATATTAATAAACCTTCTCTCATCCTAATGTTCAATATCCAATACAGAAATAGCGGAAACGATTTATAACTTCTAATACCAATACAAGTCATAATATCAAAATTTCAAAGAAAACAAGGGAAGCAACATAAACACTAAACTAGATCCTCAGCAATCTCCAAGACTTCCATATGGTGCACCGGCTAACTGTGCTCCTAGCTTGCTATTGGCATTCCATGTTTCTCTGAAAAACAACAATATTTGAAGGGTGAGATAAACATTATCTCAGTGAGTCCTACCGAGACCCCTTACTAACACTAACGATTCATTATGCATCTTTTAACTCGTAGCCCTAATAAGCGACTACGTGAAACCTCTTCTAACATAGCATATAATTATGCTTCTATTGTCCGTAGTCCAATAAGATATATAACTACGTACAATCCTCTTTTTGCTTAGCATATCACCGTGAATGATTGTCTATAATCCCGGTGAATCCAATCCGCTTACCATAAACTGCGGGCAAACCTCAAGGGGCCTAGGTTCATAGGGCTCATGACTTCCTCTCCCCTAGTACGCTAACCTCAATAGGGTCGTCACCCTAGACCCCAATTTATATAATATATATATATATATATATATATATATATATATATATAACCTTAACCTCAACCTCAACCTCAATATACTTTTAGTCCTTCTAAACTTTTATCATGTCATTACCTCACTCGTTATTAGTAACGGTACATTGTAATTTGGCTAACTTAAAAACTTCATAAATCACATCTCAAACATAAGCATTTATGACGAATTACAGTTCTTTTGACATTGCATAAGGTTGGGGACGGTATTAGGATGGGTTTAAAATCAATTATGAAGGCTTTGGACACAAGTTGAAAATTGAAACAAAAGCCTACGCGCAACCCGTGCTGAAAGAAATGAGACTTTTGCAGACAGGTAACCCAGCTTCATGACATTTCAAAAGGTTGCCCCGAGGAGCAAGGTACCTGAATTAGACTCGAGACTATCCAAAGGATTTATCTAAATTGTGATATAAGTTGGGTTTAGCCTGAATTACAAAGTAGGGTAACTACTAGACGTTAACTCGGAAACTGAGAAACTTGGTTGAACATGATTTGGGGTTTAACTGTGTCGGTTACTCATAAACAGATCTCCGAACACTAGACTCTTATTGCCTAAAGATTTTGTTAGATTGTAAATTTCTGGACGACCATTAAAGGTTTACGGCGCAATACCACGTTCGCTTCGGCTTCAAAAATTGAACGGTCGCCCACAGGTTCATCGAACCATCACTACAAAAAAAAGCTTATTAGCGAGGGAATTAGCGAGAGAATTTTTAGTCCCTCGCTAATTCTGTCAGCTTTTAGATGATAGGACTTCGTGCAGGTGTTTAGTGACGGAATTGTCAGTCCCTCGCTAATTTTAGACAGCTTTTAGATGATAGGACTTCGTGCAGGTGTTTAGCGATGGAATTGTCAGTCCCTCGCTAATTCACTCGCTAATTTCTGACAGCTTTTAGATGATAGGACTTCGTGCAGGTGTTTAGCGACGGAATTGTCAGTCCCTCGCTAATTCCCTCAGCTTATTTATCCTCTCACAAGCCACTCTTCTCTCCTACTCTCCTCACACTCTTCTCTCTTCTTCTCTCATCACACTCTTCTTCTCTCTTCACTCTTCCACCACCACACCACCACCTCCTCTCACACTCTTCTTCTCTCTTCACTCTTCCACCACCACACCAACACCACCACCTCCTTACACTCTTCTCTCACCCTATTTTCTCTGTCTACCCTAATACCCTTCACCACCACCACCACCACCACCACACCACCACCACCACCACTCGTTTCTCTCTCTCTCTCTCTCTCTCTCTCTCTCTCTCTCTCTCTCTCTCTCTCTCTCTCTTTCTCTCCTTCTCCCTTACTATTCTCCTTCTCTCTCTACCATAATACCTTTCACCACCACCATCACCACAACCACGACCACCAACACCACCACATAGCTCATCTCTCTCTCTCTCTCTCTCTCTCTCTCTCTCTCTCTCTCTCTCTCTCTCTCTCCTTCTCTCTCTACCCTAATACCCTTCCCCACCACCACCACCACCACACCATAATAATAATAATAATAATAATAATAATAATAACTATATAAAAAAATAGGTTAATATAAAAAACGTGGCTGTCAGAGTTAGCGACGGAATATTCCCTCGCTAATTAGCGAGAGAATTAGCGACGGAATATTCCCTCGCTAATTAGCGAGGGATTCAAATTCCCTCGCTAATTACCACTAGCGAGGAGCAGTTTAGCGAGGGACTGATTCCGTCGCTAATTCCCTCGCTAATGGGCAATTTTTTTGTAGTGCATCACGGATGCCCATCTATTGTTCCGAAATGTCATCTAGAGCCCTCTACTTCTACTGTGCATTCTGATAAAACGAGAAGGCTAGGAATCCTATTGTTTAGGGTTTCGGACATTATCGGGGCCGAGGCAACCAATCGTCATCATTCTCAGTAATTCGCATAAAACATTGAGCGGATCCTGACCCAATACTTCACATAATATAATGAAAGGCTCTGACATTTAATTGTCTAAGTCCCTAGCTGACTCGATCTAATTAACCTCTTGACCGTAAGGTCACTAAGCCCGACTAGGTCGAACTGCTCTGATACCAAAATGTAACACCCTAATATTTCTAACAAGTAGAAATACTAAAGTGCACAGCTTAGTATACATCAGAGTAAAATTCCTGTATTTGGATATTGAACAAAATTAAAAACTTGATATAACTCATCAAGTGATCAATCATATTCCCTAATATTCAATATCAAAAACAGCAATAGCGGAAACGATTTACAACTTCTAATACGTGTACAAGTCATAATATCGAAATTACATTAAAACTTGGGAATAACATAAGTGATAAACTAAGACTCCTCGATCTTCATGGACTTCATCATGTGCACTGTCTCACTATTCTTCTTCCTAAAATTCTGGAATTGTTCTCGTGAGTGTGTGTGTTGTGTTTCAGTTTTAATGAGCTGAAGTTTAAAATGAGGCAAAAAGACCATACTACCCCTTGCTCACTAATTCTCACTTAAACCCATTTTTAACCACTCACCCACACAATAACTCATACAATTAAATACCTAATGTATATTAATTATATAGCTGAGCAATTAAATATTTCTTTCACGACAACATTATATCGCGACTCGATTTATCATTTTAATCAAATAATAAATCGTTAGTTAATTTCATAAAACGAAATTAATCGAAAATAGGGATGTTACACTAATACGCTTCACCTCCACCACCACCACGATCACGACCACCACATAGCTCGTTTCTCTCTCTCTCTCTCTCTCTCTCTCTCTCTCTCTCTCTCTCTCTCTCTCTCTCTCTCTCTTTCTCCCTTACTCTTCTCCATCTCTCTCTACCCTAATACCCTTCACCACCACCACCACCACCACCACATAATAATAATAATAATAATAATAATAACTATATAAAAATAAGATTTAAAATAATTAAAATAGTACCTTATACAAGCCATTCGGATTGGGACACGTGACTGTTAGACTTAGCGACCGAATTTGAATCGCTAATTAGCAAGGGAATTAGCGACGGAATATTCCCTCGCTAATTAGCGAGGGATTCAAATTTCCCTCGCTAATCCCATTAGCAAGGGACTGATTCCCTCGCTAATGGACATTAGCGATGCATTTGGGGCATTTAGCGAGGAAATATCCCTCGCTAATGAGTAATTTTTTTGTAGTGTTGGCTAAATAATATTATATTGGTTTAAAAATTAATATTGACATTTTAATAGAACAAAAGGAAACTCATGCATTTATACTTCTAAGATGAAAAGTCATTTCATTAAGTCATTCCATTAAAACTTAGTACACTTGGCATTCAAAGGAGAAGCTAAATTTCTCAAGTCTCATTTACAATATATATAGATGACAAATGGCAAATAGGAAAAACCCAGAGCGTGGGGTTCAGCGGTTGGGGCTGAACCTCCCTTAACCAAGGGTCGGGGGTTCGATCTCCGCCTTGGGTACGGAGCAACGTTAAAACTCTGGGCCAGCTGTCCTGCCCCTCGAGGCACCTTGTAACACCCCGGTATTGTTTATTTGTTAAAAATACCCAAGTGCACATTAATCACACATCAGAGATAATATTTCCTGCTCAGACACTGAATACCACTATAAAATTTTTGCTGAAATATAACGTAACCGTCTTATACAAAAATAAGACCATACGGTACTCAGACCATAAACTGTCAGCAACTATGGTAGTCATAGTCATACGAGAAAGCGGAATGAAAGATAAACATAACACTAATGCCATAGTGCTATGATACATGGACAACAAAAGGAAAATAAACTTAAACATAAAGCTAAGTCATCATTCATCTCCCGGGGCCACCTACTCGTGCCTCTGAGGTTTCTTCTGTCCCTGTTTATCTGTAAAACAACAACATATAAACAGTGAGATACAATCTCAGTGAGTTCTACCGAGACCCCTATCTACGCTCTCGGTTTAATTAAGAATTCTTTTTAACTTACACGACACCGCCTGTGCGAACGCTAAAACCCGGTGAACGTGTTATAATCCAGTACGACACCGACTGCGCGAACGCTAACCCCGGTATATCGCACAACAAACTTTAACATAACACCGCCTGCGCGAACGCTGAAACCCGGTGAACCCCCTTACCAATAGTACTTTCCTTAATGGCACAGGGCCTAGGATAAGGGATCATGACTGCCCCGCCTAGTATGTCAACATGGGTCGTCACCCAAACTCGATATAATACATATATCTACAATCATATGAACTCATAGTTCATTTTCATTATACTTTACCACGTAAGACTCATAGTCCACTTTGTTATCAATAAAACATATCCGCACACGTGTACTATTGTTCGGCTTTTCGAAAGAATTTTAACTTCAAAAGTATATGATAAAACTCTTTTGAAACATACCCAAAATCATGGCATTATAAGCCTAATATCATTATAAAAGGGTTAGGAAAGGATTAGGAAAGGATTGGAATTGAAACGGAATCATTTTGGGCACTTTGAAAAATTTGGACAGAACTAGGCGCACGGGTCGTGCCCCTGGACGCACGGGTCGTGCCCCTGGAAGCACGGGTCGTGCCCCTGGACGCACGGGTCGTGCGCCCTGTTAGACATTTTTAAACACTGAACCCGAACCAGGCGCACGGGTCGTGCCCCTGGGACGCACGGGTCGTGCTCATTTGACAGCATTGCAAAAATGGCTTGTTTTGTGAAAATTTGCTTTCCGATCAATCCGAAACTCGCCCCGATCGATTCCTAACTCGAAAACAGACAATACCAGGCAATATTCCAGTCCAATCAACATCAAACAATCAAGCAATTCAATCGAAAACTCAACGATTACGAATTTCGTCAAAACGCGATATATTTCAAAATAGCGTTTTCGACTCAAAATCTTTCGAAACCAAACCACACAAAAATGCATTTCAAAACGGAATAACCTAAACGTGAGTAAAACTCACCCTTGAAGCGAGATTCGTTGTCGAGCCGAAATCACTGATATGTCAAAATCACCGAATCGAACCCAATCAACACCGAACCGCTCCTAACTTCGTTTCGAGCTTCCAATCGCGTTCAATCCGCTCCTAGCTTCGATCCTAAACATAACCCAATCATTGATACAACCTATAAATCCTTGATTTCAACAAATTTCCAACAAAACCCCCCTCAATTTCGTAGGTCACAAAAAGGGGAAAAATGGAGGAGAAGCTTACCAAAGATATGGGTTTTGATGAGAGAGATGAGATGAAGATGGTGATGAAATTTGGGACCTTGGGGATGAGTAATGCTCCCACAATCTCTTCTTCTTTCTTCTTCTTTCCTTCTCTCCTTTCTCTTCTCTTCTCTGCTTCTTTTCTCCTCTCTTCACGCGTTCCTTTCTTTTCTTTTCTTTCAACACACACACACACACACACACACATATTTAATTAATAAATAAGTGGTAGCGTGGTCCAATTACCATATTGATCTTAATCCCCTATTTCGATTCCAAAACTTCCATGACCCGTATTATCCGGTTAACGATCTAATGTCATCCAATAAATAATTTTAGCAGTCAATAAATTTACCAGTCAAGTACTAAATTATTCCAATTGGGTTAACATCCAAATAATTCGCCTAATTATTTTAAGGATGTTACATTCTCCCCCACTTAAAAGAATTTTGTCCTCAAAATTAAACACAACGTACCTCAAGAAAACAAACACGGATACTGAGTCCGGATATCGTCCTCCAACTCCCAAGTAGCTTCCTCGACGGAAAAACCATCCCAAACCACCTTGACAATGGGAATTGACTTCGTTCGTAGCGTCCTCTCGCCACGTTCCATGATGTAATTTGGATGAGGTTGGAAAGACAAGTCCGGTCGAAGGTCAATCGTTTCAAAATCTAACGGTTGACTTGGATCGGGGATGTACTTCCGCAACTGAGACACATGGAATACATCATGCAGATTTGACAATGGCGGAGGTAAAGCAATACGGTATGCAAGAGGCCCAACTCGCTCGATAATTTGGAAGGGTCCAATATACTGAGGACTGAGTTTCTTCACCCGTAATGCCCTACCTGTGCCAATTGTTGGTGACAATCTCAAAAACACTTGATCACCCGACTCAAACTCTAACGGCCTTCTCCTTTTGTCGGCATAACTCTTTTGCCTACTCTGAGCAGCTTTCATTCTTTCCCTGATCTGGCGGATCTTTTCAGTAGTGTCATGGATCACCTCGGGTCCTAACAATCGGTTCTCACCTACTTCCCACCAACACAATGGAGTTCTACATTTCCTACTATACAAGGCTTCAAAAGGTGCCATTCCGATACTGGAATGATAACTGTTGTTATATGAGAATTCCACCAATGGAAGATGATCCTCCCATTTCTTCCCGTTATCAAGTACCGAAGCCCTAAGCATATCCTCTAATGTCTGGATACTTCTCTCGGTCTGCCCATCTGTCTGCGGGTGATAAGCGGTACTAAGAAGTACTTTAGTCCCTAATGCTTCATTCAGGGCTTTCCAAAATCGAGAAGTGAATTTCGGATCTCGATCCGACACTATATTGGTAGGAACCCCATGTAACCTTACTATGTTCTTTAAATACACCTCAGCTAACTTGGATACTTTACTGCTCGAACGAACTGGAATGAAATGAGCTGATTTGGTTAACCGATCTACAACTACCCAAATGGAGTCGTTACCAGCTTGAGACCTTGGCAACGCCATTACAAAATCCATGGAAATTTCTTCCCATTTCCACACTGGCACGTCTAGTGGCCGTAGCAGACCAGCAGGCTTTTGATGTTCTATCTTAACTCTTTGGCAAGTTAAGCATTGAGATACAAACTCAACAATCTCTAACTTCATTCCATGCCACCAATACATTAGCTTTAAATCTCTATACATCTTGGTGGATCCAGGATGTACAGAAAATAAACTTCGGTGTGCTTCCTCTAGCACTTGCTTTTTAATATCTTCATTATCGGGTACACAGATCCTACCGTTGAAACAAATTACTCCATCACTATCTTCAGTAAAATTTGGCAACAATTTCTGTGATTGTAGCTTTACATCAATTTCCTGTGCTAAGCGAATAGAATTCCTTAATGAACTAGAGACCCTCATATGGCTCAACACTAACCGGTTCTTCCTTGACCTAGCATTCAAATTTAAGTCCCTAAAGGATTCCAACAATTTCATTTCATGCATCATAAACTTTTCTATGTGAATGGATTTCCTACTTAGTGCATCAGCTACAACATTAGCCTTTCCCGGATGATACTTCAATTCGAAGTCATAATCCTTCAGAAATTCCACCCATCTTCTCTGCCTGTTATTCAACTCCTTCTGATCAAACAAATATTTCAAGCTTTTATGATCACTAAAGACTTCGAAACGAGACCCATATAGGTAATGTCTCCAAATCTTCAGTGCGTACACAATAGCTGCCAACTCCAAATCATGAGTCGGATAGTTCTCTTCATGAGTCTTCAACTGTCTGGAGGCATAGGCTACAACTTGTTGGTTCTGCATGAGAACACATCCCAAACCCTTTCCAGAAGCATCGCTGAAAATTTGAAAATCCAGAGACGGATCTGGAAGAATTAGGATTGGAGCAGAAGTCAACCTAACTTTCAATTCTTGAAAACATTCCTCACAATCGGCATCCCATGTAAACGGTTGGGCCTTACGAGTTAACCGAGTAAGTGGAAGAACCAATTGTGAAAAACCTTGAATAAACCTCCTTTAGTAACCAGCTAGACCCAATAAACTTCTTATTTCTGTGACAGATGTTGGTCGTTCCCAGTTCAATACAGCTTCCACCATACTGGGATCCACCGCAACTCCCGATTGGGAAATCACGTGTCCCAAAAACTTTACTTCCGGCATCCAGAAGTCACACTTTGATGGCTTGGCATACAATTTCTTCTCTCGAAGTACATTCAGAACAATGCGGAGATGTTGAACATGGTCCTCAATGGTCTTAGAGTACACCAAGATATCCACAATAAAAACTACTACAAATTGATCGAGGTACGTGTGAAAGACTCGGCTCATGTAATCCATGAATACTGCTGGAGCATTAGTCAAACCGAATGGCATTACTACGAACTCGTAATGTCCATACCTCGTACGGAAAGTTGTTTTCGGAATATCTACGGCTCGTACCTTTATTTGATGATAGCCCGACCTCAGATCAATTTTTGAAAATACCACTGCACCTCGAAGTTGGTCAAGCAAATCGTCTATCCTTGGCAAGGGATATTTATTCTTGATCGTCACTTTATTCAGTTGTCGATAATCTATGCACAATCTCATGCTACCATCCTTCTTTTTGACTAGCAACATCGGAGCACCCCATGGAGAAGCACTCGGTCGAATAAACCTCTTTGATATTAATTCTTCAAGTTGAGACTTCAGTTCCTTTAATTCTAATGGAGACATCCTATAAGGAACAATAGATATTGATCCTGTACCAGGAATCAATTCTATTGAGAATTCTACCTCTCGGTCAGGAGGTAAGGATGAAACTTCTTTCGGAAAGACATCTAGAAATTCATTTACCACTTGGACAGATGACAAGTCTAAACCTGTTTCAGTAGATGCAGACAACATAATAAGAATAGCTTCCGCACCTTGGAATAATGACTGGCTTGCTTCGGTGTAAGAGATCATCGCTTCAGAATCTGCCCGTGTCAATCCTACGGATTCGGAGGCGAAGCTAATGGTTCGGTCGGCACCGTTGATTGTTACATGATTTTCAGCCATCCAATTCATACCCAGAACAATGTCCATACTTCTCATAGGCAAGCAAATAAATTTCACAACAAATTGTCTGTCCCCTATGACAAGTAGGCAATTTTCACACAATGATTGGGTCTGGACACGACCCTTGGCAGCAGTTAAAATAGTTATCGGTTCGGATAGCTCAGATAATGCTAATCCCAACCGATCCACACACGCTTGTGATATAAAACAATGAGTTGCACCGGAATCATATAAAATATTGACTGAGTTATTAAAAAGAGATCCCGTACCCCTCAAAAGATTATCAGTAGGTGTGATGGTTCGAGCATCCAATGTGTTGATTCGCCCCTGCTTAGGAGCATTTGGTGCTCCTTGGAAATTTTTCTTGGCTGGGCACTGATTTGCATAGTGGCCCTCTTCATTGCAATGATAGCACCGATTGGATCTTTGTGGACACTCGCCACGGTGATACCTTCCGCATTTCGTACAATTTTTATACTTTGGTGGATCAGACGTTTGCACCTGCTTCCCTTTGTAATCGTTTCCCTTGAATTGTCTGTTTGGTGTAGAAAATTCAGCCACCTTCTTCTTGCCCTTCCAATAATCTTTCCTTTTAGCATACATTTTCCTCAGATCCTCCTCAGCAACATATGCTTGTTGCACTAAGGAAGGATAATTAACCAGAGTGTAAGAACTGAGTCCTTGACTTACATCAGCTCGGAGACCTTCTTTGAACATTTGCATCTTCCACATATCATTTGGGGCATACCTCCCCAACTCATAGAATTGAGATAGTCTTTCAAATTTCGCAGCATATTCCCCAACTGACAAATCACCTTGTTTGAGACTCACAAACTCTGCCTGCTTGCTTAGTTTTTTCACTGAAGGGAAATATTGCTTCAGAAACAATTCCTTGAAGTTGTCCCAAGTGAGAGGAGTTCCTTGGAGTTCTATCATTTGTCTTGCATTACACCACCAGGTGTGGGCATCTTCATTGAGCACATTTGCCGCACACATTACCTTCTCTTCTTCCCCGCATTGCAAGGTTTGAAAAATTTTCTCCATTGAGTCAATCCAATAATAGGCAGTCATTGGATCCGGTCCACCCTTGTATGTCGGGGGCTTCATCTTTTGAAATTGGAAATATGTCCGGTTAGGATCTTCTTGATGAGGTTGAAAATTGGGCTGTTGCAGACCCATTTGGTCAGGCTGCATTTGCAACATATCCTGCATCATCTTTTGCTGATTCTCAATGACATTCTGCATCCACTCAAAGTTCGGATCAACAGGAGGAGGAACGCCTCTACCTCTTCTGGCCATGATTTTGCGAAATATGCACAAAGTATTAAGTTGATCAAGCTCAATGTCTAATAGCATACTAAGAAAATCACGACTGGAGAAAGCAAAGACCCTAAAAGCTAAGTCCGACTAGGTCGAACCGCTCTGATACCAACTGTAACACCCCGGTATTGTTTATTTGTTAAAAATACCCAAGTGCACATTAATCACACATCAGAGATAATATTTCCTGCTCAGACACTGAATACCACTATAAAATTTTTGCTGAAATATAACGTAACCGTCTTATACAAAAATAAGACCATACGGTACTCAGACCATAAATTGTCAGCAACTATGGTAGTCAGAGTCATACGAGAAAGCGGAATGAAAGATAAACATAACACTAATGCCATAGTGCTATGATACATGGACAACAAAAGGAAAATAAACTTAAACATAAAGCTAAGTCATCATCCATCTCCCGGGGCCACCTACTCGTGCCTCTGAGGTTTCTTCTGTCCCTGTTTATCTGTAAAACAACAACATTTAAACAGTGAGATACAATCTCAGTGAGTTCTACCGAGACCCCTATCTACGCTCTCGGTTTAATTAAGAATTCTTTTTAACTTACACGACACCGCCTGTGCGAACTCTAAAACCCGGTGAACGTGTTATAATCCAGTACGACACCGACTGCGCGAACACTAACCCCGGTATATCGCACAACAAACTTTAACATAACACCGCCTGCGCGAACGCTGAAACCCGGGGAACCCCCTTACCAATAGTACTTTCCCTAATGGCACAGGGCCTAGGATAAGGGATCATGACTGCCCCGCCTAGTATGTCAACATGGGTCGTCACCCAAACTCGATATAATACATATATCTACAATCATATGAACTCATAGTTCATTTTCATTATACTTTACCACGTAAGACTCATAGTCCACTTTGTTATCAATAAAACATATCCACACACGTGTACTATTGTTCGGCTTTTCGAAACAATTTTAACTTCAAAAGTATATCATAAAACTCTTGAAACATACCCAAAATCATGGCATTATAAGCCTAATATCATTATAAAAGGGTTAGGAAAGGATTAGGAAAGGATTGGAATTGAAACGGAATCATTTCGGGCACTTTGAAAAATTTGGACAGAACTAGGCGCACGGGTCGTGTAACAGCCAAATTAATTGAGTTAATTATTTTGTTAAGTGATTTAATTATTTAATTGATTTAACTGTGTCAGTAATTAATTTATGTAGTTAAATATCTAGGATTTGTGTTTTGAAAAAAAAAATAAGTGAAATAATAAAATATATATTAATTCGAATTAGCCCAAGAAGAAGCCCAAGCCCGTTAGCTGAGACAATAGGTGCTGGGGTTAGGGGTTTTGCGCCTCCAGCTTGTGAGAAAGAAAGAAAAACGTAAAAAGAAAGAAAAGAAAGAAGAAGAGATTCGCAAAAGTGAGAAGAGAGAAGAGAGAAAGAGAAACTTGCGCACAAGGGAGAGAAGAAGGAGAAGGGGATTCGCGAATCAAGAGGAAAAGAAGAGCTGTTGCTGTGGTTTTGTTGGTGACTCCGTAGGAAGGACCTCGTCTTCGGTGTAATCAAGGTAAGGGTGGGTTTAACGGTTATAATGGGTTATGATGGTGGTTTATGGGTAGATAGGTGTTGTCTAGGGTTAGGTTCTAGGGTGATTTCCATGAATGATTTGGTATGTTTTGATGTTGTTGCTATGCTGAATTTTAATTGTGCAAAGATATGTTTGATTGGTGTTGAGTGGAGTGCAATATGAATGATGCATGCTAGGTGTTTGTGGTTATGACTGAATGATTTTGGGTGGAAGATGTGATGGCTACTATTCATATAAGTATTTGGCATTGGTGATTTAATTCGGTATTTTTTTGTTGAGAGGAACTCTAAAAGTGTTGGAGCCTTAGGCGCCCTAGGTGTGTGTGTGTGTGTGTGTTGCTGGCAAAATTGTCCCATTGTGTCTTGTGTGTTGCTGGAGAAATTGTCCCATTGTGTCTTGTGTATTGCTGAAGAAATTTTCCCATTGTGTCACATGATGTTGATGGAAAATGGTCCCTAAGTGCATTAGTGATAGGTGCCAAGTGTTTGTGCCAAAGTATGCTGTGTTCTGCTGCTGTCTGGGCATTTCTGCCAACTTGCGCCTAAGTCGCGCTCCACGCGCGAATGTTACTGGGCATTTCTGCCAAATCGCGCCTCACTTGCGCCTAAGTCGCGCTCCACGCGCGAAGCGCCAGAATCTTCTGCTGTTCCGAGTCGTTTTCAGCACGTGTCTCGTTTTTGTCCCAAATTTGTTTTTGACATAACTTTTGACTCGGTTATCCAAATTTGACGGTTCAAAATGCGTTTCGAAGCTAATTTCAGTGTCTATCCAAATGTTCTGGTTTTATGAAAAAATGGATTACTTTACTGGTGGTTCTGGGCTGAGGCGTTCAAGTGTCTAAATTTCAATTTTTTACTCACTTTCCCTATGCTGTGTTAAATCCTAAATTGGCCTAAATGAAATTGGTGTTGGTGTGAGTGGTGGGTGAGTTGGTGAGTATGTTATGGTGTGATTGATGAGCTGAAATATTTATTGGTGAGAAACTACGAGGTAGCTGTGATGCTACAACACGAGATAGTCGTTAATGTGGTATAGTATTTGTTAAGTGCTTCGTTGTGGTTATGTGACGAGGTGGATGTGATGCTACAACACGTGGTATTTTTATAAAATGATTCATAACGAGATATGGTGATATAGTATTTATTAATTGAATGCTTTGAGTTGGTGTAATTGGTGCATGAGTTATGAGTCGCATTGTCATATGCATTCTTACGAGGTAGCTGTGATGCTACAACACGATGTTTATTACGAGTTGCGCCCGTCGTGGCCTTTACGAGATCGGTACCGCATGCATATGCCCGGAGGGGTTGCATTTCATACATTCCTTCATGGTCCATGTGTACATAACTATTGTGGTTGGCGTTTTATGTTTGATAGAGATATGAATCTTGTGCTGTGGTGTGATATGGTATATACGTGTTTGCCGTGTTGTGCCTGTTTCTTATGTACTGCTGTCATGTGCTTATTATTCCTGTTAAACTCACCCCTTCTGCTTGAAATGTTGCTCTATTGTGGCAACGCTGCAGGTAACCGCGAGTGAAGGTCTTCCTTCCTTCTGCGATAGCTATTGGGATGTCTGTCGAGTCGCTCTCTGATACTGTAGCACCTAGGGGGCGTAGTTGAAGCTTGTTAGTTGTTAATTAACTGTTTTAATGACTATGTTGAGAAATATGAGATGTGTTGGAGAGGCTTAGTGAGTTATTATCTTAATTCCGCTGTGACGTGTTGATTTATAAGGTTTAATTTTTAAGACGGTGGTTTGTTGCACAAACTTTAATGAGTGCAAACGATGAGTTTCTTATGACGATGTGGCATTTCTTTTCTATCAAATAAATTAATATTTTTAAAAAGGAAATTACTCTGATAACGACGTGTAAATTGAGGGGTAGAAAATGGGTGTTACAATAGTGGTATCAGAGCAGTTCGGTCCGTCCGGCCAAGTCGTCGAGTCGTTGTGTCGGTGTACGACCAACTGTTGTATTTTTATTCTGACTGTTGTTTGTCTTGTAGCAAGTAAGAGAAATGGCTGGAAGGAACGATACTGCGATCGCTGCCGCATTAGCTGCTATGGCTCAGGCTGTGCAGACTCAGCAAGGTACTGGTGAGAATGCTGGGACTAGGAGTTTGGCGACGTTTCAGAGGGAGAACCCGCCGGTGTTCAAGGGCAAGTACGACCTAGATGGTGCGCTAGCGTGGCTGAAGGAAGTTGAAAGGATCTTCCGTGTAATGGACTGTAATGATGCTCAGAAGGTGAGGTATGGTACTCACATGCTGGCAAAAGAAGCTGATGATTGGTGGTTGGAAGCTAGGCAGAGGCTAGAGACTGCACAGGAGGAGATTACCTGGGGGGTGTTCAGCAGAGAGTTTCTGAGGAAATATTTTCCGGAAGATGTCCGTGGGAAGAAAAAGATTGAATTCCTGGAATTGAAGCAGGGTAGTATGTCGGTGACTGAGTATGCTGCAAAGTTCAACGAACTGTCGAAGTTCTATCCTCACTATGATGGTGCTGGTGCTGAGTTCTCGAAGTGTATCAAGTTCGAGAATGGGTTGCGAGCGGATATTAAGAAAGCGATAGGGTACCAGAAAATTCGGGTGTTCGCTGAGTTAGTGGATAGTTGCAGAATCTTCGAAGAAGACAGTAATGCTCATTCAAGAGTTATGAGAGAAAAGCAGAAGAGTTTACCGAGTCGCGGGAAGCCGTATGAGGTTCCAACGGGTGGAGGTAATCGGAGGGCTGCGGAGGGCAATGAATCAAGTGGGGGAGATGCTGCTGCTAGTGTGGTATGTTACAAGTGTGGGAAGGCTGGTCATAAGCACCCAGACTGTCCGGGTGATGTGAAAAGGTGCTACAAATGCGGGAAAGAGGGCCATATGGCAACTAACTGTGATCGTAAGGATACACTCTGTTTCAACTGCGGTGAGGGAGGACACATCAGTGCCCAGTGTCTGAAACCAAAGAAAGAAAGGTCTTCTGGAAAGGTGTTTGTTCTGGCAGGTGCTCGTTAAAGGTGCTCCGCTAGAATCTATCGTTAATACCGATGCTACTTATTGTTTTGTCATTGTTGCATGCTGCGAAACGTTTAAGTACTGTATTATCTGTATGACTGTAATGTGTTGCCTGGTGTGTTTTCTGTGTCTCTTGTCGATCTTCGACAGAGGCTTTGTTGTGAATTCTTGTTTGTTGCCGTTAAGCGGATTAGGTGCAATTGGGTATGAACTGGTTAGAACATAACCATGTTCCTATTAGTTAAATTTTCGAGGACGAAAATATACTAAGTGGGGGAGAGTTGTAACAGCCCAATTAATTGAGTTAATTATTTTGTTAAGTGATTTAATTATTTAATTGATTTAACTGTGTCAGTAATTAATTTATGTAGTTAAATATCTAGGATTTGTGTTTTGAAAAAAAAATAAGTGAAATAATAAAATATATATTAATTCGAATTAGCCCAAGAAGAAGCCCAAGCCCGTTAGCTGAGACATTAGGTGCTGGGGTTAGGGGTTTTGCGCCTCCAGCTTGTGAGAAAGAAAGAAAAACATAAAAAGAAAGAAAAGAAGGAAGAAGAGAATCGCAAAAGTGAGAAGAGAGAAGAGAGAAAGAGAAACTTGCGCACAAGGGAGAGAAGAAGGAGAAGGGGATTCGCGAATCAAGAGGAAAAGAAGAGTTGTTGCTGTGGTTTTGTTGGTGACTCCGTAGGAAGGACCTCGTCTTCGGTGTAATCAAGGTAAGGGTGGGTTTAACGGTTATAATGGGTTATGATGGTGGTTTATGGGTAGATAGGTGTTGTCTAGGGTTAGGTTCTAGGGTGATTTCCATGAATGATTTGGTATGTTTTGATGTTGTTGCTATGCTGAATTTTAATTGTGCAAAGATATGTTTGATTGGTGTTGAGTGGAGTGCAATATGAATGATGCATGCTAGGTGTTTGTGGTTATGACTGAATGATTTTGGGTGGAAGATGTGATGGCTACTATTCATATAAGTATTTGGCATTGGTGATTTAATTCGGTATTTTTTTGTTGAGAGGAACTCTAAAAGTGTTGGAGCCTTAGGCGCCCTAGGTGTGTGTGTGTGTTGCTGGAAAAATTGTCCCATTGTGTCTTGTGTGTTGCTGGAGAAATTGTCCCATTGTGTCTTGTGTATTGCTGAAGAAATTGTCCCATTGTGTCACATGATGTTGATGGAAAATGGTCCCTAAGTGCATTAGTGATAGGTGCCAAGTGTTTGTGCCAAAGTATGCTGTGTTCTGCTGCTGTCTGGGCATTTCTGCCAACTTGCGCCTAAGTCGCGCTCCACGCGCGAATGTTACTGGGCATTTCTGCCAAATCGCGCATCACTTGCGCCTAAGTCGCGCTCCACGCGCGAAGCGCCGGAATCTTCTGCTGTTCCGAGTCGTTTTCAGCACGTGTCTCGTTTTTGTCCCAAATTTGTTTTTGACATAACTTTTGACTCGGTTATCCAAATTTGACGGTTCAAAATGCGTTTCGAAGCTAACTTCAGTGTCTATCCAAATGTTCTGGTTTTATGAAAAAATGGATTATTTTACTGGTGGTTCTGGGCTGAGGCGTTCAAGTGTCTAAATTTCAATTTTTTACTCACTTTCCCTATGCTGTGTTAAATCCTAAATTGGCCTAAATGAAATTGGTGTTGGTGCGAGTGGTGGGTTAGTTGGTGAGTATGTTATGGTGTGGTTGATGAGCTGAAATATTTATTGGTGAGAAACTACGAGGTAGCTGTGATGCTACAACACGAGATAGTCGTTAATGTGGTATAGTATTTGTTAAGTGCTTCGTTGTGGTTATGTGACGAGGTGGATGTGATGCTACAACACGTGGTATTTTTATGAAATGTTTCATAACGAGATATGTTGATATAGTATTTATTAACTGAATGCTTTGAGTTGGTGTAATTGGTGCATGAGTCATGAGTCGCATTGTCATATGCATTCTTACGAGGTAGCTGTGATGCTACAACACGATGTTTATTACGAGTTGCGCCCGTCGTGGCGTTTACGAGATCGGTACCGCATGCATATGCCCGGAGGGGTTGCATTTCATACATTCCTTCATGGTCCATGTGTACATAACTATTGTGGTTGGCGTTTTATGTCTGATAGAGATATGAATCTTGTGCTGTGGTGTGATATGGTATATACGTGTTTGCCGTGTTGTGCCTGCTGCTTATGTACTGCTGTCATGTGCTTATTATTCCTGTTAAACTCACCCCTTCTGCTTGAAATGTTGCTCTATTGTGGCAACGCTGCAGGTAACCGCGAGTGAAGGTCTTGCTGCCTTCTGCGATAGCTATTGGGATGTCTGTCGAGTCGCTCTCTGATACTGTAGCACCTAGGGGTCGTAGTTGAAGCTTGTTAGTTGTTAATTAACTGTTTTAATGACTATGTTGAGAAATATGAGATGTGTTGGAGAGGCTTAGTGAGTTATTATCTTAATTCCGCTGTGACGTGTTGATTTATAAGGTTTAATTTTTAAGACGGTGGTTTGTTGCCCAAACTTTAATGAGTGCAAACGATGAGTTTCTTATGACGATGTGGCATTTCTTTTCTATCAAATAAATTAATATTTTTAAAAAGGAAATTACTCTGATAATGACGTGTAAATTGAGGGGTAGAAAAGGGGTGTTACAGGTCGTGCCCCTGGACGCACGGGTCGTGCGCCCTGTTAGACATTTTTAAACACTGAACCCGAACCAGGCGCACGGGTCGTGCCCCTGGGACGCACGGGTCGTGCTCATTTGACAACATTGCAAAAATGGCCTGTTTTTTGAAAATTTGCTTTCCGATCAATCCGAAACTCGCCCCGATCGATTCCTAACTCGAAAACAGACAATACCAGGCAATATTCCAGTCCAATCAACATCAAACAATCAAGCAATTCAATCGAAAACTCAACGATTACGAATTTCGTCAAAACGCGATATATTTCAAAATAGCGTTTTCGACTCAAAATCTTTCGAAACCAAACCACACAAAAATGCATTTCAAAACGGAATAACCTAAACGTGAGTAAAACTCACCCTTGAAGCGAGAGTCGTTGCCGAGCCGAAATCACCGATATGTCAAAATCACCGAATCGAACCCAATCAACACAGTACCGCTCCTAACTTCGTTTCGAGCTTCCAATCGCGTTCAATCCGCTCCTAGCTTCGATCCTAAACATAACCCAATCATTGATACAACCTATAAATTCTTGATTTCAACAAATTTCCAACAAAACCCCCCTCAATTTCGTAGGTCACAAAAAGGGGGAAAAATGGAGGAGAAGCTTACCAAAGATATGGGTTTTGATGAGAGAGATGAGATGAAGATGGTGATGAAATTTGGGACCTTGGGGATGAGTAATGCTCCCACAATCTCTTCTTCTTTCTTCTTCTTTCCTTCTCTCCTTTCTCTTCTCTTCTCTGCTTCTTTTCTCCTCTCTTCACGCGTTCCTTTCTTTTCTTTTCTTTCAACACACACACACACACACACACACACACACACACACACACACAAACACACACATATTTAATTAATAAATAAGTGGTAGCGTGGTCCAATTACCATATTGATCTTAATCCCCTATTTCGATTCCAAAACTTCCTTGACCCGTATTATCCGGTTAACGATCTAATGTCATCCAATAAATAATTTTAGCACTCAATAAATTTACCAGTCAAGTACTAAATTATTCCAATTGGGTTAACATCCAAATAATTTGCCTAATTATTTTAAGGATGTTACACACCTTCAATGAGCGAGGGATTAGTCACTGCTGTCCGTGCGGTGGATACCCGGGTTTACCAAAAAATAGCAAATAGGAATATTGTTTTCATGGAAATTTTTATTAAAGTTAATCGATTACATATTTGTATTTAGGTTATAGGTATTCCTATTCATTTCTTTATGAAACCATTTTATTACTCTAACATATAATTATATTTGGTCAGTTTTGAATTTAGTTCCAAAACCTCTCCTCTCACGATTTTAGTTCCAAAACCTTTCGTTATATTCGGTTACCAAGTAATATTGAAAGGGTAGCCTTGGAGTGTGCCAAAATAAAATATAATCACAAACCAAAACTAATTATAATTAGAAACATTAATATGCCTAACCCTTGAGTAGGGATGGTAATGGGTATCCTATGGGCAGGGTACTATAGTGCCCGTACCCGAGCCCGCACATGTATGGGCAGGGCATTAATATAGTGCCCCTCCCCGTACCCTTTGGGCACCAGGTGCCCATGGGCACCCCCATTACCCGCACTTTAACAGCAAAATATAATAAATAACATAAAAAATATTATAATTCAATTTAAAAATTCATTATTTTCGTATCTACCAATTAAATATTACAACTAACAGCATTTAGTGGATTAAAAACATCCAAAATATTAGTAGTTTATTTTTTTATAGTTTGATTTACTTAAAATCGTAAAAATAGTAATTATATATATAAATATATATATATATATATATATATATATATATATATATATATATATATATATATATATATATACACATGCGGGTGCGGGCTCGAAGCGGGTTGGGCACCATAGTACCCATACCCGAGCCCGCATCTAATGGGCATATGCAGGTGCAGGGCCATTGCGGGTACCCAACGGGTATGGGCTCAATTGCCATCCCTACCCTTGAGATAAAAGTTGAAATCCTTAAAAGGCAACCCCCTAGCTCAAACATACATATTTGCATAGTCGACTGAGGTAACGAGTTCTACTTTTGGTCCGCAGGTGAGGAGTTCTACTTTTAGTCTTGCTTAATAACATTTTATTCACATCCACTTGTTGCTATTACTCTTTTCTGTTATTACTCTTTGCTGCACACAACATGTTCTCCTTACTTTATTTGGATGGCAAAGGCATGATCTTTGCAACTAAAAGCTTTAATCCTCAAAGTTTACAATCATATATCCATACTACTAGATTTGACTAACCCTTTATCTACATGTATTTCAGTCTTATTTTGAATTTCTTCAGACATGTATATATTAGTAGACAACATCATCATATCAAGTGGAATACAAATACCATTCTTAGAATATGATACTCAACAGAGTTAAATTGCAATTTACGCTCTGATTTAATTTCAAAATAAACAAACCTATTTTTTTTTGTCATTCTACAGTCTTGAGGTAATCGCACTATTACAGCAACAAACAAGTCATTGCATCTCCTTTTTTGTACAAATAAACTTCAAAGAGAGCATGTCACAATGTTGAATTGTAACAATGATATTGTAGAATCTTATGGTGAATTAGTAAAAACGATACTAATATATAATTAAATATCAATTTACTCTTTTTATATTAGTTACTATTCATTCTAAATACACGAGACTTATAGGATGAAATTTTTATGTATTGTTTTCTTTCCAGTTTTAAAAGTGTGTATATATATAGATAGATAGATAAACCTCAACGTATTTTTTGAAATTATATCTTTCTAATTTAGTTGAATAAAAATATTTTTACTAATTATTATAGTATAGATGAATTAAAAATATTACAATACACACGTATTTCCTTTTTTAATCAAAATTAATATATGTTGTTTTTGAAATATGAAATAATTAGTTGACCGTTGAAATTCTTTTTTAAGTAACAATTATGCATTGAAAGGGAGGAGTTTCACATTCTTAGGAATTTTTCTTTTAATTGCACAAGACTTATGAGATAATGTTTTTATTTATTGTTTTCCTTCAATTTTTAAAAGGATGTCTCTATAGATAGATAGATAGATAGATATAGATAGTGTAACATCCCCAAAATAATTGTTTTAATTATTTTAATTGATTGTTGGTTCATTTGATAAATGCTTGTTGATAATTGTGTGATGGTGAATTTATCATTGGATTGTTTGGGTTGATAATTGGATGTATTAGTAAAATTGGGGAATAATTGGGTATTTGTGAGTGATAGAGTTAAACCAATAGTAGGAAGGGGGTGTAAGCAGAAATTTGACCTTTTAACACCAAGCCCAGCCCAAACAAAAACTTCAGCCCAATGATTTGAAAAACCTTCAGCTGAAACTACAAAAGAGAGAAATCCCTCTCATTTCTTATAAAATTCAGTTTATTTTTTAGAGAGAACTAGTTAGATAAGGGAAAGATTCGAAAGAGAGAGTAGAGGGATAGAGAGTGGAGCAACCATGAAAACCTTGTGTTCTTTAGCTTATTTAACCTAAACTCACTTCAACAATGTCATCCTATCTCAAGCTTTGAAATCGATTCTCTTCTCACAAACCATATAAAAACAGATTTTTGGGCAAACTTTCCTCCTTCCTCTTCATTTGCAACTTGCATGTGAGCTAGGAAGTTCAGCTTTGATTTTGGGGGTTTGCATGTGGAGTTATTCTTTAATAATGAAGTGGTGAGAGCTGAGTTTGGGTAGAAGAGTTATCAAGTGAAGTGGTGAAGCTGGGATTTGTAGATTAGAGTTGTCTTGGGATGATTAAATTTGTGGAAGACTACAAGTGTTGTCAAACAAGAGTGTTCTAGTGGAGGACACTAGCCAAGTGAGTTCTTAATCCCTTTTTTGTTTTTCTACTAGTTTGTTATGGTGTTGGGATATTTGAATTATAATATGGATAATTGCATGTTGGTTTGAATCAGTAAAATTGCTGAAATGGGATCAGATTGAGTTAAAGTTTGATGTTATGCTTTTTGTTAATTTCATGATTTCAAAGTGTAAATTGTGTTTGCATTGAGTTTTTGATAATTTGGAATACCTTTAAGTATGCTTGAAATGATGATTGATGTAACGGCGCAACCCTTTTGCCTACTCATTTTCGGCTTATGGCATTGACACTGTCACTCATGACCTTCTCCACCCCCTGTGGAGTTTTTGCCTTCCGTGGGAATCGAACCATGTACCCTGGGGCTCAAGTACATGCTCAATGCATTCCCACCAATTGATCTACTAGATCAATTGGTAGTGAAAATGCATTGAGCATGTACTTGATCCCCAGGGTACAATATTTGATTCCCACGGAAGGCAAAAACTCTACAGGGGGACTAGAGAAGGTCATGATGTACAGTTCTGGGGTAGCCTACTAGAAAGAAAATGGCCCAGGCTGTTACAAAAAAAGACGCCTTTTTTTGTAACAGCCCAACCCTTTTGCCTACTCATTTTCGGCTTATAGCGTTGGCACTGTCACTCATGACCTTCTCCACCCCCCTGTGGAGTTTTTGCCTTCCGTGGGAATCGAACATTGTACCCTGGGGCTCAAGTACAATCTCAGTGCATTCGCACTACCAATTGATCTAGTAGATCAATTGGTAGTGGGAATGCACTGAGATTGTACTTGAGCCCCACCTCTGGGCATATTCCTTCCACTAGGGTTGAGCCCCAGGGTTCGATTCCCACGGAAGGCAAAAACTCCACAGGGGGTGGAGAAGGTCATGATGTACAGTTCTGGGGTAGCCTACTAGAAAGAAAAGGGCCCAGGATGTTACAATTGATGTCTGTTTTGATGTTGTGATTGTGGTGCTGGTGTGATTTGGATTGAGTTGGGTGAGATTGAGTAAGAGTTTGAGTGTTGAATGTTGTCAAAACCGTGTTCTTGCTGCAGAGGAGCGCGCACGCGCAGCTCACCCGCAAACCACGCACAAGTCACGCACAAACCAAACCGTAGCCACTGTCTCTCCGCCCGTACATTGTGCTTACACGCAACTCACGCGCGATAGCTACTGTCTCTTCTCGTGTATGTTGCGCTTACGCGTAACTCACGCGCACCCTACCATCTAAATTTTTCCTTAAATAGTTTTGACCATAACTTTTGATCCGGGAACCCGATTGAGGTGTTCTCAGATGCGTTACAAAGCTTATTGAAAGACCTAATCATATTTGATGATAATGTCCCTGTTTATGATGATTGAGATGATTGATGATGCTATGGTATAGTTCTGTATAGTTTTCAATATTGTTTTATGTTACGAACTATCGAGTGAGATCATAACTAAGGATATTAATAAAACACTATGGGGATGACGATCCCAAGAAGTTAAGTAGCGTACTTGGAATGGGAGGTCATGTCTCCTGAATTCAAGGCCCATTATGGTTACTCGGATTGAGTCATGGCTCATTATGGTTATTCGGGTTGGGTTCTCCGTTGTGGTTGACGTTCAATTACTTTTGGATTACGCTACACTATGACAAGTGAGAAGATAAAGAAAATGACGATGAGAGGTTACGAGTGAGGGGTCTCGAAAGACTCACTGAGATTCGTAATCTCACTCTTAAGATCAAGCGAAGCAAGGAATGTAGCAGTTGTTTGGGCTACCGAGCCAGGGGATCCTTCGAGATCTAGTTTATTGTTAGATTCCTAGTTAAGGGTTATGTATTATAGTGTTTGATACTTTAGGTTTTAAGTTTGTAATTAAATTAATGTATTAGGTCTGATTCGTTATTTGGATTTGAACTATGTTTTAAGGAATGACATTATGTAAACTGTTTAAATTATGTCATTTAAGTCATCCTTTTTGGTATTTATACCACTCAGGACTGTGTTTATTCGAATCCATTAATGGGTTAGAACTCTGATTGTGTTAAGATGATTAACAGCCTAGACTTTGTGACGTCCAAAGTTCAGGGTGTTACAGATAGATAGATAAACATCAACGCAATTTTGGAAATTATATATTTGTTAACAAAGAAATTATATTATTATTAGAATTCGTGAAAATATAAATTCGTTGAATAAATATATTTACCAGTTATAATAGTTTAGATGAATTAAAAATATTAATATACCATAAGTTTTTTTGAAATAAGAAATAATTAGTTGACCTTTAAAATTCTTTGTTATATAACAATTATGCATTCAAAGGGAGGGGTTTCACATTCATATGAATTATTACTTTAATTGACAATAAACTCATGAGTTAGTAGAATATGAATGGAAGAGGTAGAGTTTTAGTCAATTATAGCAAGAAATAAATATTAAAGGGAGACAATTTTAGATGGTGAAAGAAGATGATTTGATAAAAAAAAAATTCATAATGAAGAACAAGAAGTAGAAGCAACGAGCGAGTTTCGTGAGAAAAGGTAAAATGCACAAAAAGGATAAAGAGTTCCATCTTCTTGATAGTTTTTAAGTAGACAAAGATGTAGAAGATAAATATTGTAACACCCAAAGTAATTTAAAATTACTTTGACTATTTCATTGATTGTTTAAACTTTGTTATGTGTATTTCATGTGATTTGAATTATGTCTTAGTAAATTAAGTAAGTTTTTACATGATTGAGTCCTCATTAATTACGGTTAATAGATTAGATAGATCGAGTCAGTCAGGGACTTTGACGATTAACTGTCAGAATCTCGCAGTATACTGTGTGAAGCATTGAGCTTGATCAACTCAATATTTCATACTGAGTACTGAGAATGACGACAATTGATGTCCATAGCCCCTAAAACCCCGAACCATAGGACTTCTGGCCTTCTTCTGATCAGAGTGCGCAACGAAAGTAGAGGGCTTTAGACAATGATGCGGAAGGAAGTGATGGGCATCCATGCTGGTTCGTGGGATTGTCTGTATTCCTAGGAGCCGCCTAACCATCGGAGTTGATCGATAATCGCATCAATGAAGAGTTCAGTGGTCATCAACCGAGAAGTAGCTAGCTTAATTGCAAACTTTCAGTCATGGACATGTTAGTTTCTTAAGATTTGCCTAACCAATAGAAACTCAGATTTCATTTCATATCCTTTCTTAATTCTTCGGAAAGAAATGTTCTACACTAGAATTCACATCCTTTCGTTAGTCAATCCGACCTCGTGTTCCGAGTAAACCCAAAAAAATTCATTTCTCCAACTTCCTTAAAACCATCATCCCCCGTTGATGTCCTTTTGTTATGGAAAAGAATCTTATTCTTACTAGGATCAGTGAGCTTCTTAGGATTTCAGAATTATTGTCGTGTTGGTTTGTGACAATGATTAAACCTTCCAGAATAGCCATAGTCATAAATCATGTTCCGTTTCCTCAGAAATACCTTTCAAATACCATAATACTACTCTAGCAAGATATACCTGTACCAAAGGTTTTGACAGATAGTACCACCCAGCGTATATTAGATTAGCTCCTTTTATCAAAATCTCTAAGTTAGATTCCTTCAGATAAGGACTAGCTATCCTGCCAATAGAAATAGTAACTCTTATGAACCCATCATCTGAGTATTCTTAGAAGTTTAAATCCTATACGGTAAGGCATTCGGTTTCTATGTCATAAAAGACATATTCTAGTAAGTGGGCTCTTTAGGGAATGAAGTTTTCCTTAATGCGAGTCATGAAGGGGTTAGTATATCTTACCCTAAACCTCATGTGACCCCTGTGGTCTTAGAAGTGATTGTAATTGGAATTTTGTTTTGCATGCCACCTAATTTCACAAGGTTATGTGAATTTGAATTTATGAGGAAAGCTACAAGAGTAAACCCTCTGGTCCACATTGAAGTACACTTCCTGGGTTCTTCACTCCTATTTTGTTTATTGTTAGTTGATTGCTATCATGTATTGATTGTACTCTGGGAGTTTGTTGAGGAAATACATGTTGTTGTGTGGTCAATCTTTGATGGAATTATTGATATTTCATGTTTAGCATGTTGACTGTTGCCTTAATATGGGATTGAGTGATTTATTGAAATTAAGAGGAACCAACTATGCTTCTGTAAAATAACTAAGGTGAGTTCCTCACTTTTTTGTTTGAATTGTTAATTGCATGTGTCCAAATTGGATTGAGATGATTGAGTTGTAAGTATTGGGATCCAAAAAGAATGTGCATTTTCCTTGAAAAATAAAGTTTTGTGAACGACATAGGGGGACCGGTCCTGGTGCCCTGTGGCCCGGACCGTGCCAAAGTTTCTGTCACCCTACCCCAAATTACTTCATTTCCATTCCTTTTTGGTACCAACTCTTACCCAAACTTATGCTTAGCCTAATTTATGTTATTCTAAATGTACTTTGACCAAATCAATGTATGTTTAATGATATGTATCGAAGTTCGGTTAACCGTTTATATATATATATATATATATATATATATATATATATATATATATATATATATATATATATATATATATATATATATATATATATATATATATACACTTATATTGTTGAATCATATGTTGATCGTGTGTTGCTAAAAGCGATGGTTGCACCGCATTCCTATTCTTGGTGTCCTTCTTGGATCACAGTTTTTTTAGATAGACAAAGTGGTTAGTAATTAGTGTGTTAGTTATTAGAGGGGAGGGGGGAGCGGGGTTCGAACCCCGTACGCCTACGTTTTTCCACCAACGATGTCTCTTTCACTCAACCACGTGAGCTACCCTTCTGGGATAACAATTAATAACTTTTCATAATTAAGTAGTAATATATTGCAGTGACAAATTAAGTTTAATGTTACTGAATATGATCATAATTTGCCATACTCTTCTTTCTTGACTTATTGAATGATTGTATGCCGGAAATAAAAAGGGTTGAAGTTATAAATTTTGAGGGAATTATATTTTGTACCCCCATTATACCCCATACCCCCCAAATTGACAAAACAGACGATATTACCCCTGACTTCAAAAAAAAATTTCCGGAATTACGTCCATAGGTATAAATCCGGAACTCAATTTATTAGGATTTCCGGAAATATCCTAAAATGATATAAATCAGGAATTAAAATATTTTGGATTTCCGGAATTACCTCATTTTAGTGTAATTCCGGAACACAATATACCTTCCGGAATTACACTAAAATGAGGTAATTCCGGAAATCCAAAATATTTTAATTCCGGATTTATCTCATTTTAGGGTATTTCCGGAAATCCCAGTAAAATGAGTTCCGGATTTATCCCGTATTATGGTGTTTCCGGAATTTAAAAATAAGAAATTAAACATTTATTTTATTAATTAAAAACACCGTCTACATTGTCTGAAAATAACAGATTACAACAACAAACAAAACAAAAACAAGGTCTAAAACTACTGAGATGGTGGAGTTAAACGGCGAAGGATCTCATCGACGCTCCTTGTGGTTTCGTTGTACAACTCTAAAGGACTCCGAAGTCTAAACATGTCATAGCTGTCCATCATGGCTCGCACGTCATCGCCGTTCTTCACATCCATTGTGGACCAGCAAACACGATTATTATCGCCCATACTGGGGTTGCGATAAATGATACGAGTGACTTCTCGCTCTTCACCCTCCACTTGCACCTTACTCTGTAGTTTATCTTTGAGAGTAGCAAAGGTGATGTCGTCTTAAAGTCTACATAAAATAGGTTTTGAACACCAAAAATAGACACCATCTTCTCTGTTGGTGATTGTGCCCTGATGGTGAAGGGCAGTGAGTGCGGAATCACGAGAGTATTGTGTATTCCATGTGCCCATTTTCTTGTGTTGTGTGTGAAAGAAGTGAAACATAATGGGTCTATTTATAGGGAAAATCTGAAACCCTAAAGCGGATTTCCACCGTTGATGAAAAGTGGTTGACAAAATCTAGACCGTTGAAAGTGTCGGCAAGATCAACAGTACCGTTAAAAAGTGTCGGCAAAATCTAGACCGTCAAATAACAAACTCGCCGAATATAATATAATATAATATAAATTCGTGGAATAAAATATCATATAATATAATCAGGTAATGTTTATGTAATCAACTGGGCCGGTCGGTGCAACATGCTCTGGATCAAAAGAAGACCATAACTGTAGACATCCAAAATATGGATATAACCACGATCTGGCTTCAGATGAAGCATATGCACTCCAAGTAGGATGAATAGGAGGTAATGGACTAGTACCGTTCAACATAACCCGAATCCAATGATTTCCCCTGATCAACCCCACATAGAACAATATTGGCTCTGACTAGAAACATATTCTTCTCTGAAAGGGAAGAATGTCCATGACCCACCATCTGAAGGTGATAACATAACAAGGGCTATAGTCAAGTGAGGCAGCAATGCATCTATAGCCACAGTTTCCATCCCCATTCACATTGATAATGTCATCAATGTACCTATGCATATGCTCTGGAAGGTGACTTACAAGATGGATGTCATGATGTGCCCGCTCATGAGATGTCTGATAACTCTCCATTTGTAGAGTTATTTATGCATTTCTATTCATAAATCATTGTGAATTTGCATGCTTAGGCTAGGAATTATGTAAATATTTGTGTTTAATTAGGGAAAAGGGAATCAAGAACTGAATTGGAATATATTTCGCACAAATGGTGCCCTTGTGAAATTTCTAATGTTTTCTGTCTAAGTGCTATAGAATCAGCTGCTATAGCATCAGATGCTATAGCATCACTATGCGCAGCAGAGCTGGGATCCACTTGAAGACAGCAGCAGAAAGCAGATCTGTAGTGAATCCTAACCTGTCCAGTCAACGCCTCCCTATTGCCACAATCCATGCTGATGCAGCGACTCTCCTACCACTTGCACTTCACCACTTGTCTACCATGGGGGGACAACATACCTTTAGTTGGTGAAAAGAAGACCCACTTGCTTCATCCACTTGCAAGAAAGGATGGAAAACTCAACTATAAAAGCAAGCCTAGACTCCACACTCCAAAGGCGGTCATACAATGGACTTCCAGCACTTAAACTTCTCTGGTTCTTGAGGAAAAATACAGTGATAAGCTGTCCTCTTAGTTCCATTGAAGATCCACCATAGAAATCCACTAGAAGTTCGTGTTCGGTTCATGCTATAGCACTGTCAGCACACTAGTTCATGCGTCGGAGTTGGAGGAGTGTATCTTTTGCGCATTCTTCTTCTACTTTCTGTTTTGGTGACATGAACTCCATTATTTGTAAGTTGTTGATATTGCTAAACATGAGCTAAACATCTTGTAGTTGGATTTCTTAAGCTTTGTAATAACTCTTTATGTGTTAGTAATATAATATTATGATGTATGCATTTCAATCTTTGTGTTTTAATGCTTTCAAACTTGTTTTTGGGATTAGCTAACTAGAACAAGTGCATTCATGGGTTCAGAAATGGTTCATGATTCGATCTCAAAGATTGATGTAAGTGAGTGGTTGTTTTAAGGGTACTTAGAACAATCCTTGCCCAAACCTAGACATAGGAGGGCTTAGTTCATAGAGTGAATACTGTGGGGTCTTTAAAATACAGAGGTGAACTTACTTGAAGCCTAGACATAGGATCTTGTATCGAAACCTTGGAGAAAGTGACCGAAAGGCACGCAACATATGCTACAGCACGCGATGCTATAGCATCTAATGTTATAGCACTAACACAGAAGAGAAGTTACTTAGTGAAAGCAATCCAACTAGTCTTCATCATGTAGTTTCCCTTTTTATTTCATTGCAAACCAAACCTTTATTTTACTACCCTCAAATAGTGTTTTTATTTTACACACTGATTTGCTATTATGACAACTGTAAATTAAATACAATCTCTGTGGGTTCGACCTGTATTTTTACTGTATTACTTGTTGCGACTGCGTATACTTGCGCATCTGTTTTTAAAATCCACAACAAGTTTTTGGCGCCGTTGCCGGGGATTGAAATTAATTTTATTGTTGAATTTCTTAGCATATTAGTGTTGATGTTACTCTGGTGTTTGTTTCTGATGCTACAGCACAAGATGCTATAGCATATACACAGGCTTAATTCACCAGAATTTCAATTTGATCCTGAAATAGAAAGGAGGTTCAGAGCATTGCGAAGGCAGCAAAAGTTACAGCAGAGAGCAGCCATGTCAGAACATAACTCTGGCAGATGCTCCCATAGAGGAGGAAGAGGTGGCAGAGGTAGAGGTTCCCAACATGGTGGAACCCAACATGGCATTCAGACTGAGATTCCTGCATTCACGGGGAGAGGACCAGTCACAGATTATTCAGGCCCTGTGCATGACCCAGAAGAATGGTACAGGCAACAATTCATTCAGATAGGACCAGAAGGTGTGGTTAATGATAGGGACAGGCCAATGAGGGATTATGCTGTTTTTAACCCTCAAGCCATGCAAACTAGCATAGTGAGGCCTCAACTTAATACAACTCATTTTGAATTTAAACCAATGATGTTTCAAATGCTTCAAACAATTGGTCAGTATGGTGGAACCATAAATGATGATCCACATATGCACTTAAAACAATTTTTGGAGATCTGTAGTAATTTCTCTTTTCCTGGAGTTTCTGATGATGCCTTTAGACTCAAGCTTTTCCCTGATTCTTTAAAGGACAAGGCAAAAGCTTCACTAAAATCATTAGAACCCAACTCAATCCATACCTGGAATGAGCTAGGAGAGAACTTTTTGGCAAAATATTTTCCACCTAGCAAAAATGCCAGAATGAGAAATGAAATCACTTCATTCAAACAAATGGATAATGAATCATTGTATGAAGCATGGGAAAGATACAAAGAGCTGTTGAGAAAATGTCTTCACCATGGCATACCTGTCATTAACCAAATGGAGACATTTTACAATGGATTGGAACCACAAACCAGATTGATGCTAGATGCTTCTTCTGGAGGAGTTTTGTTGAAGTCATCTTACAATGATGCTTGTGACCTTATTGATGAGATAGCAGCAAACAGTTACCCTTGGCCTACAGCCAGGGCCACACCTCAAAAGAAGGCTGGGGTACTAGAAGTCAATAAGGTAACAAAGCTAACAGCTCAAGTAGCTTCCCTCACGAACATGGCCCAGAATCTCACCACTTCCAATGCTATAGCATCTCCTCAAAACTGTGAGTCAACAGAAGATGCTGCTACAATTCAACAAGCCACTCCTGGTGAAACCAGTTGTGTCTATTGTGGAGGAGGGCACATTTACGAAGAATGCCCAAGCAATCCTGTATCTGTGAACAGTGTGGGATTCAATAAAAACAATAACCCCTATTCAAACTCCTACAATCCTGGGTGGAGAAACCATCCCAACTTCAAATGGAACAATATGCAGCAAGTTCATCTACTGCTGCAGCACCAAATGCACCACCAGGATTCCCTGCTTAGCAACAACAAAGGCAGGATAGTCATCCTGTTGACAACTCCTTGGAGACCATATTGAAGGAATTTGTGAAGGATACCAAAGACTTCATTAAAGACACTAAGGCTTCAATTCTATTTCATGATGCTACTATCAAGAACCTTGAAAATCAAGTGGGGCAGATTGCTACTGCTCTAACTCAGAGGCCTAGTGGAGCTTTGCCATCAACAACTGAGGCATCTACTTCACATGTCCATGGAAAAGAACAGGTAAAGGCTATTTCATTAAGGAGCGGTAAGGATTTGAAAGGATCATCAGAGATTCCAGCTGATGAAAACTCAAACACAAAAAAATGAAAAACCAGAAAAAGAAAAAAAGAATACTGATGCTATAGCACCTAAGGCTATAGCATCTGATGCTGCACCTAGCTCTTCACTGAAGATTGTTCCTGAGTATCCACCTCCTCCTTTCCCACAAAGGCTGAGGAAGGCTCATGAGGACAAACAATTCAGTAAATTCCTAGAGGTGCTGAAACAATTGCACATCAATGTCCCTTTGGTAAAGGCACTTCAACAAATGCCAAACTATGCAAAATTCATGAAGGATGTCCTCACCAAAAGAAGAAGACTTGGTGAATTTGAAACTGTGGCAATGACTGGTGAAAGTAGTTCAATTGTTCAAAATAAACCAAGGAAACTCAAGGATCCTGGCAGTTTCACAATACCCTGCTCCATTGGAAAATTTTACAATGGCAGAGCTTTATGTGACTTAGGAGCAAGTATAAACTTGATGCCTAAGTCCATATACACTCAGTTGGGTATAGGAACTGCCAGACCTACTACTGTTACACTTCAATTAGCTGATAGATCTTTAGCTTATCCTGAAGGCATAAATGAAGATGTACTAATCAAAGTTGACAAGTTTGCTTTCCCTGTAGATTTTGTTGTTCTTGACTTTGATGCAGATAAGGAAGTTCTCATCATACTAGGCCGGCCATTCTTAGCCACTGGAAGGACCTTAATTGATGTGCAAAAAGGGGAATTGACCATGAGGGCCAATGACCAAGAAGTGAAGTTCAATGTTCTCAATGCTATGAAGTATCCAGATCCAAGTACAGAAGAATGCTCCTTTGTTATCTCTCTTGATCAAGTGGTCCAGAAACACTTTCACAAACAACAAGACCACTTGGGCAGAATTTTTGATGAAAATGAGAAGACAGAACTTGTAGAACAAGGAGCCATTCAACAGGAACCAAAATTTAGAGAAGCATGGGTAAAAAAATATGAGTCACTAGATATTGAAAACTCAAGCCTCAAGAAGAATGTTCCCTCCATTGAACAACCACCCTCCTTGGAGCTCAAGGAATTACGTAAGCACCTCAAATATGCCTATTTAGGGGAAAATGACACTCTTCCAGTGATCATTGCTTCTGATCTCACACAAGATCAAGAACTTGATCTCATTACTACCTTAAAGAGGCATAAGAAATCTATAGCATGGCAGATGGCAGACATCAAGGGAATCAGTCCAACAATCTGCATGCACAGAATAGTTTTAGATGAAAATGTGAGAAATAGCATTGAAGGGAAAATGAGACTTAATCCTATCATGAAGGAGGTGGTTAAAATGGAAATTATCAAATGGTTGGATGCTGGCATTATCTATCCAATTTCTGACAGTGCTTGGGTGAGTCCAGTGCAGTGTGTTCCCAAGAAATGAGGAGTCACTGTGATAGCAAATGATAAAAATGAGCTGATTCCAACAAAAACAGTGACGGGATGGAGGATATGCATGGACTACAGGAAGCTTAATAAGACCACCAAAAAGAATCACTTCCCTCTACCCTTCATTGATCATATGCTAGACAGGCTTGCAGGCAAAGAATTTTACTGCTTCTTAGATGGCTACTCTGGTTATAACCAAATAGCCATATTTCCCGAAGATCAGGAGAAAACAACATTCACATGTCCTTATGGGACATTTGCTTTCAGAAGAATGCCATTTGGGATGTGCAATGCCCCTGCTACCTTTCAGAGATGCATGATGGCAACATTTTCAGACTTCATTGAAAAATCCATGAAGGTATTCATGGATGACTTCTCTGTGTTTGGAGAAGACTTCCAGAACTGTCTACTCAATTTAGAATAATTTCTGGTGAGATGTGAAAAGATCAACTTGGTCTTGAATTGGGAAAAATGTCATTTCATGGTCCAAGAAGGTATTGTTTTGGGTCACAAGATCTGCAAAAGAGGATTGGAAGTAGATAAAGCCAAAATAGAGGTCATTGACAAGCTTCCTCCACCAGCAACTGTAAGGGGTGTTAAAAGTTTCTTAGGCCATGCTGGATTTTACAGAAGATTCATCAAGGATTTCTCCAAATTATCAAAACCATTGTGTCAGCTGCTACAGCATGACACACCTTTTATCTTTGATGAATCATGCCAACAAGCATTCCAGAAACTGAAGACAGCCTTGGTCACAGCACCAATCATTGTGACACCTGACTGGAACAAGCCTTTTGAGCTCATGTGTGATGCTAGTGATTATGCTGTAGGAGCTGTCCTAGGGCAAAGGTAAGACAAGGTATTTCATTCTATCTATTATGCTAGCAAAACACTTGTAGAAGCTCAATTAAATTATATAGTCACTGAGAAAGAATTGTTAGCTGTAGTGTTTGCATTTGATAAATTCAGATCATACTTGGTAGGCACAAAGGTCATTGTTTATATAGACCATTCAGCCATCAAGTATTTGATTTCAAAAAAAAGATGCAAAACCTAGGCTAATAAGATGGGTTCTCCTCCTCCAGGAATTTGATTTGGAAATTCGTGATAAAAAGGGGGTAGAGAGCAAAGTTGCTGACCATTTGTCTAGAATAGAAGGTGATAGTTCAGGTACACAAGGATTAGAGATCAAGGAGAACTTCCCTGATGAAAAGTTGCTGACTGTCAGTGTAACAACATCCAATGCTATAGCATCTGATGCTATAGCACCTTGGTTTGCAGATATAGTCAAGTACCTTGTTAGTAGGATTGTGCCACCAAATCTGACTTACCAACAAAGGAAGAAGTTTCTCCATGATGTTAAACATTACTACTGGGATGAACCCTTCCTTTATAAAGAGTGTCCAGACCAACTGATAAGAAGATGTCTTGCAGAAGAAGAACAGCACCCAGTGCTACAGCAGTGTCATGTTGCACCTTATGGAGGGCATTTTGGAGGACAGAGAACAGCTGCTAAAGTGCTCCAATCTGGATATTTCTGGCCCACACTCTTCAGGGATGCTCATGAGTTGGTGAAAAGGTGTGACAGATGCCAAAGAACTGGAAACATTTCCAACAAACATGAAATGCCTCTAACCAACTTATTAGAGGTGGAATTGTTTGATGTTTGGGGTATAGACTTCATGGGACCCTTCCCACTTTCTCATGGCAATTCATACATACTGGTGGCAGTAGACTATGTGTCCAAATGGGATGAAGCTGCTGTTTTACCCAACAATAATGCTAAATCAGTAAGCAAGTTCATTCACAAGAACATCATCACTAGATTTGGCACCCCTAGAGCCATAATTAGTGATGGTGGTTCTCACTTCTGCAATAAGCTCATTGAAGCTCTGTTAGCCAAGTATGGGGTGAAACATAAGGTTGCTACAGCATATCACCCCCAAACCAGTGGTCAGGCAGAAGTATCAAACAGAGAAATCAAGAGGATTATTGAGAAAATGGTTGGTCCAGCTAGGAAGGAATGGGCAGTGCAACTAGATGATGCACTATGGGCCTACATAACAGCTTACAAGACTCCTTTGGGCATGTCTCCATATAGACTTGTTTATGGTAAGGCTTGTCACCTGCCTGTGGAGTTACAACACAAATCACATTGGGCCATCAAGAAACTCAACTTTGATCATGGCATGGCAGGAACAGCAAGATTGCGGCAGCTGAATGACTTGGAAGAAATTAGGCACTTTGCCTATGAGAATGCTGCAATTTACAAGGAGAAAACCAAGGCATGGCATGATCAAAGGATCCAAAAGAGAGACCTTAAAGAAGGTGATCAAGTCTTGTTGTTCAATTCAAGGCTTAAGCTATTCCATAGAAAGCTCAAGTCAAGGTGCTCTGGTCCATTTAAACTTGTCAAGATATACCCCCATAGGGCAATGGATCTATATGATGAGGCCACAAACACCACCTTCAAGGTCAATGGGCAAAGAGTCAAGCAATATTTTGGTGAAAAAATGGAAAGGCAAAAGTTTATCATTGATCTTCAAGACCCTTAACAAACTTAGGAGAAGTCAGGCTGAGGACTCTTAAACTAAGCGCTTCTGGGAGGCAACCCACAATTTTGTAACTAACCATTTTTTTTTTTGTTTGTGCAGGAATTTTGGAGTTAAGCTTCATAAGTGGTTATAGCACTTGGTGCTATAGCATGAGATGCTATAACATCAGTCATGCATCTGTGTAATCTCATCAGAAAAAGCAGAGAAGAAAAAAGTTGCTGTTGTAGCATCCAGTGCTACAGCATCAACTGCTGAGGAAGAAGCCCCCAGGAACCCAAGAAGAAGAAACAGAAAATAGAAAAGAAACCAGCCCAGAAGCCAAACAGGATCTGTAGTAGACTTAAATTGGGTTAGCAAGAAAATAACCCTTTTTCCATTCGTTGTTTTTAATTTTATTGCTTTCAAATAAACCTGTTGGGTGCTATAGCACCTGTCCTGCACCCAACAGCTGTGTTAGTTTTAACTCTAAGTCTGAATCATGCCAAGTTATTTATCTCTTACTATGAATCATTCAAAACCTCTCCCTGAATCATACCTGAAACATTTTTTTGAAGGTGTTGTGCAAAAACGTGTGCAAGTATACACACACTACAAGAAAAACGCGTTTTTCCGGCGGAAAAAATCCGCCGGAAATGCACCAAATCCGTCGGAAAAATGACGTTTCCGGCGGATTTTTTCCGCCGGAAATCCGCCGGTAAAACGCTCGTAGGTAATGTTTTCCGGCGGAATTTCCGCCGGTAATTTCCGGCGGATTTTTTCCGCCGGTAATTCACATTTCCGGCGGAATTTTTTTAAATAAAAAATAAATTTTTTTTGAAAGATCCACCGGAAACGCGCAATACCGGCGTATTTTTCCGTCAGTAATTTCCGACGGATTTTTCCGCCGGTAATGGGCGTTTCCGACGGATTTTTTAAAAAAATAAAAAATAATTTTTTTTTGAAAAATCCGCCGGAAATGCACATTACCGGCTGATTTTTTATTTTTTTTAAAATAAAAATTATTTCTTTTAAATCTTTTCGAATTTTAAAATTTAGTATGTAATTTAATAAGAAGTAAGAAAAATGAAAATGAGGTAGAATATGAGAAAAATGATATAGAACAGAATTAGAAGGAATAAAGGAATGAGAATGAAGAAGTAGGAATGAATAAGAAGGAAAAAGAGTATGAGAAGAAATAATATTGGAGAGAATAAAAATGAACCAGGAAGAAGGAGTAACAATGAAGGAGAGTATGAGAAGTAATAATATAGGAGAGAATAAGAATGAAGAAGTAAGAAAGAATAAAAATGAAGGAGTGAGAATGAATGAGAATGAAGAAGAAAGAGGAAATATAGAAGAGAGATATGTAGAGAAATTTATGGAGATTGAAGAGTATGAGAAAGAAGAAAAAAAGATAAGATAGGGAGGGAAAGTGTAGAAATGAATGAGAATGAAATAAAAAGTGAAATGAGAGAATGAGAAGAGTGTAGGAGAAAGTTTTATATATAGGCATTTTCGAACGGTTCCGACGGATTTACCGGCGGTTTTATCCGTCGGAAATGTACCTTACCGGCGGATTTTTAAAAATAAATAAATAATTTTTTGAAAAATCCGCCGGAAATGTGCATTACCGGCGGATTTTTAAAAAAAATAAATAATTTTTTAAAAATCCGCCGGTAATGTACATTTCCGGCGGATTTTTAAAAATAAATAAATAAATAATTTTTAGAAAAATCCGTCGGAAATGTACATTACCGGCGGACTTTTAAAAATAAATAAATAAATAATTTTTTGAAAAAACCGTCGGAAATGTGCATTACAGGCGGATATTTAAAAAAAATAAATAATTTTTTAAAAATCCACCGGTAATGTACATTATCGGCGGATTTTTAAAAATAATAAAATAAATAATTTTTTGAAAAATCCGCCGGAAATGTGCTTTACCGGCGGATTTTAAAAAAAAAAAAAATTTTAAAAATCCGCCGGTAATGTACATTTCCGGCGGATTTTTAAAAATAAATAAATAAATAATTTTATGAAAAATCCGTCGGAAATGTACATTACCGGCGGATTTTTAAAAATAAATAAATAAAAAAATTTTGAAAAATCCACCAGAAATGGGCTATACCAGCGGATTTTTTTTAAAAAAAATAAAAATTATTTTAAAAATCCGCCGGAAACGCGCATTATCGGCGGATTTTTCCGCCAGTAATTTTCGGCAGATGTTTTCTGCTGGTAAAGCATTTTTCCGGCGGATTTTTTTTTAAAAAAAAAAGTTAAATATATATTTTTTAAAAAAACTGCCGGAAAGTCTATTTTTTCGCCGGAAATTTACCGGCCGAGAAAATCCGCCGGAAATGCCAAACTTCCGCCGGAACCGTACCGGCGGAAAAAATCCCCCAGAAAAAATCCGCCAAAAAAACGCGTTTTTGTTGTAGTGACAGTCTAACAAGTAATAAAGTAGTAAGTAAGGTTCAATTGCTAAATCTACAGAGTAGCGTTTGATTCAATGAGTAAACGTAACCAAATAGTAAAGTGAGGTTAATTTAGCAATAAGTAACGTAATAAAAGTGAGAGTAACAAGATATGAACGAGTAAAAATACGAGCGGTGGTAATAGGTTGAAAAGCCTATTTCAGATCACACTATAGCCCTAACTTCATATCCCTATTCTTCGTTAGGAATGAATAATATTCCTATTATTCTTCAAACTATATTAACTTGTGAAATCAGCGCGTTAATTCTTTCCAGACATTAAAGCACGTTACCCTAATCAAAGTGATCAAGTTCGAAAAGAGTTTATAACAATAGAAACACACAAGCTAATGAAGTACAACATATCAATCACGTTAAAGCAATCTAAAAGATCATGTTTATATCACCATCGTCTTGACTATAAAAGAATTTAGCTCATGATGAGCTCAGACATGATAAAACAACACAAGGTTACCGTAAACAGATCCATCAACATAGTAAAAGCACTTAGAAATTGAGTTACACCAACGGGCATGAAGGCGGTTCACAACTACTAATTAGCGGTGCTCTCACGATGCTGGTAGCACTGGCTAACGGTGATCTTGTATTGGGGTGTGGAAGTGAATGGAGCATATGGTGTTTGGGTGGTGAGGAAGGTATCTCGTATTCTCTGAACTCGTTCTCTCTTTCTCTCCAAGGAATTGCGTATATGTTGCGTACTTTCTTCACTAGGGTAGCTGCTGATTTATAGGCTTTTGGTAGCACGGCGCGCCTCCTCTTGGGCCTTCGCGAATGGTTGTTACTAACCCTAGAAGTCACGCTTTCTTGCTCCTTACGGATTTCTCAACTGGCGCCTTGCTCGCTAAGAAGATTGGAACTTGCTTTTCTGTTGCGCTTAATGAGGCACCTACTTTAGTCACGCTCTTATCCATTTGTTTGCTGCGATGCTGCCGTAGCATCCTTCTCAGCACTGAATCAGCTAAACACAACCTGCACACTAGCAAACACATTAAACTGACAGCATCCAAACTGGGTAGCATCCAACAAACATCCTGTGATAGCATTCTTAAAACATGTTTCCACCTCCGAAAAAACTTTCCTCAAGGCTTTCCCTTCAGGCTTAACACTTTTAGATCCCTTAGCAACATGGAAACTCGTAGCCTTCGCCCCCTAGCTTAAAGGTATGTGTGCTCTCTCGCACTTCTTCGATAGGCTTCGACAGCTTACTAGGCTTGGATTTGGTTCCCACTTAGAATTTCCTATGCTTCCTTTCCTTCTCAATTGCTGCAAGCAAAATTATCATGATATACACAGGGGCTGCCTTTTTAGTTTGGGGCATTGATAACACTTAAACCAATTGGAGTGGTGCACTTTTATTTTCCTCTTGACCATTGCTTCGGTTGAAACTGTAATGGTGTCTCCACAAAACAGTCTCCCTACACATTGGCCAAACCAACCTTCTTTTGCACATGTGCACCCTCTTTTTATATTGCTTGATTTTGACAGCTCTTGGCCTTGCTACTAGCGTGCTACCCCCAAACTTGACTATTACTCTACTTGCAACTTCTATCAAATTCTTGGCAGCTTCGGTCCTTGCTAAGTTTTCCCCTCACTTCTACCTAAGTAGTGCCTTGCACCTATTTTCAAAGAGCCAGAGTTAAGTGTCTACTAGAGGGGCTAGGCTAATTCCTTCACAACTCTAAGTCCACACCACTTTTGGTTATCCTTACTGGGTTCTTCTTTGAGATTTTTTTTTTGTTTTTTATAATGCTATCACTACTGCTATACTAGCACTACCCCTGCTGTTGCTACACAGTTTGGTGCTATCAGAACAACACAGTCACACAGTAGAGCAATAAGGCATTTACTATTAGCTCAGTAAAGATTGCAGAGCAAAAGGGCGGACTGCGCCACCCCCAAACTTAAACCCTTGACAGTGTCCCCACTGTCAACTGGCTAAGCCAGGGATGTGCAATGTTCAGCACAGAACAGGGAATTAAAAAAAAACTAAAACAAAAGTGCATAAAAGTAAAAAAATAAGAAAAGTTACAAGGTGGGATCACTTCTTCTTCTTGCTTGGGTGTGGGGTTGCAACTTCTTCTTCTTTCTCTTCTTCTCCTTCACTTTCCTCTCTCATCAGCACCCTCTTCCTTCTTGGGGGTCTGACCGCACACACTTTCCTTCTTGTCCAGGTAGATTTTGGTGGCATCTGGAATGGTACAACTTTTGGGGTAATATCAGCAACTTTCTTCATTTTCATTGGGCTTGGGGAGGGTGCTGTGGGCGCATGCCTCACAGCACTGGCCTGTTTTGCAGAGGATTTCCATCTCTCCTCATCATGTTTTGATTTACTTTCCCTTTTTGCGGCAACACTGCCTTCTCCACTGACCTCGGCAGCATTGGCTGGCGTATCAGTGGAGTTAGCCTCCATATTTCCTGCTGAATTAACTCCTCCCCTTGAACTCACAGGGGAAGAGCTGCTGGAGCTTCCTTGATTCCTTTCCTCCTCCTCATCATCAGTGTCAATCAACACTTTTTCTTTTGGGGGTGCCGCCGTAGTCTTGGCAGCACGAGATGTGCTTTTCTTTTCTCCTTCATCTCTTGGGACTGGTGTGGGGGCAGGTTTCTCATGAGCATCGCCACTAGGGCCAGCATCCGGCAACACCCAGTCAGGGAACACAGGGGGTGGCAGAATAGTTTCGCCACTTCCCTGTGTGTTCCACTCATGGGCTGCCTTGAGGAACGCCCACACGGCCTCTTGCTTCAGGATGTGATTCTGCAGCAGCACCACCACATCAGATAGCCCATTGGCTTCTTCTGATTTGTTCTTTTCAGCCTCCTCCTCCTCTCTCTTTTGTTCCCTCTTTCCTTCCTCCTTTTTCTCAGCATTCTCCTTCTTCTCCTCTTCACAAGTCAAGACCACCTCTGGGTCTAGGGGAAATCCTCCTCATCCTGGTCACTTCTTTGTACATCCTCAGCTTCACATAGCAGCCTGATTAAGTTGGGGTAAGACAGCATCCCCACATTTCGCCTAGCACAGGCCAGGATCTCCCTCTCCATCAGCTGCCCCACATTGATCGGTTTTGAGCACAACATGGCCTCCAACAGGAACATTCATTCCTTGTGCTAGTAAAAATTGTGGGTTGTGGGCAGCACAGTGCTCATTACCCATAGAGACAAAGATCGCAAAAGGGCTTCAACAACGTCCTCCTCACCTTGAATACAGCAGAGTCTTCCTTCACCCATTCTGTTCCAGGAACACACAGCACTCTTAATAGGCGCGCCATATCTCTCTCTGTCGCAGCGAGGACGATTCTCTCCAAGATTTCCTCGATCTCAGGCAGGCCAAGCACTGCATTTATCCTCTCAGCAGTGAAGGATACTAGCCTTCTTCGCACCACAGAAAATGTGGGCTCGGGTTTTCCCTTTAGCTTCTCCGGGATGCCAGGATAGAACTCCCGTGTGAGCCCAAGGAGAACGTATGGTGGATGCCGCGTGAGCTTCTCCCATTGTAAGTCTCTGAACAACTCTTCCACTGCTTAGTTGACTGATTTTGGGGCTAACCCTCTTTTTGGCAGCGGGTTTCTGTGTTGGGTAGAGGATTAATAGAGCTCTCTGGCGTGCTTGCTTGGTAGTCGCCCAAGGATTTCGTCAGGGACGGGCTTGTTTTTGGATTTCTGGGTCTTGGGTGACTTTGATTTAGTTGCCATTTTTTGGTTCTGTGGAGGTTTTAGGGTTTATTGGATGAGGAGGAAGCTTCGACGTATTGGTAGTGAAAGGAAATGTTTTGCGGTTAGCAATGGGGGATGGTGAAGGGGTTTGCTATTTAACGCTGGTGGAGTGGTTTCAGTTGAGGAAGGTGTGAGGTGGCGGTTTGGTATTCGGTGCAGAGGAGTTATGGTGTGGGGATAAGAGAAGTTATAAAGTTAATGGGCGTGAGGCGTTACAGGCTAGGCGTGGAGGGGAAGTTGAAGTGAAAGGTTGGCGTGTGTAACACCCCGGTATATTTATTTATTAAAAATACCCAAGTGCACATTAAAAACACATCAGAGATATTATTTCCTGCTCAGACACTGAATACCACTATGAATTTTTCGCTGATTAAAACAAAACAGTCTTATTTACAAACAAGACCATACGGTACTCAGACCATACACTGTCAGCTACTAAAGTATTCAGCATCATACAAGAAAGCGGAAGAAAACATAATACTAAAGTCATGGTGTTGCGATACATAGACAACAAAGGAAATAACAAATAACTTAAGCATAAATGCTAAGTCATCAATAGTCGCCCGAGCCCAACCTACTCGTGCCTCTTGGATTTCCGCTGCCCCTGTGTCTCTGTAAAACAACAACATTTAAACAGTGAGATACAATCTCAGTGAGTTCTACCGAGACCCCTACTAGCTCTCTCGGTTCAATTAATAATCCTTTTTAAAATCAACACGACACCGACTGCAATAAAGTGCTAACCCCGGTGAACGTGAACAAACAAAGTGCGGCACCGACTGCAAATCCAGTGCTAATCCCGGTGTATCGCACAGTACGACATCGACTGCAAATCCAGTGCTAATCCCGGTGTACGTACAACAAACTCATGACATAACACCGACTGTAAATCCAGTGCTAATCCCGATGAACCCCCTTACCAATAGTACATTCTCCTATTGGCACGGAGCCTAGGGTGGGGGAGCATGACTGCCCCGCCTAGTATGTCGAACAATGGTTCGTCACCCAACTCGATATATATATTTAAACATATATCTACAATCATATGAACATTTAGTCCATTCAAGTTATACTTTACCACGTAAGACTTATAGTCCGCTTGGTTATCAATAAAACATCACGCACACGTGTACTATTGTTCGGCTTTTCGAAAGAATTTCAACTTCAAAAGTATTTTATAAAACCCTTTTTAAATATAATCAAAATCATGGCATTATAAGCCTAATATCATTGGAAAAGGGTTAGGAAAGGATTAGAAGAGGATTAGAATCGATCGGGATCGTTTCGGGCAAGTTTGGAAAATTCTGGACAGAACACAGCGCACGGTTCGTGCGCCCATACACACGGGTCGTGCGCCCTGTAATGCATTTTTGAAAACAGAAACCGAATGACACGCACGGTCCGTGCGCCTGAGACACACGGGTCGTGCGCTTTTGACAGCATTATATTTTATCACGTTTTCGCATTTTTCGTCGTTCCGACCAATTCCGATACCTATTCCAGTCCAGTCCCAACATAAACACAGTCCAAAAACACATTCAAACAACAATGATCATCAATCAAACAATCCAAAAACCGAGTGGACCTAAAACGTGATTTTCGTACTAAATACGTTTTCGACACGAATCAAACCGAAACACATTTCACAATTTATGTTTATTAAATTCAAAAACCTAAACGTGAGTAAAACTCACCCTTGAAGCGAGAGCCGATATCGAACCGAATTTGCCGAGACTTAAAAAAACTCTCGAACGGAACCCTATTTCACCAAACCGCTTCAAACTTCGATTCGAACTTCACAACGCGATCAATCCACTCCTAGCTTCAATCCTAAACATAACCCAATCATCAATTTCATCATTTAATCCAAGATTTCAACAATTTTCTCCCTCAAAACCCCTAAAATTCGTAGCTCCATAACTTCGGGAAAGACGGATGAAAACTTACCAAGCTTTGGGGGTTTGGTATTGGAGGGTAGATGATGATGGTGCTGAAATTTGGAGGGATGGGCTTCACCTTTTCTTCTTCCTTTCTCTTCTTCTTTCCTTTTCTTCTTTCTCTTCTTTTCTCTTCTTTTCTTCCTCTGTTTCTCTTCTCTCTCTCGTGGACCTTTCTTTCTTTTAATTCTCTCACACTCACACACATATATATTTATTAATATATAAGTGGTAACGTGGTCCAATTACCATATTGATCTAAATCTCTTATATTGATTCCAAAACTTTCTTGACCCGTATTATTCGGTTAACGATCCTGTGACAGCCAATAATTAATTTTAGCACTCAATAATTTTACCAATTAAGTACCAAATTAATTTAATTGGGTTAACATCCAAATAATTCGATTAATTATTTTGAGGATGTTACATTCTCCCCAAGAGAACAAATACGGATACTGAGTCCGCATATCGTCCTCCAACTCCGAAGTAGCTTCCTCGGCGGAAAAACCATCCCAAACCACCCTGACAATGGGAATTGACTTTGTCCGTAGCATCCTCTCGCCACGTTCCATGATGTAATTCGGGAATGTACTTCCGCAACTGAGACACATGGAATACATCATGCAGATTTGGTAATGGTGGAGGCAAAGCAATACGGTATGCAAGAGGCCCTACTCGCTCGATAATCTGGAAGGGTCCAATATACCGAGGACTGAGTTTCTTCACCCGCAATGCTCTACCTATGCCGATTGTTGGTGACAATCTCAAAAACACATGATCACCCGACTCAAACTCTAACGGCCTTCTTCTTTTGTCGGCATAACTCTTTTGCCTACTTTGAGCGGCTTTCATTCTTTCCCTCATCTGGCGGATCTTTTCAGTAGTGTCATGAATCATCTCAGGTCCTAACAATCGGTTCTCACCTACTTCCCACCAACACAATGGAGTTCTACATTTCCTACCATACAAGGCTTCAAAAGGTGCCATTCCGATACTGGAATGATAACCGTTGTTGTAAGAGAATTCCACCAATGGAAGATGATCCTCCCATTTCTTCCCGTTATCAAGTACCGAAGCCCTAAGCATATCCTCTAATGTCTGGATAGTCCTCTCGGTCTGACCATCTGTCTGTGGGTGATACGCGGTACTAAGAAGTACTTTAGTCCCCAATGCTTCATTCAGAGCTTTCCAAAATCGAGAAGTGAATTTCGGATCTCGATCCGATACTATACTAGTAGGAACCCCATGTAACCTTACTATGTTCTTCAAATACTCCTCAGCTAACTTGGATACTTTACTACTCGAACGAACTGGAATAAAATGAGCTGGTTTGGTTAACCGATCCACAACTACCCATATGGAGTCGTTACCGGCTTGAGACCTTGGCAACGCCATTACAAAATCCATAGAAATGTCTTCCCACTTCCATACTGGCACGTCTAGTGGCCGTAAGAGACCAGCAGGCTTCTGATGTTCTATCTTAACTCTTTGGCAAGTTAAGCATTGAGATACGAATTCCGCAATCTCTAACTTCATTCCGTGCCACCAATACATCTGCTTTAAATCTCTATACATCTTGGTGGATCCAGGATGTATAGAAAATAAACTTCGGTGTGCTTCCTCTAGGACTTGCTTTTTAATATCTTCATTATCGGGCACACAGATCCTACCGTTGAAACAAATAACTCCATCACTATCCTTAGTAAAATCTGGCAATACTTTTTGTTATTGTAGCTTCACATCAATTCCTTGTGCTAAGCGAATAGAATCCCTTAACGAGCTAGAGATCCTCATATGGCTTAACACTAACCGGTCCTTCCTTGATCTTGAATTCAAATTTAAGTCTCTAAAGGACTCCAACAATTTCATTTCATGCATCATGAACTTTGCTATGTGAATGGATTTCCTACTTAGTGCATCAGCTACAACATTAGCCTTTCCCGGATGATACTTCAATTCGAAGTCATAATCCTTCAGAAATTCTACCCATCTCATTTTCCTGTTATTCAACTCCTTCTGATCAAACAAATATTTCAAACTTTTATGATCACTAAAGACTTCGAAACGAGACCCATATAGGTAATGTCTCCAAATCTTCAGTGCGTACACAATAGCTGCCAACTCCAAATCATGAGTCGGATAATTCTCTTCATGAGTCTTCAATTGTCTGGAGGCATAAGCTACAACTTGTTGGTTCTGCATGAGAACACATCCCAAACCCTTTCCAGAAGCATCGCTGTAAATTTGGAATTCTAAGGATGGATCTGGAAGAATTAGGATTGGAGCAGAAGTCAACCTAACTTTCAATTCTTGAAAACATTCCTCACAATCGGCAGTCCATGTAAACGGTTGCCCCTTACGAGTTAACCGAGTAAGTGGAAGAACCAATTGTGAGAATCCTTGAATGAACCTCCTGTAGTAACCAGCTAGACCCAAGAAACTTCTTATTTCAGTGACTGATGTTGGTTGTTCCCAGTTCAACACTGATTCCACCTTATTGGGATCTACTGCAACCCTCGATTGGGAAATCACATGTCCCAAGAACTTCACTTCAGGAATCCAGAAGTCACACTTCGACGGCTTTGCGTACAATTTCTTCTCTCGGAGTACATTCAGAACAATGCGGAGATGTTGAACATGATCCTCAATGGTCTTAGAGTACACCAAGATATCATCAATGAAGACTACAACAAACTGATCCAGGTAAGTGTGGAAAACTCGGTTCATGTAATCCATGAATACAGCCGGAGCATTAGTCAAACCGAAGGGCATCACTACGAACTCGTAGTGTCCATACCTAGTACGGAAAGCTGTCTTCGGAATATCCAAGGCTCTTACCCTTATTTGATGATAGCCCGACCTCAGATCAATTTTTGAAAATACCACGGCACCTCGAAGTTGGTCAAGCAAATCATCTATCCTTGGCAATGGATATTTGTTCTTAATTGTCACTTTGTTGAGTTGACGATAGTCAATACACAATCTCATGCTTCCGTCCTTCTTCTTAACTAGCAACACCGGAGCACCCCATGGAGAAGCACTCGGTCGGATAAACCTCTTTGATATTAATTCTTCAAGTTGAGATTTCAATTCCTTCAATTCTAAAGGAGACATTCTATAAGGAGCAATAGATATCGATCCTGTACCAGGAATCAATTCTATTGAGAGTTCTACCTCTCGGTCAGGAGGTAAGGATGAAACTTCTTCTGGAAAGACATCTAGAAATTCATTTACCACTTGCACAGATGACAAATCTAAACCCGTTTCAGTAGATGCAGACAACATAATAAGAATAGCTTCCACACCTTGGAACAATGACTGGGTGGCTTCGGTGTAAGAGATCGTTGCTTCAGAATCTGCCTGTGTCAATCCTACGGATTCAGAGGCGAAGCTAATGGTTCGATCGGCACAGTTGATTGTTACATGATTTTCAGCCATCCAATTCATACCCAAAACAATGTCCATACTTCTCATAGGCAAGCAAATAAATTTCACAACAAACTGTCTGTCGCCTATGACAAGTAGGCAATTTTCACATAATGATTGGGTCTGGACACGACCATTGGCAACGGTTAATATAGTTATCGGTTCGGATAGCTCAGACAATGCTAGTCCCAACCGATCCACACACGCTTGTGATATAAAACAATGAGTTGCACCGGAATCATCTAAAATATTGACTGAATTATTAAAAAGAGATCCCGTACCCCTCAAAAGATTATCAGTAGGTGTGATGGTTCGAGCATCCAATGTGTTGATCCGTCCCTGACCAGGAGCATTTGGTGCTCTTTGGAAATTCCTCTTTGATGGGCACTTATTTGCATAGTGCCCCTCTTCATTACAAACATAGCACCGATCTGGACTTGGCGGACACTCTCCACAGTGATGTCTTCCACAAAGTCTACAATTCCTGAACTGTGCAGAATCAGACGATTGCACCTGCTTCCCTTTGTAATTACCTCCTTTCCCCGAGTCATGCCTGGGACCCATCTGAGAGCTAGATGGTTCAGTGTTCCTCTTACTCTGATGGAACACCTTCCTACTTGCATATAATCTTGCTAAATCACTTTCAGCAATATAAGCTTGTTGAACCATGGCTGCATAGTTGGTCTTCGAAAAAGAACTAAGACTCTGAGCAATATCCTCTCTCAACCCATATTTGTACCTGTCAGTTTTCCATCGGTCATTGGGGGCATATCCAGCTAAACCGAATAATTGATACACGGTCAAGCCTCCTTGTGTGAGAGCTAAGAAATCATTTTCTTTATCAAACCTCATAGCCGTGGGGAAGAATTGTTCCAGAAATGATGTTCGGAAATTTTCCCAAGTCTGGGGAGTTTCCATTGTCTCCATCATGGCCCTAGCATTTGTCCACCAGTTATTGGCCTCTCCCTTCAACATATGGGATGCCAACCTCAGCTTATCTTCACCGGTTACTTGCATTGTAAGAAAAATCTTTTCAATGTCATCTAACCAATGTTGTGCTCTCATGACATCTGGTCCACCTCTGAACTCCGAGGGTTTCATTTTCAGGAATTCTGTAAAAATTCTCCTTGGGTTCACTTGTGGCTCTGGAGCTTGATGCTGCTGAGCATTTTGCTGTTGGATTTGTTGCTGCTGATGCATAAGCATCATGTCTTGCATCATTTTCTGTTGGTTTTCGATCACATTGTGCATCCAGTCAAAATGTGGATCAACTGGGGGAGGAACTCCTCTACCTCTTCTGGCCATGATTCTGCGAAATATGCACAAAGTTGATCAAGCTCAATGTCAAATAGCATACTAAGAAAATCACGACTGAAGGAAGTAAAAGACTCTAATAGCTAAGTTCGACTAGGTCGAACCGCTCTGATACCAACTGTAACACCCCGGTATATTTATTTATTAAAAATACCCAAGTGCACATTAAAAACACATCAGAGATATTATTTCCTGCTCAGACACTGAATACCACTATGAATTTTTCGCTGATTAAAACAAAATAGTCTTATTTACAAACAAGACCATACGGTACTCAAACCATACACTGTCAGCTACTAAAGTATTCAGCATCATACAAGAAAGCGGAAGAAAACATAATACTAAAGTCATGGTGTTGCGATACATAAACAACAAAGGAAATAACAAATAACTTAAGCATAAATGCTAAGTCATCAATAGTCGCCCGAGCCCAACCTACTCGTGCCTCTTGGATTTCCGCTGCCCCTGTGTCTCTGTAAAACAACATCATTTAAACAGTGAGATACAATCTCAGTGAGTTCTACCGAGACCCCTACTAGCTCTCTCGGTTCAATTAATAATCCTTTTTAAAATCAACACGACACCGACTGCAATAAAGTGCTAACCCCGGTGAACGTGAACAAACAAAGTGCGGCACCGACTGCAAATCCAGTGCTAATCCCGGTGTATCGCATAGTACGACACCGACTGCAAATCCAGTTCTAATCCCGGTGTACGTACAACAAACTCATGACATAACACCGACTGCAAATCCAGTGCTAATCCCGGTGAACCCCTTTACCAATAGTACATTCTCCTATTGGCACGGAGCCTAGGGTAGGGGAGCATGACTGCCCCGCCTAGTATGTCGAACAATGGGTCGTCACCCAACTCGATATATATATATTTAAACATATATCTAAAATCATATGAAAATTTAGTCCATTCAAATTATACTTTACCACGTAAGACTCATAGTCCGCTTGGTTATCAATAAAACATATCCGCACACGTGTACTATTGTTCGGCTTTTCGAAAGAATTTCAACTTCAAAAGTATTTTATAAAACCCTTTTAAATATACTCAAAATCATGGCATTATAAGCCTAATATCATTGGAAAAGGGTTAGGAAAGGATTAGAAGAGGATTAGAATCGATCGGGATCGTCTCGGGCAAGTTTGGAAAATTCTGGACAGAACACAGCGCACGGTTCGTGCGCCCATACACACGGATCGTGCGCCCTGTAATGCATTTTTGAAAACAGAAACCGAATGACACGGACGGGTCGTGCGCTTTTGACAACATTGTATTTTATCCCGTTTTCGCATTTTCCGTCTTTCCGACCAATTCCGATACCTGTTCCAGTCCAGTCCCAACATAAACACAGTCCAAAAACATAATCAAACAACAATGATCATCAATCAAACAATCCAAAAACTGAGTGGACCTAAAACGTGATTTTCGTACTAAATACGTTTTCGACACGAATCAAACCGAAACACATTTCACAATTTATGTTTATTAAATTCCAAAACCTTAACGTGAGTAAAACTCACCCTTGAAGCGAGAGTCGATATCGAACCGAATTTGCCGAGACTTAAAAAAACTCTCGAACGGAACCCAATTTCACCAAACCGCTCCAAACTTCAATTCGAACTTCACAACGCGATCAATCCACTCCTAGCTTCGATCCTAATCATAACCCAATCATCAATTTCATCATTTAATCCAAGATTTCAACAATTTTCTCCCTCAAAACCCCTAAAATTCGTAGCTCCATAACATGGGGAAAAACGGATGAAAACTTACCAAGCTTTGGGGGTTTGGTAATGGAGGGTAGATGATGATGGTGCTGAAATTTGGAGGGATGGGCTTCACCTTTTCTTCTTCCTTTCTCTTCTTCTTTCCTTTTCTTCTTTCTCTTCTTTTCTCTTCTTTTCTCTTCTTTTCTCTTCTTTTCTTCCTCTGTTTCTCTTCTCTCTCTCGTGGACCTTTCTTTCTTTTAATTCTCTCACACTCACACACATATATATTTATTAATATATAAGTGGTAACGTGGTCCAATTACCATATTGATCTAAATCTCTTATTTCAATTCCAAAACTTCCTTGACCCGTATTATTCGGTTAACGATCCCGTGACAGCCAATAATTAATTTTAGCACTCAATAATTTTACCAATTAAGTACCAAATTAATTTAATTGGGTTAACATCCAAATAATTCGATTAATTATTTTGAGGATGTTACAGCGTGCTGGATAAGACAGCATAGCCCGGCGTGCTGACGCAAGCTGTCAGCGCCCAAATGCTCTCTGCGCGCGCTTGAGTGCCTCTAGTGCCAGCATAGCACCTTTTCACGACTTTAAAATTTCAAACTTCCTTTTTTTAGTGCTTTACTTGAAACGGCATCTCGCAGTGCTACCAGCACTGCTACCAGGAGCACCCCTCAATGCTGCCAGCACAGGGCGCTAGCTAGATCTCCCATTGAACTTCTCCCAATATCAGTGCTCTCCCTTTATTCTTGAAACTTGGTAAAAATACTAAAAACAAAAATTGTTAGCCTCTGGGCTGCCTCCCAGTAGCACTTGGTTTAAAAGTCCTCAGCCTGACTGAAACGTATTCATCAATTTGGGTCACTCAAGGGGGTGGATGCCTTTGTGCTGGGCACAGGCTCACCCAAATACAGTTTAACTCTCTGGCCATTCACCTTAAACTCATTGCCATTTCTTTCATTTTTCAATTCCACAGTCCCATAAGGGTGCACTTTGAGAATGGTGAATGGGCCAGACCATCTAGACTTCAGTTTTCCAGGGAACAGCCGTAGTCTAAAGTTAAACAGCAGTACTTGGTCACCCTCCTTGAGTTCTCTTCTCACTATTTTGGCATCATGCCAAGCCTTTGTTTTATCTTTGTATATTTTGGCATTCTCATACGAAAAGTGTCTTAGCTCCTCAAGCTCATTGACCTGCAGCATTCTGGCTTTTCCAGCTACTTTTAAATCAAAGTTTAGCTTTTTGGTCACCCAAAAAGCCTTGTGCTGCAATTCAATGGGCAAGTGGCAAGCCTTACCAAAAACCAATCTATAGGGAGACATACCAAGGGGTGTTTTGAAAGCTGTTCGATATGCCCACAGGGCATCATCCAGATGGATGGACCAGTCCTTCATTGATGGGTTCACCATTTTTTTCTAAGATTCTCTTTATCTCCCTATTAGATAGCTCAGCTTGCCCACTTGTTTGAGGGTGGTAGGCTGTGGCAATCTTGTGTTTAACTCTGTATTTTGCCAACAGCCCTTCCATCAGTTTATTGCAGAAGTGGGTGCCCTCATCACTGATGATAGCTCTGGGTGTGCCAAACCTTGTAAAAATATTTTTTTGAATAAATTTCAGCACTACCCTTGCATCATTGGTGGGGAGAGCAACTGCTTCTATCCATTTTGACACATAATCTACTGCTACCAGGATGTACAAGTTGCCAAAGGAGGGTGGGAATGGTCCCATGAAATCAATACCCCAAACGTCGAATAGTTCAACCTCTAGGATATTGTTCAAGGGCATTTCGTTTTTATTTGAAATATTGCCCATCCTTTGGCACATGTCACATCTTTTTGCATATTCGTGGGTATCTTTAAAGATTGAGGACCAGAAATAACCTGTTTGCAGTACATTTGCAGCAGTTCTTGCTCCTCCAAAATGGCCTCCACATGGTGAAGAGTGGCAATGCTTCAGAATGTCCTCTATCTCTGACTTAGCAACACATCTTCTGAGAAGTTGGTCTGCGCATTTCTTGTATAGAAAGGGCTCACCTCAGAAATACTGCCTTGTGGAATTGAAGAACCTTTTTCTTTGTTGGGCTGTGAGCTCTTCGGGTACTAGATTGCTGACCAGATAGTTTACAAAATCAGCGTACCAAGGAGTTTCAGCACTGGAGCCTGTGTCCTTCCCAACTACTGATATTTCCAGCAACTGCTCATCAGGAAAATGTTCCTTAATTTCTGCTTCAAAAGGTGGTGGGCTCAGATCTGGAATTCTTAACAGGTGGTCTGCAACCTGATTCTCCACTCCCTTTTTGTCCCTGATTTCCAAGTCAAACTCTTGCAACAAGAGTACCCATCGGATAAGCCTTGGTTTGGCATCTTTCTTGGCTATGAGGTACTTGATTGCTGAGTGGTCAGTGTATACTATTACTTTAGCTCCCACAAGGTATGATCTGAACTTGTCAAAGGCAAAAAACACTGCCAGCAATTCCTTCTCAGTGGTTGTATAGTTTAATTGAGCATCCACCAAAGTTTTGCTGGCGTAATGTATAGAGTGGAATACCTTGTCATGCCTCTGTCCCAGCACTGCAACGATAGCATAATCACTAGCGTCACACATTAGCTCGAAGGGTTTGCTCCAGTCTGGTGCTATGATCACTGGTGCTGTCACAGGAAGCTTCCGAACTCCATTTCTTACTTTTGAGCTTCACTATTCGAAAATGGTGTTTTTGAGGAGGGGGAAATGTAGGTTTCGAAATTGATATCAGTAGGAAGAGGAAGAGGAGCTGAATTTAATGAACCAAAAATGGAAGACATGCACCAAGAATTGAGAGAGTTCTTCCTTTTTCTTTTCACAAGCTTTCTTTTTCTCTCAAGGTCTCAACTTCAGATTTTTCACATATGCTGGAAGTGTGGGTGTTTTTGAGTGGTTTTCAGCTATGGGTTTTTAAATTGCAAAAAGACTATTTTGCCCCTGTTACTAATTATCCACTTAAAACCCTTACTTAGTGTACTTTTCCAATTACTCCTCAGACGGCTTAATTACTCTAGTATTCAAGCACACAATTAAATCATCAACGCACAAACTCATAACATTGGTATTTAAATTAACTGTGACATATAATCAAATAGTTATAACCGTTCACCAGGTAAAATGACTGTTTTGCCCTTTAAACTATAATTCCCAATTAAATGAATAAATAATCGTTTGTTAATTTCGTCGTTCGAAATTAACCGAAATTGGGGATGTTACAAACTACACGCTGTTATGATTTTATTTGAAAATTGTAGAACAACTTAGAAGGGGATTATGTGAAAGGTATATGCACGACTTTGTCTTTTATGTGTTAGTAATATTTTATGAACATTTTCATGTTTATACATGATTATCTTGGAAAAAAAAGTTGCGTGTTTTTAAGAACCTTTATATTGTTCTGAATTATTTGGTCTATTTGGTGATGACTAAAAATGAAATGAAATTAGAGGCATGTTTTGGATATGTAATTGATTTTCTATAAAAGTTTCGAAATTTTTGGAGTCGAATTTCATCTTCAAATAAATGTGTAAGATGATTAAATTGTGTTGTATTATTACATGTCCGAAAAATAAAATTCTAGAATGGTAATTTGTTGGTGAATTTATTTTGTCCAAATTAGTGTTTGAATGAACCATAAAATTGATTTCATATACATGTGGGGAGAGCAATATTGATTGCATTCTATAAATTATATAATTTTTTTCAAGAGGGATTATTACTTATATGTGGGGTGTAGTTGAGAAAAAAAAAGGTAAACTACTTATGCTTCTATTGCCACTATTCCTGAGTGAGTTCAAAATATTTATAGTGGTGAACAATAAATAAAAAAAAAGGAGTAAGAGAATTCGACAAGAGACAAAGTTTGGTCTAGTATTTTTAACACTCAGTTTCTTAGTAGAAATAAAAGAAGTTGATTAAATTTTTGAGAAAATTGTTTATGCCTATATGTTAGAAAAGTACACTGAGACTTATGAAGAAGTAACAAAAAAAAATTGACTCTAATTTAGTAAAAGAGCAATGAGAAGGGTATTAGGACGAAAATTCAGCACATAAAATGATGAGTGTGAAGGCAAAGACCACCTTCCATGAAATAATAACTTGGTTTTATTACAATTAATTTCATGATGAATGTGCCAACGGACAAAAACAAATTTTGTAGTATAAAATGATTCTATAAGAGCATGCCTAAGGGGTGTGAGATTGGGATGCTACTGAAAAATAATCTTTCTCTTGACTTATTTTTGGGCAATGTTTGTGAGACTCCAAAGTGAAACTGACCTTGAGTGCACCGGTTCAGACACTGCTGTGAAAATCTTGGAACGATAGTACTTTCCAGTTTTTGGGATTAATGTAATGAAAGGACATTGCAGTATGATTTTAGAGTTTTCTTGGGTCGAGTTGCAAGAAAAATCGTTTTCTACATCCATTGGGACTGAGGGTCAACTTATTTTATAAAATAACTCTGTTTACTTCAATCAAAACTTTTAGTAAAATGAGTCAAGCGGTTGTGTAAGCGTAACTCGGGAAGAGAAGAAAACGGTTCTTCCGGATACCGCATGGTTTGATTTCAAAGTAATCCTCTCATACACATCGTTTCTTCCAATTCAAGCTACGGCTAATCAGGAACCTTCTGAGCCTTTAGCTTTGATGGTGTAGGACGTATAGTTACCCTAAGCTATAAGGTTGTGTTCCCAACAGATTATAGGAATACCATTGGTCCATAACAACTAGTATCTGCCATCGAATGGTCGAAATAGTTGATTATCGGATGAAGTTTGTGTCAACAAGATGTTTGAGTTATAAACGATTTTGTGGACAAAATCTTTCAAGTTGGGGTGATTGTAACACCCCTAGTTTCGTTAATTTCGGTTTACCAAATTAACTCACAATTTATTGTTCGAATAAATGATAAATCGAGTCTCGGATATGGCTATATCGTGAAAGCAATATTTAATTGCTTGATCATATGAATTATATGCAGTTTATTCGGATTGGGTGCACCGATATGAGAATTTTGAAAGAGCAAGGGTAAAATGGTCATTTCACTAAATTTCAATTAGTCTGTTGCAAAACAGCTTACAGATGCTGCCAAACCAGAATTGAAGATTAATGGCCGCGTTCTCGGAGTCGAGTTTAGATCGTCATGAGAAGGGAATTACATTATTCAATTGCGATGCATTTGGGTACGCTCCAGTAGCTGGTTCTGTGATGGGGCTAGTTTTGAAGCAGTTTCAAATTCGTTGGAGCATGGGAATCAATTCGGGGATTGTTCGAGCGGTTACGTGTTGGAGCGTTTCGAAGTCTCGGCAAATTCCGTGATTTTCATCACGACCGGTGAGTTTTACTCACGTTAGAGATTTTATTTCGTTGATTTCAAATGTCTGAATAATCTGTTCTGGAAAGCTATTTGGTTGTGAAATAATTTATCGAGTCGAAAGCCGTTTTTCGGAAAATAACGTGTTACGGTTTTTATAAAAATATATGTGTGTTCTATTGATTTGTTGATTGAATGTTTGGACTGGATTTGCTCGATATATTATCGGTTTTGAGGTTGGAATTTGATTGGAATTCGGATTGGATGCGAACGGAGAAGCGGAACGAGAAAATCGGATTGAATTTCAGAAACAGAACAGGACGCACGGGTTGTGCGCCCCTGGGAACGAATCGTGCGCCCACTTTGCAGATGGCCATTTAATTTGGCACATCACGCACGGGTCGTGAACCCCTAGGGCACGAACCGTGCGTGTGGTTCTGTTTCCGGGTGCAAATTTCTCGTTTCGTCGCTCCTTTCGATTCCAAACCTCTTCTAATCTTCTTCCCAACCAATTGTGATGATATTGCCCTAATAAAATCAATGTTTTGAGTGTGTTCAAATTGATTTTGAGAAAAGAGTTTTGAAGGATTTAATTGTTCAAAAAAACGAAAAGTAGACCGCGTGTGAGTTCACGTTTTGAATAACAAACCGAATTATATGTCCAATTTTGTACTGTGATTATAACGCCGGATGTCTAGTATCGTATTCATCAAAACAGGTTATAGAACAACTTTAGATATAGATTATATCGAACTTAGAGTCAGCCCAATGCGAGTACGATATATAAATTATACCAAGTTGGGTGATGATAACCCTATTTTATATAGGTTATTTATGCTCCTAATACTTAAATTAAGCTTACTTCTCAAGTAAGCTTAGTACTTAAATATGTGAATATATGAAAATTAGAATAAATATAGGTTATAAGTTAATTCCTTAAACCTTGGGCATAGTCAATGCCTTTGTGAATATGTTTGATGTTTTTGCTTTAGCGCTGCAGCGGTATGCTATCTAGGAGACGCTACAGCGTTATATGACGGCTGACCATTGAGATATTTGTGTGGCCACTTGAGGACATGATGAGTCACCACCCTTATCTCTTCCCCTCAGCTGGATTTGTTGACTTTCAAGTCGATGCTAAATTACACTTGGCGCCTCCTAAATGGAACCCATGTGATAGTTGTTGTATTCCATCATTACCACTTTTTGTAAAGTGCTTTAAGGATAATATCTAAGTCTAATAATCATCATGTAATATTATTATTCTATTAAGACTTAGATATTAATTAGATTAATTAAGATTGCTTCTCAAGGAGGTAACTTACGTAGACAAGTTGTTGTAACTTGGAAGAAGAACTACACACATACGTAGTAGCCATTCTCCATTGATACACTACTTTTAAGCTTATATTTTTAGAATAGTTCTTCAAGTCTTTTATCCAAGGTTTTGCTCACGCCTCAACTTCATCTCTTGTATGCTACTTGGGATCATTGGAGTGCATCTTTTGCAACCACTCTTCTCTTGTCTTCATACGGTAATACATACTCTCTAGTTGTATTATGTTGATGGAACTTGTGATGAGCTAACTTTGTTGTAGTTGGATTGTTCTTGGTATGTAATGAACCTTGAGTAACTTTTGTATAATATTATGATGTTTGTGTTTTATTCCTTGTGTCATAATACTTTCAATCTTGGTTTGGGAATGATCAACTAAAACAAGATAACTTTCTGGGTACAGACATGGTTCACAAAGAGAACTCAAGGAATGATATGAATGAAAACCCTTTAAAGACATTTAAAGGAAGCACTACTTAACTCTAGACATAGGGGAGTAATAGTTCATAAGGCAAATGTTGTAAGATCTTAATATACAGGGGTAAAACTTATTTAGAGCCTAGACATAGGAGTCTTGTAACATAGCCCTGACGAAAGTAACTGAAAGGCACGCCACCAAGGCGCTACAGCGTCTACGGATTCTTAAGCGCTACAGCGCTTAACGCTACAGCGTCTAATATTACATGAACATTACTCTTGGGAACTTACATACTATTGAGCTATCCAACTCACCTTTAATTACTTCAAACTTAATACTGTTTTATCACAACTTATGATGTTTACAACTCTTCACCTTTACTTGTTACTTAATTCTTTTCACTAAGCTTCTAATCACTTAAACTTCATAGATTAATTCCAATCCCTGTGGGAACGAACTTTACTTATCAATATATTACTTGTTGCGATTGTGTATACTTGCACATCACCTTTTCGCACAACAAGTTTTTGGCGCCGTTGCCGGGGACTGCATTTAATTTTCATTGTTTAAGTTTTTAGTGAACTTAGTGCCTATTTTACACTGGTGTGTTGTTTCTTGTTGCTGCAGCAGTAAGCGCTACAGCGTATGCCCAGGTCTCAACCACCAGAATTTGAACCATACTCAGAACCAGAGAGAAGGTTCAGGAAGCTAAGACATCTTCACAGGCTCAGACCCACCATGTCAGAACATAGCCATAGGACCAATTCTGGTAGAGCTCACACTCTACATGGCAGATCTAGCTCTGGTAGAGGAGGGACTGAACCAGGTGGAAGGGGTAGAGGTAAACATCAACAGCCACCCACTCCAACCTTACATGACCAAGAGGACTCGTACAGACATCAATTCATAAATGAAGGACCTGCTCAAATGGTAAATGACTGAGATAGACCGATGAGGGATTATGCTGTGTTTGATCCACAAACCATGGAGACAAGCATAGCAAGACCTACTCTCACCACAGCCCAGTTTGAATTCAAACCTATGATGTTCCAAATGTTGCAAACAGTGGGACAGTTTGGTGGTGCTCCTCAAGAGGACCCATATTTACACTTAAAGCAATTTTTGGAAGTCTGCAGTAACTTCATCATTCCAGGGGTAAGTGATGATGCATTCAGATTAAAACTTTTTCCTTATTCCTTGAAGGATAGAATGGCTGAGAAATGAAATGGCTGAGAAATTCTTAGCAAAATATTTTCCTCCAAGTAAGAATGCAAGAATGAGGAATGAGGTTACTGCATTCAGACAAAGAGATGTTGAAACACTGTTTGAAGCATGGGAGAGATGGAAGGAGCTGTTGAGAAAGTGCCCTCATCATGGTATACCTGTGATTATCTAAATGGAAACCTTCTACAATGGACTAGATCCAACAACCAGACAAATGTTAGATGCTTCTTCAGGGGGTGTGTTGTTGAAAACCTCCTATAATGAGGCATGTGAACTGATTGATGACATTGCCACAAATAGCTATCAATGGCCTACAGAAAGGTTAGCTCAGCAAAAGAAGGTAGCTGGTGTGCATGAAATAAGTGAAGTTTCTGCTTTATCTGCACAGGTTGCCTCTCTTACTAACATGATAAAATCTATGAGCACATCAAACGCTGTAGTGGTTACCGCTGCAGCGGTACATGAACCTACAGTAGCTGTTATTGAGCAAGCCTCTCCAGGGTCAGTAAGCTGTGTATACTGTGGAGGAGAGCATTTGTATGAAGAATGTCCTGGTAATCCTGTCTCTGTGAACTTTGTGGGTTTCAATAAAAACAATAATCCCTATTCAAATACATATAATCCTGGTTGGAAGAACCACCCCAATTTCAGATGGGGAGCCAACAATGCAACAGCACCTAATTATAGTGCTCCAGCAAATCCACCAGGATTCCCTGCTCAGAACTACCAAAGACAGAATGCCCCTGTGATAGATAATTCATTGGAAGGATTGATGAAAGGTTTTATGAGTGACTGCAAGACAGCCCTGAAAACTCATGAAGCTTCCATTAAAAATCTAGAAGTACAAATGGGGCAATTAGCTAATGTCCTTTCCCAAAGAATTAGTGGATCATTACCATCCACTACAGAAGCTTCAACTTCAGGTACTGCAGGGAAGGAGCATGTAAAAGCTATAACTTTAAGGAGTGGGAGAGATTTGATAGGATCATCAACTGTTACAGAGGATGAGAATAACAAAAAATCTGAAAAACAAAAAGAACCTACAACAAGCGCTACAACGCCTGAACCTACCGCTGCAGCGCCTGTTGTTGAGAAAATACCACCATCACCCAAAATCATTCCAACATACCCAGATCCTCCATATCCTCAGAGACTTCGAAAGGCTCAGGAAGACAAGCAATTTAACAAATTCCTAGAAGTCCTTAAACAATTGCACATTAATGTTCCTTTGGTGGAGGCTCTCCAACAAATGCCTAACTATGCAAAGTTTATGAAGGATGTGCTTACTAAGAGGAGGAGACTAGGGGAGTTTGAAACAGTGGCAATGACTGGGGAATGCAGCATGTTGATGCAAAACAAGCTCCCACCCAAATCAAAGGATCCTGGCAGTTTTACTATACCATGCTCAATTGGAAATTTTTACTCTGGCCGTGCCCTGTGTGATTTGGGAGCCAGCATAAATCTCATGCCCAAGTCCATATACACTCAGCTAGGAGTGGGAACAGCCAGACCTACCTCACTTACACTGCAGCTAGCTGATAGAACTCTTGCATATCCAGAAGGAATCTTAGAAGATGTTCTAATAAAGGTAGACAAATTTGTATTTCCTGTTGATTTTGTAATCTTGGACTTTGATGCAGATAAAGAAGTCCCCATCATATTGGGAAGACCATTCTTGGCCACTGGAAGAACTTTGATAGATGTGCAAAGAGGAGAATTGATCATGAGGGTCAATGACCAAGAAGTCAAGTTCAACATTCTCAATGCTATGAAATTTCCAGGTCCCAACCTTGAGGAGTGCTCCTTTGTTTCTGTTATTGACAAAGTAGTTCAGGATCACTTCCAGAAAAGCACAGATCATCTGAGGCAATTACTGGACAGCAGTGAAGATACAGGGTTTGATGCAGAAGCTGCAGAAGAAGAGGAGCAGACAGTCAAAGAAATTTGGGTTAAGAGATATGAATCTTTGGAGCAGGAGAATTCAGACATGAAAAAGGATCTCCCCTCCACTGAACAACAACAACTCTGGAACTTAAAGAGTTGCCTTCACACCTTAAATATGCTTATCTAGGTAACAATAGTACTTTGCCTGTTATAATTGCTGCTGACCTTTCTGAAAAGCAGGAACAGGATCTGATTCAGACGCTACAGCGGCATAAAAAGGCAATTGGTTGGCAAATGTCAGACATAAAAGGTATCAGTCCAACCATTTGCATGCACAGAATAGTGTTAGAAGAAGGCTCTAAAAATTGCATTGAAGGGCAGAGGAGGTTGAATCCAATTATGAAAGAGGTGGTGAAGAAGGAAATCATCAAGTGGTTGGATGCAGGTATTGTATACCCCATTTCTGACAGTGCATGGGTAAGTCCTGTGCAATGTGTGCCAAAGAAGGGAGGGGTAACAGTAATAACAAATGAGATGAATGAGCTGCTTCCAACCAGAAAAATAACAGGCTGGAGAATATGCATGGATTACAGGAGGTTGAATAAGGCAACAAGAAAGGACCATTTTCCATTGCCTTTCATTGACCAGATGCTGGACAGGCTAGCAGGTAAAGAATTTTATTGCTTTCTTCATGGTTATTCAGGTTATAACCAGATTGCAATATTACCTGAAGATCAGCAGAAGACTACATTCACTTGCCCATATGGCACCTTTTCTTTTAGAAGAATGCCATTTGGCCTGTGTAATGCACCTGCCACTTTTCAAAGGTGTATGATTGCAATTTTCTCTGATCACATTGAAAGATCCATGGAAGTCTTCATGGATGATTTCTCTGTGTTTGGAGAAACATTCCATCTATGCCTATCCAACTTGGAAGAAATCTTGATTAGATGTGAAGAAACTAACCTTGTGCTGAACTGGGAGAAATGCCATTTTATGGTGCAAGAAGGTATAGTTTTGGGGCATAAGATATCCAAAAAAGGATTGGAAGTGGATAAGGCTAAAATAGAGGTCATTGAGAAGCTATCTCCACCAACCAACATCAAAGGTATTAGAAGCTTTTTGGGGCATGCTGGATTCTATAGGAGATTTATAAAAGATTTTTCAAAAATCTCCAAACCTTTGTGCCAACTGTTACAGCATGATAACCCCTTTATATTTGATGAACCATGCATATTAGCATTTGATAAGTTAAAGAAAGCTTTAATAACAGCACCAGTTATTATAGCTCCTGACTGGAGTAAGCCTTTTGAGCTTATGTGTGATGCTAGTGACTTTGCCATTGGAGCCGTCCTTGGGCAAAGATATGATAAAATTTTTCACTCTATATATTATGCTAGCAAAACACTTGTAGAAGCTCAATTGAATTACACAGTCACTGAAAAAGAACTATTAGCTGTGGTCTTTGCATTTGATAAATTTAGATCATATTTGGTTGGCACCAGGGTAATTGTCTTCACAGACCATTCAGCCATTAAATATTTGATAACAAAAAAATATGCAAAGCCTAGGCTAATTAGGTGGGTTCTCCTACTCCAAGAATTTGATTTAGAAATAAGGGATAAAAAGGGAGTGGAGAACCAAGTTGCTGATCATCTTTCTAGATTGGAAAGAGACATTGCAGGTACAGCAGGTGGGGAGATCAAGGAATACTTTCCAGATGAACAGCTGTTGGCAATGACTGATGACTCATCAACCGCTGTAGCGGTCAATGTAACAACACTTGACGCTGCAGCGGCTGAACCAGCAACACCTTGGTATGCTGACATAGTGAACTTTTTGGTTAGCAAGGTGGTACCTGCTGAGATGACCTATCAGCAAAGGAAAAGGTTCTTCCACACAATGAAACAATATTATTGGGATGAACCTTTTCTATATAAGAAATGTCAAGACCAGTTAATGAGGAGGTGCCTAGCAGAGGAAGAACAAATTCAAGTGCTACAGCACTGCCATTCTGCACCATGTGGTGGGCATTTTGGTGGTGTTAGAACTGCTGCAAAGGTATTGCAATCAGGCTACTTTTGGCCTTCACTTTTTAGAGATGCTCAAGACTTTGTTAAAAAATGTGATAGGTGCCAAAGAACAGGGAATATTTCAAACAAACATGAAATGCCTTTAACAAACATTCTAAAGGTTGAACTCTTTGATATTTGGGGAATGGATTTCATGGGACCTTTTCCCCCTTCTCATGGAAACCTATACATTTTAGTAGCTGTAGACTATGTTTCAAAATGGGTAGAAGCTGTTGCTTTACCCAACAATGATGCAAGGTCTGTGAGCAAATTTTTATTGAAAAACATTTTCACTCGTTTTGGAACTCCTAGAGCCATCATAAGTGATGAGGGATCTCATTTTTGTAATAAACTAATTGAGACCCTATTGGCTAAATATGGAGTCAAACATAAAATAGCAACTGCTTATCATCCACAAACTAGTGGTCAAACTGAATTGTCAAATAGAGAAAAGGAGGTAACTTACGTAGACAAGTTGTTGTAACTTGGAAGAAGAACTACACACATACGTAGTAGCCATTCTCCATTGATACACTACTTTTAAGCTTTTATTTTTAGAATAGTTCTTCAAGTCTTTTATCCAAGGTTTTGCTCACGCCTCAACTTCATCTCTTGTATGCTACTTGGGATCATTGGAGTGCATCTTTTGCAACCACTCTTCTCTTGTCTTCATACGGTAATACATACTCTCTAGTTGTATTATGTTGATGGAACTTGTGATGAGCTAACTTTGTTGTAGTTGGATTGTTCTTAGTATGTAATGAACCTTGAGTAACTTTTGTATAATATTATGATGTTTGTGTTTTATTCCTTGTGTCATAATACTTTCAATCTTGGTTTGGGAATGATCAACTAAAACAAGATAACTTTCTGGGTACAGACATGGTTCACAAAGAGAACTCAAGGAATGATATGAATGAAAACCCTTTAAAGACATTTAAAGGAAGCACTACTTAACTCTAGACATAGGGGAGTAATAGTTCATAAGGCAAATGTTGTAAGATCTTAATATACAAGGGTAAAACTTATTTAGAGCCTAGACATAGGAGTCTTGTAACATAGCCCTGACGAAAGTGACTGAAAGGCACGCCACCAAGGCGCTACAGCGTCTACGGATTCTTAAGCGCTACAGCGCTTAACGCTACAGCGTCTAATATTACATGAACATTACTCTTGGGAACTTACATACTATTGAGCTATCCAACTCACCTTTAATTACTTCAAACTTAATACTGTTTTATCACAACTTATGATGTTTACAACTCTTCACCTTTACTTGTTACTTAATTCTTTTCACTAAGCTTCTAATCACTTAAACTTCATAGATTAATTCCAATCCCTGTGGGAACGAACTTTACTTATCAATATATTACTTGTTGCGATTGTGTATACTTGCACATCACCTTTTCGCACAACAGGTGACGACCCAACGAATAGCATACTAGGAAGGGAAGGTCATGAGCCATCACCCTAGGCCCGGACAATGTTATGGACTGGTCTAACGTGGGTTCATCGAGATTGTGGCTGTTGCACGATCGATGGTTTGCTAGGTTAAGAACACGATTCGCCGAGAATGTGGCTGTTGCACGGTCGGTGTTTCGATTAATTAAGCTTGTAATTGTATAGTAAGTTACAAGGCTTGGAAACAAATAATTAGCGCATTTGATATCGAGATTGTGGCTGTTGCACGGTCGATGGTTTGCTAAGTTCAATGCACGATTCGCCGAGATTGTGGCTGTTTCACGGTCGATGTTTCGATGTTTCGCCTAGTTGTTTATGTTTTTCTGTCGTTGTCTCTGTATTTGATAACATGACTCGAATTTGAGCTATGTTATGTATGAGTTTCCGTTGTTTCTTGTAAAGATGTATATCTAAGCAGGAATTTTTTTTATACTTGTGAACCAAATTGTATGTTTAGGTAATTCCTTGTATTTCTTGTCTTAGAAATACCGGGGTGTTACATAATCTACACATACCAAGTTTATAATGGAAGACGAAATTATGAAAAAAAGTATTTCGTAAACCTAGAAACACATGAAATTGAGTATATGGATTTTTATTTTTCCAAATTCTATGTCCCATAAACTTTGTGTTTACAAAATTTTATCAAATTTGATAAAAAGTTACCATAAAGTTGTCTTTATAGAAGAATGGTAAGAGAGGGAAGGTGCATAAATGGAGCAAAAGTGAGAAGAGAAAATGGAAGGGTTGTCTAACTTGACCTTCTCTAACTTTTGGTGACTTTTTCCCTATCTCACTCTTAACTCATCATTCTCTCTCTTTACATAATATTATTTTATTCATCATTCTCTCTCCTAAAATACATTAATGTCACTGAATTCTCAAGTTAGAGAATCTAATTCCGAAGAGAAATGTAGGGTGTATTTTGAGTTCGCTGTAGGAGAGGGAATGTGCTTAAATGGAGTAAAAGTGAGAAGAGAAAGGGAAAGGATTGTCTAACTTGACATTCTCTAACTTTTGGTAACTTTCTCTCTATCTCTCTCTTAACTCATCATTCTCTCTCATCACATAACATTATTTTACTCATCATTCTCTCCCCTAAAATCACTAAAGTCACCAAATTATCAAGTTAGAGAATCTATTTCCGAAGAGAAATGTAGGGTGTATTCTGAGTTCACTGTGGCCATAGTGTGGCGATATTTTAGTTTTTCAAGAAAATGTGGGGGTGTGGATAACAACTCCCATTTTATTTATACCTCACTAGAGATATGCGCTAGCAGTAACTTGGGCTTGACCCCATCTATTAAGTGTTTGTTAGGTATGTTAATGAATTTCTCTTTATAATCCGATAGGAAAACATGTCAATCTATTTCGGTAATATAATCCCGCCGTAATAAAGAACCAAAGAGAGGCATACTCTCAAACACAATACACAAGGTATTATTTACTAAAATTCTGAATTCTTATTTGTTATTCTCATAGATTTCTCCCCTATATATAAGAAAGGATAATGATGGGCTGATTCAATAAAATCAATACAAGGCAATATAAAGGCCACAAATAGCTAACAGTAGTGGCTTTTTAATACACCTTAGTGGAAGAATGGTTACAATACAATCAAGGAGACCTAAAGTCACATTCAACAAGATAACAATAAGTTACTCCTTCTCCTTTTCATGCATATTTCGTCCATTACCCTTAAGCATCAGCCCACACCTTTATTTCTAGAAATTAATACATAATTAATTAATATTTTGACCAATAAATCGTCTTCCACTTCAAGCCCGATTTTCACCATAATAGAAGTCGAATCTCACAGTGGTAATGAGAAGACTTGTAGAATTTTTCTTTGCTCTCCAACGGATCAAGAAACGCGCCAATCGGACTTCTAGATCACTAGATATAGTAAAAACAAAACAGATATGTCATTGTTAATTAAAAGCGATTTTTTTAACAGCGTCCACTTTTTTCCATCTCGAGCTTGATTTTATGCATGTCAAGGACATCCACTGTAGGTTGTCATCATGCTCTCCTTCTTCGAGAGAATTCGTCCTCGAATTTATAGCCTTAGGAAATCATCATCATCCTCCAGGTTCAAACACAATTCTGTGAAACTTTTGGGGTACGACTCTTGGAATTGTTGTTTCGCGTTCCTTCAAAATAGAATAAGCTTTGCTACATACAGAAGTAGCATTAGTAGGCAAATAAACACTATTATGAAGAAAGATATTTGTAGGATTCCATGACAATAATTCCTCTTTCCCCACATGTTCAATTACAAGCCAACTTTCAACTTTTATTTTCACATTTTCCTTGCTTTTTTTGTTTTTATTTTCTTCTTCAAAATGAGAAATATTACTTTTGACATCCTCTTGCTCTTTTCCCTTTAATTTGAATTCCTCTTGAATGCTCTCAAAACTAGAATTTATCTTTTCCTCACCAACTTCTCTTGGAGATAAAGATACATGAGTAACTTGAAGAGCACTAGAAGTAGAAGAAGAAATAACTGACTTTTGGGAAGTCACAAGAATGCTCTCAACTTCTTTCTCTTTTTTCATCAATTCTTTTTCTCTCAATTCCTCACTTTTTTCTTTCTTTTCACTCTCTTTTTCTTTATACTTCTCTTGGGCTTTACGGAGATCCACCCATAATATTTCATTACTAGCAGCAATCTCTCTTTCCATCCTCTCCTCTCTTCTCATTCTTCTTTCACTCTCTCTACCAGCCCTCTTATTTTCTCTTTGTATTTTATCCTTTTCTCTATCTATTTTCTCATGTGTTTTCTTCAACCAATCACCAACGTTATACTTCTCAAGTGAATTTTCCAGAAATTCATTTTTATAAAACATGTCTCTATATCTAGAATTCCCCATGATGCAAAGAAAATAAGATAGGTAATTTGAAAATAAAGGGACCTTTCCACTCGCTACGTGTTTTACTTAGATTATTCAACCCAACAACCTTGCTCTGATACCACTTGATGGCTATCCAAATGAATGATTGTCCATCTGTGTGAATTCGGGTTGAATAACACAAGCAATATATGCGTAAACTTAATTGGAAAAATAAAAGATAAGAACAAGAAAGAAGAAATAAGGAAAATATGGAGGAGATCAGAAATGGGATGGCGCCACACTCTTAATTCATTGAGAGAAAGAAGAAGTGGTAAGCCTAGGGAACGATCGCCACAAGAAAACTTGGTTTCTTGATAAGATCTAAAGAAGGTTCAATAAAGAACCAAAGAGGGACATACTCTCAAACACAATACACAAGGTATTATTTCTTAAAATTTTGAATTCTTCGTTGTTATTCTCATAGATTTCTCTCCCTATATATAGGAAAGGATAATGATGGGCTGATTCAATACAAGGCAATACAAAGGCCACAACAAGTGGCTTTTTAATACATGTTAGTGGAAGAATGGTTACAAAACAATCAAGGAGACCTAAAGTCACATTCAACAAGATAACAATGAGTCACTCCTTCTCCTTTTCATGCATATTTTGTCCATTACCCTTAAGCATCAACCCACACCTTTATTTCTAGAAATTAACACATAAACACATTAATATTTTGACCAATAAATCGTCTTCCACTTCAAGTCCGATTTTCACCATAATAAAAGTCGAATATCACATAATGGTAATGAGAAGACCTGTAGAATTCATTCTTTGCTTTCCAACAGATAAAGAAATGCGCCAATCAGACTTCTAGATCATTAAATATAGTAAAAACAAACCAGACATGTCATTGTTTATTAAAACCGATTTTTTTAACAGCGTCCACTTTTTTCCATCTCGAGCTTGATTTTATTCATGTCAAGGACATCAACCGTAGGTTGTATTCAGGCGGTAGGCGGGCTGAATAAGGGTTGCCTATATGGTTCGGGGACCTTGACTACATTATTGGAGTTTGGGGTCGATCACTTCGACACCGACGGACCTTTTAACAGTCGACCTCCTCCTCCTCCTTCAGGTGAGAAGACAGAGCAGCTGAGGAAACAGGTGCAAGTTCAGGCGCAGGTCATTCAGGCTCAGGCGCAGCAGCTGCAGACTCAAAAACAGGTGCATACAAGTGTGCAGGAAGACTTCTTGAAGTTTACCCGTACACAGGCGAAGATGTTAAAGTTTTATAAGCGCATGCGACCAGATGGGTATAGGTCTTTTGAGTCTGAGGGGTCTGATGATGCCAACAACCCCTATTAGGACTTTTTTTGTATTCGTTTGACATTTCAGTATTATGTTCTAACATTTCAGACTAATTTATGTTGATTCAGATTTTATTCAAATATTCTTGAAATATTTATCTTATATTGTTTTATTTATTTTAAATTTTAATATTTTTATTTTTAATAAAGCAGGTTTTATAAATATAAAAAAAAAGGTTTTTTAATTAAAATTTTTTAAATTAGTGGCCATTAGCGACGGAATTAGCGTGGGAATTTCCCTCCCTAACATCTGACACGTGTGAATCAGATTGTGACAAGTGGCAGTCATTAGTGACAGATTTAGCATGGGAAATCCGTCGCTAATAATGGTGAATCAGGTTGTGACACGTGGCAAACATTAGTGACAGATTTAGCGTGGGATATTCGTCGCTAATAATGGTGAATGAGGTTTGTGACACATGGCAGACATTAGTGACGGATTTAGCGACAGAAATATCTCTTGCTAATTAGCAACGGATTAAAATTCGTCGCTAAGCATTAGCGTCCAGTTTTTTAGCGACGGATTGGTGCCGTCGCTAAGAACAATTAGCGAGGGACAAAACCGTCGCAAATAGCCTATTTTTTGTTGTGGAAATGCTAATAAGGTTGCTCATTCCCTTCAAAGGTGGCCTTATTTACAGCTAGTACTCAAAAGTACTATGACAAAACTTCATGTATTATCGATCTGATTATGAATGAAATGCACTGAGTGCTTATTGTTAAAAAAAGAAGTATAATGGCAATAATAGTGGAAAGACTTTGAAGAATGGGCAATAAGGTAGTTTCAAATATAATATCCTTATATATAAAAGATCAACTGTATGCAAGTTGTATGTATATACGGTTTTTCTCTATTTTTCATTCCTTAGAATACATAACTTTGTTGCAATGCTTTGTTTCAACTTCTCATTAATTCTCATTAATTGATTGTCACGTCAATTTTCTATTTTTAAAATTGTTTTATATTTTAAAGAAGACACAGAGGTGACGGGAAAGAGTACTCTCTTAATGTAATATTTCTCAACAAAAAAAATCCATCCACCAAAGTCAATATCATGACAAATGAATGATGCAAATATGACGTAATATCCATAATGTAATATTTCTGAACAAAAAAAATCCATAATGTACACTACAAAAAAAGGGACCTATACCAACGAAGGTTTTTAGTGATGGGATACATCCTCCGTAGGTAAAAGTCAATACTACACTAACGTATATTATTTTAAATTTAAAACATTTTAACTTTTGTTCTCTCTCACCTCGCGCTCGAGCTGTGATGGGTTTTCACGCCCACCTATCTCACTCGCGTTCTCATCCATGCGTTGTCGTACTGTCTCTGCTCGCGATCCACGTTCGCTCTCTCATGTTCTTCTTTCCTTGCCCATGGCTCCATTGTTGAAGTCTTCATCTTCTGACTGTGAAGGTAAGCCCCAATCTTCCATGATTTGTTTTCTTGATATTTCGTTTTCCTTTTTCTGCGAAACTTTTAGAGATTCGAAACCCTAGGGATCTTGAACTTTCATATTTCGTTTTCTTATTGTTATACCTCAATTTTGTCCGTCTTCTAGTTTTAGTAGTTTATTTTACTTAAATCGTGTTTTGAAGTCGCGTGGTTACGAGAATTATCAGTATGGCGTCTCAGTTACTAACCCTGGTCAATTTCAATGACCCTGTTCAACTAAATCGAAATACCGTTGTTTTAAATTAGGCATGCACGCGAATGATCGATCGTTTCGTGCGTTCTTCAATTTAATCTTCGTATTTGGATTTAGTCGAACCTAATTGGGACTAACAAAGTCATTTTTCTCGCGATTGGGCTCGTCGTTTCAATTTGGGCTTAAGAATGCAATTCCAAGTTAATTTTTAGCGTTTTTAGTTAACAGGCCCATTTTTCTATTTTTGGGCCTCGTTTCAGCGTATTTGTTTAGTCTGGCCCGTTCTCGTCTTTGTATTTGGCCCGACTCACTTTTCTTGTTATTAATCTTATATAATTTATTTAAGCAAAATAGTATCAAAAAATGGCAAAAAGGTTCGATTTAATTTTTATTTACAATTTAATAGTGTTTAGGAGTCCAAAAGTCCAAAAATACAAAAAAATGATAATACCAAAAAATACAAATCCGAAAATGCAAATAATAATAGGCAGCAGCAGCAGATTTAGGGTTTCCAGCAGCTGCTCCCCAAGCTGCTGGGCCTAGGTCGATCCGCCCCAAAACCTGAAAAATAATTCAAAGCCCGGTCAAAAGCAACTAATGCCAAGACCTAAGTTTTTAATATAAATAAACAGTCAGCCCACAGAAAAAGGGGGGATCACAGATGCATACAACTGCAAAAATCACTAAGAAATAAGGATTGGGGCTTCACATTGAAACCCTAATCACCTAAATACGTTTTTTTCTCAAGATCTGAGAGCTGAAAAGTTTGAGTAAAGAAGCATTAGCAGTTCAACAAAGTAGATACAGCATCAAGCACAATCAAGCAATCTAGGAGACCAATCTGAGGCTGGACTAAAGGTTGGTTCATTTATATTATAAAGGGCAGCAGAATCAAAGACATGTATATATGTATGATACTAATCCAGATTCTGTTTATATTCAAAATAAACCAAAAACGAATTTAGACAAGTTTTTTTTCTTTTCTCTGATTAGGGTACTGTTTGCATAAAATTAGAAATTAATTTTGTCAAAAGATTATATTTGCTTCGTTTGTGTTCTGTTCGTTTCAAACTAGACTAGTTCTCTGTTTTAAGAAACCAAAAGGCATACAAACACAGTAATCAAACATAGTATAAATCAGATGATTAAGGATCCAGAATCAAAAATAATAGCAGAAAAAATGTGTGGAAGAAGAATAGGCCAAGAAAAGAAAAATTAAATAAACAAAACTGACCTTAGTGTGCTCGCCGGAGCTCCGGTCGTCTTCTCCGGCGAGCTCCACCACGAACTCCGGCGACCCACCACGAGACCGAGCTCCTCTCCCTAAACCGAAGCCAACCCTTTCAGATGACTCCAGCCGCCTGAAATCGCCATCGCAACCACCCCCACGCGTTCGTCGCCGCCGAAGAAACACCATTTTCCGCTCGCCGTTAGCTCCGTACCCTTCGACGCCGTCGCGCAACCTTCCCTTCTCCCCCTCACCGCCATGCTTGTTTCTCTCTCCCGGTCTCGCAAAACTCTCGCCAAAAACCCCTCTCTGCGCGTCAAGCTCCGTCGCCCCCCCTCCATCTTTTTCTCTCCACGATTATCGCTCTCCCTCTCTCTTTCCTTTCTTCTCTCTCAGCGCGAATCTTTCCCTTTCTTCTCCGGCGATAAATCCTCTCTCTCTCCTCCTGAAATTCCGGCGAAACCTTCGCCCTTCTCTCTCCCTAGCCAGCTGCGGCGCAGCTGTTGAAGTAGTGGGAAAAATTAGGGTTTTCGGTACCCCCCCCCCTTTTAATACCTCTCCATTTTGTTTTATTATTATTTATTTATTCATTTTTTTTTTAATATTCAGGTTCATAAGTACACCCCACGGATTAACACACACACACACTCCTTCACTTAAGCCCAGTTTCGCATACTGGGCCCTCCAATGCGAACTGGGCTTCCTCTTTACACCCCCGATTAATTATACAACCCCACACAGTTAATTACACTCCCACTTTACCATTTCACCCCTTTTCTCGTTTTTATTTAATTTAATTACCTTCAAGACAAAATAGTTTCTCATAAATCAAAAACTTTGTTAATAGTCATGTGAAGCCTTTGCTTGCATGATTATTAATAACGAGGTGCTAGCGGTGGTCACTTGGAGCCTTTGCTCAATTGATCATCATGAACGCCTAATTTTCCTAAAGATTTTCACTAAATCAAAAATTTTGTTAGTAGTCTTGCGAAGCCTTTGCTTGCATGATTATTAACAATGGAGTGCTAATGGTGGTCACTTGGAGCCTTTGCTCAATTGATCATCATGAAAGCTCAATTCTCACAATTAAACAAGATAAAAAACAAAAACCGTTTTCCAAACAAAGAAGAACTACGTAGCTTTGAATTCTCCATCGCACCAGGAGATACGTAGGAGCGGGTCACATCCCGTCAAGCATAACAAATAAAAATCATTTTCACAATAAGTTTTCAACAATTATTTTCGAAAGAACCTAGAACTACGTCGCCTTTGATTCTCCACCCGGAGATACGTAGGAGCGAGCCATGTCCCGTCAAGCGTTTTTTCTAAAAAACCACTTTTCCCCCTTTTTTTCATAATAAATAAAGATTTTCATAAAGAGTTTTTTCAATGAGAAGTAGAGAGCCAAAATTAAGTATTTTCAAGTCAATACACTAAAAACCACACATTTAATTAAAGGTTCCCTCTCAGTAGAGAGGACGTGTGGGGTGCTAACACCTTCCCTGCGCGTAACCGACCCCCGAACCCTATTCTCTAGTTTCGCAAGACCAATCGCTTTCCAAAAAAGGTTTTCCTAATATTTTCCTTAATCAATATTGGTGGCGGCTTCATTGTCTTAGGAAAAGTTGTGAACGAGGAAGGTTCTCCCTCGGGGACTTTTTTGGGCGCAACAGCTGGCGACTTCACTAGGGACACTAAAAAAAAATTTTTTAAAAGTGGGTCAAGCCTAATTAATTAAATGTGTGGTTTATATGATTGATTTGAATATCTTGCTTTGCCTCTCTTTTTCTTCCTTTTTCATAAGCATGTTACGTCCATGTGCATTCTTATTCTATGTTTGCTTTTGCAATAGATAGTTACTTCTTTGCTTAGTTCCCTCATGCATTTCTTCCCCTTTCTTATCATGTCCCCTTCTTCTCTGCTCCCTTTCCTATGGTAAGCACATGCATACTTCCCTTTTCTTATCATGTCCCCTTCTTCTTTGCTCCCTTTCTTGAGGTAAGTAGTGCATTGTTATTGGCACCCTAGATTAGTTTATATTGGATCGATATTGAACCCTAGGATAAACAACATGCTATTTGTCTGGACTGCTCTGGATTTTCATTTGCAGGTGGGGAAGGGTAGTTATTCCTAGGCGTTGTGCCCTCGACACACAATTCACATCCTATACTTGTGAGCATTGAGTGGGGCCTAAAAGGTTAAAACCCAAGGTCTGAACAAAAACCTAGGAGAGTGGGAACGATTAGTGACTGCCATTCGTAGACCTTTGTCTGTATGGCTCTCATGAAAGTTCCGCCCAAGAGTACGCTTTGTCATGATGCCTCACACTCGGTAGCTTTCTACGATTGTGGGTGCCATCATGAGAGAGACTTTAGCTCTTGGTTGCCATTGTAAGGAAGTGATTAGAACCTACATGGGAGGATTACCCCTTTCGTCGACTTTAGACCCTAGGATTCCCACCCTTTGTAAGACACGGGGGCACACCTTTGTTTGTTGCATTAGTTTAGGCATTCCTTTTTCTTAAACTCTATTTCAAAAATCTTAGAAAATAATATCCTTATTTTCTTACCCTCTTTTTATGTAAATGACACATCATTTCGCATCCACATCATTTCGCATCCACATCATTTCGCATTCGCATCGTTCCGCACCATTTTATTTGCATCTAACAAAAGTTTGAAAAACAAAAAACAAAAAAACATTCATCTTGCATTCCCTTTCATTACATAAAGATAAAACAAAAAAACAACTATCATCTGCATAGCATAAGCATTTCATTTATAATCATGCAAAAAATCCTCGTCGAGTTCACCCAAGACGAGGCGTTCATGCATAAGCATTATTTCAAAAAAAGAGACACAGTAGAACTACGTAAGCTTTGATTCCTCATTACAATGGGGATACGTAGGAGCGGGTCATACCCCGTCAGGCACATTTTTCTAAAACCTTTTTTCCAATAAAATCATTTGCATCTCCAAATAATTTTCAAAATCATGTTCCAAAACTAAAAAAAAACAAAAAAAGAAAATCATTGTGAGTATCATGCATTTCATTGCACAAAAAAAAATGAAAACAAGAAAGCATCTCATTCATAATCATGAATAAAAATCATCATCATTGCATCTTTCAGCATTCAAAAGAAAAAAAAAGGGCATTGGCATTTCATACCTTGTCTCGCCTCTAAAAAATAAAAAAAAAATCAAAATCAAAAATCATTTTGAAAAAAAGAGGGGCATCATTCTTGCATCATTTGCATTGGCATTCCATATTTTGTCTTGCATTAAAAAATAACAAAATTATTTAGAATAAGCCACACTCTTCGAGTGGTCATTCTCCACGCATTTGCATCATACTGGCATATCATAATTTGCTCATTTATTCATTGCATAAAAATAAGAGTTGTGATGAGAAGCGAGACGTTCTTGCGAAACAATCATCCTTTTTGAAAAAGTTTATCCTTACTTGGTTGCAAACTCAAGGTGTTCCAAGGCACTCAGTTTTTCAAATCAGTAGCTCATTTGCATTTCTTTCAAAAGCACTGCATCAAAAGACTGAAATAGTGTATCAAAGAAAAAACAAATTTTTAACTAATGTTAACTCTCTGTGAAGCATTCTTCTAATGAGCGTGCATGCTATGAGTACATTCTCTTGTTTGAGTCCGTTGGTTTTCCTCCCTTACCACAGTTTCCCGTCCAAGTCTAGTCCCGCCCCGTCCACCCATAAAGTGCATATTCTCCCCATCCGTGCGTATTTGACTTTTGGTTCAAGTCCTCCATGCTGGGGCAAGTCTGTGATCATTAATTCCCCTCGATTAATATCATATTCCTTCAGTGCAAGTCTCTCAAAAAAATAATAATAATAATAATATAATAAACAAGAAAACAAGCTCGCTAGGTTGAAAACCCGCAAAGGGCGGCCTAGGCAAAAAGGAGCGCCCGGTGGACTGAAAACTCACAAAGAGCAGTCCAGGCAAAAATTAGGGCACAAAAAAGGAAAAAAGAGCAAACACATGAAGATAGATAAATTATTGTTCTAAAGTTAAGTCTTATAGAAATAAGCAATCGGGATTTGAAATGAAGTTTGGCCATCTCCTCAAAAACCCCAAAATCCCAGAAAGTCCCTTTCCTACCCACCTTGAGCCAAGAAAAACCAAAATCCAAAAATCACCCTAGACAAGGATCACCCCAAATAAAAAAAACAGTGCATCACTTTTTATCAGCTCACCCGAGTCGAAGAAGGAAAAGAATCAAAAAAAAAACAAAAACAAAAGAAAAGGGAAAAAGAGAAAAAAAGGGGATTCAAAAATGAAAATCCCAAAACAAAAGAAAATAAAGTGGTGAGCTGGTACATGTTACCACAAAATACAAGAGATCCTTGTCTAAATAAACCTTCAAACACTCCACCACCTTCAAACACTTCCTTTGGCCTCAACATCAAACCCCTTAGTCATCCTACCATGAGACACGAATTTGCTTTAACAGAGCCCAAACAAGCCCAATAACCATCTTCCTCATAGTCCATTAACCGTCAATCAACGCCGAACAAAACTCATCCTCCCATTAGCCTCAAACACTTCATTAAGCCTAACCCTCCTTCCTCCACAAAACACCACAATCCCGAAAAGTCCATTCCGATCAAAGACCGGTTGCTTTTGTTCACTCAAATTCTAATCTTAGGACAAACAAGTTTATCTATGTACAATGTGTTTGCTCAAAAGAAAAACAAACGATCAGAAAAAAGAAAGCTGATCAAGAAAGAATAAACCCTCAGAAAAAAGAGAACTGAGGAAACAAAAACGAACAGTCAGAAAAAAGAAAGCTGACAAAATAAAAAGAGGGACTTGCACTCCAAAACACATTCAAGATGCATTAAGACAAGGTTTAGTGATCACCAAGTAAGGATTCTTTCGCACCAAAAGTCCAGACATCAATAGAGAACCAAAGATTTGCACTGAGAATACCACTCAGACCCCTTTCATTCCAGCTTTCATCCCAAGAGCCGAAGCGTTCCCAATTCATCATCTTCTACACCCCTGGTTGTTGTCACCACTAGACAGGGGCAAATTATTCACTCGTCAAAGACCTGAATTGGGGAAATCTTGTATCTCTTGGTCCCTCATAAGCTTCGGCAATAACCATGTCTGTCATTCCTTCACTTGCCATAAAAGTCCATGCCCTAAACCAATTCCAAGTTAACTGATTCATTCATGCATGCTTACTAGATAATGCTTCAAAGGAGAGAACACAAGTTGTTTACGTGATATCTAAAATTCAGTCATCATGGAAAGAAAGAGAAAACAAGTGAGGTTGTTTGTAAATAAAAACCTTGAGAACACCAGAGTTTGAATCAAATTCAATTTTTCAACAGAATGGGCAATAATCATCTCAATTCCTTGCATTCAAAGTCTCGCATCTCATCATCACAAAAATGTCTACCTCATGCATCTAGGCATTATAGCATATGCATCAAAGCATTACATTTGCATCTTCACATTTTGTGCATTCATCACATAGTAAAAAGAAAAAACGTTCCACATCAGTTGCACCATATTAATACTTGCATTGCATAGAAAAAATAGTAAAGAAGAAAAAGCAGAAATCTTTTCATTGCATTGGCATCATATTCGCACTTCATAAAAAAGGAAAAGAACAAAATCATTGCATCATTAGAGCATTACATTTTGCATCAGATATTCCATAGAAAAAGCAAAGAAAGCAAAAAGAAAACAAAGAAAAGAAACCACAGAAGCAACACAAAAGCATTACACGTCATTCATCATTTCACAAAGCATTCCTTTGTCATTCAATCATCAAACATTAAAGCAGTGCATATGCATCATATTAACGTTAGCATTTCCATAAAAGAAAAAAGAACAAGAATCATTGCATCAAACATCAGAGCATTGCATCATATTAATGTTTGCATTTCATAGAAGAAGCAAAAAGAAACAAACAGAAGTTAGAACAGGAGCATTTCATTCATCAAAACATCAATCACCGCATACATGTGCATTCAAACATCAAAGCAATACAGTTGCATCGCATCAATACTTCCATGTCATAGAAGAAAAGAAAGCTAGAACATCCCATGTCATTCATCATTTCGTATCATTCATCATTTTACAACAATATCCCCATTTCATAAAATAAAAAAAAAAGAGGTTTTCCTTTGCATGTCATTGCATTCGCATACCCATGATTCTTAAAAGAGCAAAAAGAGAAGCCAAAAGAGAGAAAAGAGAAGAGCCAAGAGAGCAACAAAAAGAAAAGAAAAGAAAGAAAAAGAAAAAAGAGAAGCTGGAGAAAGAGAAAAAGACATATAAGAACAGGAGAAAATCATGCATTCATCAGACATAAGCAAAAGAAAAAGAAAATCATGCATTGCGTACAGACAAGAGAAGAAAAGGAAAATCATTGCATTCATCAAGCATATAGGAACAGTAGAAGATCATGCATTCATCCAACATAGACAAAGGAAATAAAAAACTCATCATTCAAAGAAAGCAGCAATCATGGCATTTGCATTGCATGCATTTGTTCATTTTCAGCTACAGGTACAAAGAGAGGATGAGCACTTCGGTGTTAGCCCTCGCCCCCAGATTCCAGAAAATGTTCCCCCAAGTTGGGAGTTCAGAAAGAAAAAAGAAAAGAGAGAAATAGAAAAAAAAAGAGAGAAAAGAAAAGAGAGCGCTCAAGCGCGCATTGCGGATCGGAGCACAGAGATCATCGCTCCCTTCTGCCCAGGTCTCACATCGTGTACGAGCAACACGATGGACCGCAGCCCCATGTGAGGTTCAACGAAATAGTTGTATCAGCCTAAGATACAGTGGACGCCGTGCATTGATCAGTATATCAGTTCCGGAGCTGATAACGATCCCCCCGGTCGCTCGAAAAGGCCAACAGGAAGCGTGCTCCTCAAAGCCACGTGCAAACTCGGATTCGCCAAGAGTCCGTTTAAGGATTACAGGTTTTAGGCAGCCTGGGCAATTTACCGCTTTCTGCACGTCAAGTGCCCATTTAGCGCTTTCTGCACGCCAAGTGCCCATTTACCGCTTTCTGCACGCCAAGTGCCCATTTACCGCTTTCTGCACGCTAAGTGCCCATTTACCGCTTTCTGCACGCCAAGTGCCCGTTTTACCTTTTTTTGCCTCAGGTTTCTCTAGGTAGACAAAATTGGTATAATTTCTGAATACTTTATTTCTATTTTGCCTCGGAATATGTTTCGGCCAATTCATATTCCTTGTCAAAATCCAAATAAAGAGGGGCAGCTGTTATACCCCAATTTTGTCCGTCTTCTAGTTTTAGTCGTTTATTTTACTTAAATCGTGTTTTGAAGTCGCGTGGTTACGAGAATTATCAGTATGGCGTCTCAGTTACTAACCCTGGTCAATTTCAATGACCCTATTCAACTAAATCGAAATACCGTTGTTTTAAATTAGGCATGCACGCGAATGATCGATCGTTTCGTGCGTTCTTCAATTTAATCTTCGTATTTGGATTTAGTCGAACCTAATTGGGACTAACAAAGTCATTTTTCTCGCGATTGGGCTCGTCGTTTCAATTTTGGCTTAAGAATGCAATTCCAAGTTAATTTTTAGCGTTTTTAGTTAACAGGCCCATTTTTCTATTTTTGGGCCTCGTTTCAGCGTATTTGTTTAGTCTGGCCCGTTCTCGTCTTTGTATTTGGCCCGACTCACTTTTCTTGTTATTAATCTTATATAATTTATTTAAGCAAAATAGTATCAAAAAATGGCAAAAAGGTTCGATTTAATTTTTATTTACAATTTAATAGTGTTTAGGAGTCCAAAAGTCCAAAAATACAAAAAAATGATAATACCAAAAAATACAAATCCGAAAATGCAAATAATAATAGGCAGCAGCAGCAGATTTAGGGTTTCCAGCAGCTGCTCCCCAAGCTGCTGGGCCTAGGTCGATCCGCCCCAAAACCTGAAAAATAATTCAAAGCCCGGTCAAAAGCAACTAATGCCAAGACCTAAGTTTTTAATATAAATAAACAGTCAGCCCACAGAAAAAGGGGGGATCACAGATGCATACAACTGCAAAAATCACTAAGAAATAAGGATTGGGGCTTCACATTGAAACCCTAATCACCTAAATACGTTTTTTTCTCAAGATCTGAGAGCTGAAAAGTTTGAGTAAAGAAGCATTAGCAGTTCAACAAAGTAGATACAGCATCAAGCACAATCAAGCAATCTAGGAGACCAATCTGAGGCTGGACTAAAGGTTGGTTCATTTATATTATAAAGGGCTGCAGAATCAAAGACATGTATATATGTATGATACTAATCCAGATTCTGTTTATATTCAAAATAAACCAAAAACGAATTTAGACAAGTTTTTTTTCTTTTCTCTGATTAGGGTACTGTTTGCATAAAATTAGAAATTAATTTTGTCAAAAGATTATATTTGCTTCGTTTGTGTTCTGTTCGTTTCAAACTAGACTAGTTCTCTGTTTTAAGAAACCAAAAGGCATACAAACACAGTAATCAAACATAGTATAAATCAGATGATTAAGGATCCAGAATCAAAAATAATAGCAGAAAAAATGTGTGGAAGAAGAATAGGCCAAGAACAGAAAAATTAAATAAACAAAACTGACCTTAGTGTGCTCGCCGGAGCTCCGGTCGTCTTCTCCGGCGAGCTCCACCACGAACTCCGGCGACCCACCACGAGATCGAGCTCCTCTCCCTAAACCGAAGCCAACCCTTTCAGATAACTCCAGCCGCCTGAAATCGCCATCGCAACCACCCCCACGCGTTCGTCGCCGCCGAAGAAACACCATTCTCCGCTCGCCGTTAGCTCCGTACCCTTCGACGCCGTCGCGCAGCCTTCCCTTCTCCCCCCTCACCGCCATGCTTGTTTCTCTCTCCCGGTCTCGCAAAACTCTCGCCAAAAACCCCTCTCTGCGCGTCAAGCTCCGTCCCCCCCCCTCCATCTTTTTCTCTCCACGATTATCGCTCTCCCTCTCTCTTTCCTTTCTTCTCTCTCAGCGCGAATCTTTCCCTTTCTTCTCCGGCGATAAATCCTCTCTCTCTCCTCCTGAAATTCCGGTGAAACCTTCGCCCTTCTCTCTCCCTAGCCAGCTGCGGCGCAGCTGTTGAAGTAGTGGGAAAAATTAGGGTTTTCGGTACCCCCCCTTTTAATACCTCTCCATTTTGTTTTATTATTATTTATTTATTCATTTTTTTTTTAATATTCAGGTTCATAAGTACACCCCACGGATTAACACACACACACACACTCCTTCACTTAAGCCCAGTTTCGCATACTGGGCCCTCCAATGCGAACTGGGCTTCCTCTTTACACCCCCGATTAATTATACAACCCCACACAGTTAATTACACTCCCACTTTACCATTTCACCCCCTTTCTCGTTTTTATTTAATTTAATTACCTTCAAGACAAAATAGTTTCTCATAAATCAAAAACTTTGTTAATAGTCATGTGAAGCCTTTGCTTGCATGATTATTAATAACGAGGTGCTAGCGGTGGTCACTTGGAGCCTTTGCTCAATTGATCATCATGAACGTCTAATTTTCCTAAAGATTTTCACTAAATCAAAAACTTTGTTAGTAGTCTTGCGAAGCCTTTGCTTGCATGATTATTAACAATGGAGTGCTAATGGTGGTCACTTGGAGCCTTTGCTCAATTGATCATCATGAAAGCTCAATTCTCACAATTAAACAAGATAAAAAACGAAAACCGTTTTCCAAACAAAGAAGAACTACGTAGTTTTGAATTCTCCATCGCACCAGGAGATACGTAGGAGCGGGTCACATCCCGTCAAGCATAACAAATAAAAATCATTTTCACAATAAGTTTTCAACAATTATTTTCGAAAGAACCTAGAACTACGTCGCCTTTGATTCTCCACCCGGAGATACGTAGGAGCGGGCCATGTCCCGTCAGGCGTTTTTTCTAAAAAACCACTTTTCCCCCTTTTTTTCATAATAAATAAAGATTTTCATAAAGAGTTTTTTCAATGAGAAGTAGAGAGGCAAAATTAAGTATTTTCAAGTCAATACACTAAAAACCACACATTTAATTAAAGGTTCCCTCTCAGTAGAGAGGACGTGTGGGGTGCTAACACCTTCCCTGCGCGTAACCGACCCCCGAACCCTATTCTCTAGTTTCGCAAGACCAGTCGCTCTCCAAAAAAGGTTTTCCTAATATTTTCCTTAATAAATATTGGTGGCGGCTTCATTGTCTTAGGAAAAGTTGTGAACGAGGAAGGTTCTCCCTCGGGGACTTTTTCGGGCGCAACACTTATCTGCAAACAGGTTAGTATTCATCATAATTTCTTGTTGTTATGTGGCTTAATATTTCTAGATTGCATTCAATTTCTGTAGAAACCTAGGGTTATGAATTAATCACGAATGGTTTTTGTTATGTAATTTCTTCCAATTGTTTTCTGATTTTTCAATTGGTTTCTGTTTGCTAGATATCTATCCTGTGCTTTGGGCTTCTCTTTGTGGTGTTAGGTAAAAACTTTGCAGCAGCGCTAGAATTGAAGGGTCAATTCTTTGATTTAGAGCAACTCTGTGATCTCTAAGGAAGCAAGTACTACAGAGTACAGAGACACTCTACAAGTAAGTCTAATTGATCAACATTATTTAAATTATTGTTCTCCTATACAAACATGCAGTTTTAGAAGAGTTTGTCTATAAAGTGAATTCAACAGTATTTATTTTTGTACCTTCAATTTCAATCGTAACTTTATTATTTAAGTTGAAGTTGTCATTCCTTGGCTTTCGTTTTGTTACTCTGAACTTGTATAATATAAAATGTCTCTTTACTTTGCTCCACAATTTCTCTTTTTTGCTTGTATTTTGTGGTGAAGTTTTAGTCGTTTCGTTCAGATTTGTAAGTGAAGTTGTATAATATAATTGATTTCTATAAATAGAGGCATATGTAGCAAGTGAAAATCATTCCAACTCCAAAAAAATTGAGTAATACTGAAAGTTAAAGAGAATTGCTAGAGAGAAAAAATTGGTAGCAGAGAGAGATGCAATTAGAGGGAGAAGACCATGAAGACTCCTCTCATTTTTCATGCTCAGATACTCTCCACCTCATCTGTTTCCTAGATGTTCTTTGTTACTTCATCACCGCCAAAAGCTCTCTTTCCTCTCGGCCTACCCCATCTCTATCTCTCCTCGAAACCGCACCACACCTCTCTCTCCGAAAACGCACCACCTCCTCTCTCCACCAACGAAGCCCACCGCACCGCCACCGCCACCCCATGGTCACCTCCTCCTCACGCTTCAACCCTCTCTCTGTCGACCTCACACTCTCCTTTTCTTCTATTTCCTTTCACTTATCAAGCTTCTTTCCTTTCACTTATCACGAAGCATACAAGATCAGATTCACGACTAATAAGACAGTAAAGGAACAAATTGATATTAAAATTTAAGATTTGAGATTGAGAAACGAACCTTAGAAGAAGTGAGTTGAGAGCAACGAAAGCGTGGATCGATCGATGTTGATAGGGTAGTGGACGATTTAGATCTAAAAAAAATAGAAAAGGACACTTAAAATAAATAGGTTCAGATCTAAAAAATAGAGAGCCAGTAGGAGAAGATTGGGAGTAGAAGAGAAGGACACTTAAAATAAAAAAAGACGAAAAACTTATCTCCGGCTACCGTACGTGGTGCTACCGTTGTTGTCACCGTCGTCGCAACCATCATTACTGAACACCAACCCCATGTTCGTTGTCCCGGTTTGAAGTTCGCCGTGAACCACCGATCACAATCTCAGACGACACCTCCGTTCCCAGCGTTTGCCGCCAACCATAGCGTCACCGGCACCACCAGAGTACCCGCCGTGGCCGGTTCCTCCGGTGCATCCTACCCTTTGACTGTCGCCCTCCCTCTCTCTTTCTCTCCCCTTCACGTCGTACTACCACCACCACCACACCATAACCACCATGGTCATCTCTCCCCTCACGCACCTTCTCTCTTTCTCTTCCTCTTATCGCCTCTCTTTCCCCCTCGCGGGAATCTCTCTCTCTCTCTCTCTCTCTCTCTCTCTCTCTCTCCATCGCCGGAATCCCTCTCTCTCCAACGAAATTTCTCTCTCTCTCACCAAGGAGTGTTTGTGCGGCGCTGGAAATGAGGTAGAGAATTAGGTTTGAGTTTTAATGTTTTCCTTTTATATTGTTATATTTCTTTTTTTTACTATATTTCCCTTTTTTTAAATAATAATAATAATAAGAAAAAACTAAAATCAACAGAACAATATTTGCACCCCCACAATTTAATAGCATAGCGTCTCCCTGCATAAAGCCTGATTTCGCAGACCTGTCAGCCCAAACCCAAGCAAAAACGCGAACTGTGTTGTCTCTGCTAAATGCACCCCGTTTTGTTAATAATACAACACCTCTTCTGCTAACTGTACCCCTCTGATTACTGTTTTGTAACCTACTCTATTTTTGTAATTATTTTTCCTTATTCATATTTGCTACTCATCAAAAATCATTTTTTATCAAAACTTTAATAAAAAAATTCCAACACAAATTTTTCTACTCAAGAACTTCACCTCTGTCAATTGCAAAAAAATTAAACCATGCGGCTTGCTTTAGTGATTTTTTAATTTCAGTATAAGAATCTTCACTGAAAAAAAATTTCAATAATAATTCAAAATATAGTTCTTGATATCAATAGCGTTAGAAATAATACGATCACCATGTGTCATTACGCCCCTTTAAGTATAGTATGTTGTGAACATCATCAGATTTTTCTTTTATTTATTTCGCGGAAAATGGCTTCACTACACAAATACTCTTAATGGTTCGTTGCACAGTTTGTAGTTCGTATGAGTATTGATATTGATAATTTATTGAGCCAAGTGATATATGTACAGTAATATATGTACACTAATCGAAATCTGAACTATTAATAGTTCAGATTTCGATTATGGTGTGTTGTAATTGATGGTTCCTTTTATATTAGCCATTGATTTATGAATTAGCATCAATTACTTTATTATTTGCCCCATAATCACATCCCGTGCGTAGCACAAGGGGTCTGTCTAGTTAAATTATATTCAATCGGTTTGGATTGAAATAATATCATGAGAGGATCTAAAAATCAATACAATTCAAAATTTACGTTTTTTTGGTATTTTGGTTTTTTGGTTGGCGGTTTAATTGACTTGCAATTTTTTCAATTTAGTTTGTTGCAATTTGCACCGGATTAGATGTTTATGAACACCCCCTACATAGTATCAATAGAGGTGTACTAATTGATTGTTTTAGGGTATATTTCTTACAGATTAAATATAAGTATTTTTGTTGTTAAATAATTTAAAGATATTTAAGAAAAGTGGTAGTTATTTTATTTTGGTGTAACATAATAAAAATAATAATTTTTTTAAAAAATCATTTATAAACTGTTTTGGATGGAGCCCAAATGGCGAGAATCCGCTCAAGAGAGCGCACGAGATATGCTTAGGCGGTCACCAATGGTTTGGATTGATCAGCCAGATCCAACGGCAGTCTTGCGTCGCCGTCCACTATAAATACAGGTCAACCCCACTGACGGGTATACTTTTTTCCCATCATCTCATACCTCGCTTTAACTTCTACTCCCTAACTTGGGCGTCAGAGTGTCTTAACAGGTACCACCCAACGTCGAGCTCCGCATCCGACTTCACAAGAAAATAGACGAGCTGACTCCGACTCAGTCTACCAAAGACCGCAAAGGTACGGTTCATAAACAATTATTTATGAGAAACTATTCACGGATTCTAATTTAACACTATTTTTAAATTTCTTTTTAGCTTTTTAAAAACAATTATTACATACGATTGAAAAACCTTTAAAATTTGCTATTTTTTAAAAAACGATTATTTAGAAAAACTTATAACAGAGGAACTTTTAACTACTTAGATTAAATATTTTGAGTTTCTTCCGACTTAACCAAATTCTTGCATTCAAATCAAGTCTTAGAAATATAGCAGTGTGGTTTATACCAAAAAATTGACTTTTAACTTAAAAACGAACTGATTACCGGTGGCGGACCTACGAAAAAAAATTGTACTTACCGCCTATATAAATAGCCCAAATCTCCTGAAATTTTTATTTTGAACCCCTAAAAATTTTAAATTGCACTAATACACCAAGTTTTGCACCTATTTGACACTAGCATTAAAAAATTTGACTCCCCCGACTCCGGGGTCCTGGGTTCGCCACCGCTGATTACGGGTTCTGTTTTCTTACGCAATATTGTGAACCGTAGTAAGTCCAGATTCATTTCAAAAAATTATGAAAATAACATGAAAGTGAAATTTTTGATTTTTCTTGACGTTATTTTAGTGTCGTTATTGGCGTGTCCGTCGTCATGAATCTATATTTTTGGTTATATAAATAATAAACGTGCATTATGTAGTCTAGCCTTACGTAGACTAGCTATAGCCTATAAGACTATAACTTATTTTTTAACAATATATAAGGCTATAACTTTTTTTTATCGAGACAAACGTAAATAATCAATTATTAAAAAAGTTATAGGCTTATATATTGTTAAAAAATGCACCCTCGTCAATAATCAATTATTAAAATGCACCCACCTCGTGAGTGTGAGTATTCAAAGGATCACCCTCGTCAATAATCAATTATTAAAATGCACCCACCTCGTGTTTGTTTGAGGAATGTAATATTATATGTGAAAATAGTCATTTGTGTTCCTCAAGGTGTTAAGTACCGTCAATTTAGTCACTCACTCGAACAAAAATATAAAAACGTCTTTCACTGTGTATTTCGTCCGTCACTTTAGTCTCCTACATTAATTGTCATCTTTAACTCCGTTAAAGTTGCTGATGTGGCATGTTTAGTGCCACAGTGGTTGTCACGTTGGGAAGGACCAAATTGACAGTAAAAAATATTTTTTAAATATTTGTTTTTTAATAAATAACAACAATAAGGTTTTTTTCGATAAGCAATGATTCATTGATTACAACATTAAGGATGCTCAAAACCACAAATATAAAAACTTAGAAATTGTTAATATAAGTCAAAGCATTGTTCTACCAAAGAGGCGAACACAAGCTAGTACCCACACCAGAAATAAACCAACACCAAGACAAAAACTTAATACGAGCGAAAATCGAATCAACCTTGACCTCTTCCTCTCTAAAGCAAATTCCATTCCGGGCAAGCCAAACACACCAACAAATTGTCAACTAGAATAAGTATTTAACCTTCTTGGATTTCTTCCCCGAACATAACTCACAAAAATGAATATAGTGCTGATATAAGGTAAGAGACATAGGCAGCTGGACATCAAGTCATCGCTCTATCTCCCTCCAAACATTTCTCGAAAACTCACAATATTCAAGGAAAAGATGATGGAGATCCTCACTGTGATTGTTACAAAAAAACGCACAGGCCCCCCTCCTCTGAACGAATAACATGTCCGTTTCTCAGTAGCTCACGCACCGGTATAGCGTTTAAAATTAATCTCCAACCAAAGATCAAGATTTTTTAAGGAACTGTTGTTTGCCATAACGCTTTGAAGTTTGTACTGTCATCATTAGTGTTCACAGCAGGAGCCAAATTAGTTGACAACAAAAAACGATAACAAGATCTCACTAAATAACGATGGGAAAGCTCCAGTAACCAACTCCAGCTATCTGTTCTGTATCTATTTAAATGCACATCTCTCAGAATGTCAAACAGCATCGATCCATCCTCGCTAAGGAGCTGCGAGTTGAATCCAAAAGCTGGAAAATTCCAACGCCAGTAGCTCTGGTTCCATACACCTAGATCAGCAATGTAAGCATTTTTGTTGCTGCAGCCTGCAAAAATATTAGAAAATTCCATCTTCAATGGGCGCTGCCCAATCCAATGGTGATTCCAAAAATTCACGCCTTGACAGTCGTCCAGCCTGTTACCAAGTGGCTTCAGTCTCAAGAGGGGGGGGTGAATTGATATTTTAAAACTTTTTCTCCTTTTAACGACTTAGATCAATTTTTCGCGCAGATTTATGGAACGAACGAAAAAGAAATAAAAACAGTAAATAACACAAGAGATTTTATACTGGTTCAGTCACCTCCCAGTGACCTACGTCCAGTCCTGACAACCCTTGTGAGATTTTCCACTATCAAAACAAAGCCTAGCCGGGTGCTTTAAAACCCTTACAGTCTCAGGCACTCTTCACCTAGGATACCCCACCTATTGCAAGAGCCCTCAAGATCTGTTACCAACAAGAGATACCCCACCCTTGTTACAACCACAAACCCTAGAGAAATACCCCACTCTCTAGTATAAACCAATTACAACTTTAAAACAGATTACAAGAAAATAACAAATACCTCTATGAAGGTGGATACAACAACTTGAAGATTCCCAACCCAATCTAACCCTTGAGAGAGATCAGCTCAAAAAGAGGAAGAACATGAAGAACAAAAATGGCGGTGAAATAGGGTTTTGCGATTTGCTCTGTGAATATTAGGGTTGTGCTATTTTGTGCAGCCCTAAGTCCCTATTTATAGACTTCGTAAAAATATGATCGTTGGGATAAATTCTATCATTGTCTCAGTAAGTGAGAAATCGATTGTTTGCTTAAAAACCACTTATATCATGACAATCGATTCTATGCTTTAAAATAAGAACAACTTCATAAGTGAATAATCGATTGATTGCTTCTAAAACTGAGTGTGAAAATCGATTCTTTACTTAAACAAAATAGAATCAAAATCGATTTTGTGCTTTAAACAACTAAGGCTATGAATCGATTGTGTGCTTCCAAGATGAAGCTCAGAATCGATTCTGCACTTAATGAATTAAGTATACAATCGATTGTTTTGCTTTAAGAATCAAGTTCAAAAGAAACAGGAAGGCCAATAAAGCAACATTAAACAGCTCAATATTTTTTACACCTAGACTTCCTTCCTTCTTAGGCTTGCAAAATTTATCCCATGCCACCCAATACATGCCTCTATCAACTTCGTTTATACCCCACAAAATGTTTCTTTGGATTTTGATAAAGCTCTTGATTACCACCTTCGGTGCCTTATAAAAATTAAGATAATAGAGGGGAATACTATTCAAAATAGAGTTGATTAGTGTTATGTTTACTCATGGTCATATGTATACCGTAACTCAGTTTTACAGTCATAATGCGAGTGTTTGTGTGTTTTTTAGTTAATTTCCATGGGGAAATAACTTAGATTGCAATTGATGTCATTAGGATTGATTTGTAAGTTGTTACCAGCTTTTCAAATGGTTGTAGTAAGACAAAATCTTCAATTTGATGTTTCGTTGGCTAGCGAACCAGACAGCTTGCCTAGCATCGCAGCAGAAAAAAGAAGAAAAGTTTCTGGTCCCTATCGCCTCGCGACCAGCATGCATCGCCTCGCGATCAAGGCAAAAATCTGTCCATCGCGTCGCGACAGAATCGCATCGCCTCGCGATGGATTGCGAAAAGGGGGTTCAGAGCTGCGAAAAAGGAGAAGAATTGGAGCTTCTCTACACTTGGGAACAAGGGATTGAAGGATCCAATGTACTCATCTTTGTGTAACTTCTCTTTTACCTTTTCTTTCAATCCTTTGAACATGAGTAGCTAAATTTCTTATGGTTAGGAGGAGATGAATCTCTCCAAAACTATCATGTGATTCCATTGTTATGATCAATACAATTTAGTTATCCTTTTAAATTTGCCTTTACCTCCGTTCTTATTGCTTTACAATAATTATTGTTGTTGTAATGAATTAGGGTTTACTTTCACCATTGGGAGATGAGTTATGTTTTCCGGATATTGGGGTTTTAGGTCATGAGTGTGATGATTATAGGAATATGACATTACTATCATGAATTCCGTTAATTCTCTACGTTTAATGCTTTGTTTAGTGGCGATACACTTAAGGAATTAGGGTTTCCCATTAGAAAAAAGGGGTTTTGAGGTTGGGGATTGTCCTTAATCTGTAATAGTTGAATTGAATCTTTTATTTGGGTAATTAAATTGGAATTGATTGATGGTATAGTGCATGATAGTGTAGGGGAGAGGATTCGATTCCTAACCACTTTTACTCTAGCATTTTATTCTCACATTTAATCTCTTTCGGTTACTATCTATCACTCCTTATTTTAAACATTTTAGTAATTAATTAAATTGATAATTAATCGCAATCCCTGAGTTCGACACTCGGTCTTATCGTTTTAATATTACTTGCAACGATTCGGTACACTTACCGAAAAGTTAACATGTTACCCGACCACCAATTGATAAATGACGTCCTTCCCACAAAGAAAGCCTTTTGCGAATCTTATCGATCACTGGTTTCCAAGTTGAGATCCTTCTTGGATTTGCCCCCACGGGAATACCCAAGAACTTGAAAGGAATAGATTCTGAGCGACAATGAAGAAAAATTGAAGCGGAATTCAAGAAATCTTCCGAAACATTTATCCCAATGAGCTTGCTTTTGTGAAAATTGACTTTCAACCCTGAAACAAGTTCAAAGCTCCTTAGAATCGATTTTATATGCCAAATATTCCTCCAAGTAGCTTTCCCTATCATAATCGTATCATTGGAAAATTGAAGAATGGAAAAACGAAGGGAATCATGAACTTGGTATTCGGTGATAGAACCAATCTCAACTGCTTTGGCAATCATAGCCGTCAAACCCTCGGCAACAATTAAGAACAAGAAGGGGGAGAGAGGATCTCCTTGCCGGAGTCCTCTACCAACTTGGAAATCATTAGTGGGGCTACTGTTAACCAACCCCGACATAGAACTAGTGAAAACACAAGCCTTCATTAGCCGAGTCCACTCCAGACTAAACCCCATTCTATCCATCATGTACACCAAGAAACTCCAAGAGATAGAGTCGTACGCCTTTTCCAAATCCACTTTGAACATCAAACAATCCTCCTTACTTCTCTTTGCCAAATCTACGACTTCATTCACTACCAACACACCATCTAAAATATTGCGCCCTCCCAAGAAAGCAGATTGACACTTAGAGATAACCTTGGGAAGAAAGCGCTTCAAACGACTAGCTAAGACTTTGGCTAAAATCTTATACAAACAGCCAATCAAACAAATAGGCCGAAATTCCCCTAAGCTTTGGGGATGGTCATTCTTAGGAATTAGAGAAATAAAAAAGGTCGAGAAAGCTTTAGGGAGAGAAGCCTTCAAATAAAAATCATTGAAAGTAGCCATTATATCATCCTTCAAGAAATCCCAACACTTCTTTATGAAACTCAAGTTAAAGTCGTCCGGTTCCGGACTCTTATTCGCATCACAGTTCCAAATTTCCCCCTTGATCTCCTCTTCCGTAAACAGTATCAACAAAAGAGAGTTCTCTTCGTTAGAAATTTGCTTGAATTCTAACGCCCCGCTTTCATCCATAAGTAACAAATTACTCCTCCTCCTTCTAAATTTCAAAAGAGAATGGAAATATTTTGTGTTGGAGTCCCCTTCTCTAATCCATCTATCTCTAGACTTTTGGCACAACAAACTCTCCTTCAATCTAATATCTCTCCAAAACTTTGTCGACACCTCCTTCCTCCGGCACACCGCCTCTACATAAAAGAAATTAACAAGAAGAGAATCTATCTCATTAAAGATCCTTTACATCATCATTAATAATGAAATCAAGCACCCCAAAGATCTCATTATTCCACTTTCTCAAACTTGTTTTAAGCAACTTCAACTTTTCCTTCAACACATAAGCCTTATTACCTCGCACATCCAAACCAGCCCAGCAAGATCGCACAAAGGTTCAGAACTCAAATTGATCAAACCAGCTATTGATAAAGCGAAAAGGTTTAGGCCCCCAATGTGACACCCGCTACCCCATTTGGAAAACGTGACGTGAATAAAAGAATTAATAGAAAATACGTCTTTATAAAAAATTTAAGTCAAACGAAATAACAAGTATCACCAACAAATGCGAAAATACAAATCAAGCAAATAACAAAAGTTAAGTAAAAACCCCCTGAAACCCTTGTGTCACATGTCTCAGAGCTTTAACCACTTATTACAATTTTTGACGAACAAACGAATAATCAATACATAATAACATCAGTCTTCATCTTGTGCGAACACTACAACATTTGGACCCTACGGCAACGCCTAATTTTGCAACGCCAAAAAAACCGTTTCCTTAGACATCAATGGCAACAGTTTTTTGACCCCGTTGCTGATTCATTTTTTTAAAAATATTTTTATTGGCAACGGTTCAAAACTGTTGCCATATAGTCTATAGCAACGGTTTTTTGTTTAATCATTAGGCAACGGATCATAAATGTTGCCATATGGTCTACGGCAACGGTTTTTTGTTTTAGCTTTAGGCAACGGCTCATAAACGCTGCCATAGAGAAAATTATTATAAAATAAAAAAAATAGAAAATCCATTCCTTTCTCTAACCCACGATGCTAAATGTCCATTTAGTGAAACCAAAACACCCAATCTATCGTGCGAATTCAGAATCCTTCGTTTTATCTCACAAATTTTTCTTCTCTCTGGCAGAACCCTAAGCGCCATTCTTCTTCTTCCTCACATAACTTCTTCTTCTCTCTCGCAGAATCAACCAAAACCATGTTTCTTCCCTTCTTCCTCTTCGTCTGTTCTCTGCTCCATGCAGAAACCCAAAACCTTGCACAAACCTAAACCCTTTAGGAATGGCCTCACTCTCCCTCACCCTCCAACGCGTGACGACGACCAGTCCACCACCGCAGGCCACCACCATCTGCACTGCAACCCTTCACGCAATCCTTACCCTCACTCTTCATCTCTTCAACGGTCTTCTCTCGAACATCATCGCTGCCCGCCACTTTCGTGTTGTCGTTCTGCCATCATCCGACCTCCGTTCGCCGCCCCACAACCACCAAACTTCTTCTCTTCTCCATCGCGACAAAACCCAACAACATTATTTTCTTAAAATGGGTTGATTTCATAAGCCCTAAATTAAATCGCTGTCACTTTCTCTCTCAGATTCTCCAACCCTCTCCTTCCCTTGAGCTTCCATATCTTTCATAATCAGAAGATTAAACTTTAATTTTCCAGGAACATAGTTTCTCAATTTTGGTAATCTTTCATATTATTTTATTATAGATTTATAGTGTGACTAAATTAACTTACTAGTAATTGGTATTTACTGCTAATTGTTTTTTCATTTGTCTGATTTTTCAGGAATAAGTGTATAACAGGCTTCATTTTAGGTGAATTTCCTATTCATATTCATCACTTTGTTACTGTATTATTATTAGTTAATGAATTTTAGCTTTCAATGGATACTCATAAGTGAAATGGTGTTTTTTTGTTTTATTGTTTTTCTGCTACGGTTGGTACTTCACATTTATTCAAGGGTTTGTTTACCTATTTCGGATTTACCTCCAAGGTTTCACAAGCAAGCAAATGGTGAACCCATGGAAAATTTATGTCAAACTTTTTGCTGTACTCATAGGTTCACATGACTTAACAAAAGGATCTTTGGCTTTTCTTAATTACCCTGCACAAATCATGTTCAAATCCACTTCTTGTTCACACTTCACAGGTAAATTTGGAATAAAACAGTTCCTTTTCCTCACTACAATACTATACTTTTTCTTATCAGAAAGAAGAATAACTTTTTTCTTGTCCTTACAATGTGTATGGTGTGTTAGTCTTTGAAGCAATGGCCACATTCATAGGCCAAGTTTCTGTCATTTGAACAATGGGTTAGTGATCCAGATTCTGAGTTAAGGTGATGTTCTTTTTCTATTCTTTTATTTCATCTCTATTATTTCTTCTATTTTCATTTGATAAAGTTAGCTTCAACTAAAGACTTAGCAAGCCCCTGTTATTACAAGCCTTTTGATGCTTTTCTCATAGTGTCTTCAAATGAGTATACTGATATGATACAACAAAATATTCATATGTTCCGGAGAGTTATTTCGATGATAAAGGAAGTTTGCTTTATTGAGTTGTCTATTCTAAGTCAAACAAATGTGCAGAAAGACAACAGCCCAAACAACATAATAAAGAGAGATATTTGACAGCAAACAAAGCAGTGACTTTCAGTCACAGTTTCTTTAGTAATTATTTACCTTGATATTAAGTGCATCTTCCAATTATTTTTCGTAGAGCAAATTTGATGACAGATTATGTCATGTGGCAATAATTTACCCTTGTGGTCTCTGTGGCAGCTGTAATGACCAATACACTGGGTACATCAATGGATACTCGTTCAGGACCATTAGCCACAGCTGCACATCACATATGCTTGCAAGTATGGTTATCTGTATCCCTCCTTGCAGATGCACAAGGCTTTTAGTTGTATGCTTTTGCATCTGATGTTTCAAATTATGATGCACTCTCAGGCTGGTGGCTCCTTAGATTTACATTTAAATGTGGCTGGTGGCTCCTTAGATTTACATTTACCCTTGTAGATCTAATGTGGCTGATATTGAATGTAAAAAAGAGGAGTGATTTACATTTAAATTTCTTTTTTGGTTGTTGGCTTGTTGCTTAATCTAGTTCTTAGTTATAGATTTTTTTGTGAACTTATTGACTTTGTCTAATGCAGGGCCTTTGATATGCGGCTATGAAATAGCCGGACTTTGCACTTGGCATTACGCTTGAATAAGTAAAACTGAAACTGCAGTTAATGTAAAGAATCTGAATTTAGTCTTATTCAGATTCTACGAACCGCTGCAACTGCTTATTCATGCTATGAACAGATTCTATGAAATTCTATGATATGCTATGAACAGATTCTATGAACAGCTGAATTTGATATGCTATGAACAGATTCTATGAAATTCTCAGTCTCATAAACTGCAAGCTTTCTGATGAATCTTTGGCAATAGGTCTCAAGTGGTTTGCTAATGTGAAAGAATTAGGCCTAAGTTGCAGTGAATTTACAACTCTTCCCGAATGCATCAAAAACTGTCACTTTTTATGGAAGCTTGTCATGGATAATTGTAAGAAACTTCAAGAAATTAAAGGAATTCCACCAAACGTAAATACTATTTCTGCCTTTAATTGCAGCTCTTTGACTTCATCGTGTACAAGCAAGTTACTAAATCAGGTAGGTCTTGATTTCTTTTTGTTTTGTTTGTTTATCATGTTTGATTTATGATTGATATTCTTCTTAATGTTGCTAAACTTATATAAATAATTTATGACGAACAGGAGGAACTACATAAGTTTGGAAACACCAATTTTCTTTTACCAGGAGTAGAGATTCCAAATTGGTTTGACAGTGGATACATGCAATTGTCAGTTTCATTCTGGTTTCGTAATAAGTTCCCTGCCATTGCTCTTTGTGCTGTCTCTCCAATGAGATGTAATGATTCTCAGGTTTGTCTAAAAGTGACCATCAACGGCATGGAATTATAATATTGAATTTGGTGTCTTTGGTCTATTTGTTGGCTTGCACAAAGAAACAAAAAAAGCTTATGAAAGAAATATTATGACATTTTAATATTGAATTTGGGATTACCAATAATTGTTACTTTGTTTTACTTGTTTCTAATCGGTTATTGTTATTTGATTATTGGAGTTGCAGGTGTGTGGAGATCCTCTTGCATGTGCATCTCCATCTGGAAAGCTATTGAGGCAATGTTAACCCTATTGGTAAGTTCCTTTATCTCATTCTCAACTTCCAATTGTCCAGTTTGTATTGTTCCTCACTAGAATTATAACTTGTTTCATTTGATTTTTGATTGTTTCGTATTTTTTTTTCCATATAGCTTATAAAACAATATATAAAACCAATACATCATCCACTCTCACTTCCTCACTTTTTCAGCTTATAATATTAATAATCTATTTTTGCTTCTTTCTTTCTTGTGAGTTACTTATTCCCTTCATACCTACGAATCAATGGTTTGGCTTTTATGCTCTTGTAAACTTGCTTTTGTATTATTAAATATAAATAGTATGAGAATCAGAATATATTGCTTTTTTATGTGAGAAATTTGATTCTCTTCAGAATTTGTTACATATGTTTCCTTTTATGTGCAAACATTATTACATCACATTACATTCTGTTTTGATTTTTCTTTTATATAATTCTGGAATTCTTGTTAATTTCAATTTCAATTACACAACTTGTGAACAGAAAATGAGGTTATCTAAGGACTCATGTTGTGTTTCTCTACTTCAACTGTGAATATGCATATTGCAATTCCTCATTGTTATTGTTTCTTGATTGAATAATGATGTTTATTTGGCCTTTAGATTTATCTAATTAGGCTTATGAGTAATGAGAATAAAGTCTGTTGTGCGAGTTGTCAAGCAAACTTGTCTTATCTGTTAAACAAGATTCACTTCAAGTTTAACAAAAACTTTGCATCAATTATACACGATAAACCTCAATTTGGCTGATAAAAGTGCAATGCTATTTGTATTCAGAAATGCCTTTCACCATTTTCCATTAAAGAGACATTACTTTTATCAGCAGATTAATAAATAGCTTTGTTTTGTCATAATCGCTTTCACTTGCACTATCATAATTTTGAAGCAATTAACTTTTGTAGGCTATGAACTTTGGTGCTAGCTCTGTGAATCTCAAGATTTATTTTGATTGATTGGACCAAAATTCATTGCAGTCATCTGGGTCAACAAAGACTGTGCTAACATCTGCAAATGTAATGGATGAGAATTCCTTCTCACAGCCAAAGAAGGTACCCTCAATCTTTCCAAATTTCTTTTGTTATAATGTCAGCTTGTTCTCCCCCATGTTTTAACGTTTGTTTTTAATGTAGCTACAGGTGGTTCCAATCCAGAATCTACTTCAGAGTGTTGGGTTGAACCTAAATGTCACACTCCCATCATATTCATTCACATCACTTGATTTGTTGAAACAATCCAGTAATCTGAAGAAGACAGGAAGCTAGATGGATAAATGTTCATTTCATAGGGTTGGGTTGAACATGAATGTCACACTCCCACCATAAATGATGTGAATTGTTTCAGTTTATCCACTTGATTGTTTCACTAGAATTATTAAGTGATGGGCATATATATATATATATATATATATATATATATATATATATATATATATATATATATATATATATATATATATATAGGCCTTTATATGTCCATTTCATATTAAAGTTCATAGGCACTCTCATCTCCTACAGTATAACATCACCGCTAATTTATAGATGTAATATTGTTGATTGGAGCATACTTCCTTAGATGCACTCTAATATTGTTGATTCCTTAGTATTGTTGATTCATATACCAATATATTCTGGTCTGTTTATATGTTCTGGTTTGTTCAAAAAAACACTCTAATATTGTTGATTCCTTAGTATCCTTAGTGTATGTACGTACATATGTATATATAGTGCATGAATCTAATATTTTTTTTTTAATTTTTTATTATCTATGGCAACGATTTTGAACCGTGGTCTGTGCTGATTATAGACAACGGTTATAACTAATGCAACGGTTTTTCAGTGTTGCCTTACTTGGCAACAGTTTTTAAATGTTGCTATAACTAGCAACGGTTTTAGCCTGTTGCCTTTGTGTGAAAATAAAAACCGTTGCGTTTAAGCTGTCAATGGCAACGGTTTTAGGGTTACGTTGCCTTTGGTCACAAAAAACCGTTGCCTATAGTTTTGGCAACGCCCGCAGAAACAACGGTTTTAAAACCGTTGCCGAAAGCAAATACAACGGTTTTCAGGTTTAGACAACGGTTTTCAAACGTTGCCTTAGAGTCAACATGTTGTAGTGGAACTACTTCTCGGCGTCCACGTCGACATGTTCATCACCATATGCTTGCTCATCACCTAAACGTGTACAATGGCACACGAGTAGCCACAAAGAAGAGTGAGGAAATCACACAACATAGGAAACAATAAACGGTAGTGGATACAACATACCTAAAACACATACACACACAATCATCAACTAATCGTCATCTAATCCTCAATGTCGCGATCTCACGTACGATCCTAGGACTACAATGTCAACGCAATCCTAATACCCACTACACCAACGTCACACTCACAACGTCAACTACTCTGTCAATACATCTGGATCCATCTAACTCTGGGTAAGTGGATGCAAGTGCCCTTACATCCCGGGCAATAGATAGAGTCTAGTCAGGGTACCCCATTTTTTTGTGGAATGCCCCAACAGTGCCCCACTTAGGACCCCCCCACTGGGCCTACCCCGCAAGGCCGGGTCGTGGCCGTCTCTATTACTATTCCCATAATCGTTTGCTTACCACCCCACCTATCATCATCACCATCCTTTGAGGTACGGCTCGCCCATACTGCGACGAGTCATTGCCCATCCTGCGACAAGGTTCCTCCTACAACTTAAATTACTAAGGTACGGCTCGCCCATACTGCAGCGAGTCCTTACCTATGCTGCGACAAGGTTCCTTAAACATCATCATCATCAACTTCCCTAAGAACTCCTAAGTCTGAGGGTATCATCAACAACTAGGGGGTCATTTGTTCTATAATCATCATATCAGGTATCACCATACAACTAGGGGGTCACTGTAGTTGTCATCTCTAGTCATAACTATTACCCAAGTCTCCGCTAATTCTACGGCTTGTGAAGATAAAGCCCACTCTTAAAAATTAAACCTTATTTCCTCACTATTTCCCATCATTCGAATGATGAGCCGCAAACTCTCTCACTCAAATGATCAGCCGCCCACCATCTAACCTTTTTCTCTTCAAAATCCACATCCCTTATTCCTAACATGCGAAACCAGTTGCTCTACTTGGCCCGTTTCAATTTCTTATGTACTTTGGTACAGGTCACCCTATCGTGCGATAAGGATGAAAAGTGCACTGAAGGTTGGTTGGATTTGGCCTGTTTTGATTGAGGTTTCTTCTAAGCTTGTGGGTGCTTCAAAGCCAAGAACTAAATGTTGATGATGTCTGGTTTATGACAACCAACCTAAGCCACGTGAGGAAAATGCACGTTTTTTTTTTTAAATTGGGGAAGGGGGAAATTTTTATTAATCAAAGTGGCACTAATGACCATTTTACAACTGTCCCCGAGGGGATTTGAACTCAACACCTTGAGGAAATAAGGCTAGCTCTTACCACTGAACTAGCACCTCAAGTGTGTGAGGAAAATGCACGTGAAACCATGTAACTAAAATTGTTTCGGCCATTCATATGGAAAAGGGATCAAATAATTGATCAATCTCAAGAGCATCCGAATGCTTGTATTGGAATTAGGATAAACTACGGCTAATATATAGGTGGATGAGATAGATTCATTGGGATGGAAATTACTTAGTGCAAAATTGCGTGGAAGTGTCATCTATTTGGACATGTCCAATTATCACTGCGAGACACATTTATATCCCTAGGTTTGCCTTTCCAAAAAATAAATGTCATTTTTGGATTTTTCTCATTAAAACCTTGGAGATAAATACTCGTTCTCACATTACGGCAAAGTTGACGTCAAACCGTCGGAACACTACAGTGTCGTCGGACTTTGTTTTAGTATCGTACGAGGTCATCACACCAGGTACGAGGGATGATCTTCGGGTTATATTCGGGCTGTAAGGTATTATTAAGGTTGTAGGGATTTCAACTAATCCCTTGCACGACCCTCGCTATTATCATCTACAGATAATAAACCCTCCTCAGTATATTGCAAAGTGCTGATCTCATATTCATCATCAGGAGAACCAGAGATCAACATGTATTTGGCCCAAGTAGAGCCATCATTCACTAGAATACATCTCTCTTTGGATATAGACTCCGCCGCCAATTCTCTTAAATCAGAAAAAAAAAAAACAAAGTAGATGGTAAAGAAAATAATCAAAACAAAACTCAACTCAAATAAAGAAAATAATCAAAACAAAACTCAACTCAAACGTCAGCATGAAATTTCCATCCCCATTTCAACCCTTCTCTACCCAAAAGGTGTTAACAACGTTTTTCTGGTGCAACTTTCTCATTTTTTAGTAGGAGAAAAAGAAAAGCAAATTATGCAAAACAAACAAGAATAACTTTTTCTTTCTCTACCATGGTAGCTGTGAAACTTCAAATCTAACAAACAATGTAAACTTCTAAACATAATTTTTCAACAATTATAAAACCCTAAAAGAATCAACAAACAGGAATCGAGTAATGCATTCCAGTAAGAAACAATTCAAGGAAAGAACACGTCAATTTTTTTCAAAATTTCGATTCAAACAAACAACATTCTCAATCTTGCAAAATCTATCAATGAATCAAATGGTTTCAAAAGAAAAGAGAAGATTGAAGTAAAAAGGCATCCAATACCTTTGCATGTCGAGGTGAACGAGCTCGTCGATGGCCGAATCAAGAGAGAATCGAAATTCCACTACAAAAAAACAGTGCATTAGCGACGGATTTTTCCCTCGCTAATGCCTGTTTTTCCGTCGCTAATGACCGTTAGCGACGGAATTAGCGACGGACTAAATTCGTCCCTAAAAAGCTTGTTGCTAATTATTAGCGACGGATTTAATTCCGTCGCTAATTAGCGACGGGTTAATCCGTCGCTAATTAGCGACGGGTTAATCCGTCGCTAATGACTGCCACGTGTTAGACTATGAATCATCAACATTAGCGATGGAATTCCGTCACTAATTCTGTCGCTAATTTATGCCACAGGTCCTTTTTTGGTTAGAAATATTAGCGACGGAATTTGGTCACTAATTCCGTCGCTAATGACTCTGAATTTTTTTTTTTTTAGAAAACCTACTTTTTAAAAAACCCTGTCTATTATTACCTACTATAATTAAGATAAATGCGAAAATCCGAATTAACAATAAAATCGAAATCAACATTACAATCCCAATTAACAATAAAACCCGTATCAAAATAAACTAGTTCAAAATGTTAAAACATAATACTTAAATATCACACGGATACAACAAAATCCTATTGCCTGTTATGAAAGGCAATAATTGTGTTTAAGTGATAATATAACTCACTTAGTTTCATTGAGTTTGAGCTACCTAGCCTGTGAGAGGTGAAGATGGTGCTCAGGTGCTACTATGTATTGTTACCTGTCATTGAGTCCGAGTCATCTGGCCCAAGGGTGAGGCAGAGATGGTACTATTTTTTTTCTCTTGAGTCTAGGGAGAGACATTCTTGTGTTTGCTGAGTAAGACATGCATATCATACCATCGTGACTTGTGAGGATTTATGATTTATGGCAATTTGTAAATCGTGATTATCTATGTTGAAATTGATGCTTGTAATGGCTTGCCTGATTTACCTAATATAAGAGTTTATCGATTTTAACCTTTTACCAACATGTACTATAACTTATATTCTTATTTCATACTCGTAACTTGTAGTTTATTGAACTTATGAAGAAGGTGTACCTTATGTGTATTTTAAAATAAATGTTGTCTCACATGTATGTCACTTAATGACTCAGACTGAGACCCATTTGGATGTTTGCGGTTATAATACTTCAATATATTCGCCTGCGTACGGGTAAAATTCAAGAAGTCTTCCTGCAGAGTTGTCTGCACCTGTTCATGAGTCTGCAGCCGCTGCTCCTGATCCAAAATGACCTGTGCCTGAGCCTGCACCTGCTGCCTAAGTTGCGCGGTCTCCTCAGCTGTAGCAGGAGGAGGAGGAGGATGTCCATTGCTAGAAGGCTCGCTAGTGTTGAAGTGATCAACCCCAGAGTCGAATAACGGCGCCAAGGGCCCCGAACCATACATGTGACCCTTATTCGGCTCGCCTACCGCATTCTTCCAATTGCGGTTCGCCAGAGCTATGATCTCAGGGGGAGGTGGACCAAGTGAGCCAGGGTTCCAGGTCCCCTGAGTCGGCTCAACCATCATCTCACTAACCTCCTCATGTTTTCCATAACCAGATAACATAGCATAATTAGCGTTCCATTTTAAGAAAACAAAATTATTTAATACAAATCAAGTTGTATATACCTGAGTTTTCCTAGAGCGCTCATCAACATACTTCGTAGTACCCTTCCTCAATGATTGCTAATCACCCTAAATAAACTAAAATAACACACAAATTTAAAATAACTTACCAATCTGACAGCATGTTGAGCCTGGTTGACGGAACCGCAACAGTGAAGCGAGCCACCCTTTTCAGAATTTCTATTCTGCTTGGCCAATTCAGCTTTTTCTTTATAGCTCTAAGTAGCCCAAAGTTCCTTGTAGGCATTCCAAACACGGTCAGGGATGTATTTCGGTTGCTTATCTTTACACCGCGGTTTATAAAGAAAATCCGACAATTGCTTACCCATTCTTTTGAAAAAAAGTTTCTGCACAGCTACATCATGTTCCGGCAGCCACGTCAACTTAGACTGTATTAAGCAAAATAAAAATATGTATTATTATATTTAACATAAAAAAATTAAAATTAACAATATATGTAATGACATAACTAACAATTACCTTAAACAAATCCAAAAGTTTTCCCCTTTCCTCATCATTGACTTTTGTCCACTTTTCATGATAAGTTTTAAAATACATTTTCTGAGTGACATATGTGATATGCGATGAAGCGGCATTCACAGGAAGCAACCTGCATAACAAAACATATATATCAAATAATCAAACATATATATATATATATATATATATATATATATATATATATATATATAACTCATTACATAATTAATTTAAACTAAAAATTTCAAACAATACTTACGCGTTACCATAAGGATCGATGACTTTGCGTTTGATACCATCATTGCCGACAACCACCTGCACATCCTCTTCATCGGTCAATGAATCTGAATCAGTAACACCAACATGGGGCTCATCAGTATACGCATCACCATGGGGCTCAGCTGGTCTAGGCATCGATAACCCTGGTGTATGCATCCCTGGTGTAGGCATATACCCAGGTGGTATACGCATATACCCAGGTGGTATAGGCGCATACCCTGGTGTAGGCATATACCCCCTGGTGTAGGCATATACCCAGCTGGTGGAGATGTAGGCTGAACCACTGGTGGGGCAATTGGAGCGGTGGTCTGAGGCGTCCCAATAAATGAGTTATTCCCAATATTAACTAATGTCACCTCACGTTGTCTACGACGATGATGCCTCTTCCCATGTCTCGATGGGTCCGAACTTTCTCCTGGATGCATATCTATGAACAATAACAAGACTCTAATAATAATGATAACAAGAACAATAATATAATCACGATAATTAGAACATTAATGTAATAATGATAACAACATAATCTAATAATGATAACAACATTAATACTAATATAATGACGATAATTAGAACATTAATGTAATAATGATAACAACATAATCTAATAATGATAACAACATTAATACTAATAAGACTACTCTAAATATTCATATTCTTCGTCTTCTTCATCTTCAGTATATTCTTCCTCCTCTTCATCTCTAGTCTCTTCTTCCTCTTCAGTCACTTCTGGTACTGGTTCAACTGGTTCAACTTTTTCAACGTAAGTCGATCATCACGTAAGGTATCAATTGGTTCAACTTCAATTACCTCATTAACTCCCGACATTTCATCCACTTGATAAGGAACCTCATCCTCTGCATCAGTTGCTTCAATGCGACCCCGTGGTTTTGTCTTAATTGCAACACACCGGCCCCTCTTAGTTGATGGATATGAAACATAATACACCTGTCTCACATTTTCTGGCATGATAAACGGGTCATAAAGTTTATACCTTCTATCCATTAGAATGTCCACGGTATTGCATTTTGGATTCAATTTCGTTCCTCTAACCAATGGATCAAACCAACTACAATAAAATAAAACTATTCTCTTTTGATAGTTCAAATGTGGGTATTCAAGTTCATATATTTGTTGGATCACGCCATAGTAGTCACCTTCACCTCCTTCTGTTTCCCCTTTAACATATACCCCACTATTAATTGTTTGTTTTCCCTCACTCCATGATTGGGTGTCAAATTTGTAACTGTTAACTAGGTACGTGTGCCACTCAGTCACCTCACGAAAAGGGCCATCGGCTAAGTTCCTCAAGTGTCGGATTAAGGGAGTTGGTTCGGCTTCATAAACCTAAGTAATCACATATGGAAAAATATGTCATGTCTCATAATCTACTTTAAACGTTTGACATTAAAACATTAATTTTATTTACTTACTCTAGCAGTAAACCATGATGGAAAACTTTCATGTATACAAACAGAAGATTCTTCAGCGCATATTCCCTCACTTCGTAAGAATGCACTGAAAAGGAATTATTTATACTCTTTAAAATTGAAAATTGATCAAGACATGATTTAGCTTCATACTCTAATGGTGTATAAGATTAAAAATTGAATTGAAGCATACTTACTCAAAATATGGTTTAACTTCGGTGCAATTGATCAAGACATGAACATGTGCTGATTCATACTCTTTATCTGATAACCAGTTGGTCGACTTCTTTCCCGAGGGGCGACCAGGTTTGGTAAACACGGATAAAGTGAGTGCGTGTCTTTCTTCTTCAACCTCCATTTCGTTTCTATTATTTCTTGACAACATAAATTTGTTGAAATAATGAGAACAAAAATAAATTGTTTCACGGTGTAAGTAAGCTGCGCAGATCGATCCTTCAACTCTAGCTTTATTCTTCACCGATCGTTTATAATCACCCATTAATCTATATATGAAAGAAGAACGCTTGATTAAACAAATAGTCATACTAAATGTCACTTTAGTTAAAATGCTAAAATAGACAATTACCTCTCAAATGGATACATCCACCTATAGTGAACTGGCCCACCAAGTCTTGCTTCATATGGAAGGTGAACCAGGAGATGCTCCATGGAATCAAAGAAACCGGGAGGAAGTATTCTCTCCAACTTACAGATAATGAAAGGAATATTCTGCTCCATTTTAATAAGATCATCCTTTCTCAATGTTGAAGAGCACATATTCTTAAAAAATTGACTCCCTTCAGTAAGTGGTTCCAAAACACTCTTTGGTAATGAACCAAAAGCAATGGGAAGCAAACACTCCATGAATACATGGCAATCATGATTTTTCATCCCATACATCTTCCCAGTGTTCTCATCCGCACATCTTGCAAGGTTAAAAGAATAACCATCTGGCATCCTCAATCCCTTCAACCATCGACAAACATCATTCGCTTCTTCGGGTGTTAGACAATAATTGGTTTAGGTTTTAACATCTTGCCATTAGTCATTCGCACCAAATTTAAATTGGATCGATGTTTGCTACAGTAAAGAGCAGAATCCATTCTAGCTTTATTATTGTCTTTGGTTCTATCTTTCACATTCATCACAGTGTAAAATATGTTGTCAAAGAAATTCTTCTCGATGTGCATAACATCAAGATTGTGTCTCAATTGATTATCTTTCCAATATGGGAGATTCCAAAATATGCTTATTTTTGTCCAGTTATGCAGTCGTCCATAACCGTTCAATCGGGAGAGCACACCTACCTCTATGGCTTGTGGCAAATCGATAACTCTCCTCCAGATTTCACCTGATGTCAACAAAGGCGGTGGTCTATCTCTTTCGACTACCCCATCCTCGAAGGCCTTCTTGTTCTTTCTAAATTCATGACCCGACGGTAAGAATCTACGATGCGAATCAAACCAAGAACTCTTCCCCCCGTATTTCAACGTAAATGCTTTTGTGTGTTCCATGCAGTAGGGACATGCCAATATACCGTGAGTCCCCCAACCAGACAACATACCATAAGCAGGGATGTCATTTATTGTACACATCAATGACGCTCTCATCATAAAATTATTTTTTTGTGCTACATCATATGTCAAAACACCACCCCACAATCTCTTGAGATCATCAATCAAGGGTTCCAAAAAGATATCAATGTTAGTTTTTGGATTGGATGGACCAGGTATCATACAAGTCAAAAACACATAAGGTTTATTCATGACATCTCAGGAGGAATATTGTAAGGGGTAACAATGACTGGTCAACAGGAATAGGGCGACGCTGATGCTTGGATATATGGAGTAAATCCATCAGAGCACAAGCCAAGTCGAACATTTCGTGGGTCTGAGGCAAAATCTGAATGCACTTGATCAAAGTGTTTCAACACTTCACCGTCAGATGGGTGGCGTAAAATGTTTGAGGTACACCTATTCTCATAATGCCACGTCATTTTCTTCGCAATTTCAGTCGATGCAAACATTCTTTGCAACCTCAGAATTATAGGCAAATAGAACATCGACTTTACAGGGATGGGTTTATAATTACGTTTTCCCCATTTACAAAAGTTTTCTTTAAAAACGCTCTTCCCGGATATAACCGATCATACCCCTAACCATGATTCAATTGACTCCAATTCATCTACACGCATTTAAAAAAATGTTTTACTTTCTCATAACATTCCCAATATAAAACCTATCAAGTTAGTGGCATCAATATGATCTCGGTGGAGATGATTTCGAGTCGAATATGGGGGTTAAGGACAGATCAGACAAAACCCTTTTCCATATAAGTAGTGAAGGAAGTTATTTCTAACTTCCAACCTTAAAATTGTTAGTATCGTCTCGCATTTATCTCAATGGAGATGATTTCGAGCAAAATATGGGGGTGAAGCACAACACCTCACCCTTTTCCATCAACAACACACAATAACAACATCAAATAGTCATCTAACCTAGGGTTCATCAAACATCAAACCAACAATTTAACACAATTTCAATTTCAAAATTAACATACACTTGTCACCAATTATCAACTCCAATTAGACATTTTTCAATTAACAACTCTGACAAACATACACTTTTCAATTAACATCTCCAACAACATACACATTTCATACACATACAATTACACTATCTTAAACACATACCTATTCAATTACATTTTTCAATTTCAATTCAATTCCAATTACTTCTTTCAATTACAACATTCTAATTAAGAACAACAACAACAACAACAACAACAACAACAACAACAACAACAACAACAACAACAACAACAACAACAACAACAACAACAACAACAACAACAACAACAACAACAACAACAACAACAACAACAACAACAACAACAACAACAACAACAACAACAACAACAACAACAACAACAACAACAACAACAACAACAACAACAACAACAACAACAACAACAACAACAACAACAACAACAACAACAACAACAACAACAACAACAACAACAACAACAACAACAACAACAACAACAACAACAACAACAACAACAACAACAACAACAACAACAACAACAACAACAACAACAACAACAACAACAACAACAACAACAACAACAACAACAACAACAACAACAACAACAACAACAACAACAACAACAACAACAACAACAACAACAACAACAACAACAACAACAACAACAACAACAACAACAACAACAACAACAACAACAACAACAACAACAACAACAACAACAACAACAACAACAACAACAACAACAACAACAACAACAACAACAACAACAACAACAACAACAACAACAACAACAACAACAACAACAACAACAACAACAACAACAACAACAACAACAACAACAACAACAACAACAACAACAACAACAACAACAACAACAACAACAACAACAACAACAACAACAACAACAACAATTTTATTCTACAATTCTAAATATTATCTTAAACACATACAACAACCTTTCAAATTTCACAATCCTAAACACTAATATTAATATTTCTAACAATAAAACTTTATTCTATAATAACATACACATTTAAAATTCACATCTCACAACTAAAAACAACTAAACAAAAATCATTTCTAAAAACAAAAATAAATAAAAACTAACCGTGACTGTGGTGGCTGTCCGGTGCGGTGGTTGTCCGGTGACTATGCGAAATAGAGGTCCGGTGACTGTGTGAAATAGAGAGACTGAGACAAAATTAGTGAAAAATAGAGAGAAGGTTCGGAGAGAGAGAGAGAGAAACAGAGAGAAGAAACAAACCTTGGTAACGTGGACCGTGGTGGCGTGGACGGTGGTGGTGCGGTGGCGTGGACGGTGGTGGTGTAGTGGCATGGCCGGTTCGGAGAGGGAGAGCTTGAGAGAAAGAATGGAGAAGAGGAAAGAAAGAGAGAAAATAGGGAGGGATCTGGGTTTAAAAAAATTTTAACAGTTAGCGACAGATTATGATAGGGAAATCTGTCGCTAACTTTGGCCACGTGTCAAATAAACTGCAACGGACAGTGGCACAACTTTCAAAATTAGCGACGGATTATTAGCGATGGAAATCTGTCGCTAAATGTTGCCACGTGTCAAATAAACTGAAACGGAATGGCACAGTTTACGAGATTTAGCGACGGATTATTAGCGACAGATTTCCGTCGCTAATTCAAATCAAAATTTTCGCCTCTTTGAGCCTTGTCAAATCCGTCGCTAAATCAGTGAAATTCCGTCGCTAAATAAGCAAAATCAATTCCGTCGCTAAGGGTATAAAATTTCGCCGCTAATTCTGATTTTAGCGACGGACATATAGTCCGTCGCTAATTTTCGTCGCTAATCAGTTTTTTTTGTAGTGTTCCTTCTTGGCCAACAACTTCACCTCCTGAACAACATGAATCCCCCAACCATTCTTCAGATCTGAAGAGTACATGTGTCGAATCGCGCCGTCGATCGCTTCTCTAGCTCTCCTCAAAACTCGCGGATCCGGAATCCTCCAAGAAAATATATCATGAAAACTCTATTAAAAACTTCTATTTATGAAGAAGCAGCGTTGCGAGCAGAGAGGAGGAGATGTTGAGAAACAAAGATGCGAGAGGGAAACGTGAGAGGAAAATATCGATGTGAGATGCGAGATGCGAGAGGGAAACGTGGGAGTGCGATGAAAGATGCTGAAACGATGATTTTGGGGCTAGGGTGAGAGTGAGATGCGAGATGTTGAAACGTTGATTTGGGGCTTGGGCGTGAGAGGGAAACGTGATGCGTGAGATGGAAACCGAAAATAAGGATGTTTTAGAAGATTCTGAATGTACCTATTTTGAATCGGTTGTTTACTAAACCGATTAAAAAAGTCTAAATTGGCACCTATCTAATCGGTTGTTTAAACAACTGATTCTATATGTCTAAAAAAAAAATCTTCCACATCCCTCTTAATTGCAAAATTGCCACCGCGTCCATCTTTGGAATCGGTTATCGAAACAACCGATTCAAAATAGTGCTTTTTAAAGTTGATTTTGCACTAGTGTGTGTTCACGGGCAAAGATATATCTCACTTTTTGTGCTTAATATCTTGTTGTTATGTTGAGGATTAAAAACATACTTTTCGCTTTCTCAACTTAAGAAGATCCATTACAGTTATGTTGTATTTGTGCAACAATTCTTCGGTAGTAAGATGCTACTCACATTTTGGAAGTACACGCAAAACATTTGATCAAATTCTCTTCCTTATTTTGAGAAAATGAATTTGAACAACTACAATCAAATGCATAACCCTCGATACACGGTGGCCACTTTACCACGGGAATACTTAAATATTGCTCAGGGGTCAGAATTGCACCCCCTAAAAACGAAAAAAGTTTCCGCTTATAAAAAACTTATTTCGACCACCATGAAATTATAATTTTGTACCCAGTTTCCTAAATTTTCACTCACACCTCACCACCCAGCCCCCCTCGACAGTCTTCGACGCCAACGGCTGCTCCACGCCTACGATTGCTCACCTATGCTTCCTATTGTCTCTACACTTACTCGCCTCTACTCCGTGAATCCCTAATTCAATCCATATATGTTAATGGTAAGAATTTTTGAGGATTTTTTATTCAATTTGATACTGTAGCATAGCAGCAGCAGCAAAGTTATTAGGTTTAGTTAGGATTGAATTTAGTTGTCTACTCGTCGTAGTCACTGACTGCAATAGTACAAGATAATGGATAGAATTTTTATGAATTGGATACTAAAATACAGTTTTAGATTTACTGAATAATCAAAGTATTTGATCGAATTATTTTGATTAGGTTGTCTTATGTTGCACATGTCAAATTATATCCATCAATGTTCTATATAGGTTATAGTGATACTCGAAGTTTTTTGTTTGCAAGTGGATGAATAGATTTCAGGAATGCATCAATGCAATACGAACATTGCATCCGTCCGCGTCACACAAGAAATTTTAGTTATCATTTATCGATGCTGTGGGGTTTGATTGGCTTTGTCACATTGTCACGTAGTGCTGCATTTCACATGGGTTCTGAATCTGCCGATAAAGAAAAAAGTTATTAAAGTACCTGTACCATTCTCTAATATATTTAATAAAAAGTTATTATAGTACTTGTACCATTCTTTAATAGTATTTAATATTACTATTACTTAAAATTTTAATGAGCATAGAGGAGCTGCACCTTCTATTTTCAACCATCACTGGGTCCTACACTATACTAACAAAGTCTTAATTTGCAAATTTTGGTAATTATTTAACTATCTGCAAATAATGTGACAATCACTAAAAGCACTCAGTGGCCTTTGGGCCTTCTCTTTCACCAAAAAAAAATCACTTGAAACACTCAAATATATGGGGTGCATGCATGAAGATGTAAATTGTAATCGACACGTTTTTAATTTTACACCCGTTATTCACAATCGCGAAGAAAACTCTACTGTGAAGTTTTCTTTTTTTATCAATGAGAAAACAAACAAACAAACGAACAAATAAAAGCTGGAGCCTATAGGACAAAACACTTAAAGCATAGGTTAAGCGATCTAGTATCAAGTTTTTCTTGAGTTACTGTTTGGTGCATTTTGCCTTTGGCATAGAATTGGGTGCACGAAGTACGTAGTTGCACATTCAATTTATATTTTCAAATGCATTAAAATGCTCCTTGGTAAAAAGCAGCGGAGAGCGGATAAACTAATTGATAGCAGATGAGAAAAAAACAGATATCAGATAAACTAGTTGATAGCGAACAATCTATTCGGTAAAACTAGCAGTTAAACTAACTTATAAATGTAAAGTGATATAAAAGAACATGTTTAATTCATGATTAAATTTATTTAATCGATAATAGATATGTTTATAAATTATTGTTGCAATAATTCATGGTAATTAAACTAATATAAAGATATTTAGAAGTTAAAATTTTAAAACATTTATTTTATTATTCTAATGTTTTTATTTACCTCTTTGTAAAAGAGTTTATATTTTGCATTAATTTTATAGATAACATTACTTACGTACTGCAATATAATAATTGGCATTGGATTTGGAAGATAAATGCACTGGCTAAACTCTAGCAGTTTGTTTGGCTTTGTATGCATAACACTCTCCCCACGAATAAACTTCGCCACCATTGCCACATGACAGACTCTCCTCTCCGTGACTGTAAAGTTTCTATGCAAGTATGGCATTAGTTTAATTTCACGGCCCACGTTGGTTTTAGGAGCTCTCATAATTCATCTCTTTGGATCGAAAGTATGACGAAAAGTAACTTGGGCTCCATGTTTGTTGTGATTCTTTGGTGGGTTTGGCGCTGGAGACTAAATTCTTCCGTTAGGGATCGCTCTTGGAGGGTTTATGATGTGGTTCAGCAAATCAATATGATGAATATGGATATTTCTTTAATTTCAGTAGCCTGCTTCAGCAGGAAGGTAGCTAGAAGGGTATCAAGTGGAAGCAGGCAACTGACTGGGCTTTGCCTCTAATTAAAGATAGTAATGGTGATGCTCTTTTTACTGAGCTCTTCGATCTCTACCAGGGTCGACTATCACTTCTTTTCGAATGGGCTATACACTAGAGCTATTTTTGAATCAGATTGTTCGGATGCTTGTGAGATTATTCTGGATAAGGAGAGTCATGCAACCCACCCTTATTCATCTATGTTGCTCAAGGTTACATCGTTATTGGCTATGCTACCGGGTTTGGAAGTTTGTCATATTCCTAGAGAGGCAAATTACAGTGCTGACTACTTGGCCAAATATGCTTCTAAGCACTTTCGAGAGATTGTGTTCTAGGACTCCACCCCTCAAGAGATGCGTGGGAATTTAGCTGCTGAGAGAGGAATTTAGTTTCCTTTCCTTGTGTTTCTTTTTTTTTCTTGGTGTAATCCACCAAAAAAATACTATTCCAAAAAATCATAAAAGTAAATATATCTTTAAAATGGTCTAGTTTATTTTAAAGATGATAAAAATGGAATTTAAGTAAAATAATGAGGGTAAAAATGACACAAAAAAAAGTGATACGCTATATACTATAAATGCTTCAAGTAGCGTGTGCAAAAACACTAAATATTATTCAAAAAATGTTAAACGCTACTGCTTATCAAACACGTCTATTCGTCATTCGTTAATTATGCATATCCGCTAGTCAAATCTGTGATCCGGTAGCAGATGAAGCTTGTCAAACAGAGCCTAATTATTTCTTGTCAATAGATGCTAATTTATGTTACATTTTTCTGCAACCTACAATAAATACTAATAAATCCTGTGATGGAAAGAAAAACAAATTCTATCTCATGTTTAGGAATGAAGGTAGTATTATATTGTGTATGTATGTACCATACTTATGTTTAGGAATGAAGGTAGTATTATATTGTGTATGTATGTACCATACTTTTTGTTTCCTTTTCACAGCTGGACGACCCGGCTCCTAAAGTATGTACGGTCGAAACTAGAAAGTAAAATGGCACGAGCCTCACAAATTGGAAGCAATTGCAATGAAACAAAACTATTTTAAATTGATTGTGTGGATAATCAATTTAAAATGACATGCGGTAACAATTTTTAAATAATTGCAGTGAAATAAGAAGCTTTTAAATTAGTTTGCTCAACAACCGCGATTTAAAAGAGCAATTTTACATTGGTTGACTTCTTAATCGATGCACAATAATTTTTAGGCTAAATTATAGTTTTGGTCCCCCTATTTTCAAAAATTCAGATATTTGGTCCCCCTATTTTAAAACTCAGACATTTAGTCCCCCTATTTTAATAAACTCAGAACATTTAGTCCAAATGGGGGTTTTTCTTTTTTTTTTGCTGAATTGGCCCTCTTAACAAAAAAAATTGCTGATGTGGCTCTCATTAAATGACGTGGCAGCTGACTCAGCTTGCACACTTCCTTTAATGAAGCCACATCAGCAAGCCACATCAAATTTATTATTTATAATTATTAAAATAGCTAAATAACTATATTATTTATTATTATTATTATTATTATTACTAAAACAGTGAAAGAATATCACAGAAGCAACAATCGCTTCGGTATGAACAACAACCCAAAAACAACAACAACCCCAATCCCCTCCAATCTCACTTCTTCTTCTTCTCATCAGCAAATCATTCTTCTGTAATCAAAAAAATCAATCTTCTTATAAGGAAATCAAAAACAACAACACATGGGTATCAATCTTTCAACTCTCGAATCAGCTTTCAACAATAGAAACGCATGGTATGAATCTATCGATCTTTCAGCAGAAAGGCATCGCAATCCCTGGCCCTTTGCCTCATCTCCAGATCTGTGGTCTGGGTGAGAGAAGATGTATGGCGAAGAATCCGGATCTAAATTGGGGATTAGGGTTCATACAATGTTGAACTGATTTTGCTGAGATTTGTGTTTGGGATTAGGGTCCACGTGTTCTTCTTCTTCGCCTTTTTTTAACCTTCTTCTTCTTCTTCTTCTTCTTCTTCTTCTTCTTCTTCTTCTTCTTCTTCTTCTTCTTCTTCTTCTTCTTCTTCTTCTTCTTCTTCTTCTTCTTCTTCTTCTTCTTCTTCTTCTTCTTCTTCTTCTTCTTCTTCTTCTTCTTCTGATCGCAATCGCAATCGCAAACAACCGAGTGTTCTTCTGCCATTTTTTTCGTTGAAGGAGAGAGCTTCGTGCTACCTTCTCCATCGATGAGCTTCGAATCGTACAAATGGAAAAGCTTGTCAGTTTTTCGCGACTTCGTAGTGAATGGATTTGGGTATCGCAGCATGGAAGAAGAAGATAAAGTAGAGGGTGAGATGAGATTTGGGGGTTCGATTTAGGGTTTGTAACAAGCATCGAAGGAAATTTCTGGGTTGGGTTTTTGTTGTTGTTGGAAGATGAATCTGAAAATTTGTTGATGGAAGAAGAAGAGGGAGAAGAACGATGGAGAAGAGGGTTCATCGAGTGAGGGAGAAGAACGATGGAAGAAGAAGAGAGAGAAAAACGATGGAAAATTTGTTTTAGTTGATTTTAGTAATAATAATAATAATAATAATAATAATAATGAATAATATAGTTTATATAATTATTTTAATAATTATAAATAATAAATTTGATATGGCTTGCTGATGTGGCATCATTAAATGACGTGTGCAAGATCAGTCAGCTGCCACGTCATTTAATGAGAGCCACGTAAGCATTTTTTTTGTCAGAAGGCCAACTCAGCCAAAAAAAAAAGAAAAATTCCCCTTTGGACTAAATGTTCTGAGTTTTTAAAAATTGGAGACTAAATGTCTGAGTTTTAAAATAGAGGGACCAAATATCTGAATTTTTGAAAATAAGGGGACCAAAACTATAATTTAGCCTAATTTTTAAAACTACTTTTTTACATCGGTTTCTTATGATAACCGGCTTAAAAATCACTAAATCTAGTATTTATTTCTTCCATATTCTTTCATTTTGGGATCACACTATCTGTTTATTATAAGTCAAAAAATATTATTAATGAATGGAGTACAGTGGGTAGATATTTATCACTCAATTATGAGATTTGGTTTAACAATTCCTCTGTTTGTTTATCACTGCTAGAATGATCGTAAGAGGGGAGGGTTGTGGTATTCATTGTACTCAATAATGAAATTTGACTTATAAAAAAAACACGGTTTACTACTTAGGGTAAAATAATTTACCAAGAAATATCTAATAACATTGAAACATTCCATCCTAGTCCTTGTGGATAAATAGTAACTCCCATTCTCAGCAAATGCCTTTCTTCCCATTATTATTAATATTTGTGGAAAGTTCGGCTGCATATAGCTAACTTTAAACACATGTTCTTATATATCGACAGCCCTCTCAGCAAAAAAAATATATCGACAACACTAATTTAGATTCTGAGAAGCATATAATAATGTCTTGTCCTGAATTCAACCTCAAAATCCAACACTATAGTATATACAAACCCGACAGTTCCATAACATGATTGCAAATTAAACCACCTCACCTCCTCCGTCACCAAGCACCAACATAATTATCAAAAGAAATATAAAAACTTGGTCTAAGCATTATTATTACAATCAGAGGACGTACGGACACATAAATAGACAAAACAACTAGTACTATAAACAGAAATATAGGAAGATCATAATGTTTTTGATTACTGCTGATTCAATCTCATGAGAATTGCAGATCTAATATTGTCTTCACTTCTCATCCCATTAGGAACCTGAACAACAACATCTTGAACCATAATCTCATTAATACAAGATATACTAGCATGATGTACCTGAAATTCCAAATCCCTCAATGCACCCATTAATCTAGCACTTGGGTAATTCACATTCTCTGATTGAACTCTCACCATAGCATCATTTCCAATAATCTTCACATCAATCTCATTACTACTCTTATTTTGTTTTTGGTCAACTACTGTTGAAGTCGTCGCTGTATCCATCATTTCCATCTTCACCTTCTTAGATTCTTTCTTTTGTTGTTTAATCTCTTCTATCTTTGCTTTCAGCTCGTTGATGTAAGTAACTGCATCTGATAACAATGAAGCTTTATCCATCCTTGACACATTTGGAACCACAGCTCTTAAAGCATAGAATCTATGGTTTAGTTTCTCTCTCCTTTGTCTCTCTGCTTCCACGTGGTTTATTGGTGCTTCACGTCCCATTGTCGGTTTCCTCCCTCTCTTCTTCGGTTCTTTACCTTTTTTCTCAAACAAATCGTTTACTTTTGTTGTTGATTTTATTGTTGTTGGTAACATTGGACAATCAGAATCTGAATGTTCAGTATCCACATACCATGTTGTTTTTTTGTTAACAGCTTTTTGTTGTTGTTGGTGTTGTTGTTGTTCCTCCTCGTTGATGCCCATGTCGGAGAAGGAAATATTGTGGTCAAAGATTTCGATGTTGTTAAGGTTTAGGTCGAGATCTGAGGATGGTGATGAGGATATTGAAGTGGGGAGAGGTGCGAAAATTGATTTCGCATAGTGTACGAGGTTCCAATTTTGTTGGATGTTATCATAGGAACCCATTTCGATTACGCCGTTGGTTGTCGGGATACAAATTAAGGTTTGTATTCCGTGCACGTGTGCTTCGTTGGATCTCTCACAATTATAAAATTGAAGCTCATCTTTGCTATTCAACCAAAGAACTGAGCCTAAAGCAAAGGATTTCCCAGGTAACGAAGTCGAAGAAGAAACATTGTTGCTAACAGAAAACTTTCGAGTCAACGACATCACATAGAACCACTCAGCATCATCGCCGTTTACACACGTGTCGTGATCGTTGATATTGAAGTTCTTTGAAATGGGGGCGGTATTAGTAATAGTAGGGAGTGTATTAATGGATGTAGAGCTAGTGTCTTTGGAGCCTTTGAAATGGCCTTCAGAAAAGGATAAGAAAAGGTTATCTTTTTCATCTTTTGTGGTTTGCCAGAAAATAGCATAAACCCACCAATCGGGTTGGTTTTGGAGTAAAAGTTGAAGTTTTTGTTGAATAGATGGTTTTGGTGTTAGTGGGGATAGGTTTTCTTGGGGTGGAGAGAGAATAGAAGAGGATGAAGAAGGAGTGATGATTAAATTTTCCATTGAGTGAAGCAAAGGAGAAGAAGCAAGAGTAATGATGAGCTTGGAAGAGAGTTGGGAGAGAAGGGAACAAGGGGGTGAGATTTTTAATAGAAAAGAAAAAAGAAATAAATAAAAGGAGTAGTTCAATGTTGTACGGATAGACTGACTTTTTGTGTAAGGAAATAGGAAAAGAGGAAATGAAGATTTGGCAGAAAGTGGAGGGGTGTGCAACTTATGAGGGGAGGGTAGGAGTGTTAAATATGGAATGGATGGGAAATTTTGGGTCCAATTCCAATGAGTATTTTTTAAAAGGCTTGGTAAAGCAACACAATCGAACACGTGAATTGAAAGGGAGAGAGGTGCATATGGGATAATATAAAGTTGTGGTATGTGGGGTCTTGTCACTTGTTGTGTATTATTTGCTTAACCGGAAATGATAATGAATTTCATTTCAATCGTGGTGAAAATCACTAAGAAAATTAAATAACATTTGGTAAACTAATCGGCTTTTTTTTACAAAGAAAGGAACAAGGGGTCTGGTTAAAATCTCTCGGGGCCAAAACCCAAAGGGAAAAAGACCCAGAGAGTAAAAAGAGTACTCTCATTTATATGGACGTCATACAATCCATCTGGCAATTTGGCAATTTACACTGTTCTGGACTGGACCAACAGGTCCATTTAGCAATTCCAGGAGGTGCATTTAGCATTGGATATGGATTGGCCCAATCACTTTGGCCCATATCCACAACATATCCACAAACGGGCACTATTTCCTATAAATACCGGCTCGCATAGCCATTTACGAGGTACACACTATTCCCTTGCAAATTCACTAGCTTATTCTCATACTGACTTGAGCGTCGGAGTGGCGTTGCAGGTACATGGATTACGAAGGTCTCAGAAGTACATGGATTACGAGTTCCTTCAAAGGTCTCAGAAGTACATGGATTACGAAGAGGACGTTATGGCTTACAGTGAGGCAGCCAAGATCAGGGGCGATAGGGAAGACGCCCGGGAAGTCCGCCAGCGAAAGGTAACAGGAGGCGGACATCGCGAGGCGCGCCCCTGCAAACTCACGGAGCTTACCCCCTCATCACGTCTCGAGCCAAGATCTTGGCCGACTGCGCTAACTGTAACACCCCTTTTCTACCCGTTAATTGTTTGTAAAAATCAGAGTTTCAAAATTTCTTTCATCGCAAGGAATGTTACACATACTTCGAATAAAACATCGCACCTCAATAAAACAGTTCAACCAATAAGAGTGCAATACGTAACACGCCCCCAATGGGGAAAAACTCAAGCATCAGTCATCGTTACCACAACCGTGACTTCAATAAAACCAACTACGCAGCGGAAAGTATAAATAAGAGAAAACCATCAAATAACATATAACAATCAAAATAGTCTTAAAACATCGAGTTCGTTTCCCCCCTGAGTGCTACGTATCAGAGCATGACGACCCGACTCAAAATTAGTGAAGATACCTAGGTCTTCACTCGTGATCACCAGCACGTTACCGCATAGGGGTAACATTCAAACAGAAGGGTGAGTCCAATTCAATCCATATAATAAATCACATGATAAGCAATAAGTCAAGTCACAGCACTAGAGTAAACCTCATCACAAATCATCAATTACGTCATTACAACAACTCATCACGATGTCATGTGACTATATGAAATGCAACCCACACGCGGGCATATGCATGAGGTACCTTTTATCATCGTCGCTTAGCCTTTATGGCCTCATCGTCGGTTAGCCTTTATGGCCTCATCGTCGCTGGGTTCATGCACATGGAATACATGAGACACTATGACATGCACCACACACACAAACACATAATCACAGTCAACGTCACTTACCAATTTGCCAAATAAGAGGCACAGCACCTGTCAATTTATAATTACACACAACAACGTCGCTATACTTCATCGTCGCTTATTATCATCGTCGCTTATTATCATCTTCGCTTATCCACAAACGTCATCAATCAAACAATAGCCACTAAGGGCAAAAACGTCATTTAACTAGCCACTAAGGGTATCATCGTCATTTACACATCATCATCAATATTGGCCACTAAGGGCAAAGACGCCATTTAACTAGCCACTAAGGGCATCATCGTCATAATCACCCATTTTGACACTAAAGCGTTAAAACTGTTGGTTATATGCAAAAAGGATTTTTAAAGAACTCAATATGGCTTTACAACGTCACTGTAATGACCACAGGGGACAGCCACTTGGGCGCCCAGAAACTACCAGAAAATAATAAGTTTTTATCTTAAAAATAGGACACACAGGTAGACAACTGGAAAAGCTTCCCAACACTTTTTGAAACGTTCAAAACGGATGCCCGAGTCAAAAGATACGTCAAAAACAGAATAGGGGGAAAAATGAGACACAGTAAATTCGACAGCTTCTATCTCAGCAAATTCGACAGCTTCTGTCTCAACAAATTCGACAGCTTCTGTCTCAACAAATTTGACAGCTTCTGTCTCAGTAGCTTCGACAACTTGTCTCAGCAACTTCGACAGCTTCTGTCTCAACAATTCGACAACTTCTGTCTCAGCACTTCGACAGCTTCTGTCTCAGCACTTCGACAGCTTCTGTCTCAACAATTCGACATCTTCTGTCTCAGCACTTCGACAGCTTCTGTCTCAGCACTTCGACAGCTTCTGTCTCAGCGCTTCGACACAGGCAGCAACACAGATACTGGCGCAGGTAGCAACATTGGCGCACATAAGCAACACCCACCGAGACCACTCCAAAATGACACGTGCAAAAATAAAACCACTCGAGCCAAAATGTTTAAAATTGAATTTGGGCACGCAAATACAAAAGATGGCATGGTAAAATATGCCCAGAATTCGAAGTTTCACCCAAAACAACCCATATGCGCACACGACACACACGCACACACAATGGAACATGCACCCAGCCATGGGGCGCCAAATCCTGCACAAAATCCAGCTACACAAAATCAAACATATGGCGCCCTAGGCGCCCATAACATCAACCAAAGGGATTTTTCAGCCATCAATCATGAAGATCACACATAAATCATCAACAAAACACGAAATCACATACACATTCATGATCATGGATAGATCTAGGCTATCACTACCTAAAACCTATCATACGACCTATTATATAAATTGATAGAACTCCCCTTACCTTGGATTTGAAGAACGGAGGCCCCAGAGACAATCACGAACAAAACCACAGCAACGGATCACGCCCTTCCTCCTCCTTGAGCTCGCGACCTCTCCCTTCTTTCCCTCTTCTCCACGGCGCTCTCACTCTCTCTATTCTCCTCTCTCAATTCGCAAAATGACAACACCAGAACCCTAACCCCAATGGCTTAGCAACTTCGCATATTGCATTGGATCATGGGCTTGGGCTTTTCACTTAAGCCCAAGTTCATTCAAGTGGCGCCTCCTTTTCCTAATACCACCAACATAAAATTAATATAATTTTAATTAATTAAATTATATCCAATAAATTTAAATAAATTCCTAAATACTTAATTAAATAAATTAATTAAATATTTAGGGTGTTACAACTCTCCCCCACTTAAAATATTTCGTCCTCGAAATTTACCTGATCAAACAACTCTGGATAGGACTCTCGCATCTTGCTTTCTAGCTCCCAAATCATACTCTCACCGGCCGCTCCTAGCCAAACCACTTTCACCAATGCAATCTCTTTGCCTCTAAGCACTTTCACTTCACGATCCTCAATCCGTACGGGCATCGTCTCCACAGTGAGATTATCCCGCACCTCTACATCATCCATATGGATCACATGAGATGGATCCGAAACATACTTCCGAAGTTGCGACACATGAAACACGTCGTGCAAATTCGAAAGATTTGGCGGTAACGCCACCCTATAAGCCACATTTCTGATTCTCTCAGAAATCTGATAAGGACCAACAAAGCGAGGAGTGAGCTTCTTCGATTTCAACGCTCGACCAACACCGGTAACAGGAGAAACCCTCAAGAACACATGCTCACCCTCCTGAAACTCTAAATCTTTCCTCCGCTTGTCATGATAACTCTTCTGACGACTCTGCGAAGCCTTCATCTTTTCACGGATCATCTTGATTTTCTCTGTAGTCTCCCGGACAATCTCCGGTCCCAACACTACACTCTCCCCCGACTCATACCAACACAGCGGCGTTCTACACTTTCGACCATACAGTGCTTCAAACGGTGCCATCCCGATACTGGAATGGTAACTGTTGTTATAGGTAAACTCAATCAATGCAAGGTAGGAATCCCATGAACCCCTTTGTTCCAAGACACATGCTCTCAACAAATCTTCTAACGACTGAATTGTCCTCTCTGACTGACCATCTGTCTGAGGATGATATGCCGAACTCATTTTCAACTTTGAACCCAATTCCTTCTGCAAACCCCTCCAAAACTCAGAAGTGAACCTCGGATCCCTATCTGACACAATACTCTTCGGAACACCGTGCAATTTTACAATTTCTTTGACATAGACCTCTGCCAACCTCGACACCGGATAAGTGACATTAATAGGAATAAAGTGAGCAGACTTCGTTAACCTATCAACGATCACCCAAATAGCGTCATGACCCCTAACTGTATTCGGCAATCCCGTCACAAAATCCATCGCAATGCTATCCCACTTCCCCTCTGGAACCTCCAACGGTTGCATCAACCCTGCAGGCTTCTGATGCTCAACCTTCGACTTTTGACAGGTCAAACAGGCATACACACACTGTGCCACATCTCTCTTCATGCCATACCACCAAAACATCTTTTTCAGATCTTGATGCATTTTCGTCCCTCCAGGATGGATACTCAACTTGCTACGGTGACCCTCCTCCAAAATTGCCTTTTTCATCTCCGCATCATCCGGAACACAGATCCTACCCCAGAATCTCAACACACCACGAGAATCCAATTTGAAATCTTCATCTTCAGATTGACCAACCACATTCATTAAATCTACCAACTTGACATCTGACTTCTGAGCCTCTCTGATGCTGCCTAGAAAGTCATTATCGATCTTTAAGATTCCCAGCTTGACACTACGAGGTGTTATTTTACAAACCAAACTCAAATCTCAGAATTCCTCAATCAACTTCAATTCCTTCACCATCATTGCCGACATATGCAAAGATTTCCGGCTTAAAGCATCAGCCACGACATTAGCTTTGTCGGGATGATAATTCAAACCGAAGTCGTAATCCTTCAAGAGCTCCAACCACCGACGCTGTCTCATATTCAACTCTTTCTGATCGAACAGATACTTCAGACTCTTATGATCACTGAACACCTCAAACCTCGAACCATAAAGATAGTGCCTCCAAATCTTAAGCACAAATACCACAGCAGCCAATTCCAAATCATGCGTAGGGTAATTTTTCTCATGAACCCGCAACTGCCTCGACGCATACACAACGACTTTCCCATCTTGCATCAGCACACCACCAAGACCCATCTTCGAAGCGTCACAATATACAACAAACGGTTCCTCCGGATTAGGCAACGTCAAAACAGGCGACGTTGTCAATCTCTTTTTTAGTTCCATAAAACTTTCCTCGCACCGAGCATCCCAAACGAAAACTTTACCCTTACAAGTCAACTGAGTCAACGGAAGGGCCAACTTGGAAAAACCCTCGATGAACCTCCTGTAGTACCCAGCCAAACCCAAAAAGCTTCTGATCTCTGTTGCGGACTTTGGAGCCTCCCACTCCAACACTGCTTCCACTTTTGCCGGATCAACCGCAATACCATTACCAGAAATCACGTGCCCAAGGAAACTCACCTCTTTCAGCCAGAACTCACACTTTGATAACTTAGCATACAACTTTTTCTCTTTCAGAACTTCCAATACTGTCTTCAGGTGCTTAGCATGCTCTTCCTCCGATTTAGAATAAACTAGAATGTCATCTATGAAGATCACCACAAACCGATCTAGGTAATTATGGAAAATACGATTCATATATTCCATAAATACACCAGGTGCATTGGTCACACCGAACGACATCACTGAATACTCATAATGCCCATACATTGTCCTGAACGCTGTCTTCTGAACATCTTCATCCTTCACTTTAATCTGATGATATCCGGACCTCAAATCAATTTTGTTGAAAACATGGGCACCCACTAACTGATCCATCAAGTCGTCGATCCTCGGAAGCGGATACTTGTTCTTGATAGTTACCTTATTCAACTGACGATAGTCCACACACAACCTCATGCTCCCATCTTTCTTCTTCACTAACAATACCGGAGCTCCCCACGGTGATACACTCGGTCTCACGAACTTTTTCTCAAGCAATTCTTTGAGTTGCGTTTTCAACTCAGACAATTCAGACGCCGACATCCTATACGGTGCCATAGACACAGGCCTCGTACCAGGTACAAGATCAATCGAAAACTCAACTTCCCTCTCCGGCGGCACACCCGGAATTTCGTTAGGAAAAACCTCAGGAAACTCGCGTACCACTTGCAGTTCTTCAATAACAGCCTGACTCTCAGCAGACAACGATGCCATCAACGAAAATAGCTGAACTCCTTCTTTCCTCAACTTCTTCAACTGACTAGCGGATACCAAAACAGAATCTTCTTCCCCGAAACTAACCGACTTGCTACGACAGTTGATATGAACGTGGTTATTCTCTAACCAGTCCATGCCCAAGATTACATCCTGACCTCTCAACGGCAAGCAAACAAAATTCACAACAAAGTCCCTGCCGAAGATCGACACGGGACACTGAGAACACACCTAGGAAGTAATCACCGACCCCTTCGCAGGAGTATCGACAACCATATCCCCATACATAGCAGATAAAACAAGACCCAATCTTTTACAACAATCAACAGATATAAAGCAATGGGTAGCACCAGTATCAATAAGAGATTTCAGAGAAGTACCGTTAATGAAACACGTACCTCTAATAAGACCATCTCTCTCATCAGGCTCCTCTCCTGCCAATGCGAACACTTTCCCACTAGACATTTCTTTCTTCGGCTTTGTACATTTTGCACTGATATGCCCAGACTCACCACAGTTGAAACACACCACATCCTTGACCTTACACTCGGCCGCCATATGACCCTTTTTACCACAACGGTAGCAAACTCTCTCATCAGACCCGCAGGTAGTACTCTTGTGGCCAGGTTTGCCACACTTAAAACAGACAATGCTAGCTGGAGCATCTCCCCCACTAGTCTTCTTACCTCCAGCAGCCCTCTGATGACTCTTACCCGCAGGAACCTCATACGGCTTGCTTCGACTCGGAAACTTACCCTTTTTCTCGGACACAGCTTTGTAATGTGCAGTACTGTCCTCCTCAAAGATTCTACAACTATCAACCAGATCAGCGAACACACGGATCTTCTGGTAACCAACGGCCATTTTGATATCAGGCCTCAAACCATTCTCGAACTTGATGCATTTCGAAAACTCAGCTGTAGCCTCACTATAGTGCGGGTAGAATTTTGCCAATTCCACAAACTTCGCCGCATATGCAGTCACAGACATACCACCCTGCTTCAGTTCCAAGAACTCTATCTCTTTCTTTCCTCGAACATCTTCAGGAAAATATTTTCTCAGAAATTCTCTGCTGAATACCTCCCTGGTAATCTCTTCCTGCACAGCCTCCAACCTCTGCCTAGTAGCCAACCACCAGTCGTCGGCCTCTTCGGCTAACATGTGGGTACCAAAACGGACCTTCTGCTCAACAGTGCAGTCCATCACCCTAAAAATCCTCTCGATCTCTTTCAACCAAGCCATATCACCATCTGGATCATATTTGCCCTTAAAAGTGGGCGGATTCTCTCTCTGGAAAGTAGTCAGACTCCGAAAACCAGCGTTCTCTCCAGCATTCGGCTGATTCTGCACAGCCTGAGCCATAGCTTCAGCGCAGCAGCAAGAGCAGCATCGTTTCTCCCAGCCATTTCAAACTATCACTGCAGCACAAACCAAAAACTCAAAACTAATCTAACAATTTCTTAATTGTCATAAGACACTATGACAGGACAACATTGGCCGGACAGACCGAACTGCTCTGATACCACTAATGTAACACCCCTTTTCTACCTGTTAATTGTTTGTAAAAATCAGAGTTTCAAAATTTCTTTCATCGCAAGGAATGTTACACATACTTCGAATAAAACATCGCACCTCAATAAAACAGTTCAACCAATAAGAGTGCAATACGTAACACGCCCCCAATGGGGAAAAACTCAAGCATCAGTCATCGTCACCACAACCGTGACTTCAATAAAACCAACTACGCAGCGGAAAGTATAAATAAGAGAAAACCATCAAATAACATATAACAATCAAAATAGTCTTAAAACATCGAGTTCGTTTCCCCCCTGAGTGCTACGTATCAGAGCATGACGACCCGACTCAAAATTAGTGAAGATACCTAGGTCTTCACTCGTGATCACCTGCACGTTACCGCATAGGGGTAACATTCAAACAGAAGGGTGAGTCCAATTCAATCCATATAATAAATCACATGATAAGCAATAAGTCAAGTCACAGCACTAGAGTAAACCTCATCACAAATCATCAATTACGTCATTACAACAACTCATCACGATGTCATGTGACTATATGAAATGCAACCCACATGCGGGCATATGCATGAGGTACCTTTTATCATCGTCGCTTAGCCTTTATGGCCTCATCGTCGCTTAGCCTTTATGGCCTCATCGTCGCTTAGCCTTTATGGCCTCATCGTCGCTGGGTTCATGCACATGGAATACATGAGACACTATGACATGCACCACACACACAAACACTCAATCACAGTCAACGTCACTTACCAATTTGCCAAACAAGAGGCACAGCACCTGTCAATTTATAATTACACACAACAACGTCGCTATACTTCATCGTCGCTTATTATCATCGTCGCTTATTATCATCTTCGCTTATCCACAAACCTCATCAATCAAACAATAGCCACTAAGGGCAAAAACGTCATTTAACTAGCCACAAAGGGCATCATCGTCATTTACACATCATCATCAACAATATTGGCCACTAAGGGCAAAGACGCCATTTAACTAGCCACTAAGGGCATCATCGTCATAATCACCCATTTTGACACTAAAGCGTTAAAACTGTTGGTTATATGCAAAAAGGATTTTTAAAGGACTCAATATGGCTTTACAACGTCACTGTAATGACCACAGGGGACAGCCACTTGGGCGCCCAGAAACTACCAGAAAATAATAAGTTTTTATCTTAAAAATAGGACACACAGGTGTTGCACCCCGAAAAATCCCCGCTTTGGGTTTCTCGATGTACAACGTGGAAAAATTTTGGAGCCGCCACCAATATTTTAATTTTAAGACCAAAACATTGAAAAAAGGTCTTTTGGACAAGGCGGATGGTCTTTGAAAACTAGAGATATAGGTTCGGGGGTCGATTACGTGCGAGGAAGGTGTTAGCACCGCGCACGTCCTTTCTACCGAAAGGGAACCTCTAATTAAATGTGTGGTTTTAACATTTGATTTGAAAAATATCTAGATTTACCTATTTATTTGAAGAATGAATGGGAAAACTTAGCAAAAATTTTATTTTTGATGAGAAAGGGGGAAAAAGGGGTTTTTAGAAAAAAAAGTGCTTGACGGGACATGGCCCGCTCCTACGTATCTCCCGGTGCGATGGAGAATTCAAAGCTACGTAGTTCTTGGTTCTTTTTGAAAAGTTTTTGTTTTTTATCTTTTTTAGTGAGTTTTTGAAATAGGACGAGCATTAGCAAATGATTGAACTAGCAGAGGCTATGATGAATCACTACTAAATACTCAAAAAGAGAGTTGCACCGTTAGTCAAACGAACAAAGGTTCTGATGGACTATTGATAACAACTCGCTTTTTATTATCCTTTTGGAAAGTGATTTTCGAAAGAGATTGATTTGTACGATGATCAAACTAACAAAGGTTATGATGGATCATCGTTTATTATTTTTAGGAGAAAAGGACATTGTCACTAATAGCCAAACGAACAGAGGCTCTGATGAGCTACTAGCAACAATGGGTTTGAAAATGATTTTGTTTGTTTTATGAAAATGATTGGTTTAGGGGGGTGAAAAGAATTTTTATTTGTTGCGCTTGACGAGAACGTGACTCGCTCCTACGTATCCCAAACGGAAATCAAAGCGACGTAGTTCTAAAGAAATTGTTTTTGAAAGGGTTTGAAAGATTTTTGGAAAAAGGGTGAAGGCACTATCAATGATTGATTACAAAAGTTCAAGCACATTCACTAATCACGAAATCATGCATATGTTGAACATTTAATCAAGACTAAACATGCCAATATGATCAAAAGACCCACTTATCAGGGATGCAAGGTAAAGTTCTCAAAGCAAGTGTGTGTGTAGGAAGGAGTGTATTTACCCTAATGACTCTATGCTACAACAGGCATGTAGACTTACGTCTTCATTAGGAGGTCATACAAAGCAAGTGTGTGTGTAGGAAGGAGTGTATTTACCCTAATGACTCTATGCTACAACAGGCATGTAGACTTACGTCTTCATTAGGAGGTCATACACATGGATGGAATGGCATATTGAATTGAGACATTTAAAATGCATAAAAAACAAGCAAGCAATTGATCATAGGCATAGAATGATCTTAATTAAACTGAGGAACATATGAGCAACGATTTCTCAATAGCATGAACGAAAGGGGGAAATTGCATCAAGGCTAAGGTAAGCCTATCCTTTGCATTCATGAATAAGTGCCCAAAGGCTAGTAACACAATCAAAGATGAGGGAGCATCAAGGTTTTGAATAAGCTATCCTTTGCAATACCCCCTGGACCTTAAACCATAAATCTAACTATCTTTTATTCATTAAGAAGTTAAAAAAGGGGGAGGTTGAATCATCTGAGACCATCTTCACCACTTAGAACATGATGCACTAGGCATAAGTGGGAATCATGTGGTTCATCATCAACAATGGCACTATAGCTAAGTCAAATCACATAGGGCAATTTTGGCATGGATCACAATAATTAATAAATATAAAGATAGAAATACCTCTGATGAAGGCAGATACTACAACTTTGAAGAACGCAACTCCAACTAACTCTTGCAGTAGATCAGCTCTGACGGACCAACGGAACGAAGAGAGCACCAATAAAAAAATAGGAGAGTTTTTCTGAAAATATGAGATTTGCGGAAATTGCCTCTGATCTTGTGAAAGAATCTGTGTCTCTGATCTCGTGAAAGAATGTCTGTGTGTGAAAGAATCTGTGTCTCTGATCTCGTGAAAGAATGTCTGTGTGTGAAAAATCTGTGAAAAATGTGTGTGTTCTCCTCTGATCTCGTGAAGTCTCCCCCCAAAATGTGACTTGAGGCTGCCTATTTATAGGCTTAGGAAAGCGTAGAATTTTAAAAAACATTTATTGCAAGGATGAATCGATTGTTTGATGAAGGCGAAATATAGTATAATCGATTCTTTGCTTTTAGAAAACATAGGAATCGATTCCTTGGGCTTTAGAAATTAGTGGGAATCGATTTTCAGGACCTTTTGCATAGGTGAAAATCGATTCCTTACTTAGTTAACACAATGAGGAATCGATTCTTGAGCCTTTGGAAATAGTGGGAATCGATTTTCAGGACCTTTTGCATAGGTGAAAATCGATTCCTTACTTAGTTAACACAATGAGGAATCGATTCTTGAGCCTTTGGAAATAGTGGGAATCGATTTTCAGGACCTTTTGCATAGGTGAAAATCGATTCCTTACTTAGTCAACACAATGAGGAATCGATTCTTGAGCCTTTGGAAATAGTGGGAATCGATTTTCAGGACCTTTTGCATAGGTGAAAATCGATTCCTTACTTAGTTAACACAATGAGGAATCGATTCTTGAGCTTTTGGAACAGAATAGAAATCAATTCTTGCTTTCCACAAAAGTGTTTTTAGGTCTTTGCCATGCATGCATAAAATATTTTCCAAAGCTTGCCATGCATGCATAACATATTTTTCCAAAACTTGCCATGCATACATAACACATTTTCAAAAACCCTAATTTGATGCATGAGGCTATTTGCAAAAATTGTTTTTAGAGACCCTTTTGTGAGAAATGACCAAAATGCCCTTTTTGACTCTAACTTCCCAAAACGTGCATTCTAACCCTAAAAATGATGCATAATTTATTTTTGTGTGGAAAATTAGGGTTTGGACCTAAGCCGGACAAAATTGGGGTATGACAGCTGCCCCTCTTTATCTGAATTTTAACGAGGAATATGAATTGGCCGAAACATATTCCAAGGCAAAATGAAGATAAAGAATTCAGAAATTATACCGATTTTTTCCTCTTGGGGAAAACCCGAATTTTCCCCTTTTTCTTTTTCTATGTTTTTTTGAAAAGATGGGCTTGAGAACAAACGGGGAATGGTTAACACCTGGCGCATTAACCGAGAGAGAAAATGACGGACCACTCGGGATCTGAAGGAGCACTAAGGCTCTGAAGGACCGCTCAAGGTCTGAAGGAGCACTAAGGCTCTGAAGGTCTAATTCGCAGTCGATGCTTGGCGCATTGATTAGAGTTAAACTGAAGGACCGATGAGGTCTGAAGGGCATGCCTAAGCCTGATGGACCAATGGGTCTGATGGAACGCAAACTAGCAACGGTACTAGTAAAACGGTCTGCTTGGGGGGTGGCCTTTTCCGAGCGGCCATGATGGGTCAAGATCAGATACGGAACTGATATGTTGACCATGAAGGACGTCCGCTGTGTCTTAGGCTGACACAACTAGTCTGAAGGACCACTCGGGGTCTGAAGGACTTACCCGCAGCTCGAATACGAGGTGAAGTCTGCTTTTGAAGGGACACTTGGGTCCTGAAGGGATTCACAAATCCTGTTGGTTGATTGATTGAAATGTTCAACTAAAGCAGACAGAAAAGTAAAATGGGCACTTGGCGTGCAAACAGGAAAGTAAATGGGCACTTGGCGTGCAAACAGAAAAGTAAATGGGCACTTGGCGTGCAGAAGCAGGAAATAAAGCGGTAAAGAACGCGGTAAAGAAAGCAGTAAGGAAGGAGCACTGAGGGCTCGGGATGAGCGCGGAGGGCTCAGGATGAGCACAGAGGGCTCAGGAGGAGCACAGAGGGCTCAGGAGGAGCACAGAGGGCTCAGGAGGAGCACAGAGGGCTCAGGACGAGCGCAGAGGGCTCAGGAGGAGCACAGAGGGCTCAGGATGAGCGCAGAGGGCTCAGGGGGGAGCACAGAGGGCTCAGGATGAGCGCAGAGGGCTCAGGAGGAGCGCAGAGGGCTCAGGATGAGCGCAGAGGGTTCAGGAGGAGCACAGAGGGCTCAGGATGAGCACAGAGGGCTCAGGATGAGCGCAGAGGGCTCAGGATGAGCGCAGAGGGCTCAGGATGAGCGCAGAGAAGGAGCACAGAGGGCTCAGGATGAGCACAGAGGGCTCAGGATGAGCACAGAGGGCTCAGGATGAGCACAGATGGCTCAGGTGGAGCACAGAGGGCTTAGGATGAGCACAGAGGGCTCAGGAGGAGCACAGGGGGCTCAGGATGAGCACAGAGGGCTCAGGGGGAGCACAGAGGGCTCAGGATGAGCGCAGAGGGCTCAGGGGGGAGCACAGAGGGCTCAGGATGAGCGCAGAGGGCTCGGGATGAGTGCAGAGGGCTCACAAATTCCGTTGATTGGTTGATTTGAAATGACCGATGCTGCTGCACTGAATTGATGTACCTGCATATGTCAGTTGATGCAATGAATAGTGCATGGAGTATGAGTGCATGTTATGCAAGTGTATGCAATGCAATGAGATGCTATTCTTGATTCTTTTACTTTGGTTTTCGTCATGTGATGAATGCACAAGATGCGGTTATGCACATGTAATGCAGATGTATGCTACGTGGATGCATGTGACGCTGATGCATGCAATGCTGGACGCTTTTGATATTCTCTTTTGGCTTTCCTTGATGGTTGCTTTTTTATTTATGAAGTGCGGGTATGCAAATGCAATGCTTGGGAGTTGTGAAATGCTTTGATGGAATGCTAAATTATGGACTCGACATTAGTCTGATTTAAGGATCACAACGAGTCTGGTTTATGGGCCGACAAGCCTGGTTTATGGAGCAATATGTGTCTGCATACTGGTCTGATTTATGGACCCTAAAGGTCTGGTTTAAGGACACAAAGGTCTGGTTTATGGATCACAATGATCTGGTTTAAGGACACAAAGGTCTGGTTTAAGGACACAAAGGTCTGGTTTGACCGCATGGAATGCCAGTGTATGCAATGGAAGGCTTCGTTTTGTTTTTTCTATGAGATGCATGATGCAAATGCCATGATTGCTATTTTCTTTTTCTCTTATGATGAATGTAAATGCCTGAATTTCTCTTTTTCTTTACTTTATTATCATTATTTTCCTGCCTGATAAATGCATGATTTTATGCATGATGAATGTGATGCATGACTGTGTTTGTTTATTGCCTTTTTTTTTTTTTTTTTTTGCTTATTTTTTTATTTTTGCTGGTTCAGCCAACCCGCGACACTCATGACACGAGACTGAGGAACCTGTTGGACTTGCGGGGCTCATGGGCCGGGTGCATGTTGGTCTTGACTTTGCTGGGTTTGAAGCAATCGTGGATGTAGTTGCTCTCTTGCATGATTGACTGATTTTGAGGATGTGCTTTCTCTCAGGACTCTTAAGAATCTCGTAATGATTTGCAATGCTCTATGATATATGCATATGTTTTACAGTTCAGGACCATCATCATCATAAAACGTTCATTTTGAGCAGAAAAAGCAGAAAATAAAAGAGTGAACAGATACGAGAAATTTGAACTTTATTAATGCGGAAACCGGTCGCACAAGAAGTTACGCCGATTGTTTATTGCATTTGAGAGTTTAAACTATAAAAAGACACGAAAAAAAGGGAGAAACTAAATTCTGACTGTCCGTCTCTGTGGAACAGTGCCAAACATCTATGTCCTTGACCTTGACCACTCCCTCATCCAAGCTTGTAGGAGAGTTGTATGCCTTTCTTTACTTTTCATGCCTAAGTTTTTAGACCCTAATTTTTGCCTGGATCGCCCTTTGCGGGTTTTCAATCCACCGGGTCGCTCTGATTTTGCCTAGGCCACCCTTTGTGGGTTTTCAACCTAGCGAGCTAATTCTTACTTGGCTTGTCTTTCTCCTTTTTTATATTTCTTTCAGGCATAATACTTCTTCACTTAATCTGAATTGGCTGGATTCCCGAGATCTTCGCCGTCTATGAGTATCGGCGCTCCTCTGGAAAAAACTTTCTTGACTTCATATGGACCGTCATAAGTGGGTATCAACTTCCCACGGAGTCAGTCTGGATAGGTAGGATCTTTTTGAGTACAAGGTCCCCTTCGCCGAATTCTCGAAGACGGACTTTCCTGCCGAAAGCTGCCTTCATCTTTTGTTGGTACAACTGGCCATGGCGCAGGGCAGCAATTCCTTTCTCTTTAATGAGATTCAGTTGATCTAGACGAGCTTGGACCCCCTTTTGCTTCTTCTAACTTGGCCTCCATGACTACTCGTAGAGAGGGTATTTCAATCTTGATGAGAAGAACTGCTTCTAACCCATACACTAGAGAAGAAAGGGGGTTGCCCCTGTATGATTTCAATGAATGTGAGTGCGACAAGGGATGAGATAGGTGTAGGGTCAATTTCCCCAGTTGTAGGAGGAGTGAAGAGCGACAGAATTGCCCCACTTGGCATATTGTAAACAAGTGAATTTACTTGTCCTTGAGCTAAAACTTTGAGAAAACAACAGCAATCAATCATTGATCGGGATGGACCTTTCGGGATTGTGGTGTTTTGTGGAGGAGAGATGAGTAGGCTTAATGAGGTATTTGGGGCTAATGGCAGGATGGTTTTTATTCAGTGTTGGTTGTTGATCTATGATTTATGATGGTTAACTGGCTTGATGAGGTATTAGGAGGTTTTATTCCTGGCTAAGGGTCTGTGGAGGGTGAGCTGTTGAGGTCAAAGGAGAGTATTTGCGGTTTATGAGAGGAGGGGTGCATGGAAATGAGAGAGTGTTTGAAGGTTTATTGAGACAAGGACCTCTTGGGTTTTGTGGTAACATGTATCAACTCACTATTTACATCTCTTTTGTATTTTTCTTTTGGTTTTGGGATTTTCCTTTTGAATGATTTTTCCTTCTTTGACTTCTTCTTTTTCTTGAGCTTGGGTGAACTGATAAAGAACGATGCACTGTTTTTTTTTTTTCTGAGGTGGTCCTTGTCTAAGGTGACTTTTGGATTTTTGGCTTTTTCTTGGCTTAAGATGGGTCGGAAAGGATTATGTTTTTCTCTTTGGGTACGGTGGGTAGGAGGGATTTTGTTTTTCTCTTTGGGATTTTCTTGGCTTAAGGTGGTTAGGAGAGGATTTTGTTTTTGGATATGGAATGGTAGTCCGACTTCATTTCAAATCATGATTGCTTATTTCCTCAAAAATTAACTCTGGGATAATAATTCACTTATTTTCATGCACTTGCCCTTCTTCTTTACTTCCTTTTTGCGCTCTAATTTTCTTTTATTGAAGTACCCATCTTGACCTCTTTCTTGTTCTCAGCGGTCCCCAAGTTGATCACTTCAGTGGATTCCCCGTGATGCTGAATAACCCTTTTTCCTTGCTTCATTAACCTTCTGGAGGATTTTCCCGGTCTTTCTCAACGTCCCACTCTGCTTGATTGATAAGGTGATCAAAGTCAAAATATGGACCGTTGGCACTGTTATTTTGAGAGACAATTGCTGTGGATTTGCTTTTTGCCGAGGCGAAAAAGCAGAATGGAAGGCGAGACATGCAAGCAAAAATAATAAAGAAAAGAAGAGACACATGAAATGAAAAGGATTTGATTTTTATTGATTGGAATTCAAAAACAACGTTTTTATTGATGATGATGATTTCGAAAATAAAAACATGTGCGCCCCTAACAACTGGTCCTGTGGCCTTGGGCAGAGCCACAGGGTTGCATTACAAATGACTACTTTAAATCAAAGGTCCCAGGAGAATCAACAGTCTTTCAATTCTTTAATTCTTTCATCAGCACTGCAGCGACAAACCAGGGTTGCACCACCCTCCTCTGACTTAGTACCATCATTGATGACAGCAATTTGATCGTGTTGTTCCTCTTCCTCATCCCATCCTGTGGGCTGGATGTCTTCCATTCGGATTTGAGCACTCTCGGGAGCGTCATATCTGACCAAGTAGTCAAACTTTCCACTGGACTCCCCTAGGGTATCCCAACATCTCTCTTTCATAGGCACCGCTATTACTTCCTCATTGATTTCTTTTTCATCTTCGATATCATGGGTCCCTATCTGAACCACGCACCGATCTATCAGGTCTTGCAGGATCACTTTAAAGCTTTCGCAATTCCCCACGCATGCGGAATCAGCACATCCTTCTTCATGGCAACACCCCTTTTTAACCACTCCAGCATGACATAACTCAGAGTAGATAACATCCAACGGGGTCTTAACCTTCTTCACGTCCTTTACCAATTGCCCGACAGAACCTTCTAAAGCATTGATAGCTGGCCTTTGATGATCTGGCACTGGATTAGTCGTTGTGCTTGGGCTGTCCTGTTTGAACGAGATCCACCTAGCATCTACTAGGTCTTGCACTACATGCTTGAAGGCTTTACAGTTTTCCACGACATGCCCCACCGCTCCCTCATGGAAGGCACAGGTACTGTTAGGGTTGTATCCTCTGAAATATGGTGGTCGGACGGGTTTCATTGGTCTTGTGGTAATGAGCTTGTTTGTGATGAGGTAGTTAAAGAGATCTGTGTATGGCATGGGGATGGAGTCAAACTGACGCGACTTTCTTCGTTCCCCTATAGCATTGTTGGCGCCAATAGGATTGCAGGGGACTCTTCCTCTTTTTATCTCGACTTCGAGTCTTGCCCCTACTCTGATCACATCTGAGAAGCTTGAAGGTCCCCTTCCGATCGGACGTTTGTAGAAAACAGCTGGGAGGGTATCCATGAACATAGACACTATTTCCTTCTCAGTCAACGGGGGCTTCACTTGTGCAGCTACACTTCTCCACCGCTGAGCATATTCCTCAAAAGACTCACGATCTTTCTTGCTCATAAACTGTAACTGAGACCGGTCTGGAGCAAGGTCCATGTTATACTGGTATTGTTTTAGAAAGGCTTCAGAGAGATCCTTCCAACTGTGAACTTCGGAGGATTGCAGCTGCATGTACCAATCTAGTGATGCCCCAGTCAGACTGTCTTGGAAATAATGAATGAGCACCTTGTCATCATGAGCATAAGCGGCCATTTTTCTAACATACATCGTCAAATGGCTAGATGGACACCCGGTGCCGCGATATTTATCGAAGTAGGTGCTTTGAATTTAGGGGGTATAACAACATCTGGGACAAGGCACAAATCTCGGGCATCCCTGACTCTAGTTCCTGATCCTTCCACAGCTCTTAAGCGCTCTTCAAGCGAGTGATACCGATCCCCATGCTGAGTGTTCCCAAACAAATGACCTTGTGGATAGTTCCCCAGACCGTGATAATAACCCCCATACTGAGCAGGGTTTCCCATATGATGGGCAGCGTTCTGAGGGTTCACAGTAACTCCCAGAGTAGGACTAGGTGAACCTCTTGGCAGTACAGTATCAGGACTAGGAGTATGAATTTGTGGTCCCATAGCAGCTCCACCAGGCATAGTCGTGACAGGTTGACTCGGCCCCACAGGAATAGCTTCAGCAGCAGGCGGCATATAACCCATTGGCATCCCCCAAGGATATATCGGTGCATTCAGATGACTCTGTCCGCTCGCCCCTGGAGGATGGGCAAAGTGACTGACCCCCTGTCCATAAGAAGTGTGAGTAGTTGTAACTTCAGCGGACACCGGAGGAGAAACGAAGGTAACAACCCCTTCGGGATTTACAACAGCAGCAGCCCCAGCAGTGGCCCCACCCCTCAAATTCTGTAGCATACTCATTACTTCGACCATCTGTACTTCCATAGCCTCCACTTTAGTCTTCAAAGCTTGATTCTCTTGAGCCAGCTGCTCGGGGTTAAGAATCTCCACAACCGACTCATCTTGACCCAGGGGGTCCTCATTCTCGAGATGTTGATTGCTAGCCATCAATCTTGCTTGTAGACGGGTGGAGTATCGGTGTTGGCGAACCAGCTTGCCTTTTGTTTTTCTCTCTGATGATAGAACATTTTTTATGAGTACAAGTATGAATGCGTAAATGAATGCAATGCATATGGTTTTATGTTATTTTTGTATTTAGATGCATGAGGAATGCTGTATGAATTTTTCAGAATTTTGCTTATGTAATGCATGCTGTTATGATGTAAAATGCGGGTGATGAGGATGCTTGTTAGAAAGACAGATATTTACAGGTGGGGGTTTTGGAATTTTAGGGCAGTATACCCTATATGCCACCTCATATAGGTATTCATGAAAGAGAAGAAAAAACATATTCTTTTTTTGATTTTGTTGTTTTTTTTTTTTTTCAAAAAAATGTTGGCGGAAATGAACTAAACTAGATGTAATAATGCAACACACAATTTGGAAAAGCCCTTGTGACCTAAAAAAAAGAGGTGAGACCTATGATCTAGGGCAATTTAAAGGGTAATCCTTCCATGTAGCTCTATTCACTCCCTCACAAGGCCACCAGAGCTACAGTCCCTTTCACAAAAATTCCCCACAAATGCAGCAAACTGCTAGGTGTGAGGCATCATGAAAGAGCACAACTCTGGTTGAAACTTTCGCAAGTAGCCAAACGGACAAAGGTCCTGATGGGCTCTCACTACTCGAATCCACTCTCCTAAGTTTTTGCAGACCTGGGTTATGGTCCCACTCAAAGCACATAGTCACAGGGTATAAGTGTAGTGTGTGTGAAGGGCATTTCCTCAAAACTACCCCACCTGCAAATGAAAATCCAGACAGTCCAGACAATAGCATGTTGTCTACCCTAGGGTTTAATATCATTCAAATACAACTAACCTAGGGTACCAACAACAAACACATTACTTACTTCAGAAAGGGAGCTGAGAAGAAGGGACATGATAGAATTGGGGAGAGATGCATGAGCTTACCTTGAAGAAAAGGAGCAAAGAAAGAAGGGAACATGGGGATTGGAAGAATGCATGGGTAGAAACGATAAAAGAAAGGGAATAAGACGAGACAAGGAACATAGAAGAACACAAATGCATACGCCTACAATCAATGATAAGAAGGAAAGACAAACAAGGTTTCAATCAAATCAACAATACATTAAACCACACATTTTAATTAGTTAGGCTTGACCCTCGTCTTTAAAAAAAAAAGGTCCCCGGTGGAGTCGCCAGCTGTTGCACCCCGAAAAATCCCCGCTTTGGGTTTCTCGATGTACAACGTGGAAAAATTTTGGAGCCGCCACCAATATTTTAATTTTAAGACCAAAACATTGAAAAAAGGTCTTTTGGACAAGGCGGATGGTCTTTGAAAACTAGAGATATAGGTTCGGGGGTCGATTACGTGCGAGGAAGGTGTTAGCACCGCGCACGTCCTTTCTACCGAAAGGGAACCTCTAATTAAATGTGTGGTTTTAACATTTGATTTGAAAAATATCTAGATTTGCCTATTTATTTGAAGAATGAATGGGAAAACTTAGCAAAAATTTTATTTTTGATGAGAAAGGGGGAAAAAGGGGTTTTTAGAAAAAAAAGTGTTTGACGGGACATGGCCCGCTCCTACGTATCTCCCGGTGCGATGGAGAATTCAAAGCTACGTAGTTCTTGGTTCTTTTTGAAAAGTTTTTGTTTTTTATCTTTTTTAGTGAGTTTTTGAAATAGGACGAGCATTAGCAAATGATTGAACTAGCAGAGGCTATGATGAATCACTACTAAATACTCAAAAAGAGAGTTGCACCGTTAGTCAAACGAACAAAGGTTCTGATGGACTATTGATAACAACTCATTTTTTATTATCCTTTTGGAAAGTGATTTTCGAAAGAGATTGATTTGTACGATGATCAAACTAACAAAGGTTATGATGGATCATCGTTTATTATTTTTAGGAGAAAAGGACATTGTCACTAATAGCTAAACGAACAGAGGCTCTGATGAGCTACTAGCAACAATGGGTTTGAAAATGATTTTGTTTGTTTTATGAAAATGATTGGTTTAGGGGGGTGAAAAGAATTTTTATTTGTTGCGCTTGACGAGAACGTGACTCGCTCCTACGTATCCCAAACGGGAATCAAAGCGACGTAGTTCTAAAGAAATTGTTTTTGAAAGGGTTTGAAATATTTTTGGAAAAAGGGTGAAGGCACTATCAATGATTGATTACAAAAGTTCAAGCACATTCACTAATCACGAAATCATGCATATGTTGAACATTTAATCAAGACTAAACATGCCAATATGATCAAAAGACCCACTTATCAGGGATGCAAGGTAAAGTTCTCAAAGCAAGTGTGTGTGTAGGAAGGAGTGTATTTACCCTAATGACTCTATGCTACAACAGGCATGTAGACTTACGTCTTCATTAGGAGGTCATACAAAGCAAGTGTGTGTGTAGGAAGGAGTGTATTTACCCTAATGACTCTATGCTACAACAGGCATGTAGACTTACGTCTTCATTAGGAGGTCATACACATGGATGGAATGGCATATTGAATTGAGACATTTAAAATGCATAAAAAACAAGCAAGCAATTGATCATAGGCATAGAATGATCTTAATTAAACTGAGGAACATATGAGCAACGATTTCTCAATAGCATGAACGAAAGGGGGAAATTGCATCAAGGCTAAGGTAAGCCTATCCTTTGCATTCATGAATAAGTGCCCAAAGGCTAGTAACACAATCAAAGATGAGGGAGCATCAAGGTTTTGAATAACCTATCCTTTGCAATACCCCCTGGACCTTAAACCATAAATCTAACTATCTTTTATTCATTAAGAAGTTAAAAAAGGGGGAGGTTGAATCATCTGAGACCATCTTCACCACTTAGAACATGATGCACTAGGCATAAGTGGGAATCATGTGGTTCATCATCAACAATGGCACTATAGCTAAGTCAAATCACATAGGGCAATTTTGGCATGGATCACAATAATAAATAAATATAAAGACAGAAATACCTCTGATGAAGGCAGATACTACAACTTTGAAGAACGCAACTCCAACTAACTCTTGCAGTAGATCAGCTCTGACGGACCAACGGAACGAAGAGAGCACCAATAAAAAAATAGGAGAGTTTTTCTGAAAAGATGAGATTTGCGGAAACTGCCTCTGATCTTGTGAAAGAATCTGTGTCTCTGATCTCGTGAAAGAATGTCTGTGTGTGAAAGAATCTGTGTCTCTGATCTCGTGAAAGAATGTCTGTGTGTGAAAAATCTGTGAAAAATGTGTGTGTTCTCCTCTGATCTCGTGAAGTCTCCCCCCAAAATGTGACTTGAGGCTGCCTATTTATAGGCTTAGGAAAGCGTAGAATTTTAAAAAACATTTATTGCAAGGATGAATCGATTGTTTGATGAAGGCAAAATATAGTATAATCGATTCTTTGCTTTTAGAAAACATAGGAATCGATTCCTTGGGCTTTAGAAATTAGTGGGAATCGATTTTCAGGACCTTTTGCATAGGTGAAAATCGATTCCTTACTTAGTTAACACAATGAGGAATCGATTCTTGAGCCTTTGGAAATAGTGGGAATCGATTTTCAGGACCTTTTGCATAGGTGAAAATCGATTCCTTACTTAGTTAACACAATGAGGAATCGATTCTTGAGCCTTTGGAAATAGTGGGAATCGATTTTCAGGACCTTTTGCATAGGTGAAAATCGATTCCTTACTTAGTCAACACAATGAGGAATCGATTCTTGAGCCTTTGGAAATAGTGGGAATCGATTTTTAGGACCTTTTGCATAGGTGAAAATCGATTCCTTACTTAGTTAACACAATGAGGAATCGATTCTTGAGCTTTTGGAACAGAATAGAAATCAATTCTTGCTTTCCACAAAAGTGTTTTTAGGTCTTTGCCATGCATGCATAAAATATTTTCCAAAGCTTGCCATGCATGCATAACATATTTTTCCAAAACTTGCCATGCATACATAACACATTTTCAAAAACCCTAATTTGATGCATGAGGCTATTTGCAAAAATTGTTTTTAGAGACCCTTTTGTGAGAAATGACCAAAATGCCCTTTTTGACTCTAACTTCCCAAAACGTGCATTCTAACCCTAAAAATGATGCATAATTTATTTTTGTGTGGAAAATTAGGGTTTGGACCTAAGCCGGACAAAATTGGGGTATGACAACAGGTAGACAACTGGAAAAGCTTCCCAACACTTTTTGAAACGTTCAAAACGGATGCCCGAGTCAAAAGATACGTCAAAAACAGAATAGGGGGAAAAATGAGACACAGTAAATTCGACAGCTTCTATCTCAGCAAATTCGACAGCTTCTGTATCAACAAATTCGACAGCTTCTGTCTCAACAAATTCGACAGCTTCTGTCTCAGTAGCTTCGACAGCTTCTGTCTCAGCAACTTCGACAGCTTCTGTCTCAACAATTCGACAGCTTCTGTCTCAGCACTTCGACAGCTTCTGTCCCAGCACTTCGACAGCTTCTGTCTCAACAATTCGACATCTTCTGTCGCAGCACTTCGACAGCTTCTGTCTCAGCACTTCGACAGCTTCTGTCTCAGCACTTCGACAGCTTCTGTCTCAGCACTTCGACAGCTTCTGTCTCAGCCATGTAGTGTTTTTTAGTGGTTCATGCATTTCTTTGTTCATTTATGGTGTTTAAGTTAAATAAAAAAGTGGATCTAGCCAACTATGCTTTTAGGTTCATAGGTAGAAATTAGGGTTTTTATTGTTCTTGCATTTCCTTTGATTTTGAGTTGAAATAAATGATGGAATGACAATTGTTTGAGCATCAAATGTATGGGTAGATCCTAGGGTTTATGTTCATATGCTCATTGATGTGATTTGGTTGCAAGAACATGATGAAATTCGTGCTTGAGTTTTCCTTGCTATGCATTCGGCCATAAGGCCTATTTTTGCCCTCTTTGATTGCTTGAAAATTGTCATTTTGATTGTGTTTGGGCAAGTGCAAGTTATGCAATTGTGTTTGTTTACTTTTTACCATTTTACTTTATCACTTCATTAACTTTTTACCAAAAGACATAAAAATATTTTACCATTTTGGTCTTTACCACTTCATTAACTTTTTACCAAAAAACCTAAAAAGATTTTACCACTTTGGTTTTTACCTATTCATTAACTATTCACCTAAAACATAAAAAGATTTTACCATTTTACTTTTACCTATTCATTAAGTTTTTACTAAGAGTTTTTACCTCATTCATTGAAACATTTTTACCTTCATTCATCAAAACATTTTTACTACATCCTTACTCTAACTTTTTACTACTTCTTACCAAAACATTTTTAAGCTTTGCATTTCATTTATTTACATCATCCATGCAACACACTTTCATGCTTGCACACTAATACTTGCATACTCCCATATACTCGCATGTTCATGCATTCTTATATGCTTATGCATCTTGCATTCTTTTATTCTATCACATGTTTATGCATCCTTGTATGCCATACATACATTCATAAACAAGTATGTTATACATTCATCCAGTATTGCTCTGCATTTGTCAGGATTCGCTTCTATGCCTCTATTGGTCAACATGAATCCCAAGAATTTTCCAGCTTGTACTCCGAAGGAGCACTTTGCCGGGTTGAGCCGCATTTCATGTTTTCTGAGGGAATTGAAGGTTTCTTCTAAGTCAGTGACATGACTATGGTTTTCCTCGGTCTTGACCACCATGTCGTCGACGTACACCTCGAGATTTCTTCCGATTTGGCCTCGGAACACGCTGTCCATTAGACGCTGATATGTCGCCCCTGTGTTTTTGAGGCCAAAGGGCATGACAGTGTAGTGATAATTGCAGGTATCAGTCATGAATGCTGTTTTGTCGGCATCTTCGGGGTCCATTTTGATCTGGTTGTAGCCGGAATATGCGTCCATGAAACTTAGAATGCGATATCCGGAGGCCCCATCTATCAGTGCATCAATGCTGGGCAGAGGGTAGGGGTCTTTTGGGCAGGCAGCGTTTAAGTCTGTGAAATCCACGCACATACGCCACTTTCCATTAGACTTCTTCACCAGCACCACGTTGGAAAGCCAAGTTGGGTATTGAATTTCTTTAATGAAACCGGCTTCAAGTAATTTCTGGGTTTCCTCTGCGACCGCTACCTTGCGCTCAGGTCCGAGCTTCCTCTTTCTTTGTGAGATCGGTTTTGCAGCTGGAACTAATGACAGTTTGTGACAAATGAAGGAGGGGTCAATCCCTGGCATATCTGCTGGGGTCCATGCGAAGAGATCAATATTCTTTCTTAGCAGCTCCACTATTGCTACCTCTTCGTCTATTGGGAGGGCACCTCCAATGTTTGTTGTCTGCTCAGGGCTTGAACCGATCTGAATTTGCTTGAGATCTTCTGTTGGTTTTAATCGGTGATCACTGAAGTCTTCCCTGGGGTCTAAGTCAGCAAAATTAATGTTGAAAGATGTGGCCTTTACCGTCGAGTCTACGGTGTTTTTCTTCTTCGTTTTCAGGCTTTCTAGGTAACATTTTCTTGCTGCCTCCTGATCTGCTTTAAGGACTCCAACTCGTCCATCGTCAAGGGGATACTTCATTGTGAGATATCGGGTTGACAAGGCGGCGCCGAGGATATTGAGCGCTGGCCTTCCCATTATAATATTATAAGATGATTCAGCATCAATCACCAAGTATCTGACCTTGATTGTTTTGGCATTGTGGCCCACGCCAAATGTGGTGCGGAGGGTAATGTATCCTTTTATCTGCACCTGTTCTCCTGAAAAACCAACTAGTGTACCGTGGTAAGGCTGCAAGTGGTCATTAGATAAGTTCATACCTTTGAAAGCTTCCCAATAGATGATGTCTGCTGAGGATCCGGGGTCAATCAGTACACGTCTGACATTGTAGTTGAGGACTTGGACTATTATAACCAGAGGATCATCTTCGTGTGGAGAGATTCCTGCGGAGTCTTTGGGAGAGAAAGTGAGATCAGGGGTGTTGGGTATCATGGAACTATCGGATGGACTGCTGATGTGCATGACTTGGCGTACATATCTGCGGCGAGCCGAGCTTGTTTCTCCTCCTCCCGCGAACCCACCGGAAATGGTGTTGAGAGTATGTTGCACTGGTGGAACTTCCTCTGCATGTTCTGCCAACGTTACCACTTGGGACTGCAACTTAGGCTTTGGTTGTTCCGGTGTTCTGACACGTGAGTTTCCTGGGTCGTCTTTCACATATTGCTTCAATAAGTCACGTCGGATTTGCTTCTCGATTTCATTTTTTAGGGCAAAGCAGTTCTCGGTATCATGTCCTCGACCTCGGTGGTATTCGCACCAACTATCACTGTCTCTGCCCAGGACTCTTCTTGCTGGGTTTAATTCAGGGATTAACCTTGTGTGCAGGACCTCTTTCAAAATCGTCGCACGCCTCTGATTCAGAGGTGTTAAAGCTCCTCTGACAGGGATGCTTCGCCGAGGAGGTGGTGGAGATCTTCTCCGAGGTGGTGGCGGAGGATCGCGCCGATGAGAAACATTTCGGCTATAGTCGTCGTATCTGCTACGACGTTCGTATCCTTTATCGGGCTGCCTTTCGCGCTCATCCCGGTGCCGCTTCTCGGCATTACTTTCCTCTCCTTTCATATAGGCCTCTGCTCGGGCTAAGATTTCTTGCATATTGGTTGCAGGCCTGTTTTCTAGTGACTCGTTGAACTGACCTCCACGCAAACCGTTTGTGAACGCGTCTGCAAATTGCCTCTGATCAGGGTGCTCCACGTCGACGGTGATGTCACTGAATCTTCCCAGGTATTCACGGAGAGTTTCGGTTGGGCGTTGCCGGGTGTTAAACAATGTAGCAGTGGAGGTTTTTTTGTGTCTTCTGTCTGAAAAATGTCTGAGGAACTTCTTGGTGAAGTCGGCATAAGAAACAACGGACTGCCGAGGAAGACTCATGAACCATCGTAACGCCGCGTCTTTCATGGTGCCGGAGAAAAGTTTACACTTGAGCGTTTCGTGCGCACCAATGATGGCCATCTGCGTGTCAAATGCGATTAGGTGTTCCTAAGGATCTCTGCGACCATCGTATGGTTCCAAGGGTGGCGGCTTGAAGTTTTGGGGAACTAAGTCGTTCATGATGGCGTCTGTGAATGGTTGGGGTTTTTCCAGTTGGACTCTATCAAGCGAGTTAGGATCTCTTTCTTGCTTCATGTCGTCAACTTGCTGTTGCAGGGATTGGTTCTGCTTCCGTAGTTCATCAAGGACTGCGTTGACGCCAACCAGGAATGGGTGCTCAGGCATCGCAGCCTGGTTTGGTTGAAGGATTGCTTGTTGTTCTTCCGTAACTGTTTGGGTGGTTGCAGCGTTGGCTGGTTGAGCAACTGAAGTTTGAATTGTCTCCGGTGTGGCAGGATTCGGCGTGTGTGGTTCGGCTTGCGGAGCTTGAGTTCTGCGAGGGGGGGATAGCGGCGGTTGACGCCGGCGTCCGCGACGGGTAGTTACCATGGCTGGGAAAAATTGAAGGTGTGGCCGGGATTAGATTTACCGGGCCCCACGGTGGGCGCCAAATGTTCTAGAGTATTTATGATCAACTCGGCTGTTACAGGAAAATATTCTAGAGTATCTATGATCAATTCGGCTGTTACAGGTATGAAGAAAAGAAGAAAAATGGAGACCCCTTCTTCTCTTGCCTAGAGTTCTATATATAGTTCTCCAGGGCTTCTCGACGGTTATCTTTGGAAGTCCGTCCCTAGCGGTTATTCCCACTCTCGTCATATGAGTTCCCACGTCCTCTCCTTCCTGCGTCATAGTGATCTTGCGTTGGGCCGAGCTCTAATTCTCTGGCCCAGTCCAGGTGTGATAATGAATCTCGTCAGTTAAAGAAAGACAATCTTATTAATAATAAAGTAATAAAGTTCGGTTGATTAATTTAGTGGATAACTTAAAGTTCGAGACGCAATTGGAATAGTTGCGGTATTATATTCAATAAATCTTTATATTTTTATAATTATTGTATTTTTTTAGTAATTTACTTTTAAAAGTGTGTTTTATTAAATATCACATTTACCCGATGTGGCAAATGAGTATTTTCTGACTAAAATATGGTAACATAATAAATTCAAACATTCCAAACGTAGAGACAAATCCCAAGCATATATGTAAGGTCTAATTCAACTCACAAAGGGATATTGAAAGAGTATAAGAAAGAGGTCTAATGTTCAAACTCAGAAAACTAACATTTCCTGCATCCTCCCTCTAACAATTGACAATTAGCATTGTTTATAAAAAAAAATTGACAAAATTAATGTTGTTAGACGGGATATATTTTATGATTATCCTAGTTTAAACTCATGACCTCCGCTTTGCATGTATGAGTTTGCAAGTGACCATTCTTGTCACTCCGTTTGTAAAAAGAAAAGGCTTAAATATCATTTTGGTTCCTACAAACACATAGCGAATATCCATTTTGGTCTTTCCATTTTTTTAAAATAGCCCTTGCAAAATTTAAAATGATTCATTTTGTCCCCTGTAAATTTTTTTAAAAAAAGTAGCCCATGCAAAATTTAAAATCATTTATTTTGGTTCCTGAGGTCACTTTAAAGCTGATGTGTCAAGACCAAAATGATTAATTTTATATTTTGCAAGGGATATTTTAAAGAAAAAATTATAGGGACCAAAATAAATAATTTTAAATTTTACAAGAGCAATTTTAAAAAAAAAAAATTTTAAATTTTGTAAGGACTATTTTAAAAAAAAAGCTTTTTGCAAGGATCAAAATGAATATTTATTATATTTACACAAACCAAAATGATATTTAAGCGAAAAAAATTGTTGCAAAGCATCTCAGCTAAATATTAACAAAAAAGATTACATATTTGGTTGTTTTGGGGAGTAGATGCTTCCTTTTTTTTGGTCATTCATGCAATATTTCATTGATAACGGGCAAGGCCACGGAAACATTACACAGAATGTAAACTACTAGCTTACACATTAAACATTCACAGGTCCTCTAACGGACAAACGACATCAGGTCGATAGCTAACTCTAAAAGATTACATTATGAGCAGCACCTGAAACCGTAGACCACAGAGGATGAGGTGGGAGCCAGGTGAAGGATCGGAGGAGTCAAAGAACTTGTTAACTGTTTTGGCCAGAGAGAAGGAGGGAGGGTTCGATTACCGCTACATGGAAGCAAGTGGTGAGGTTTTGTGGACCAGATCCAGAGAAGGTGAGGTGTTACGAACCAGATCTGGTGGGTCAGGAGGGACTGGTGGGTCCGGTGGTTCAGGGGGAGGAGGAGGAGAGGAGATCAGGTTAGAGGGGGAGTTCGAAGCCGGGTCGGGTGGGTGAGGGGGAGGTCGAGAGGGAGGAGGTCGAAGTACCTGGAGAGAGGCAGAGGGACGATCTGGCGGTGGTGGTCGGCGAACGAACCAGAGAGAGGAGCAGGGAGAGGAGAACGAACCAGAAACCTTGAGAGACATTGAGGATCTTCGTTGGAACCAAAGTTGCGTTAGCAGCAACTGAGCCTAGCTTAACTAGGAAAGGTGGGTGCCGCAGGCACCTTGATGCTTCCTTTTTTAGGCCTCTACCAGATGCTTCTTTGTTTGCTTTTCAGAAGCCCATTTATTTGATGGGTCATCTTGATATGGCTTTACAAAAACAAAACAGGTTTTGATTTTTATACTCATCTCATTGGCCCACTTACCCCCCCCCCCCCCAAAATTCCCAATCTTCTAATTATACCCGTGAATCCTTTAAAAAAGTAAACAAATCATCACTCTTCGCATAATTCTGGAACCAAAACTGAGTGCATTTTTTTCTTTTTTCCGGAATGACCTCAAATAAGATAAATCCGGAAGTGAGTATGTGTTCTGAATTTATCCTTTATAAATTCAGAACACAAACTCATTTTCGGATTTATCCTATTTTAGGTAATTCCGAAAGAATCCCTCCCGGATTTACGCTTAAAAGATAAATCTTGATTTCCGGATTTATCTTTTAGGTGTAAATCCGGAAGGGAGTTTTTTTATATATTAATTTATTGTTGTTTTTATTGTAGTGGCGCACACTAGAGGTAGGGGCAGAATCCCTCGAGGATCACGAGGACTGACATCATGAAGAGAGTCATCACAGTTAGCTGCACATGAACCCGAACAGACTCTGGTTAGTGAACATACTTAGGTGAGAGTAGCCTGTCACACTTCTAACCGACATAGGCGTGTCAAGAGACGTCAAGATGCTGGCCGTATTGCTCAGGATGTCAGAGAAGTGTTCGTGTGAAAGAAATGAGTGTGAGTGTGTGTATTTACAGCGGTTTCCGTTGAGTGTGTCATTAATCAATATTGTGGATAAGAAATCTAGACCGTTGAAATTCTATCTATTGAGGCGTGCTTATCAATATTTACATTAATGTAGTTTGACCGAATGTAGGCTGTTGATCAAAAGTTTCGATAACATCGAGGCCATCAAAAGTGTCGGTGGATCTTGGTCGTTGAACAAAATATAGTATTTTTTATATTAAATTATAATTTTAATAATTAATTAAATTTTTTAATAAAAAAATACGTTCAGGATTTAGGGCTTAGACATAATTTTGGAACCAAAAAAATTCACTTCCAGATTTATGTCTTACAACATAAATCCGGAACATATTTTTACCTTTCGGAAAAAATAGAAAACAAGGTTCCAGATTTATGTCTTAAAAGTTAAATCTGGAAAATTCTTGAAAATGCCTTCCGAATTTACCTTTGAAGACATAAAACCAGGAAATCATAAAAAAAAAATTTGAACAAAATTTGATTACTTTAGTAGGGGTAAAATTGAAATAAATGAAATTGGGGTAAATGGACCAATGAGGGGATATAAAAATTAAAACCCAAACAAAACATGTTAAGTCTTTTTTTTTTGTCAGAAAAACATGTTGAGTCAAGATTAAGAAATCAACTTGTCATTAAACAAACTCAGGGTGAGCGTTTGTTTTCTAGGACTGCTGCCCCATACCGCCACTTTTCCAACCCACAACTCCCCCTTTTAGCTTGTCTTCCACAATATATTCATCATCATCCTCCTTCTTCTGTACTGTACCTCAAGATCTAGGTCCGATCCGGTCCGAGATAGGTGGTAGTTGTAGGTCTTGATCAACCGAGCTCCGTCACGATCCGAGACGAGGTGGTACCTGCGAAGACACTCCGACGCTCAACTCAGTGAGTGGTCTGATTAAAGGTAGGGTGTTGGAAAGAGTGTGTACCTTTAATGCTAGCATTGAATGCTTATTTATAGGGTCAAAAGTGTGCTGGAAACCAATAGGAACCCTTAGATCTAGGGCTTTGATCCCAACCATTGATTAATGGATCTGCCTTATGATTGGGCCTTTAGCCATATTATGGATGTGGTCCAATCCATAACAGTTGCCCCCAAGTCGGGTCGCCTTGGGGCGGCCTTGACTTGAGCTCTTTACCCGATCTGAGCTACTTTTGAATGAGACGGTTCGAAGAACCAGACGTTCTTTCGAGACCGGGCTTGCACTCACGTGAGTGTTTGCCCCCCGCCTTAATGTGCCCGAGATTCGGGTCTGTGCATAGGCTCGGAACACGAGTTTACACTGGCCCTGTACGAGCTTAAATTTGGTAATTTGACGAGTGTGGCAACCTTTCGAGGCCGGGCTTGTACTCACGTGAGCGTATGCCCCCAGCCTCGGAGTACTCATCAAGGGAGCATCGAGTGACTCGAGGTACCCCTTCTATGTCGATGCTTCGATTCCAGCGCTTGACTACAGTGTCATTGATGAGCGCGCCGTTCAATGGTGGCTGGTGTAATGATGGTGCCTTGTTTCCCGCGCGTGTCATAGATGTTGAACCAAGGACAAACGCTCTTTGTTTTGTTTGATAACAAATTACATCTTGTCTACTAATTGTTGCAGTTGAATGAAAGTACAGGGACAAAATCAAAGAACAGGGATTAAATCAAAGAGCATGGACTAAAGTGCAATGGCTTGCAGAAGAAGCAACAATGAAGTTGAAGACCTAATTGTTTATCTGCTTTTGATAGGACTCAAATGTAAGATCCTATCTCTTCAGCTTTATGACATTTAGTAGAAGAGAGATGATGTTTTTAAAAATGTTCTTAAAAATAAAATTGTTGTGTTGAAAGCCTTTGAAAAATATTTTAGTCAACTGCATGCATGCATGTGAAAGGCACACAATATGGGAAAGTATTTTAAAAGTGAACAATCGATTTTCACATAGTCTCATTGTTGTTTAAAATCGATTTCTAAAGCAAAATAAAAGAGAACAATCGATTTCCAAGTTGTTTTGAAAAGAAAAAAAATCGATTGCTTGCCTTCCTTATTTAGAATTCAAAGCAATGAATCGATTATGAACCTATGTGTATTCAGGCAAGGAATCGATTATGTGCCTGAATGTTTCAGAGCCTAGAATCGATTACAAGCCCAATGTATTCAGCAAAGAATCGATTCCTTACTTTCCTTACTTTCCTTTTTTGAAACAATCGATTACATGCCTTAGTTATTCAGGCAAGGAATCGATTATGTGCCTGAATGTTTCAGAGCACATAATCGATTTCACACTCCTTTCATTTAGCAAAGAATCGATTGTGAAATGTTTCCATTTTTAAGAGAAGAATCGATTATGCCATTTAGTGCATCAAAGCACATAATCGATTACTACATCTAATGTTTTAATTCAACGGTCAACTTTTTCACATTCTCTATAAATAGGGCCATGGATTCAAAACTCACACACACCACTACACTTCTCTTCTACATACATTTTCAAATCAATAGAAAAGAGAAAAAGAGCTTTCATTGTCAAATCTTTTGTTAAAGTTCTTCATTTCAAAACCAATCATCTCTCTCTCTCTACTACATTGTTATTCTGCTGGAGTGATTGGATCATAGTTTCTATGTTGTATTGATCTGTATTCGTGGTGGCTTAGAAATCCTGGGACGTGTTCTTGGGTCTCTCAATCTGGGAGATTGAGTTGGTTTGAAATCATGGGAGGTTATCTTGGTATCTTGGGTCGTTCAATCGGGGAGATTGAGGTGGTTATTGTGAAATCCTGGGAAGCATTCTTGGGTCGTTCAATCAGGGAGATTGAAGCGGTTGTGAAATCCTTAGCTGGGAGCTCGGGTTCTCAATTTGGGTAAATTGAGATTTGCTATTTGAAGTTGCTTGTTTGTAAAACATTCTTCATCATATAGTGGTTGTCAGCAAGTCCAAAGGTTGCAAAGCCTGAGGCCGAGGACGTAGGGCTTTTATCCCGAACCTCGTAAAAATCCTGGTGTATCTCTATCCCTTTCTCTTTACTTTCTTTATTGTTCATATCTGCTTATAGTTATATTTGATATCATTACGCTGCATATAAATATCTGTATATCGAGAAATCTGATTACTGAACCGTTAGCGTAATATTGCAACTGTGAATAAACTGTCATAAGTAAAGCCCGCTTAGTTAATGCATATAGTTTAAATATTAGTTTCCGCATTTGATTTAAACTAGCATTGTAAAAGTTTTTGAAAACTGAAAAGAATTCAAGTTTTGCATATAACCTTATTCACACCCCTCTAAGGTTATCATATAGTCCAACAATAGATGCTAGCGATGGCACGTGCCTCTTAGGTTCAGGCCCAATTCGTAGCTCTTGGCCCACTATATATGGGTTCAAATCTCCTTCATTGGCACTGGATTTCTGCGAACTGCTTTGAGTACCGACCTTAACATCGTCAGTCTGTGCTTTGATTACCGAGCTTCCGAACCAACATATCGTGGCGAGAGTCTCTGCATTTCAGTTCAGCGAGATCGTCAAGGCACGAAAACAAGTTCAGCTTCGTCAGGATTCCGACTTCTGAGGTTGGTGTATTTTTCTTTGTTTTGTCTTCGCCTTTTGCTTACCAGGGACTTCCCTAGCTCGTCTTTATTTACACAGGGTGGGGGTCGTCAGCTCGGGTTTAGACATGGTTGTGGACCCACCGTAGTACTCAAACTTGACTCGTCACGCCCTCAGGGTTGTCAACGAAAATTGCCCGAATATTGCTAAGCTGATGGCTTCCAATCCTATAAACCCGAAGGGTGCTCGTGTTAGTGACACCGGATCGATTGGTCCCGAGGTTCAAGGGGGTCTTACCTCCGCTCCCAATAGCTACCAGGCGGAAGATCGTTCTCCAATGGTCCCTAGTAACGAGCTGGTGGAGGAAGATCAAACAAGCGAGCACCGATCTGAGGATTTGGTGGTTATCGAGTCGGGTGAGTCAGAGGCTGAGCGGAACACAGAGGAGCAAGGGAGCACAAATTCTAGCCGGAGCTCTGAGGATAGTGAAGTTGAAGCCGAGGTCGACATTTAGGGCTTTGTGAGGGTGATGAAAGCCGAAACAACGAAGGTGATACTGATGAGTATTCCAGCCTTGGGGTCGGGCCGGTCGACGTCCCTTTGCTGATGCCTTTATCGAACCCTCGGGAATATTCATGGGTTTTAGAGACGTTGAGGACGATTCGGTCCATATATAAAGTCGGGGATGACATGAGCCACATCGTTAACCGGATATCAGGGAGGAAGGAACAGATATGGAATGTGGAGGGCATGGAAGAAGATCAACATGTCGTTGTTTGGGCGAGAGCTTTTAAGTTCGTCATGTACAAGGTGACGATCTCCACCCTGAATATCCGCCCCCCATTCGCAGCCCTTCAACAGGAGGTATTAGGTACCTTGAACCTAGCCCCCGCACAGAATCACCCCAACTCGTGGGCATTCCTCCGGGCTTATGAGTTGATGTGCCTCCATTTGGAGAGGCTGGTGTCTGGCAATTTGTTCCTCTATGTTTTTTAGATAAATAGGAGGCATGAGGAGGGGTCCAAAGAGTAATGGGAGCATGTCAGCCTCCGAACTAGAAGGAATACCAAGGTCTTCATGCTCTATTCCGACTCTCTGAAGGGAAGCCGGAAGGATAAATTCTTCTTCGTTGAGCTAGTGAATGACGAAGCCATAAGGTATGTCGGTAAGTATAGTAAGGATGGACAGTCTCTGGATGGACTCTTTCTCACTTCAATCGCTCACCCAACGCCTACACGGTCAGCTTGGGTAGATTAAGTGATGTGGACAAAGAAACCCTGGTGATCCTGACCAACTTCGCCGATATGATCCCCTACTCCGACCCTAAGAAGTTTGGGAATGACACTGCAAGCTTGGTCGTGACCGATACCAACTCCGAAGTATTAAGAGCACTTGGTAGGGTCGGATATTGATAAAATGTCTTTATCTTTTTGTTTTTGAGGGTGGTTCCCTTAATCTTTTTTTCAAATTTCTTTGTTTGCAGGTAAAATGACTAATGACAAGTTTGCCTTTCTGAGGTCTTTGACTGAAAAGAGGGCCGAAGTGCACCAAAGTGGTTTCGAGGCTCAATCAACTCTTTAGGGAACCCCTCTACGGGGCGAGCCCGAGCTCGCTATTCAACTTAGCACAGTCGCTGCTGTAGATGTTGAAGACCCGGTTGCTGATCTACAACATCCGAGGTGTCAACAAAATTTGACACAGGTGGATCGCCCCCCACTTCATGCTTCCTCTTCCCAGCCCCCGGGAAAAAAGGTGCGATCTGACCGGGGCGGTCCTCCCAGGGCGTCAAAGAGAGGCCGCCATGGTAAATATGCTTCGAAGAAGCGCAAGTCTTCAAGCCTCTCAATAGATGGCGAGTTCTTAAAAAAGAACTTAGAGGAGTACCGTGCCGACCCTGTGGAAGCTACGGTGAAAGTTTTTAGGCATCTGGCCGATATTTCGAAGGTGCAGAAGGAGGAAGCTGAAGGCTGAGTTAAAGGTAACGTGGGGATCAAAGTCTCCTTCTATTGTTGTTTTTGTTGACTACGTTCTTAACCTTCTTTTGTTTCAGGTTCCCTGAAAGAGAGGTATGAGGAACGAGCTTTGAGGGAGGCAGGCCGGAAAAAATATGAGTCGATCTTTTCTGCTTTGGCCAAGGCTCAAAAAGATCTCTCCGATGTTCAAAAAGATCTCTCCGACCTCCAAAAGGAAAAAGGAGAACTTGCGAATGAGAGAGAATCTGCTTGCGGAAAAATTAAGGAGCTTGAACTTCAAGTTACCGGGTTTGAGACAAAGGAGAAGCAGGCCGCAGAGTTGGTAACATCCCTCTGGAGTCAGATTGCCGAGCTCGAGGCTGAGCTGCCGAAAGCCAGGGAGGAGAAGACCAATCTCAACTTGGATCCCCAAGGTCGGATTGCTGAGCTAGAAGAAGAGCTGAGGCGGGCTAAGGAGGTAGCGTGGAAAGCCGAACTTGATGCTGCCGATGCAGCGATAATGGCTCTTGAGATGGCTGGGGAAGGCTTTGAAAAAGCACTTGCTCAAGTCGCCGTGATCCACCCTTCATTAGCACTTGATAAAGGGGTATTGAACGTGGATCATGACGTGGAGGGAGATCAGATAGTTAAGACCGACTCTGTCACCAAAGAGAGTGTCATCGTCTATCCCCGTCCTCCGACGTTTTTGTCTATGCCTCCGAGATAGTTTCTTTTTGGTGAAGATTTTTGGGCTCGTCTGTGAGCCGGCTCCATCTTTTTTGTAATTAAACACAATCCAAAACTTGAGGGCCCGACTGTAATCGGGATTATTTGTAATATTTTGCATGTTCAACCCGGTTTAACTTACCTCAGTTACACTTTATTTATTGAGAGTCAATACTTTGTTTTTGCGTTTATTTAACTTAAGTGATGTATGTCACCTATAGGACAGTTTACCGGGACTCGACCCGAATCAAACTCTCCCTTTAGGGTAGTGGCAGCTTCGGCCATAGACTTTCGAAGCCCTTTGAACAGTTTACCGGGTCTCAGCCCAGATTTAACTCGCTCAATGGGGTTGCGACTACCTCGGTCGCATATAATGTCGAGTTTGGTGGCTCGGGTTCCGATTTTAGATAGGACCTCGGTGTGAGCGTTTAATTGCTCCCGAAGGGTTTCCTTTAACCTCAGAACTCTAGATTTTGCTGATATTGAAGAATTATGAAGATGTATTTAGATGAAAATGTTTACAACATCGGAATACAATGCGTCGTTTAGGCTTTGAAATAGAAATTAGCTGTAATAACTTTTCAGCTTTGTAGCATTCCAAGTTCTTGGAATCGCTTTGCCTTCCAGAGTTTCCAACTAGAAGGCGTCGTTACCGGTCTTAGAAACGACCCGGTAAGGCCCTTCCCAGTTGGGGGCGAGTTTCCCTTGTGCGGTTCTTTAAACCAACATCGGCTCTACGGAGCACTAGATCGCCGATCTCGAAATCCCTAGGGATAACTTTTGAGTTGTATCGGGTTGCTATCCTCTGTTTTACCACTGCTTCCTTGAAGGAGGCTCTACCTCGGACCTCCTCGACGAGGTTGAGGTTCTCCCTCAAAGCCTGGTTGTTTTCCTCTGATGATTTCGTATTGAGCGTTCTCCAACTCAGCTCTCCGATTTTTACCGGGATGACTGCCTCGCTCCCATAAGAGAGTCGGAAAGGAGTTTTCCCCGTCGAGCTCTGAGGGGTGGTCCAGCAGGCCCACAAGACATAGGGTAATTCCTGGCCTCGTCAAGCTGTTTTCTCAGTCCATTTAAGATAACCTTGTTGGCAGCCTCGACCTGCCCATTAGTTTGGGGGTGCTCTACCGAGGTGAAGCCGAGCCCTTTGTCAGTGAACTAGGTTTCGTTATTCGTGATAACTACCTCGGGGATCCCGAACCTGACCATGATGTTTTTCTTGAAAAACTTAATGCAATTCCTTGCATTGATAATGGCTAATGGCCCGGCTTCGATCCATTTTGTAAAGTAATCCACAGCCACTATCAGGTATTTGACCTGGCCAGGGGCAGTTGGAAAAGGTCCCAAAAGATTGATACCCCACCATGCAAAAGGCCATGACGAGGTGAGGCTTGTTAGCTCGGTGGGGGGGAGCTACATGAATATTGGCATGGATCTGACATTTCAGGTACTTTTCACGTAGTTCGCAGCATCATAGAATGAACCTGCCCTTAACGCCAGAATGACCATACCATTAAGCTTCTGAAGCTCCTTCTTGGAAGTTGGTGTACGCATCTCGGTCACAGCCCGACACTTGTCCGGGTTGGCTACGATGCCTCTCTCTGTGAGGTAGAAACCAAGAAATTTTCCAGCCCGGACACCGAAAGTGCATTTTTCCGGGTTTAACCTCATCCTGTTCCTTCGAACTTCCGCAAAAATCTCTTCAAGATCGTCTACGTGGAGGCTCTTGCCTTCACTTTTTGCGATCATATCATCGAGATAGACTTCGACGTTGCGTCCGATCTGCTTATGAAAAACTTTGTTCATCATTCTTTGATACGTAGCTCCCGCATTCTTCAAACTGAATGGCATAACTCGGTAACAAAAATTTCCGCGGTCAGTCACGAAGGCGGTCTTTTCTTGGTCGGGAGGGAACATCGGAATCTGGTTGTAGCCGGAGTAGGCATCCATAAAAGACAATAAACGAAAACCTGAAGCGTTATCGACTAGGCGATTAATGCTTGGAACAGGAAAGGCATCCTTTGGACATGCCTTGTTAAGATCAGTATAATCAATGCACATGCGCCATTTTCCATTAGTTTTCTTGACAAGTACAGGGTTGGAGAGCCAAGTTGTATACTTGACTTCCGTTACAAAATTTGCATTAATTAAATCTTCCACGGCTTTGGCTGCAACAGCTGCTTTCTCTTTGCTCTGAGCCCTTTTACGCTGGGCGACCCATTTGGCCCCGGGGTTGACAGCTAACTGGTGACAAGCAACTTTCGAGGGAATCTCAGGCATGTCTTCGGCCGACCAAGCAAAGAGATCGGCAAGAGATTTCAGGCAGAATGTGAGCTTTGCCTTCACTTCCTCAGAAAGATCGAAACCGATCTTGACGGTTTTGGCGGGGTCATCTCCCATTTGGAGTTCCACAAATTCTCCATCAGCTTGTGGTCGCCTGATTTTCTTCTTCAATTCTCGGGTCAAGTTGTTATCACCCTCTTCTTCCGAGCTGTCTGGGTCATACCTTGCATCATGGTCTGTCAATGAGGGTAATAACTTCGTTTCACAAAGAGTAGAATTTCATCTTGAGGTTGACCGTGGAAGTCACCGTCCAAGTCTTCCTAAGGTCGGCCTTCCAATAATGCAGTTGTAAATTGAAGGACACGACAAAACCAAGAATTTGGTCTTGAAAGTCCTTACCAATGGTTCTTCACCAAAGGTGACCATCATTTCCAAATAGCCAAGTGGCTTGGTTCGTGACCCGTTAAAACCGAAAAGGTCTGATCCTCTGTAAGGGGTCAGGTCTTCTTCAGAAATTTGCAGCTTTCTAAGGAGATCGGCGAAGATGATGTCAGCCGAACTCCCTTGATCAACTAGGATTCTCCTTACTTCAGAATTGGCCATTACGGCCCTGATTAACAGCGGTATATGCTTATTGGGCTTCCTATCTAGCAAATCTAGATCACCGAAAGCCAATGGAGGCGGACTAGCGAAGGCGCGGGAGCCGAGTTGGAAACAGCGGTCATTATTTCCTTCCACTTCCTCCCGAGATGACCATAGCAATAGTCCGCCCTTCGGACTTCGGGTGATCTTGCTCGTCCTCCGAACTTTCTTCCTTTTCCTGCTTAGCCTTACCCTTCCTTTTCGGGTCGTCTTTCTCCTCCTTAATCTCTCCTTCATGCCGAGGCGGCTTCTTCACATATTGGCCCAATTTCCCCTTCTAGATTAGGTCTTCTATGTCATCTTTTAAAGCATTGCCGTGATTGGTATCATGACCACTACTTCGGTGATACCGACAGTATTTGTTAGATCGCTGCCTCGGTCTGCGCGAGAGGGGATCGGGAAACTTAACTTTTTTGAATTCCGCATTCATGCATTCTGCCAAGATTTTGGCTTTGGTCTTATTAAGATCGGAATAATGTTGGTGCCAAGTCTTTTTAATAGTTTGGATTCCAACTCAATACATAATTGCAAATGTTTTATATATTACCTCTCATTTAAATATAAAAACAAATTGTCACAATTTTTTTTTTTGGGAAAGCATTCTACCAAAATTGGGTACTCTCCACAGCCATTATTTTCTTTTTTTCATATAAAAATATACTATTTTTCTTATAAATGTTAACTTGGCCCCCTGAATAACTATCCTAAAGAACGAAACCTCGTTACTTCACACGAAAAACATATAAATGTTAACTTGGCCCCCTGAATAACTATCCCAAGCTCTGCCCCTATCCATTAATCGTTTGAAAATTGGTATACCAAGCTTAAAGTTCTATTGAGATGTTAGTTTGCGGTTTTGGTCTTAAGGGCCCAATTTTTAAAATATGAACAGGGCCTCCAAATTTTTTAGGACGACTCTGATTGTAATACTTAATTGTCCCTCATCATTAGTTGTGTTGGCATTTTCAATGATATGGGAACGTTGGCTCTCGGTTCGAACTCGAGTATGTCCATCGAGTAGTGTGTAGTGTTTATTTATCATCTCATTTAAGTTGGCAAAAAAAATGGTAATACTTAATTTGATTTTATTTTAATTAATTTATCATCTCATTATAATTTGATATTATTTATCATCTCATTATAATTTGATTTTATTTTATTTTAATACTTAATTTTAATACTTATTATTTATCATCTCATTATTTTAATACTTAATTTTAATACTTAATATTAATACTTATTATTTATCATCTCATTATTTTAATACTTAATTTGATTTTATTCTGAAAAATTGTAATACTTAATTTGATTTTATTTTAATACTTAATTTCATATTATAATTAATTTTACTTTTTTAAATGAAAAAGATACGGATACGGGTGATTTTCCGGTTCCGTTAAGTGTAGATACATCAGAAACATTCACGATGACAGATGTATATTTGATTAATTTTTTATGAGTTTTTAAAGAATTATTTGTTATAATAAATAAAAATTGTCTATTTTATAGATATTTCCTACACGTGACGCTCTTGTACATTGGGCTAGAGAAGGTGGAAAAGACAATGGAGTAGTTGTCATCATTCTTGCGATCAGATAAAGCAACTGATAAAAGGAGGAGGATAAATAAAATTAATTTGATTGCGAAAAGAGTGGAAAATACACTGGGGTAGACACTGGTTAAAGTAAAGTGAGGTCTTCAAAGAAGCGTAGTTTTCCTTTCAAGCTGAGAGCTACAGCTTTTACTGATGTTGGGGATTGGAGAGTGAAAGTTAGGTGTGGACTCCACAATCATGAGGTGCATAGTACGTTAACCAGCGTCTCATACACGTATAACACTGAACTTAATTTAAAATAAAAATAAATATATTATATGCGTAGTCACTTCGCATCCCATGCATATTCGTATGGGTGCATTTTTCTGGTTCAAATAACATTTCTCTAAAAACATGAAGGAACAAGAAGAAAATTGGATTTTGTAGAAATCTTCATTTTTTTTGGTGGTGACCTCTGTCCTTATTTTAGAAATATCTTGATGATAGAGAGTTTAACTAAAATATATTAGGGGTTGAACTTAAATTAGTTAGGGCTTTTATTCTTATGTTATTTTAATGGGGCTTTAGTCTTTGGGCCTTTTGTTATATTATCCATTATTAGCCACAATATATGATGTTTCATAGAGGCATTTTAGGATAACAAATCAAGCAAAAAGTATTTTAATTTTGGCTAAATTGCACTTTTGGTCCTTTATCTTTGGCTTTTGTTCCATTTTGGTCATTTATCTTTTTTTCCCGTTTTGGTCCCTCATTTTTTTATGTGTCATTTTGGTCCTTTTTTGTTGTTTTCCGTCCATTGAGTTAACAGACGCGCTAACTGCTGACGTGGCGTCTTAATTGTCCAATCTGACGTGTCATTCATTTAATGACGTGGCAAATAGGGACCAAATTGAAACTAAAAAAAAACATAATGGACCAAATTGACAAAAAAACACCCATCTCCATCTTCATCTTCTCCGGCGAGCCACCACCACCTCCGGCGAGCCACCACCACCACCCTCTCCTCCTCACATCCACTGCCACCCCTCTCCTCCACCGCCAGACTACCACCACAACACCAAAACAGAGCCCTAAATCTCAATCCCAAACCTAAATCCCTAAATCCCAATCCTAAAAATCCCTAAATCCCACGCGTATGAGCTCTTAACATCATCGGATGGCATTACATACAACGCAGCACACAAAACCAAACTGAGCACCTCATCTGAAACTATAAAATAAAGGCTTAAATATGTTTTAAGCCCCTGCAAATATAGGGGGTTTTGGTTTAAGCCCTTGCAAAAAAAATTTTTTGTTAAAAGCCCTTGCAAAATGAAATATTTTGTTATAAGCCCTTCGCAACATATCCAGCAATCATAACATTTCATGTTAAGGCTAACATTTTAGTCACAGAAGGGCTTATAACAAAATATGTCATTTTGCAAGGGCTTTTAACAAATTTTTTTTTTGCAGGGGCTTAAACCAAAACACCCTATATTTGCAGGGCCCTAAAACATATTTAAGCCTAAAATAAATAGATAAATTGTTGAGTCAACAGGAAAAATCACCATATTGCAACAACTAATCAGCATATTTCTCATCGATGCAGCATTATAAAATATTAAGAAAAAAAGGCGTTGTGAAGATGCTCAGTGAATACGAACCATAACAATATGGAAGGGATAATGTTGCAGATTAATGTTATTTCATTGTTTCTCAATGATGATGTTGTGATGGTGTTGGGGATTTAGGATTTGGGATTTAGGGATTTAAGATTTGGGATTGGGATTTAGGGTACTGTTATGGTGTTGTGGTGGTGGTGTGGCGGTGGAGGAGAGGGTGGCGGTGGATGTAAGGAGGAGAGTGTAACACCCCAAATTTTTGAAGATTCGTTTATTTTTTTTGACAACATTTGAAGATTCGTTTATCATAATATTGTCAAAACAGGACACACGATATTGTTTACGCAGTTCGGCCAAACTTTGCCTACGTCTGCGACTACAGAGTAGCTGTAGTTCTGTTTTATTGATTGTGTCTCGATGCCTTGAGTACAAACACTAAAGTGTTTAAATAGGTTTTTCTCTGTGAAACTGATGGCGCGGACAAGGAACAGCTTTGGTCAAAATATCTGCAACTTGAAATTGAGTATTGATATGAGGGATGGATATAACATGATTATCATAGGCTTCACGAATAGCATGACAATCAACCTCGATATGCTTAGTACGCTCATGAAAAACCGGATTTGCAACAATCTGAATGGCACTTGTATTGTCAGCATAGAGAGATGTTGGTTCGGTTTGAGGAAATCCAAGTTCACCCAAAATACCACGAAGCCAAAGTATTTCGGAGCATGCCGTAGACATAGCACGATACTCCGATTCAGTTGAGGACTTAGAGACTCTCGCTTGCTTCTTACTTTTCCATGAGATCAACGAACAACCAAGAAACATGCACCAACCAGTGATAGAGCGGCGAGTGTCAGAACACCCAGCTCAATCATCATCACTGTAGGCACTCAACTTAAGAGGGGTTCCACTAGGAAGAAATAAACCCCGTTGAGAGGTACCTTTCAAGTAGCGAATTATACGACGAACCGCTGCCAAGTGAAGATGACGAGGAGAATGCATGAACTGACTTACTTGCTGAACAGCAAATGAAATGTCGGGTCGTGTAATGGTCAAGTAGTTAAGACTACCCACGAGCTGTCGATACAATAAAGGATCAGTCAAAATTTCACCCTCTTCACGGTGGTATTTAACATTAACTTCAAGAGGAGTATTCACAGGATTAGCAGATTGGAGGCCAGCCATAGCAATAAGGTCGGTGGCATATTTATGCTGATGGAGAAATATACCCTTAGAGGTAGAATGAACCTCGAGTCCAAGAAAGTAATGTAAAAGACCAAGGTCTTTCATTTGAAATGAGGCTTGAAGCTTTTGTTTAACTTCCTGTATGGATGCTGCATCAGAAACAGTAATTATCATATCATCAACATAAAGAAGGAGCAGAACAATGCCCGTAGATGCGCGGTGAATGAACAAAGACGAATCATGCTGACTTTGAGTAAAAGAGAACCCAAGTAGAGTGGAACGGAATTTCGCATACCAAGCTCTAGGCGCCTGTTTCAAACCATATAGAGAGCGTTTGAGCTTGCACACCCCCTTAGGGGGAGTCATATAATATCTTCAGTCTGGTCACCATGAAGAAATGCATTCTTCACATCCATTTGGTGGAGAGACCACCCATGAGAAGCAGCTATAGAGCGCACCATTCTAACAGTAGTCATTTTAGTAACTGGTGCAAATGTCTCATCATAATCAATACCATATTCCTGCTTGTTGCCTAAAGCAACCAATCAAGCCTTGTACCGATTGAGAGATCCATCAGAATTCAATTTCACAGAATAAACCCATTTACAGCCTATTCTCGTCCGATCAATTAGAATTCAATTTCACAGAATAAACCGATTGAGAGATCCGATCAGAAATTAGGGTATGACAGCTCAATCGATTAAACTGATTGACAAAATTAGGGTATGACAGCTCAATCGGTTTTTGATTTTGTCCGATCAATTAAAATCCAAAAAAAATTCTTATTCTCGTTACGTCACATATCGTTTTAAACGCGCGTGTCTTTGGCACTCTCGTACAACGATTGTTCGATACTCGTTTTATTTTATTTCGTTATTGTTATTATTTAGCCTATTTTTATTGATGCAAAAATAATTGAAAAAAAAGCTGAGTAGTCAAAGGTTTTTATATATAATATAGTTTCATTACACATATGAACCAAAAAAAAGCAAAACAGCAAAAATAGTACAAAAATAATACAAAAAATTAAAAAAAATACAAAATTTCGAAAAAAACAAAGACAAAAGAGGAAGAAGAGGGCGCAGCAGCTGGCTGCCTACCCTAGCTAGGGTTTCTCCTTGGCTGTCCTTTTGATTTCTTGTCCTTCCTTTAACTGTCGTTGGTGCCAGCTCTTGTCCTTTTTATTCCTCCTCAAAATGCTGTCCTTTTGTTGCCACTAACCCTTTACCGGGGCACGGGAAACCCTCCGTTAATGCCATTGAAGATTCTGAGGGACAATTCTTGATCAGAAGTGTGGAAGACATCATTACACCTCTAGACCTCATCCATGCTGACTTGTGTCACTTCAGAATTATTATGAAGGGATGCGCTGAAAAAGATTTGTGTGTTGACCCTCGTTGTGTCGGGGCATGTAAAGCATTCAAGATATTCCTTCAAGACTTACTAGACCGACACATAATACAGATAGGTCCTCAAAAGAGGGAGGAAGACGTGTGGACTCTCCAGTCAAATACTGACCAGAGCAAGGATATTCGGAAGCCACTGGAAATCCGTTACAAAAAGCTGAATCTGGCTATGCCAAAACCGATCATTATTCAAGTGCCAACTCCCTTCCCCTTTAAGGACACCAGTGCAGTCCCATGGAATTACAACGTGAAAGTTCAGACCACTCCTGATGTCATCAACATCTCAGGAATCAGTGGGATGACTCGAAGTGGGCATATTTACACCCCCGGAGGACTCAGTGGGGAGCAAACAAAAGAAGGGGAAGAAAGAGCCCGCAAAGGAAAAGGCGTAGAACAAGGACCCGTTGATAAGAATGTGGGTAAAAGAAGACTGTCGAAACAAGAAGTCGGCAAATTTTTGAAGCTCAGAAGACAGAGCAAGTATAAGATAGTTGACCAGCTGAACCAAACCCCTACCAAAATATCTCTGCTGTCATTATTGCTCAGTTCCGAAGCCCATCGTGCAGCATTGACAAAAGTATTGAATGAGGCCCATGTTGCTCATGACATCTCAGTCGGCCAGTTTGTTGGGATCGTTGGGAACCTTGTCGCAAGTAATTACCTCACCTTTACTGATGACGAGATTCCAACTGAAGGAAGGGGGCACAACAAAGCCTTACACATATCTGTGAAATGTGAAGATTACTCACTTGCTCGGGTGCTTATTGACAATGGACCGTCCCTAAATGTATTACCCAGGTCAACCATGGAGAAGTTAGATGTGGATTGTTCCTACATGAGACCTAGCTCGATAGTGGTCAGGGCCTTTGACGGTTCAAAAAGGGAAGTCATCGGGGAAATAGAATTACTGGTGCAGGTGGGTCCGAACTCTTCGTAGTGACTTTCCAGATAATGGACATTGCCCCATCCTACAGTTGCCTCTTGCGATGGCCATGGATCCATTCTGCAGGGGCAGTTCCTTCTTCTTTACATCAGAAGCTCAAATTCATAGTGAACAACAAGTTGGTGGTTGTCTTCGGTGAATGGGAAACGCTGGTAAATAGGTCGTCTCCCACTCGTTACAACGAGGCTGGTGAAGAGTCCTTTGAGACTGCCTTCCAAGCACTAGAGATTGCGAATGCATCCAGTATGCTGAAGCCTAAGCTGTCCAAGACCGCCATGATGGTTGCTAAAATCATGATAGACAAAGGTTACCAGGTCGGAAAGGGTTTAGGAAAGACCGAACAGGGGATCCTGACACCGATACAGCTGCAAGAGAACAAGGATAGACGTGGGATAGGGTATTGGCCTGATCGCAAGGACAAGAAAAGAATTGTGGAGGAAAAGAAAGAGCGGAGGATAGCCAAACTTGAGGGCAGAGTGCCAAATATGAAGAAGATCATCATCTCTGACATCAAACAGAGTTTTCAGAGTGCGGGAATGCTGAACCCCGATCAGATTGCTACAGTGGAAGATGATCTAAATGCTGAAGAAGGCGTCGCCAGCCTTGTACGCTCTTGTCCTGCAAATAAAAGGCTCAAGAATTGGGAGATCGTCGATTTTCCTATAGTTTTTAGTTCAAAGTAATGTTTCTGTAATGCAATCAAAGTAATGTTTCTGTAATGTTTTTGTTATTTCAGATTCTCCAATAAATTTCAGTTTTCTTTTGCATTTGCTTTTTATTTTCTTTTGCTCGTTTTTCATTCCGTCAATTTATACTAATGCAGATTTGAAAAAAACATCTTTGATAATAACAACGCCAAATGTAACACCCTAAAATAATTTAATTAAGTAATTGATTAAATTATTTAAAGTGTTGCACTATTTTATTTTATTATGTGATGATGTAGTATTTTTATTTAATTGAAGGGGATGGCGTTGGTAATACCGGAATTTCAAGTGACGGCCCAAGAGGCCCAAGCCCGTTGGCTTAGGCGCTCTTTAGACACTAGGGGTCTAGGTCGCGCCCCACTAGTGTCAAAGGAAAGAAAGAAAGTCGAAATAGAGAAGAAAAGAAAGAAAGTCGAAGAGAGGAGAAGAGAAGGAAGGGCGATTTCAAGCTTGGAGTTAGGGTTTGTGCGCCTTGATCCTAGGTAAGGGTTCCTAATCTTCTATGATTCGATTTCCTTTCTCTATCAATTGCTTAGGTTTCGAATTTCCCTAACCCTTTCTATTTTGATCAATTCGCCTTGATCCTAGGGAAAGAGAGAAAGGGCGTGATTGTGTGAAAAAGGAGGAGCTTCTTTGTTGCGGTGATTTGTCGGTGCTCCGGTGGAAAAGGCTCTAGCTCGTCATAATCAAGGTTAGGGGAGTCTCACTCTATAATAGAGAATATAATAGGTTGTATGTAAACCATAGGACCCCACTTGACACTACTTGTTAATTGTTAGAATTGTTTAGGTTAGTTGGAATTGATAATTAGTGTGATTGATTTGATTTCCCTATGCTAAGGTTTGGATTTCATGTGTTAATTTTGTGTTTTGAAGTGTTCTTAATTTATATATGTGAGATTGGATGTTGCTGGAAAAAGTGCAGTGTGTTTTGTGATTGTTGTGGTATTTTGAGTTTTGGAAAAATAATGGAGAATTGGTGTTGGTTGTGGTGGGGCGCCTGGGCGCCAAGTGCTGGGGGGGGGGGGGGGGGAAATTGGCGCACTGGGCGCTGTTTACTGTTGCTGGGCGTGTGTGTGTTCTGGGCAGGGCGCCTGTGTCGTTGCCTGTGGCGCCTGGTGGGGCGCCAGGTTGCTGCCTATGCTTAGGCAAGGCGCATAAATCATGTTTTTGGGTAAACTCATTTTCTGAGCATATTTTACCGAGCCAAACTTTGTATTGACCTGACCAAATGTTATTTAAAACACTTTGGCTAAAGAATTTCTGGATTTTCACTTGTGGTTTTGAAATTGTCCGGTTGGGCATCATTTTGGCTTGTTTTAGGGGTGCCTTGTGCACACATCATTTTCTGAGCATATTTTACCGAGCCAAACTTTGTATTGACCTGACCAAATGTTATTTAAAACACTTTGGCTAAAGAATTTCTGGATTTTCACTTGTGGTTTTGAAATTGTCCGGTTGGGCATCATTTTGGCTTGTTTTAGGGGTGCCTTGTGCACACATCATTTTCTGAGCATATTTTACCGAGCCAAACTTTGTAATGACCTGACCAAATGTTATTTAAAACACTTTGGCTAAAGAATTTCTGGATTTTCACTTGTGGTTTTGAAATTGTCCGGTTGGGCATCATTTTGGCTTGTTTTAGGGGTGCTTTGTGCACACATCATTTTCTGAGCATATTTTACCGAGCCAAACTTTGTATTGACCTGACCAAATGTTATTTAAAACACTTTGGCTAAAGAATTTCTGGATTTTCACTTGTGGTTTTGAAATTGTCCGGTTGGGCATCATTTTGGCTTGTTTTAGGGGTGCCTTGTGCACACATCATTTTCTGAGCATATTTTACCGAGCCAAACTTTGTATTGACCTGACCAAATGTTATTTAAAACACTTTGGCTAAAGAATTTCTGGATTTTCACTTGTGGTTTTGAAATTGTCCGGTTGGGCATCATTTTGGCTTGTTTTAGGGGTGCCTTGTGCACACATCATGTTCTGAGCATATTTTACTGAGCCAAACTTTGTATTCACCTGACCAAATCATATTTTAAGTGTTTTGGCTAAAGAATTTCCAGATTTGCACTTGTGGTTTGAAAGTTGTCCTATTGGGCATCATTATGACTTGTTTTAGGGGTGCCTTGTGCACACAACATGTTCTGAGCATATTTTACCTAGCCAAATTCTGTATTCACGTGACCAAATCCCATTTTGAACATTTTGGCTAGAGCGGTTTCAATTTTTAAGGTGGTCTATTATGGTTGTGCGTTTGGGTGTTGTGTGGGGCGCCAAGTGTGGCCGCCTAGGGCGCCTAGTGGGGCGCCCGTGACTTGTGTTTGAGTTTCGGGTCTAATGGTGCTAGATTGGTCCCTAAGTGTTATCCTAGTCCTAGGGACGTGAGTGTGAGGAGAAAATAATGAGTTGGTTGGTGATGAGGCCATGGGGGCTAAAACTAAGATTAATCAAAGATGTGATATAGGGTACATGGACCGTGCTGTTAATAATTATGATTGTGGTTTTGTCATGGAGTCTCATGCATACATAAGGCTGCGGTCTGAGTTGTTAATTATGATAATAAGGCTGCGGTCTGAGTTCTAAATTGAAATGATAAGGCTGCGGTCTGAGTTGATAATATGATGATAAGGCTGCGGTCTGGGAAAATGGTACCACATGCATAACTGTATTGCATACATCCTCATGATAAGCATGCTAGTTGGTGATTGTATAGACTATGCTACTGTGTGACTGTGTGAGCGTGATGCTATGATGTAATATACTTCTTATTATAATCTTTATTATGTAGTTGAGACTCACCCTTCTGTTGTTGTTTACCACAGGTAGTCCTGAGTGAAGGCTTACTCCTTTCACTCCCGAGTCGGTCTGCTCTGATACGTGACACCTAGGGGGTTGGCTTAGGATTTCTATTGATATTTAATTGTTGTTGATTTTCGTGTGCTTTGACCTAATGATTCCGATGAGGCCGTTGTTTGGCATTTTGAGTTTATGTTATTTTTCCGCTGCGAGTCGTCTAAATTATAATGTGTGGATTTTGTTGGTGAAATCAAGAGTATCTTAAATTATTTAAATGGTGTTGCGTATTGTAAATGGTTACATCAAGTACGTGTGTAGCATTCCATTCAAAAAGAATTTTTGAAACTCTGATCTCTATGGAAAATAGCCGGGTAGAATGGGGTGTTACATTAGTGGTATCAAAGCAAAAGTTCGGTCTGTCCGACCAAGTGTGTCTGTCAGTCATATTGTGTATGACAATTAGGTGTTTTGTTTTTAGTTCTAAATTGTCGTTTATGCTGCAGTGCTAGGTTGATATGGCTAGAAGGGATGATGCTGCTTTGGCTGCTGCTCTGCAGGCCATAGCCCAAGCTGTTGGGAATCAACACAATGCTGCTGATATGAATGCCCGTAACCTGGCAACGTTTCAGAGGGAAAACCCACCCACCTTCAAGGGTCGGTATGATCCCGATGGAGCCTTGTCGTGGCTGAATGAGATAGAGCGGATATTCCGAGTTATGGATTGCACTGCTGCCCAGCAAGTGAAGTTTGGGACGCACATGCTGGCGGAAGAGGCTGACAAGTGGTGGTTAGGGATGCTGCATAGGTTGAACACTGCTGGTGAAGAGGTTACTTGGGATGTCTTCACAAGAGAGTTTAAAAGAAAGTACTACCCTGAAGACGTTCGGGCCAAGAAAGAGGTGGAATTTCTAGAATTGAAACAGGGAAATAAGACTGTGGCTGAGTATGCAGCCAAATTTGAAGAGCTGGCCCAATTCTGTCCTTACTACGCCAATGATGCTGATTCAGAGTTCTCTAAATGTGTGAAATTTGAAAGTGGCCTGCGACCCGATATTAAGAAGGCAATTGGATATCATGAGATTCGAGATTTTGCTAGACTAGTTGACAAGAGTAGAATTTATGAAGAGGACAGTTCTGCTGCCTACAAGATTGGGAAAGAAAAGAGGAATAATCAGTTTAGGGGAAAACCATATGATGTGTCTGGAGGTAAAAATAAGTGGAAGGCAGGTGCTGGTAAGAAATTTTCTGAGGGTCAGAAGCCTAGTGGGGGAGGTGCTCCCGCTGATATAGTGTGTTACACTTGTGGCAAGCCGGGTCACAAAAGTTTCGATTGCAAGACTGAGGTAATGTGTTACCGTTGTGGGAAGAAAGGTCATATGGCGTCTAATTGTGATCGTAAGGAATCAGTGTGTTTCAATTGTGGTGAAGCTGGTCACTTCAGTTCTAAATGCACCAAACCGAAGAAAGAAAAATCCAATGGACGAGTTTTCGCGCTAGCAGGCTCAGAGGGACCCAATGAGATTCGAGGTACTTGCTTTATTTATGGTTCCCCTTTAATTGCTATAGTTGATACTGGTGCTACGCATTCTTTTATTGCTGCTGCTTGTGCTGAAAAGTTAAATCTAGTATTGTCTGATATGAAAAGGGAAATGGTTATCGACACTCCGGCTAAGGGTTCGGTGACTACTTCTCTATTGTGTGCTAAGTGTCCTCTGTCAGTATTTGGCAGAGATTTTCTGGTTGACCTTATATGTTTGCCTTTGGGAGGGTTGGATGTTATTCTTGGTATGGACTGGTTAGTGGATAACCATGTGCACATCAACTGTTTCAGCAAGTCTGTGAGTTTTTTTCCTCCTGAGGAGGGAGAGTCTGTTTTGTTGTCTGGGGATCAGCTGCATAAGGTAATGAAGGATGGTGGTCAACTATTTGCTTTGATGGCGTCTATGTCTGCTGAAAACCAAGCTATGGTTGAAGGATTTCAGGTGGTGTGTGAATTCCCTGAAGTGTTCCCTGATGAGATTCCTAGTGTGCCACCAGAGAGGGAAGTAGAGTTTGGGATTGACCTTGTGCCCGGTACTAGGCCTGTGTCCATGGCTCCGTACCGAATGTCAGCTTCTGAGTTATCTGAATTGAAGAAGCAGTTGGAAGAGTTACTTGAAAAGAATTTTGTGAGGCCTAGTGTGTCACCATGGGGAGCTCCGGTTTTGTTAGTAAAGAAGAAAGATGGGAGTATGCGCCTGTGTGTGGATTATAGACAGTTGAACAAGGTGACTATTAAAAATAAGTACCCTCTTCCGAGAATTGATGATTTGATGGACCAGCTGGTGGGTGCTAAGGTTTTTAGTAAAATTGATTTGAGGTCAGGGTATCACCAGATTAAAGTAAAAGATGAAGACGTCCAGAAGACAGCGTTTCGAACGAGATATGGACACTATGAATACTCTGTGATGCCGTTTGGTGTTACCAATGCACCAGGGGTGTTTATGGAGTACATGAACCGTATCTTCCACAGTTACTTGGATCGGTTTGTGGTAGTCTTTATAGATGATATTCTGGTATACTCCAAGTCTGAAGAGGAGCATGCAGAGCACTTAAGATTGGTGCTTGAGGTATTGAAAGAGAAGAAGCTTTATGCTAAGTTGTCCAAATGCGAGTTCTGGCTGCGTGAGGTAAGCTTTTTGGGTCACATTATTTCTAGTGATGGCATAGCTGTAGACCCAGCTAAGGTTGATGCAGTGTTACAATGGGAGAGCCCGAAGTCTGCGACTGAGATCAGGAGTTTCTTGGGGTTGGCTGGTTACTACAGGAGGTTCATAGAGGGCTTCTCAAAGCTAGCCCTTCCGTTGACTCAATTGACGTGTAAAGGGAGAATTTTTGTTTGGGATGCTAAGTGTGAAGAGAGTTTCCAAGAGTTGAAGAAAAGATTGACAACATCTCCGGTGTTAGTGTTGCCCGTGCCGGATCAACCGTTTGTGGTATATTGTGATGCTTCCAGAATGGGCTTAGGGGGCGTATTGATGCAGGATGGGAAGGTAGTCGCTTATGCGTCCAGACAGTTGCGGACTCATGAGAAGAACTATCCTACTCATGATTTGGAATTGGCTGCTATTGTGTTTGCACTAAAATTTGGAGGCACTATTTGTATGGCACTAGATTCGAGGTATTCAGCGACCACAAAAGTTTGAAATACTTGTTTGATCAGAAGGAGCTGAATATGAGGCAGAGACGTTGGTTAGAGCTGCTGAAAGACTATGATTTTGGCTTAAACTACCACCCCGGCAAAGCTAATGTCGTGGCTGATGCTTTAAGTCGGAAGACTTTGCATATGTCAGCGATGATGGTAAAAGAGTTGGAGTTGGTTGAGCAATTTCGTGATATGAGTCTGGTTTGTGAAGTGACACCGCGGAGTGTTAAGCTGGGTATGCTGAAGATTGGTAATGACTTCTTGGTTAGTATCAGAGACGCCCAGAAATTAGATGTGAAGCTGGTTGACTTGTTAGTTGCGGGTGATCAGAATGTGGATGGGGATTTCAGGTTGGATTCCCAGGGTGTGTTGAGATTTAGAGACAGAATCTGCGTTCCCGATGATATTGAAATGAAGAAGATGATCCTTGAGGAGAGTCATAGGAGCAAGCTGAGTATTCATCCAGGGGCTACAAAGATGTATCATGACTTGAAGAAATTATTCTGGTGGCCTGGTATGAAGAAAGATGTAGCACAGTTTGTGTACGCCTGTTTGACTTGCCAGAAGTCAAAGGTCGAGCACCAGAAGCCTGCGGGGTTGATGCAACCTTTAGATGTTCCGGAGTGGAAATGGGATAGCATTTCCATGGATTTTGTGACTGGGTTACCGAGAACCGTTCGGGGATTTGATTCTATTTGGGTGATCGTGGATAGGTTGACGAAGTCTGCTCACTTCCTTCCTATCAACATCACGTATCCGGTAGCGAGATTGGCCGAGATATATATTAGGGTGGTTGTGAAGTTGCATGGTGTCCCGAAGAGTATTGTATCTGACAGGGATCCGAGGTTTACTTCGGAGTTTTGGGGGAGCTTGCAAGAGGCATTGGGGTCCAGATTGAGGTTGAGTTCAGCCTACCATCCTCAGACTGATGGGCAGACAGAGAGAACCATTCAGTCATTGGAGGACTTATTGAGATCGTGTGTTTTAGAGCAGGGAGGTGCGTGGGATACACACCTTTCGTTGATTGAGTTCACTTACAATAACAGCTACCATGCGAGTATAGGGATGGCCCCTTATGAGGCACTGTATGGGCGGAGGTGTAGAACTCCTTTGTGTTGGCATGAATCGGGCGAAAGTGTTGTTCTTGGACCTGAATTGGTGAGAGAGACTACAGAGAAGATAAAAATGATCAGGGAGAAAATGAAAGAGTCTCAAAGTCGGCAAAAGAGTTACCATGATAGAAGAAGAAAGGATTTGGAATTTCAGGCTGGAGAGCATGTTTTCTTGAGGGTCACGCCTATGGCTGGTGTTGGGCGTGCACTTAAAGCAAAGAAGTTGACTCCTAGATTTATTGGACCGTATCAGATCACCGAGAGGGTCGGAAAGGTTGCTTATAGGGTGGCTTTACCGCCTAACCTTTCGAACTTGCACGACGTATTTCACGTGTCGCAACTTCGGAAGTACATTCCGGACCCGTCTCATGTGATCCATATGGATGATATTGAAGTGCGAGATAATCTCACTGTGGAGACTATGCCCGTGAGGATTGATGATAGAGAAGTGAAGGTGCTGAGAGGGAAAAGCATTGTTTTAGTGAAGGTGGTATGGTTGGGAGCTTCTGGCGAGAGCGTGACGTGGGAGCTGGAGAGTAGGATGCGGGAGTCCTATCCAGAGCTATTTGACTCAGGTATGAATTTCGAGGACGAAATTTCCTAAGTGGGGGAGAGTTGTAACACCCTAAAATAATTTAATTAAGTAATTGATTAAATTATTTAAAGTGTTGCACTATTTTATTTTATTATGTGATGATGTAGTATTTTTATTTAATTGAAGGGGATGGCGTTGGTAATACCGGAATTTCAAGTGACGGCCCAAGAGGCCCAAGCCCGTTGGCTTAGGCGCTCTTTAGACACTAGGGGTCTAGGTCGCGCCCCACTAGTGTCAAAGGAAAGAAAGAAAGTCGAAATAGAGAAGAAAAGAAAGAAAGTCGAAGAGAGGAGAAGAGAAGGAAGGGCGATTTCAAGCTTGGAGTTAGGGTTTGTGCGCCTTGATCCTAGGTAAGGGTTCCTAATCTTCTATGATTCGATTTCCTTTCTCTATCAATTGCTTAGGTTTCGAATTTCCCTAACCCTTTCTATTTTGATCAATTCGCCTTGATCCTAGGGAAAGAGAGAAAGGGCGTGATTGTGTGAAAAAGGAGGAGCTTCTTTGTTGCGGTGATTTGTCGGTGCTCCGGTGGAAAAGGCTCTAGCTCGTCATAATCAAGGTTAGGGGAGTCTCACTCTATAATAGAGAATATAATAGGTTGTATGTAAACCATAGGACCCCACTTGACACTACTTGTTAATTGTTAGAATTGTTTAGGTTAGTTGGAATTGATAATTAGTGTGATTGATTTGATTTCCCTATGCTAAGGTTTGGATTTCATGTGTTAATTTTGTGTTTTGAAGTGTTCTTAATTTATATATGTGAGATTGGATGTTGCTGGAAAAAGTGCAGTGTGTTTTGTGATTGTTGTGGTATTTTGAGTTTTGGAAAAATAATGGAGAATTGGTGTTGGTTGTGGTGGGGCGCCTGGGCGCCAAGTGCTGGGGGGGGGGGGGGGGAATTGGCGCACTGGGCGCTGTTTACTGTTGCTGGGCGTGTGTGTGTTCTGGGCAGGGCGCCTGTGTCGTTGCCTGTGGCGCCTGGTGGGGCGCCAGGTTGCTGCCTATGCTTAGGCAAGGCGCATAAATCATGTTTTTGGGTAAACTCATTTTCTGAGCATATTTTACCGAGCCAAACTTTGTATTGACCTGACCAAATGTTATTTAAAACACTTTGGCTAAAGAATTTCTGGATTTTCACTTGTGGTTTTGAAATTGTCCGGTTGGGCATCATTTTGGCTTGTTTTAGGGGTGCCTTGTGCACACATCATTTTCTGAGCATATTTTACCGAGCCAAACTTTGTATTGACCTGACCAAATGTTATTTAAAACACTTTGGCTAAAGAATTTCTGGATTTTCACTTGTGGTTTTGAAATTGTCCGGTTGGGCATCATTTTGGCTTGTTTTAGGGGTGCCTTGTGCACACATCATTTTCTGAGCATATTTTACCGAGCCAAACTTTGTAATGACCTGACCAAATGTTATTTAAAACACTTTGGCTAAAGAATTTCTGGATTTTCACTTGTGGTTTTGAAATTGTCCGGTTGGGCATCATTTTGGCTTGTTTTAGGGGTGCTTTGTGCACACATCATTTTCTGAGCATATTTTACCGAGCCAAACTTTGTATTGACCTGACCAAATGTTATTTAAAACACTTTGGCTAAAGAATTTCTGGATTTTCACTTGTGGTTTTGAAATTGTCCGGTTGGGCATCATTTTGGCTTGTTTTAGGGGTGCCTTGTGCACACATCATTTTCTGAGCATATTTTACCGAGCCAAACTTTGTATTGACCTGACCAAATGTTATTTAAAACACTTTGGCTAAAGAATTTCTGGATTTTCACTTGTGGTTTTGAAATTGTCCGGTTGGGCATCATTTTGGCTTGTTTTAGGGGTGCCTTGTGCACACATCATGTTCTGAGCATATTTTACTGAGCCAAACTTTGTATTCACCTGACCAAATCATATTTTAAGTGTTTTGGCTAAAGAATTTCCAGATTTGCACTTGTGGTTTGAAAGTTGTCCTATTGGGCATCATTATGACTTGTTTTAGGGGTGCCTTGTGCACACAACATGTTCTGAGCATATTTTACCTAGCCAAATTCTGTATTCACGTGACCAAATCCCATTTTGAACATTTTGGCTAGAGCGGTTTCAATTTTTAAGGTGGTCTATTATGGTTGTGCGTTTGGGTGTTGTGTGGGGCGCCAAGTGTGGCCGCCTAGGGCGCCTAGTGGGGCGCCCGTGACTTGTGTTTGAGTTTCGGGTCTAATGGTGCTAGATTGGTCCCTAAGTGTTATCCTAGTCCTAGGGACGTGAGTGTGAGGAGAAAATAATGAGTTGGTTGGTGATGAGGCCATGGGGGCTAAAACTAAGATTAATCAAAGATGTGATATAGGGTACATGGACCGTGCTGTTAATAATTATGATTGTGGTTTTGTCATGGAGTCTCATGCATACATAAGGCTGCGGTCTGAGTTGTTAATTATGATAATAAGGCTGCGGTCTGAGTTCTAAATTGAAATGATAAGGCTGCGGTCTGAGTTGATAATATGATGATAAGGCTGCGGTCTGGGAAAATGGTACCACATGCATAACTGTATTGCATACATCCTCATGATAAGCATGCTAGTTGGTGATTGTATAGACTATGCTACTGTGTGACTGTGTGAGCGTGATGCTATGATGTAATATACTTCTTATTATAATCTTTATTATGTAGTTGAGACTCACCCTTCTGTTGTTGTTTACCACAGGTAGTCCTGAGTGAAGGCTTACTCCTTTCACTCCCGAGTCGGTCTGCTCTGATACGTGACACCTAGGGGGTTGGCTTAGGATTTCTATTGATATTTAATTGTTGTTGATTTTCGTGTGCTTTGACCTAATGATTCCGATGAGGCCGTTGTTTGGCATTTTGAGTTTATGTTATTTTTCCGCTGCGAGTCGTCTAAATTATAATGTGTGGATTTTGTTGGTGAAATCAAGAGTATCTTAAATTATTTAAATGGTGTTGCGTATTGTAAATGGTTACATCAAGTACGTGTGTAGCATTCCATTCAAAAAGAATTTTTGAAACTCTGATCTCTATGGAAAATAGCCGGGTAGAATGGGGTGTTACACCAAAAATTCATACTGTAACTTTGATCACCCCATTAATCAAACTGAGGAAGATGTTGTAGATAACTGGGAAACTCCTCCAGAGTTAATGAGAATGATGGAACAAGAGGAAAAAGTGATTCAACCCCACGAGGAATCTACTGAGATAATAAACTTGGGCACGAAGGAAGATAAGAAAGAGGTTAAAATTGGCATACAATGAAAGACAATGAGCGAGAGAAACTGGTTAGGCTTTTGTTGGACTATGTTGACATTTTCGCATGGACATACCAAGACATGCCTGGACTGGACCCCAACATAGTCGAGCATAAGTTACCAGTAAAGCCCGAATGCCCGCCGGTAAAACAGAAGCTATGAAGCCAAAAATGTCATTAAAAATCAGAGATGAGGTCAAGAAGCAGTTTGATGCTGGATTCTTAGCAGTAGCAAAATATCCTCAATGGGTAGCCAATATTGTCCCAGTTCCAAAGAAAGACGGGAAAGTTCGGATGTGTGTTGACTATCGGGATCTGAATAGAGCCAGCTCTAAAGATGACTTTCCCTAGCCTCACATTGATGTCCTGGTAGATAGCACAATGCAACACTCTCTTTTCTCCTTCATGGACGGATATTCCGGATATAATCAAATCAGAATGGCCCCTGAAGACATGGAGAAAACCACCTTCAACACTCTTTGGGGCACCTTCTGCTACAAAGTAATGCCGTTCGGCCTAAAGAATGCTGGTGCCACGTACCAAAGGCGATGGTAACTTTATTCCACGAAATGATGCATAAAGAAATAGAAGTCTACGTAGACGACATGATCGCAAAATCCAAGACTGAAGAAGAACATGTTGTTAATCTGCAAAAACTCTTTGAACGCCTAAGGAAGTTCAAACTCAGATTAAACCCCGCCAAATGTACTTTCGGTGTAAGATCAGGAAAGCTGTTGGGGTTCATAGTCAGTCAGACGGGAATAGAAGTGGATCCAGCCAAAGTACGAGCAATATTAGAAATGTCGGCGTCTAAAACCGAAAGAGAAGTTCGTGGGTTCCTGGGAAGATTGAACTACATCTCCAGATTCATATCCCAATTAACCTCGACCTGCGAGCCTATCTTCAAATTGCTGCGCAAGAACCAAGAAACAAAGTGGAGTGATAATTGCCAAGAAGCCTTTGAAAAGATCAAGAGGTACCTCCAAAATCACCGATTCTGATGCCACCGGTGCATGGCAGGCCCCTCATTCTGTACTTAACAGTGCTGGACAAATCAATGGGTTGTAAGCTGGGACAACATGACGAGTCCGGAAGGGAAGAACACGCCATCTACTACCTAAGCAAGAAGTTCACCGAGTGCGAGATAAGATACTCATTGTTGGAAAAAACATGTTGTGATTTGGCCTGTGCTGCACGTCGTCTGAGGCAGTATATGCTGAGCCACACGACTTGGTTGGTATCTAAAATGGATCCAATCAAGTACATTTTTGAAAAACCCGCACTCACAGGAAGAATCTCCTGCTGGCAAATGCTACTATCCGAATATGACCTCTTGTATGTCACTCAGAAAGCAATCAAAGGCAGTGCCTTAACTGAATACTTGGCACATCAGCCCATTGAGGATTACAAATCAATGTAGTGTGATTTCCCAGATGAAGATATAATGGCTTTATTCGAAGAAGGGAAATATCCAGACAACGAAAGGTGGAGAATGTCATTCGATGGCGCTTACAATTTGTATGGGCACGGAGTCAGAGCTGTATTGATTTCCCCTGATAACCGCTTCATACCATTTACCGCTAGACTGAGCTTCTATTGCACCAATAACATTGCAGAATATGAAGCGTGTGTCCTAGGAATCAAAGCGTCCCTTGAATGGAAAGTCAAAAGACTCGATGTATATGGGGACTCAGCCTTAGTCATCCATGAGATAAAAGGTGACTGGGAAACCAGGGATTCCAAATTGATTCCTTATCGTGGTCACATCCAAAAGATGATTGAACGGTTCGAGGAGATCACTTTCCACCATCTCCCTCGCAAAGAAAATCAATTGGCTGATGCTTTGGCGACTTTGTCATCAATGTTCAATATCCATAACAACAAATGTCTGACATTCATCCGAATCCATCATTGAGACCTACCGGCACATCATTGTGTGGCAATCAAAGAAGAGCCTGATAGTAAACCTTGGTATTACGATATCAAGCACTATATCACAAGCAGGGAGTACCCTCCTGGTGCCACTGAGAATGATAAGAGAACACTTAGGAGGTTGTCAATGGGTTTTGTAACACCCCTTTTCTACCCGGTAATTATTTGACAAAATCAGAGTTTACAAAAAATTTACTTCATACATCGAAAGGGATGTCACACATATTCCCCCCTGAGTGTTACATATCAGAAGCAGACACCGACTCAAGACTAGCGAAGGTACCTTCACTCGTGATCACCTGCACGTTACCGCATAGGGGTAACATTCAAACAGAAGGGGTGAGTTCATCTATCAATATAATAGGGCATAGGATAAGTATTATGCTAGAGCTACAACACTATATTAAACCACATCACACATCAATTTCAGTCATCACAGCAAGTCATCACAATGTCATGAACATGTATGAGGTGCAACCCATCGCAACAGGCGTATGCATGAGGTACCTGTCATCATCGTCAATAAATAGCCTTTATGGCATCATCGTCGCTAAATAGCCTTTATGGCATCATCGTCGCTTGTTTATGCACATGAGATGTATGAGACACCATGACATGCACTAGAGACAGTCTCATACAAGCACAGTCAACTTAACAACCCATCACTTACCAATTTGCCAATGAAAGGCACATCACCTGTCAAGTCATCATCACACATATATTTGCCACTATAATACATCGTCATTAACATCATCGTCGCTAATAGCCTTTATGGCATCATCGTCACTTATAAAATCACAGCTTTTACTCATCATCAATATCATCGTCAATCAAGGTAATAGCCACTAGGGCATTATCGTCAAAAAAACATCAACACAACATTATTGACACCGGGACACTAATATTACCGATTACATCAAAATGTTTTACTTCAGCTCACGACACCAATTAGGACACCAAAAAGGGTTTTAAACATCGAAATAGTTTTACAACGCCAACAACAACGACCAACGGGGACAGCCACTTGAGGCGCCCAGAAACTGTCAGAAAAATAATAATTTTGACCATAAAACAGAACACACAGGTAGAAAACTAAATAAGCTTCGCAACGCACTTTGAAACACTTAAAACGGACACCCGAGTCAAAGGATATGTCAAAAACAAAACCGGGAAAAATTGGCAACATCCTGAAAATGGCTCCCCGGGGATCCTGGCGCAGCCACAGAAACTGGCGCAGCCACAGAAACTGGCGCAGCAACACAAACTGGCGCAGAAAATGGATCCTGGCGCCCATAGGGGATCCTGGCGCCCAGCAAGACAGCAACACAGAAAAACTGGCGCAGGCAGCAACATTGGCGCCCATAGGGGATCTTAGTGACATTTCAGAATACACTACCTAGCAACCAAAATTCAGCACCAATGACATCCAGGCAACATAACTACACGGAAACACAACTTAGGAACGCAACATGGGCAGCCAAAATTAGGCGCCCTTGGCGCCCAGCACAGACACAGACAGCAAAACTGGCGCTGGGCACCAACACTGGCGCCCAGGCGCCCCCCCTCCGCCAACAACCAGCGCAACACAGCAGGCAACAGCGCCCATGGCGCCCAGACAGCAGCAACAACGCATGACAATGGCAACAACAATGGCGCCTAAGGCGCCTAGGACTTGAACAACAACATCACGAAAATTACCAACATCTCATATGCGACCAAGACAACATCAAAAACACCAATTTCATGACAACCATCATCAAAACGCCAATTCCATAGTAATCATCAATCAAACAACAATTTCGCAATAATCATCAATCAAGACATCAATTCGTAATATCCATAATTCAAGGATTTCAATCAACTACAAATCAAGCAATCACATAATATCATGGCAACATAGGTCTAAGCCCCTACCCTAATACCCATCATAGACCCAATTATAGAGGAAGATGAGACCCACCCTTACCTTTATTCGTAGGAATAGAAGACCCTGGAAGAAATCACCAACAGAGCACAGCGACATAGCTCCTCACTGCTCCCTTGGCTTTTGCGAAATTCTCCTCTTCTCTTCTCCCTTGGGATCGCGCCGTACGCCCCTCCTCTCTTTTTCTCCTCTTCGCAATTTCTTTCTCTCTTGCACAAATGAGCCAAAACCCTAAATTTTTAGCTTAAGTATGCGCCTAGGTTAGCGGGCTTGGATCACGGGCTTTTCCCTCAGCTTAGCCCAGCTTAATTCGTAACACCACCTCCTGCTTCAACACCACACTTCAATATGATTTATTTTTCTAGTTTCAATTATATCTATTAAAATAAATAAAATAAATAATTGAATACCTAAATATTTAATTAAATATTTGGGCGTTACAATTCTCCCCCACTTAGAATGTTTTCGTCCTCGAAAACTCACCTGAATCAAACAACTCTGGATAAGACTCCCGCATCTTACTCCCCAACTCCCAAGTCATGCTCTCACCGGCAGCTCCTAACCAGACCACCTTCACCAATGCAATTTCCTTGCCTCTTAACACCTTCACCTCATGGTCTTCAATCTGCACAGGCATAGTCTCCACCGTGAGATTATCCCGCACCTCCACGTCATCCATGTGGATCACATGAGACAGATCCGAAATGTACTTCCGAAGTTGCGACACGTGAAACACGTCGTGCAAATTCGAAAGATTTGGCGGCAAAGCCACTCTATAAGCCACATTCCCAACTCTCCCGGAAATCTGATAAGGACCAATGAACCTAGGAGTGAGCTTCTTCGACTTCAAAGCACGGCCAACACCGGTCACTGGAGTGACTCTCAAAAATACATGCTCACCCTCCTGAAACTCTAGATCTTTTCTCCTCTTGTCGTGATAACTTTTCTGACGACTCTGCGAAGCCTTCATCTTTTCACGGATCATCTTTATCTTCTCGGTTGTCTCCCGAACAATTTCAGGTCCAAGCACCAAACTCTCTCCAGACTCATACCAACACAGCGGGGTTCTACACTTCCGACCATACAATGCCTCAAAAGGTGCCATTCCGATACTAGAATGGTAACTATTGTTGTACGTGAACTCTATCAGAGGAAGATAGGAATCCCACGAACCTCCGTCTTCCAAAACACAAGCCCTCAACAAATCTTCTAGGGACTGAATTGTCCTCTCTGACTGACCATCGGTCTGAGGATGATACGCTGAACTCAACCTCAGCTTAGACCCCAGCTTCTCTTGCAAACTCTTCCAGAAATCTGAAGTGAACCTCGGATCTCTGTCTGAAACAATACTCTTGGGAACACCATGCAACTTCACAATTTCTTTGACATAAACTTCTGCTAACCTCGACACCGGATAAGTGATATTAATAGGAACAAAGTGAGCAGACTTCGTCAACCTATCAACGATCACCCAAATAGCATCGTGACCTTTAACCGTATTTGGAAATCTAGTCACAAAACCCATCGAAATGCTATCCCACTTCCACTCTGGAACTTCCAACGGTTGCATCAACCCAGCAGGCTTCTGATGCTCCACCTTCGACTTCTGACAAGTCAAACAGGCATACACAAATTGTGCTACTTCCCTCTTCATACCATGCCACCAAAACATCTTCTTCAGGTCTTGATACATTTTTGTCGCTCCGGGATGAATACTCAACTTACTTCGGTGACCCTCTTCCAAAATTGTTTTCCTCATTTCTACGTCATCCAGAATGCAGATCCTACCACGGAACCTCAACACACCTTGGGAATCCAATTTGAAATCTTCGTTCTCAGATTGACCAATCCCATTCATCAAATCCACCAACTTAGCATCTGACTTCTGAGCCTCTCTGATGCTGCCCAGAAAATCATTATCGATTCTTAACATTCCCAGCTTGACACTATGAGGTGTCGTCCTACAAACCAGACTTAGATCTCTGAATTCCTCAATTAACTCTAACTCTTTGACCATCATCGCCGACATATGCAAAGATTTCCGGCTCAAAACATCAGCCACGACATTAGCTTTACCTGGATGATAGTTCAAACCGAAATCATAGTCCTTCAACAATTCCAACCACCTGCGCTGCCTCATATTTAGCTCCTTCTGTTCAAACAAATATTTCAGACTCTTATGATCACTGAACACCTCAAATCTGGAACCATACAAGTAGTGTCTCCAAATCTTCAACACAAAGACTATTGCACCCAACTCCAAATCATGCGTCGGATAATTCTTCTCATGAACCCTTAATTGCCTTGACGCATAAGCAATCACCTTCCCATCTTGCATTAGCACGCCACCTAGACCCATCTTCGAAGCATCAAAATACACCACGAACGGTTCTTCCGGTTTTGGCAACGTTAAAATAGGAGACGTCGTCAACCTCCTCTTCAACTCAAGGAAACTTTCCTCACAACGAGCATCCCACACAGAAGCCTTACCCTTACAAGTCAACTGCGTCAACGGAAGGGCCAACTTAGAAAAACCTTCGATGAACCTTCTGTAGTAACCAGCCAACCCTAAGAAGCTTCTAATCTCCGTAACCGACTTCGGACTTTTCCACTGCATCACAGCATCAACCTTAGAAGGATCCACAGCAATACCATTACCTGAAATGATGTGACCCAGAAAACTCACTTCTGACAACCAGAATTCACACTTAGACAACTTGGCATACAGCCGCTTCTCTCTCAGGACCTCCAATACCAATTTCAAATGCTCCGCATGCTCTTCCTCCGATTTCGAATAAATCAGGATGTCGTCAATGAACACAACCACAAACCGAGCCAAGTATGTATGGAATATACGATTCATGTACTCCATAAATACACCCGGCGCGTTAGTGACACCGAACGGCATCACCGAATACTCATAATGCCCATACCTCGTTCTGAAAGCAGTTTTCTGAACATCTTCATCCTTCACCTTGATCTGATGATAACCTGACCTCAAATCAATCTTGCTGAACACTCGAGCACCCACCAACTGATCCATCAAGTCGTCTATTCTCGGCAGTGGATACTTGTTCTTAATGGTCACCTTATTCAGCTGCCTATAATCAACACACAACCTCATGCTTCCATCCTTCTTCTTCACCAACAACACAGGAGCTCCCCACGGCGATACGCTCGGCCTAACAAATTTCTTCTCAAGCAGATCTTCAAGTTGCTTCTTTAACTCAGACAATTCTGACGCCAACATCCTGTACGGTGCCATAGACACAGGCCTCGTACCAGGGACAAGATCAATAGAGAACTCCACTTCCCTCTCAGGTGGAACACTAGGGATCTCATCAGGAAAAACATCTGGAAATTCGCGCACCACCTGCAACTCTTCAATGACAGCCCGACTCTCAGCAGACAACGATGCCATCAACGAAAATAGCTGAACTCCTTCCTTCATCAACTTCTTCAATTGACTAGCGGATAACAAAACAGAATCTTCCTCTCCGAAACTAACCGATTTGCTACGACAGTTGATATGAACATGGTTATGCTCTAACCAGTCCATGCCCAAGATTACGTCCAATCCCCTCAACGGCAAGCAAACAAGATCCACGACAAAGTCCCTGCCGAAGATCGACAAAGGACACAGAGAACACGCCAAAGAAGTGGTCACCGACCCCTTAGCAGGAGTGTCGACAACCATATCTCCACACATAGCAGACAAAACAAGGCCCAATCTTTTACAACAATCAACAGAGATAAAACAATGGGTAGCACCTGTATCAATAAGAGATTTCAGAGGAGTACCATGAATGTAGCACGTACCTATAATGAGACCATCATTCTCAGCAGGCTCCTCTCCTGCCAATGCGAACACTTTCCCACTGGACCTTTCTCTCTTCGGCTTTGAACACTTCGCACTGATATGTCCAGACTCACCACAGTTGAAACACACCATATCCTTGTGCCCACACTCAGCCGCTAAATGACCAGCGTTACCACAACGGTAACAAACCCTCTCATCAGCCTTGCACATGAAACTCTTGTGGCCGGGCTTTCCACACTTGAAACATACAATACCAGCAGGAGCATCTCCCCCACTAGCCTTTTTGCCTCCAGCAGCTCTATGATGACTCTTACCCGCAGAAACCTCATACGGCTTGCTCCGACTCGGAAATTTGCCCTTTTTCTCAGTCACAGCTTTGTAGTGCGCAGTACTGTCCTCTTCAAAAATTATGCAGCTGTCTATCAGGTCAGCAAACACCCGGATCTTCTGGTAGCCAATTGCCTTTTTAATTTCAGGCCTCAAACCATTCTCGAACTTAATACATTTTGAAAATTTAGCTGTAGCCTCACTATAGTGCGGATAGAACTTCGCCAATTCGACGAACTTCGCCGCATACTCAGTCACAGACATGCCACCCTGCTTCAGCTCTAAAAACTCTATCTCCTTCTTCCCTCGGACATCTTCCAGAAAGTATTTCCTCAGAAACTCTCTACTGAACACCTCCCAAGTAACCTCTTCCTGCACAGACTCTAACCTCTGCTTAGTAGCCAACCACCAATCGTCGGCTTCCTCTGCCAACATGTGAGTACCGAAACGGACCTTTTGCTCCACAGGGCAGTCCATCACCCTAAAAATTCTCTCGATCTCCTTTAACCAGGCCATAGCACCATCTGGATCATACTTGCCCTTGAAAGTGGGCGGATTCTCTCTCTGGAATGTAGTCAGACTCCGAAACCCAGTGTTCTCTCCAGCATTCTGCTGATTCTGCACGGCCTGAGCCATGGCAGCTAAAGCAGCAGCAATCGCAGTGTCGTTCCTCCCAGCCATATCAACTCAAGCTGAAACCAAAAACAACAGTTAGAATAAGTCGACAACACTAGATTGTCAATGACTGGACAACTTGGCCGGACAGACCGAACTTTTGCTCTGATACCACTAATGTAACACCCCTTTTCTACCCGGTAATTATTTGACAAAATCAGAGTTTACAAAAAATTACTTCATACATCGAAAGGGATGTCACACATATTCATCATTAAACAAAATGCCTCATGCGATATAAATAATTCGTCAAAAAGGGACTAATCCCATAACACCTGTATAATTAACCTCATCACCAAAAATTACATCACCACGCAGCGGAATTAAAATAAGTTTAACAACAATCAACCGTGATGTCCTGAATGGACTCCAAACAATAAAATTAATAACTAGGTTCAACGTTTATTCCCCCCTGAGTGTTACATATCAGAAGCAGACACCGACTCAAGACTAGCGAAGGTACCTTCACTCGTGATCACCTGCACGTTACCGCATAGGGGTAACATTCAAACAGAAGGGGTGAGTTCATCTATCAATATAATAGGGCATAGGATAAGTATTATGCTAGAGCTACAACACTATATTAAACCACATCACACATCAATTTCAGTCATCACAGTAAGTCATCACAATGTCATGAACATGTATGAGGTGCAACCCATCGCAACAGGCGTATGCATGAGGTACCTGTCATCATCGTCAATAAATAGCCTTTATGGCATCATCGTCGCTAAATAGCCTTTATGGCATCATCGTCGCTTGTTTATGCACATGAGATGTATGAGACACCATGACATGCACTAGAGACAGTCTCATACAAGCACAGTCAACTTAACAACCCATCACTTACCAATTTGCCAATGAAAGGCACATCACCTGTCAAGTCATCATCACACATATATTTGCCACTATAATACATCGTCATTAACATCATCGTCGCTAATAGCCTTTATGGCATCATCGTCACTTATAAAATCACAGCTTTTACTCATCATCAATATCATCGTCAATCAAGGTAATAGCCACTAGGGCATTATCGTCAAAAAAACATCAACACAACATTATTGACACCGGGACACTAATATTACCGATTACATCAAAAGGTTCTACTTCAGCTCACGACACCAATTAGGACACCAAAAAGGGTTTTAAACATCGAAATAGTTTTACAACGCCAACAACAACGACCAACGGGGACAGCCACTTGAGGCACCTAGAAACTATCAGAAAAATAATAATTTTGACCATAAAATAGAACACATAGGTAGAAAACTGAATAAGCTTCGCAACGCACTTTGAAACACTTAAAACGGACACCCGAGTCAAAAGATATGTCGAAAACTAAACCGGGAAAAATTTGGCAACATCCTGAAAATGGCTCCCAGGCGCTGGGCGCCTAGCAGGGAACACTGGCGCAGCCACAAAAACTGGCACAGCAACACAAACTGGCGCAGGAAAGGGATCCTGGCGCCCAGCAAGACAGCAACACAGAAAAACTGGCGCAGGCAGCAACATTGGCGCCCATAGGGGATCCTAGTGACATTTCAGAATACACAACCTAGCAACCAAAATTCAGCACCAATGACATCCAGGCAACATAACTACACGGAAACACAACTTAGGAACGCAACACGGGCAGCCATAATTAGGCGCCCTTGGCGCCCAGGCACAGGGAACCTAGCGCCCGACACTGACAGCAAAACTGGCGCTGGGCAGCAACACCGGTGCCCAGGCACCCCCCCTGCGCCAACAACCAGCGCAACCTAGCAGGCAACAGCTCCCATGGCGCCCAGATAGTAGCAACAACGCATGACAATGGCAACAACAATGGCGCCTAAGGCGCCTAGGACTTGAACAACAACATCACGAAAATTACCAACATCTCATATGCGACCAAGACAACATCAAAAACACCAATTTCATGACAACCATCATCAAAAAGCCAATTCCATAGTAATCATCAATCAAACAACAATTTCGCAATAATCATCAATCAAGACATCAATTCGTAATATCCATAATTCAAGGATTTCAATCAACTACAAATCAAGCAATCACATAATTTCATGGAAACATAGGTCTAAGCCCCTACCCTAATACCCATCATAGACCCAATTATAGAGGAAGATGAGACCCACCCTTACCTTAATTCGTAGGAATAGAAGACCCTGGAAGAAATCACCAACAGAGCACAGCAACACAGCTCCTCACTGCTCCCTTGGCTTTTGCGAAATTCTCCTCTTCTCTTCTCCCTTGGGATCGCGCCGTACGCCCCTCCTCTCTTTCTCTCCTCTTCGCAATTTCTTTCTCTCTTGCACAAATGAGCCAAAACCCTAAATTTTTAGCTTAAGTATGCTCCTAGGTTAGTGGGCCTGGATCACGGGCTTTTCCCTCAGCTTAGCCCAGCTTAATTCGCAACACCACCTCCTGCTTCAACACCACACTTCAATATATTTTATTTTTCTATGTTCAATTATATCTATTAAAATAAATAAAATAAATAATTGAATACCTAAATATTTAATTAAATAATTTAATTAAATGTTTGGGCGTTACAGGTTTCTTCCTAAATGGGGAGGTGCTTTACTAAAGGAATCACGATATGGTCCTCCTCAGATGTGTGGCCAAAGCAGAAGCAGAAAGAATTATGAAAGATTTCCATGAAGGCTCGTTCGGAACCCATTCTAACAGGCACACCATGGCAAGAAAAATCTTAAGGGCTGGCTACTACTGGTTGTCAATGGAGAAAGACTGCTTTAACTACGTGAGAAAATGCCACAAGTGTCAAATCTACGCTGACAATATCCATGTGCCGCCTGCTTCTTTGAATGTTCTAACAGCACCATGGCCATCTCAATGTGGGGAATGGATGTCATCGGTCCCATCGAACCCAAGGCATCAAATGGGCATCGCTTCATTCTTGTCGCTATTGATTATTTCAACAAATGGGTCGAGGCCGCTTCTTATCCCAGTGTAACAAAATCTGTGGTTATGTTCATAAAAAGAGATTTGATCTGTCGTTACGGTTTGCCAAATAAGATCATCACGGACAATGGGACCAACCTGAACAACAAGATGATGAAAGAATTGTGTGACGACTTCAAAATCCAACATCATAATTCCTGCCCATACCGTCCAAAGATGAATGGGGCAGTCGAAGCGGAAAATAAGAACATAAAGAAGATTGTGCAAAAGATGGTGGTGACCTTCAAGGATTGGCATGAAATGCTGCCTTTCGCTTTGCATGGGTATCAGACCTCAGTTCGCACGTCAACAAGGGCAACATCATTCTCACTAGTATATGGGATGGAAGCAGTTCTTCCCATAGAAGTTGAAATACCCTCTCTGCGAGTGTTAATGGAAACAAAATTAGAAGAAGCAGAATGGGTTCAAGCTCGTCGGGACCAGTTGAACCTCATAGAGGAAAAGAGAGTGGTTGCTTTGTGTCACGGACAATTGTATCAGCAAAGAATGAAGAAAGCTTACGATAAGAAAGTTCGACCCCAGCAGTTTCAAGAAGGAGACCTCGTGCTCAAGAAGATTTTGCCTATCCAAAAGGATTCCCGTGGAAAATGGACCCCTAACTATGAAGGACCTTATGTGGTAAAGAAAGCATTCTCTAGAGGAGCCTTAATTCTCACAAAGATGGACGGTGAAGACCTCCCACTCCCAGTGAACTCAGATGCAGTTAAGAAGTACTATGCCTAAAGAAATATATGAAAAAAATAGAAAGATGAGCCAAGCAAAAATGAGCCCGCTAGGTTGAAAACCCGAAAGGGCAGCCTAGGCAAAAATTAGAGCGACCCGGTGGATTGAAAACTCTAAAGAGCAGTCAAGGCAAAAATTAGGGTCAAAAGTTAGACTTTGAACAAATGCAAAGGCAATCAATACCTCCGAAAGTTGGATGATGAATGCTCAAGGTTATATGCATGGATGATTGGCATTGTTACCTCAAAGATACAAACAATCAAAAGATCTGCTCTTTCTTTTTCTTTCTTCTTTTCGTAGTTTAAACTCTCAATATAATTTTCAACCGATGTGACCTTCGGTGCATTTGGTTTCCATTTGAATAATACACTCTGTCTTTATTTCTCTCATTTTCCCCATTTTCTTTGAAAAGATGTTTTGTGGTAAATGATACTGAATTGCAAAACATGTGCATAATCAAAAGCATTACAATCATTGCGAAATTTCTAAAAATCACAAAAAGGAGATGATGTCTTATAAAATGGCAAAGAGGACAAATGCATAATCACTTCAAGCAACTAATCACAATAACTCGCGCTTTGGTACCACTACTTTGGGGCAACCCTCGTATCTCACGTCGAGAGTCCTGTGAGTTGATGAGATCGACAGAAGAGTCAAGAAGGAGCAAAAGAGCAAAAAAAATCAATAAAAAAAAACCAAAGAAACAAAAACAAAGAGAAAAATCATTCCACATTTCATTCATCATACCACCAGATACCGATCATTGCGCATGATTACACTGCATGCACGCATACATCATCCATTGCATCCCTAAAGGCGTCCAAATATGGTTTGCTTTTATCTGTCGCGATGAATTTAAATTATAGTGTTAGCTAGGGATGTCAAAACGGACGGCCCGGCCCGACCCGTTAAGCGTTATGCCCGCAAAAAATCGGGCGGCCCGGCCCGGCCCGTTAAGAGAACGCGGGCGCAAAATTCATGCCCTGCCCGCGAAGTGGCGGGATGGCGGGCTGGCCCGTCAATTTACACTGAATTTTAAAAAAAAAAAGCGCTAACGGGCGGTTTGGCCCGCCACAAGGTTTAGCCCGCGGGCTGGCTGTAACACCCCCTTACTAATACTACTATCTAAATGAATCAAAATCAGAGTTTTCGAAAATCTTTTCAGTGCAACCGCAAGAGGGTGCTACATTTTCACCAAACAACATATTACAACACCTGAAAGCTCATAAAATAGCAGAGTATGTGATACATAGCACATCAATCGGGACGAACCCCCAAAAAAACCTATTTAGTGACATTACAGTTCACATAATCACTACGCAACGGAATATGACATGTTTCATAAACATTTTCAAATACATCACCAAATAACTAGTTTGAACAACTTCAATTAAAACAACCAATAGACTAGTCGCCCCTCCTCGGTGCTACGTATCAGAGCAAGACACCAAAACCAGACTAAGGAAGGTAGAACCTTCACTCGGGATTACCTGCACGTTGCCAACATAAGAAGCAACATAAAGGCAGAAGGGTGAGTCTCTAGCACATATAATAGAATGTATGATAAACATCATGTTGGTGAAAGGCAACTAGAACATCACTGCTCAATAAACAAGCATACAGCATCAATTTGTAACACATCGATTCATCATCATCAAGAGACATCACCAATTGCATGAGTAAATGCATGAAGGCAACCCAACACCAAGGGTATATGCATGTGGTACCATCACCGTCACAAATATCGCCATTCGGGCATGTCCGTCATAATCATTAATAATATCAAGGCCGAAGCCTACACCGTCGCTTTGATGCATATGAGGCATGTGACTCCATGAACAATGCATCAACCACACACAATCATATCATGTATGAATTAACACCGTCACTAGATTCGTCACCGTCATTTAATCCACCGTCATTAAATACACCGTCATTAATTCACCAATACATCATCAATTAATAGCTCTATGGCTACATCAAACTCACCGGATACGTCAACACCAAAAGTCATGGACTAAACTGTCACTACAAGGACCAAAACCGTCACTCCCAGGGACTAAACAGTCACACAGCTCCACGACACACACACTGGCGCATTGTGGCAACCTGCGCCACACTGGCGCCAAACAGCAAGCAACATGGCGCACACAGGGCAGCAACATGGCGCCCTGGCGCAGCACAGCACTAGTGCAGAATTTCCTACAGCAGTGCACCTACTTCGGCGAATTAATTAAAATAGCAAACGATATCGGATTTAAACAAAAGACCCCTCATTGGGAAGCTCTCTGAGTGTAGTTTCTGCCTATGATTTTCATTTTTCAAAATAAGTACCCAGTTGGTACAGTTTTTCAAAACACTACACTGATGTAACAAAATCGGACAGAATTCTTTACCCAACTTGCAACTAAATTTTCTTTCTCATTTTTTAATGAAATTTCGTGAAATCAGTGCCTACTTCGTAGATAATTAAGTCTACTTTCCAATGAAACTAGAATCATTCAAAACGGAGTTCGATTGAGAACACAAAACCTACAAAACCGAACCTACTCACAGTTTGATTCCAGAAATTTGACCTAACTTTGGAGACTCATAACTTGAGCTACACAACTCCAAATTGAACGAAACCAGTGCCAAAACGACCGGCTTTAAGTCTATTTTCAAAAACAATCAGCCACATAATTTTTGGATCAACCGAACAGTACCAATGAACATGCAAGGCTTCCCATTGATCAAAGCTTCATTGTTCTCACTTGGAGCTTCACAAATTCGAAAATGGCAACATGAGGAGGAGAATGGTTCAGCTCTCAATATAGGTACCAATGGAAAGAGAATGAAAAATGAGAGAGAAAGGTGTGAAGAAGGCTTACATGCAACAATGGTGGATGAGATCCTTCTCTCTTCTCTTCTCCTCCCTCACGCCTCCTTCTTCTCCTCTCTCTACCTTTCAGTTTTTGTTTTTCTTCTTTTCAGCTGAATGTAATGCTTTAGTGTGAGGGTGAGTTCAGAGGGTGAATATGGGCTGGGGGTTTAATGATGGTGAAAAGACCATTTTGCTCTTGGCCCATAGAATGATAGTTTAGGTGTTGAAAATCCTCTTCGGTACAACACTTTCTCGATTAAATTTGGTTCCGATCCGAAATTCGTCAATTCTTTCGGTTCGTAATTAATTATAATATTCATAATTACATTTTAATAACTAGGGATGTGAAAAGACAGATTTGCCCTTCAGCCCCAATTCCTCATTTATTGAAACTATGACTAAGCCACAATTTAATAGAGGATGAGAATGACTTTGATAATCTCCTCGACTATTCTTCGCCGAGACACGACCAATTATTCCCCAAATAATTAAATCGGTCTTAAGCATCATAGTACGAGTATTTAAAAATTAGGGATGTTACTGCCCTTTTCTTACTTAGTAGGCTACCGAGCGATGCACTCATGACCTTCTCTACCCCCCATGTAGAGTTTTTGCCTTCCGTGGGAATCGAACCTTGTACCCTGAGGCTTAGGTACAAGCTCAATGCATTCCCACTACCAATTGAGCTAGTAGCTCAATTGGTAGTGGGAATGCATTGAGCATGTACCTAAGCGTCAGGGTACATGATTCGATTCCCACGGAAGGCAAAAACTCTACATGGGGGGTAGAGAAGATCATGAGTGCATCGCTGGGTAGCCTACTAAGTAAGAAAAGGGCCCAGGATGTTACAAAAAAGGGCCCAGGATGTTAGAAAAAATGCGCCTTTTTTTTTGCATCGCTGGGTAGCCTACTAAGTAAGAAAAGGGCCCAGGATGTTACAGAAAAAAAGGCGCCTTTTTTTGTAACATCCTGGGCCCTTTTCTTACTTAGCAGGCTACCCAGCGATGCACTCATGACCTTCTCTACCCCCCATGTAGAGTTTTTGCCTTCCGTGGGAATCGAACCTTGTACCCTGAGGCTTAGGTACAAGCTCAATGCATTCCCACTACCAATTGAACTATTAGCTCAATTGGTAGTGGGAATGCATTGAGCTTGTACCTAAGCCTCAGGGTACAAGGTTCGATTCCCACGGAAGGCAAAAACTCTACATGGGGGGTAGAGAAGGTCATGAGTGCATCGCTGGGTAGCCTACTAAGTAAGAAAAGGGCAGTAACATCCCTAATTTTTAAATACTCGTACTATGATGCCTAAGACCGATTTAATTATTTGTGGGAATAATTGGTCGTGTCTCGGCGAAGAATAGTCGAGGAGATTGTCAAAGTCATTCTTATCCTCTATTAAATTGTGGCTTAGTCATAGTTTCAATAAAGGCTTAAATATGTTTTAGGCCCCTGCAAATATAGGGTGTTTTGGTTTAAGCCCCTGCAAATTTTTTTTTGTTGTTAAAAGCCCTTGCAAAATGAAATATTTTGTTATAAGCCCTTCTCAACATATCCAGCAATCATAGCATTCCATGTTAAGGCTAACATTTTAGTCATAGAAGGGCTTATAACAAAATATGTCATTTTGCAAGGGCTTTTAACAAATTTTTTTTTTGCAGGGGCTTAAACCAGAACACCCTATATTTGCAGGGGCCTAAAACATATTTAAGCCTTCAATAAATGAGGAATTGGGGCTGAAGGGCAAATCTGTCTTTTCACATCCCTAGTTATTAAAATGTAATTATGAATATTATAATTAATTACGAACCGAAAGAATTGAGGAATTTCGGATCGGAACCAAATTTAATCGAGAAAGTGTTGTACCGAAGAGGATTTTCAACACCTAAACTATCATTCTATGGGCCAATGGCAAAATGGTCTTTTCACCATCATTAAACCCCCACCCCATATTCACCCTCTGAACTCACCCTCACACTAAAGCATTACATTCAGCTGAAAAGAAGAAAAACAAAAACTGAAAGGTAGAGAGAGGAGAAGAAGGAGGCGTGAGGGAGGAGAAGAGAAGAGAGAAGGATCTCATCCACCATTGTTGCATGTAAGCCTTCTTCACACCTTTCTCTCTCATTTTTTATTCTCTTTCCATTGGTACCTATATTGAGAGCTGAACCATTCTCCTCCTCATGTTGCCATTTTCGAATTTGTGAAGCTCCAAGTGAGAACAATGAAGCTTTGATCAATGGGAAGCCTTGCATGTTCATGTGGAACCTAGGGAAGGGCAATCTGAGCCTACTTTGTGAATTGGAAGGTGTTTTGGAGGGTGTGTAGTTGCTGGTTCAGGGATTTGGATCTAAAATTCGTGATAGCAAGTGATTGAGGATGATGATGATCAAGTCAATCAAGAATTCTGGGTGAAACCCGTATGGTATACCTTCGGTGATTTCATCGTATCTCCCCGCACACAACTCCGATGATCGTGATTCTTGTTTCTCTGGAAATTAGACAAACAGCTCTTCATTTTGGGCACAAGAACCGTATGATTTCATGGAGAAATAAAGGATATATCATGTCCCCAAGTTACGGTTCCAGAATCAAACACTGTCCTGGACCAGTCACCTTGTTTTGTTAATATCTCCCAAACCACTGGATGCATGCGTGTGGATTCTTGACCATATGAAAGTAGACGAACTTATCTTCACAATGGGCACAGATTTGAGTAGATTTGGTCACGGATTGACCAAGTTATGCTTATTGCAAAACTGGATCCTGATACTGGGAAATGGAAATGGAAGCTAGTATGCCGTTCGTCAAATTTGAGTTCGATTCGCCAAAGTCTCGAGCGCCACCAGTTCGATATACTGAAGTGGGGTCCAGTAGCGAGGATGATTGACTTAGTTACTGGTTGTGCAAGTGGGACCCATCAAGTTCAGATGCGGAGGCACTAGGAGCGTGTACGTGACTACGGGGATTGTTCGAGTGGTTAACGGTTCGGTTGTTCGAGCGAGGACGCGACTTCTCGGGGACTCATCAACCGGGTTAGTTCTACTCACGGATAGGGATATTTTTCGTGTCTTGAAAATATATCGGGTTGAGTCATAAGGCAATTATCAATTTTCGAAAGATTTTGGAACTGAAAACCATTTTTGAGCAATATCGCGTTTTTACGGTTTTTATCGAATTGTTGAACAGTTTACGAAATTGTGATTTTAAGCGCTTTCACTGGAATATGGTCTGGTATGTTGTTTATTAAATCCGTTTTCAGGTTGGAGAATGATCGGAATTCGATTTGGGCGAGAAATGGAAGGCGGAATGAGAAACTAGGATTCAGTAACAGAACAGGCCGCACGGGTCGTGCGCCCCTGGGCACGGACCGTGCGCCCTCTTCGGGTTGGCTGTGTGATTTTGGTAAATCACGCACGGGTCGTGTGCCCCTGGGCACGGACCGTGCGTGAGCTGCTGTTACCGGACTCCGATTTCTCATTTCGTCGCTCCTTTCGATCCCGAATCACTTCTAATCTTCTTCCCAACCAATTTTAAGGATATTGCCTTACTGACAACCGTATTTTGAACTTGTTCAACCCATGTTTTGAAAAGAGCTTCGAAAGCATAATTGATTGAAAAACCGAAACCCTAGTATACGTGTGGGAACACCGTCTGAAGGACTGACTGAATATATATATATATATATATATATATATATATATATATATATATATATATATATATGCTTATATATGTCAATTGAATATGATTATAATGCCGGAGGTCTAAATTATCAATTCCTCAAAATGGATTATAGATCGATATGGATATTGTTTATCCAATTACTATGTAAATGATCCTTTGGTGATCGAAAGATATAATTATCTAATGAATTATATGACCGATCCTTTGGTGATCGAAAAGATATAAATTATCTAACTCTCGAGAATTTAATGCGTATTGTCATATGTATCGCGTTGGGTGACGACCCGACAAGTAGCATACTAGGAAGGAATTTTTGTACTCTGATTTATACCAAATTGTATATTTAGGTATTTCTTTGTTAAAGAAATACACGGGTGTTACAGTCCCCATATTTTAATAAATAATAAATAGTAATTATATTATTATTTCTACCACCTAAATCTAATTTAATTAATTAAATAATTTAATCTATTATTTTGGGGTGTTACAACTCTCCCCCACTTAAAGGAATTTTGTCCTCGAAATTTTTACTACCGACGCGAACGCTCTTCCACTATCCAATTAACGTCGCCTCAACAATTAGCGATCTAACCTGCTGCGCTACTCTGATAAACCGACTTGTAGATATAAGCATTACTTGCGTTCTACCTCACTCATCTATCTCTACGGTGCCTCATAGTTTCACTACCACGTCACGACAAGGTTCACAGAGTGCATAACAGTTGCAAAACAAGCCACATAATCAACAACGATAACATCAACAACTAACTTTGCCACTCAGGCGACATCAACGACTAAATTTGCCACTCAGGCGACATTAACAACGACAAAACCACAACATCGGCCATAGGCCTACAGCACAAAATCCATCAAAACATTTCGGGCCATTCAGCAGTACCCTCAACAAAACAACGTGGGCCATATCGGCGCTACCCACGACACAACAATGTGGGCCATATCGGCGGTACCCACAACACAACAATTAACAACAAAACAACAACAAGTCAGCATCATTGACAAGGCAGCAACAAGTCAACGTTATCAACAACCAGCAACGACAAATCAACATCATTGATAAAGCAACATCGGGCTAACAGTTTAACAACTTAACAAGGTTAACAGTAGTAAAAACAGTTCATTTAGTACAAGGGTACGAGCATTCTCAATACACATTATTATTATTAGACTCGAAACCACGCAGCACGAACCTTAAGGAGCTAACAGCCAAAATTTAATCACATAAACTAAAGGTTTTACACATCTTAATTCTAGATCACACAATTGACACACCACAAATTGCGATACCCCATTTTACCCCAAAGATATTTATGAGCGGAAGTGCGAAAAACGAGTGTAATTGCTTTTCAAACAAAATCAACAATTTATTTCTGGAAATAGTTTTCGCAAGTAAAAGACGTCATTAGTCCTTCAAATCACATAATAATTACTTGTGAGAACAATAAAGCCTAGGGCGGTAAAATTTCTTTTGATACAGTAACTAGAGTGACCCGACACGATATTGAAAACGCAGCCCAAACCCGATGTCACAAAATTAGAGCACCTAATCTTCAAACCAGTTTAAGAAAATTAAAGGGACCTCAAAAACATTTTTCTTCGGGTTCTAAAGAAGTAACTACTGCATTCTTCGAAAACTAAGCATTTTCCAAACAAGCGGAGAAATCAAAATCAAGTTCAGTGATACTAGTCACCGATCACAAACAAAATAATAGCTTTTTAGAGTTAACGACAACCACCAATATAGTTTGGTATAGGGAAAATAATTTAACTAATGGACACAGTAGTCAAAGCATTAAAATAACTAGAAAGGCCAATCCATGAAAACATCAATTCACAGTCAAAGGCACATATACGAAAGGTACAGTCAAATACATGCTCAAAACACTTTGTTTAGAGTTTTCGACACAAGAAATAAAACACGTTATAGAAACTGATTTCCTCTACAAGACTGAACGTCAGCTTAAACAATTTGAGTAAGACATCATTCAGAACATATGGCAATAAAAGCTAATCCATTAGAAGTGCACCAATAGTGCCAATGCACAATCTAAGGCTTTCGAAATCACGTAGTACAATCCATAAAGAATATAACAGCCAAAATCAAATCATAAGACTCAAGCGTACAAGATAACACCTTGAGATAAATTAAGTAAATAGGGAAGATAATGAAAGTTGTAATCACATGAGATGGTAGCCCTCGGCTAAAATCGTTTCATCTAATTGTAATTTTCTAAAAAGAAAGTCGACAATAAAATTATAGCATTTGGACGAATACATTTTCACTTGTAGTGGTTAAAACACCACGACAGTTAATAGTGAAGCAACGACTTAAAATAATCCACAAGACAATTTTCACAATGCATTTAGTTTTCAAATGTCAAAACACACTAAAAAAGAGTTTGTATAAGACTTAGTGTCGCTCAAATAAAACAGTTTTCAGAAACAGCAACAATTTTCGGAAACAACACACAATTATTTTTCAGAAACAACAACATTAATTTTGCAGAAATAGCAGCAATGATTTACAGCAAACAGCAGCAATGACTTACAGCAAACAGCAGCACTGACTTACAACAAACAACAACAACAATTCACAGCAAACAACAATACTAATTCACAGCAAACAGTAACAGTAATTTACAGCAAACAGCAACAGCAATTAAACAGTAACACAGTGAACAGCAGCACAGTAAAACAGCAACAGTATAACAGCAACAATAATTAAACAGCAACAGCAGTTAATAGCAATAGTAAAACAGCAACGGTATAACAGCATCAGGTACGGCGCCCAGGCACGGGGGACCTACAGCAATCAGGAACAGAACAAGCATGGCGCTCAGGAGCAGGGCGCTGTTTCCAGCAACCAAACCACAACATGGAAAATAGAGGGACAGGGCGCCTAGGGCCCCAAAATCAGCATGACATATGAATTTATATGGACACATCAGTCATCAAACATATGCGAGTAACAAGCAACAATGCAAATTACTAGAAGCATATGGGCACAACAAGAGGGTTAAAAATAAAATCCAACACAAAGGGCACAGAGTTCACACATCAGAACACAATACATCACACAATACCAGTAGGGGCATCTCCCCCCACTAGTTCACTTACCATCAGCAGCTTGTTTACCTGTACCTGCAGGAACATCACCACAACACAACCAATGGTTAGGACTAGAAGACAACAGTTGGTCGTTAACCGACACAACGACTCGACGATTTGGCCGGACGGACCAACCATTGCTCTGATACCACTAATGTAACACCCCCTTACTAATACTAGTATCTAAATGAATCAAAATCAGAGTTTTCGAAAATCTTTTCAGTGCAACCGCAAGAGGGTGCTACATTTTCACCAAACAACATATTACAACACCTGAAAGCTCATAAAACAGCAGAGTATGTGATACATAGCACATCAATCGGGACGAACCCCCAAAAAAACCTGTTTAGTGACATTACAGTTCATATAATCACTACGCAATGGAATATGACATGTTTCATAAACATTTTCAAATACATCACCAAATAACTAGTTTGAACAACTTCAATTAAAACAACCAATAGACTAGTCGCCCCTCCTCGGTGCTACGTATCAGAGCAAGACACCAAAACCAGACAAAGGAAGGTAGAACCTTCACTCGGGATCACCTGCACGTTGCCAACATGAGAAGCAACATAAAGGCAGAAGGGTGAGTCTCCAGCACATATAATAGAATGTATGATAAACATCATGTTAGTGAAAGGCAACTCGAACATCACTGCTCAATAAACAAGCATACAGCATCAATTTGTAACACATCGATTCATCATCATCAAGAGACATCACCAATTGCATGAGTAAATGCATGAATGCAACCCAACACCAAGGGTATATGCATGTGGTACCATCACCGTCACAAATATCGCCATTCGGGCATGTCCGTCATAATCATTAATAATATCAAGGCCGAAGCCTACACCGTCACTTTGATGCATATGAGGCATGTGACTCCATGAACAATGCATCAACCACAAACAATCATATCATGTATGAATTAACACCGTCACTAGATTCGTCACCGTCATTTAATCCACCGTCATTAAATACACCATCATTAATTCACCAATACATCATCAATTAATAGCTCTATGGCTACATCAAACTCACCGGATACGTCAACACCAAAAGTCATGGACTAAACTGTCACTACAAGGACCAAAACCGTCACTCCCAGGGACTACACAGTCACACAACTCCACGACACACACACTGGCGCATTGTGGCAACCTGCGCCACACTGGCGCCAAACAGCAAGCAAACTGGCGCCTGGGGGCAACCTGCGCCACACTGGGCGCCAAACAGGCAGCAACATGGCGCACACAGGGCAGCAACCTGGCGCCCTGGCGCAGCACAACACTAGTGCAGAATTTCCTACAGCAGTGCACCTACTTCGGCGAATTAATTAAAATAGCAAACGATATCGGATTTTAACAAAAGACCACTCATTGGCAAGCTCTCTGAGTGTAGTTTCTGCCTATGATTTTCATTTTTCAAAATAAGTATCCAGTTGGTACAGTTTTTCAAAACACTACACTGAAGTACCAAAATCGGACAGAATTCTTTACCCAACTTGCAACAAACGTTTCTTTCTCATTTATTAATGAAATTTCGTGAAATCAGTGCCTATTTCGTAGATAATTATGTCTAATTTCCAATGAAACTAGAATCATTCAAAACGGAGTTCGATTGGGAACACAAAACCTACAAAAACCGAACCTACTCACAGTTTGATTCCAGAAATTTGACCTAGCTTTGGAGACTCATAACCTGAGCTACACAACTCCAAATTGAACGAAACAAGTGCCAAAACGACCGACTTTAAGTCTATTTTCAAAAACAATCAGCCACATAATTTTTGGATCAACCGAACAGTACCAGTTTTAGAAGGACAGAAACAGTGTCCAGAAACGCACAAAAAAACCATAAGCAAGTTAAACTCATTATGGTCAATCACCAAATACCAATCTCAACATCACATACTTATGCATTTTGTCAAACACCACATAAGCATATTAACTTCACCTTCAAAATTCATAGGGTAATATCATCAAACACCTTGTAGGCAACATATGTTCATAGTTCATCTCAACATCAAACACCACAATTTCATCAAATTGAATCAAACACAACATCAATTACACAAATAGCAACACAATCAATTCAATAGTCCTCCTAGAGTCTAACCCAAACATAATCCTCATCATATACCCATTATAGGTGAAAGAGAGCCCCCTTACCTTAATGGATTGAAGAAAACAAGCACTCTCTCCACCAAGAATCCAAGAATCACCAACAAACAAGCTTCTCTTCCTTGCCTTGAATTCTCCACGCCAAAATCTTCTCTTCCTCTCCCCTTGGAGCCGTCGCCCTCTCTCCCTCTTCTCACTTTCTATTTCTTTTTCTTTGCTTTGGTTGAAATGAGCACTTACCCTAGACTCCTAAGCTTATTATATGGATATGGGCCTAACTAATGGATCATGGGCCTTTATTTACACCTCCTCAATTTACTATTCCTAGCCCCAACAATAAGTCCCCATATTTTAATAAATAATAAATAGTAATTATATTATTATTTCTACCACCTAAATCTAATTTAATTAATTAAATAATTTAATCTATTATTTTGGGGTGTTACACTGGCGGGCGAAGCGGGCCGGACAACGCGGGCTGGCGGGCATCAATACCTTAGCCCTGCCTGCCTTTTTTTGGTGGGCCAACGGGCCGGCCCGGCAGGCCATGCCCATTTTGACATCCCTAGTGTTAGCACTATGTCTAGCACCAGTCCTGTAGACCCTCAGCGGTCCTTCAGAGCCCTAGCGCTCCTTCAGGCTAACATTGGTCCTTCAATCCAGATCGCACGTTGCATTATCGAGCAACCGACGGATCATATGACCCCAGGTCCTTCAGACTAGTTGTGCCCGCCTAAAAGAAAACACAGTGCACGTCCTTCGAGGCGCACAAATCAGGTCAACGACCTGACCTTGCCCCCGATGACCGCTCGAAAAAAGCCACCCCCAAGCAGACCATTTTACTAGTACTGTTGCTAGTTTGCGCTCCATCAGACCCATTGGTCCATCAGGCTTAGGCATGCCCTTCAGACCCTGTCGGTCCTTCAGTTTAACTCCAATCAATGCGCCAAGCATCGACTGCGAATTAGACCATCAGAGCCCTAATGCTCCTTCAGATCCCTGGTGATCCCTATTTATTTTTGTTCAATGTAAACCCGATTTTTTGTGAATTTCTCAAAAAATGGTTTTGACAAAATTAGTGTCCTTTTATCTTTATTTCTATTTTACTCGAGAAATTTGGAAGCCCTTCATATTTCCTAGTAAAATATAAATAAAGATGGGCAGCTGTCATACCCTAATTTTGTCCGATCAATTAAAATCCAAAAAAAAATTCTTATTCTCGTTACGTCACATATCGTTTTAAACGCGCGTGTCTTTGGCACTCTCGTACAACGATTGTTCGATACTCGTTTTATTTTATTTCGTTATTGTTATTATTTAGCCTATTGTTATTGATGCAAAAATAATTGAAAAAAAAGCTGAGTAGTCAAAGGTTTTTATATATAATATAGTTTCTTTACAAAAATAATACAAAAAAATTAAAAAAATACAAAATTTCAAAAAAAAAAAAGAAAAAAGAGGAAGAAGAGGGCGCAGCAACTGGCTGCCTACCCTAGCTAGGGTTTCTCCTTGGCTGCCCTTTTGATTCCTTGTCCTTCCTTTGACTGTCCTTGGTGCCAGCTCTTGTCCTTTTTATTCCTCCTCAAAATGCTGTCCTTTTGGTGCCATGGTTGCTGCGCAGCAGCTGGCTGCCTACCCTAGCTAGGGTTTCTCCTTGGCTGTCCTTTTGATTCCTTGTCCTTCCTTTGACTGTCCTTGGTGCCAGCTCTTGTCCTTTTTATTCCTCCTCAAAATGCTGTCCTTTTGGTTCCGTGGTTGCCCTAATTGCTGACTGTCCTTTTAGCCCCTCAGCACCTCATCAATCCACCTATAAAAAACAAACAGTAACACATTATCAAGGGGAGAACAGAAGTTAACACGAAAATCCAGACAGAAAATCCATACGAAAATACACACACAAAATACACAGTCACTGAGACAGTCACAAAGAATTGCAAAAGACTAGGGTAGAAACCTATTCAGTTTACAAACACTGAGCAGCAAATGGCAGCATCAGAAGCAACAAACAACTAAAAGGAGTCTTCAGAAACAATAACCTAGAGGCTAGGTTGGTGCTTCGGTTACTAGTTTTCAAAGCAGGTAGACATATTTTGTTTAGTTTCTGAAATGTTAAAATATGCTAGCCTACGTTTTTGTTTTAGCAAATAGTTGAGTAATCAAGTTCCTGAATAACATCAGTAATCGTTGTGTCTACAAACTGCCTGTACACTGTATTTTTTAGAAAAAGTATGTAAGCTTAAATCTAGAAACCAGAAACTGAGAAACTAAAATCAGATAGAAACAGGGAGGAGAACAAGAGAGAGTGGAGAGATTTTACCACTGGACACCGCTTGCGGTGGCCACCACCGTAGCCTCGCCGTAGCTCCCCACCGCACCTAACTCACCACCTCCGCAGACCGTCGCCCACAACCACAAACCGAGCCACACCGCTTCAGCCAAACCCTCCACGCACCATCTCAGCCACCGTAAGCAACCGCAAACCGCCATACTCCACCATCAACAAAACCGTCAACCGTCAATAACCTTCCCCAAGCGCCCTCGTTCTTCTCCCTCTTCGTCGCAAACGACATCCTCTCTCTCCCCCTGTTTTTGAAGCTGCGGCGGTGAGGCGAAGAAGGTTTGAGATTAGGTTTACTGTTGGTTGTAAGGAGAGGGGTGGACCGGTTCTGTGAGGAGGAGATGAGAGATTAGGGAGGAAGAGAACGAAGTCACGGTTGAAGGAGAGAAAGAGAGAGAAAAACGGTGTCGTGAGAGAGAAGAGAGGATCTGTGGCCACGGGGGAGAGAAGAGTTAAATCTAGGGTTGAGAGGGATGGTTGTTGAAAGGCGAAAGCTTGGTTCGGTGTGGAGAGGGTGAGAACGGAGGAAAGGAAGGCGAGGCTAGGGTTGAGAGGTGACAATGGAGCGGCGTTGAGAGAGTTCGAGAGAGGGAAGGGCGAAATCAGGGTTAAAGGAGACACGACACTGAGAGGGAGAGAATTTAGAATTAGGGTTCCGTTTTTTCTTCCTTCGCATATATAGTCTTTATTTATTTATTTATTTATTTTTTTACTCACATTACAACTCACACCCCTCCCTTTTAGTCCTCACGCCCCTTGGGAGCCCACACTTCGTGGGTCAGCAAACTTAATACTGAGCTAGGCCGCTACTGCGCCCACCCCCTTTTATTACTACGACCCCTGTTTAGTATTTACACCCCCAGTTTTTAAAAATACAACCTCTGTTGTTATTCATCCTTTTTTTTAACATAAAACGCCGTTAATTATACATCCTTTCCTATTACAACTCATTTAGTTTTTTTTATTTGTTACGTCATAATGCTTCCAAACCAGTTTTCTTAACAACTATCCCCAAAAAGGGCTTGTTACTAATGGCCACCCTGAGCTCAGCTTGTTTGCCCATCAATAACGGCTTCAGTTTTCAAACGAGCTATGAGTGATGACCACTCTGAGTTTTACTTGTTTTGTCATCACGAATACCTCTCCCAATTTCAAAAAAATAATTAAAAAAAAAACACCAAACACACAAATATTTTCTACCCAAGAACTACGTAGCTTTGATTTCTCCATCACACCTGGGGATACGTAGGAGCAGGGGCCCATTCCTGTCAAGCACCAAAAATCTAAAATTTTCATTAAGCCTTTCTTTTCAATTTTGCAAATAATAAAAAGGGTAAATTAGAGTGTCTTCTTTTAATTAACTTTTTCTCTACACATTAAATTAAATGGTAACCTTTCTTTGAAAGAATGTTGTGGGGTGCTAATACCTTCCCCATTCATAATCGACCCCCGAACCCAAAAATAAAGGTTTTTTCAATGTTTTTCCTAGTTAATAAATATTGATGGCTGCTTCATTCCAAAATGGCGAAGAATCCCCTTCCTTCGGATTTTTCGGTCGCTACATGAGTCATATAAATATCTTCAGTCAGGTCGCTATGAATAAATGCATTCTTCACATCCATTTGGTGGAGAGACCACCCATGAGAAGCAGCTATAGAGAGCACCATTCTAACAGTAGTCATTTTAGCAACTGGTGCAAATGTCTCATCATAATCAATACCATATTCCTGCTTGTTGCCTAAAGCAACCAATCGAGCCTTGTACCGATTGAGAGATCCATCAGAATTCAATTTCACAGAATAAACCCATTTACAGCCTATGGGTTTGATACCGGGAGGGCAAGGAACAATATCCCAAGTGAAATTGTCCTGAAGGGCCTGAAGTTCCTCATTCATGGCATTTATCCAAGAGACATCTTTAACAGCCTGCGAATAACAAGTAGGAATAGATGTGCCAGATAGAGAAGTAGTTAAAGCAGTATGTGAGGAATCAAACTTGTCTGGGGAATATCTATCAGGTGCTCGAGACGTTCTACTAGAACGCCGTGGTGCAGGCGGTACAGGATCAGGGTCAGGTGGCGGATCAGCGTCGGAAGGGGAAGTGGGAACGAGTCCTGGTTGGAAACGTTCTATAGGTGAACGCGGGGTAGAAAATTGGGGAAGTATAGCAATTTGATTCAATCCAGGAGAAGAGCAAGGAAACGTAAACTGATTATCAAAAAATGTCACATTCCTAGAAATGCGAAAACGATGGTTAGAGACATCATAACACACAAAACCCTTATGAGACTGACTATACCCCATAAATGCACATTGGACAGATTGTGCTCCAAGCTTATGTCTTTTAGTGGGTGGGAGGTGAACAAAACATACACACCCAAAAGTATGTAAACTACTGTAATCACGCTGAGTTTTAAAAAGGCGAAAGTAAGGAGAATCAAACCCAATTACCGTGGAAGGAAGACGGTTGATAAAAAAGACAGCTGTGGAAAGAGCCTCCACTTAAAATTTGGATGGAACAGAGGCCTGGAGAAGTAAGGTATGCGACACATCCAACAAGTGACGATTCTTACGTTCGGCAACACCATTTTGCTGAGGGGTATTGGGACAAGATCGTTGAGACAGTATACCTTTTTGCTGTAAGAACTCCTGAAACTCATGAGACATATACTCACCACCAGACTCAGACCAAAGAATTCTAATACTGGTTTGAAATTGATTTTCAACATACATCAGAAATTTCTTAAACATAGAAAACACTTCAGATTTAGATTTAAGAAAATAAATCCAAGTAAAACGGCTATAATAATCGATAAGGGTGACAAAATATTTATAGTGAGCATGAGAAGCGACAGGAGAGATTCCCCAAATGTCACTATGAATCAACTCAAAACAAGTAGAAGCACGATGAGCACCTGACAGAAAAGGAAGTGTTTTACTTTTAGCTAATTTGCAAACAGAACATGAAATAGAGGTACTAGAATCTATCAGTTTAGTACCTAACAAGCCAGTCTTAAATACGTGAGACAAAACAACAGAGTTTGGATGGCCCAATTTCCTATGCCAATCCTCACATGCATTCAAGACACTATTACAAGTAAGAGATAAATGATTTGAAATAAACTCGAGTGGAAACACTCTTCCAACTTTAGGCCCCTTTGCGATCACCTTCCCTGACACCCGATCCTGCACAAGACAACCATTCAGAGTAAGATTAACATCACAACCTTCAACCACTAATTGACCAGCAGACAATAAATTTGAGGCTAGCCCAGGTGCTACCAGAACATTTCGAAATTTAGAATTTATGTCACCAACATTAGTTATAGGAAGGGTACTGCCATTAGCAATTTGAATTTTCTGATTACCAATATAAGAACGTAAATTGTGCAGGAGTTCAGAGGAACCCGTCATGTGATTCGATGCACCAGAGTCAAGTAACCAAGATATGAAAGAAGACATACCAGTAATGCCCAAGGCAAAAAGAGCAGATAGTACCGTTTGTTGAATTAATTCAGGCTGTAGGGCACCACCATCAGATGCACCAGTGGTGGAAGGACCAGCGGCAGAGCTAGAAGTGGCATGGAATGCCTGCACCGGACGCTTAGTCGGTCGTGGAGGATGCGTAGGACATGCAGAGATGATATGACCCTGCTGCTTGCAGTAATTACAAAATTTCTTAGGACAATTACGAGCAACATGTCCAAATTGTTTACAAGAGAAGCATTGAGTTTGTCGCATATCACGGCCCACGCCTCTATTTTGCGCAGCATATGAAACTGTCACAGGTTCAGAATGGACGGGATCATTAAACATGGTTCCTTGAGTATTAACACGTTGTTCTTCCTTGAGCAGTTCACCAACACAGATATCCAAGAAAGGAACAGGGTTCCTATTCAGCAAAGCACCTCGAACAGCCTCAAACTCCGGACGAAGTTTCATGAGAAATTGATCCCGTTTACTAGTGTCATAAACATCACGAACAGCCGACAGTGACAGCTTGGGCAGTTGAATTGACAAATTACCTTGTTTGTAATTGGCAATCTCAGAAAACCAGAATAATATTCTTGAATTGACAAATTACCTTGTTTGTAATTAGCGATCTCTAACTCCAATTGAAAACACTTGGCTGTTGATAAGTCTATTTTTAGAGTCTTTTTAATAGTTATTTTATTAAGTCTTTTTAGTATTTTAATTATATTTTTGATCTATTTTACTGCAAATGTTTACTTTTTATTTTCAGGTATTATTTTGAAGCAAAAGAGAAAATATGAGCTAAAATGAAGAAAAAAGGAAATATTTAAGGAGGAGCAATTTTTAAGGCACTAGACACCCTCATGGGCGCCAAGGGCCCCAAAAACCCAAAACAGGAGAAAACTGGCAAAACTGGCGCAAGACAGGGACCCCAGGGCGCCAAGGGCCCCAAAACCCAAAACAGGAGAAAACTGGCCAAACTGGCGCAAGACAGGGACCCATGGGCACCATGGGCGCCAAAAACGCAACACAGGAGCAAAACTGGTGAAACTGGCGCAAGACAGGGACCCATGGGCGCCAAAAACGCAACACAGAAACTGGCGCAGGAACTGGCGCAGGCATGGGCGCCATGGGCGTCATGGGCGCCAAAAACGCAACACAGGCGCAACACAGAAACTGGCGCAGGAACTGGCGCAGGCATGGGCGCCAAAATGCTGAAAAATTTGGCTACGGCCACTTTTTGATGGCCACCTTTGCCAACTTGATTTTTTTCTTCTTATTGACCATTTTGCCCTCAACCTAAGCCCTTTGTCCACTTGTTGATGGATATTTTTGCCCACTTGTTGATGGCTTTGGCTTGCCCACTTGTTGATGACCATATCTTTGCCAAAACATGTAATTTACTATTTTGCCCCTCCCTCATATTTTCCTATAAATAGGACCTTGATCCTCACTTGTAAAGCACTTGAATTTTGTGACAAAGTTTCATCTCAAAAATTCTCTAAAGATTGTTCTTCATGTTCTTCATGTTCTTCATATTCTTTTACTTTCTTGCTATTTAAATTCTTGCAATTTATTTTCTAAGTCCTTTATTTTCCAAGTCATTTACTTTCTTGCCCTTTATTTTCCAAGTCATTTATTTTCTTGCCCTTTATTTTCCAAGTTATTTACTTTCTTGCCCCTTTATTTTTCAAGTCATTTACTTTCTTGCCCCTTTATTTTCCAAGTCATTTACCTTCTTGCCCTTTATTTTCCAAGTCATTTATTTTCTTGCTATTTAAATTCTTGCAATTTATTTTCTAAGTCCTTTATTTTCCAAGTCATTTATTTTCTTGCCCTTTATTTTCCAAGTTATTTACTTTCTTGCCCCTTTATTTTTCAAGTCATTTACTTTCTTGCCCCTTTATTTTCCAAGTCATTTACCTTCTTGCCCTTTAATTTCCAAGTAATTTATTTTCTTGCTATTTAAATTCTTGCAATTTATTTTCTAAGTCCTTTATTTTCCAAGTCATTTACTTTCTGGCCCATTTATTTTCCAAGTCATTTACCTTCTTGCCCTTTATTTTCCAAGTCATTTATTTTCTTGCTATTTAAATTCTTGCAATTTATTTTCTAAGTCCTTTATTTTCCAAGTCATTTACTTTCTTGCCCCTTTATTTTCCAAGTCATTTACTTTCTTGCCCCTTTATTTTCCAAGTTATTTACTTTCTTGCCCCTTTATTTTTCAAGTCATTTACTTTCTTGCCCCTTTATTTTCCAAGTCATTTACCTTCTTGCCCTTTATTTTCCAAGTCATTTATTTTCTTGCTATTTAAATTCTTGCAATTTATTTTCTAAGTCCTTTATTTTCCAAGTCATTTATTTTCTTGCCCTTTATTTTCCAAGTTATTTACTTTCTTGCCCCTTTATTTTTCAAGTCATTTACTTTCTTGCCCCTTTATTTTCCAAGTCATTTACCTTTTTGCCCTTTAATTTCCAAGTAATTTATTTTCTTGCTATTTAAATTCTTGCAATTTATTTTCTAAGTCCTTTATTTTCCAAGTCATTTACTTTCTGGCCCATTTATTTTCCAAGTCATTTACCTTCTTGCCCTTTATTTTCCAAGTCATTTATTTTCTTGCTATTTAAATTCTTGCAATTTATTTTCTAAGTCCTTTATTTTCCAAGTCATTTACTTTCTTGCCCCTTTATTTTCCAAGTCATTTACTTTCTTGCCCCTTTATTTTCCAAGTCATTTACTTTCTTGCCCCTCTATTTTCCAAGTCATTTATTTTCTTTTCTCCTCTTTTGTCTACAATGATCATGAGTGAGTAGACTTTACTAAAACATTCCTTCTTTCTAAAAACACTTTCTTTTCAGTTAATCAACTTTGAAAAATTAAATTGGTAATCACCTAGGCTCTCCCTGTGGATCGATAACTCTTTTATTACGCGATACGACTCGTGCACTTGCGAGGCTATCAAGCTTTTGGCGCCGTTGCCGGGGAGGCAGTGATATTAATTAAGTTTTTCGAAATCGGTTAGACTAAAGTTTTATTTTCTTTATTTTTACTTTTTCTTCTCTTGTCCCTCGAATGCGAAGAACCAGAAGTTTCGGAGAAACTGTTCAACAAATTCCCGAAATCGAAAGGTTCTTACATAGAAGGAGGAGAGAAATTCCCGATAACCAAATGGCGGCTAATGAAAATCGTGCTCTCAAAGAGTACGCAACACCTTCAGCAGAGCCATCGGCTGCCATTGTACATCCGAATGTGGAAGCAAATAATTTTGAACTCAAAACATCTCTGCTTTCAATGGTTCAACAAAACCAATTTTCTGGTTCTCCCACGGAGGACCCAAATCTTCATATTTCAATTTTTCTAGAATACTGTGGAACTCTCAAATTAAACGGGGTACCTCCAGATGCCATAAGACTAAAACTCTTCCCTTTTTCATTAAGGGATAGAGCAAGAGCATGGCTACATTCTTTGCCTTCGGAATCCATTACCAGCTGGGGCCAGTTAAAACAAACTTTTCTTGCTAAGTTCTTTCCCCCGAGTAAAACAGCTCAAATGAGAAATCAAATTACTCGATTTTCTCAAAAAGACGGGGAATCTCTTTATGATGCTTGGGAACGTTTCAAAGAAATGTTAAGGCTATGCCCCCATCATGGACTAGAGAAATGGCTCGTTGTTCACACTTTTTATAATGGATTACAATATGCAACAAGAATGACTGTTGATGCAGCTGCAGGTGGAGCTTTAATGAACAAAAATTTTACTGAAGCTTATGCACTCGTTGAAGATATGGCTCAAAACCATTGTCAATGGACAAGTGAGCGAGCCATAACGAATAAACCAGCCTCATCAAAAGAGCCAGGTAAGTATGAAATATCTGCTGTTGATCATCTTACCTTAAAAGTGGACGCACTTTTTCAAAAATTTGAAAAATTAAATGTAAGTGCCGTCTGACAAACTTCTTCTCCTATTACTCCACCATGTGAATTATGTGGGGTTGTTGGCCATATTGGAGCTGAATGCCAGCTTGAGGCATCTAGTGCTGGAAACGAGCATGTTAACTATGCTCAAAAAGAAGATCCGTTTTCAAATACTTATAATCCTGGGTGGAGGAATCATCCAAATTTTTCTTATAAAAATCCTCCACCCAATCCAGCACCTAGACCACCTCCTGTCTTTCAAAATCAAAGGGTTTTTAACAACCCACAAAACAACCCGCAAAAGTCGAACTTGGAATTTTTGATGGAAAAATTTGTGTCATCTCAAACAAAACAAAATGAAGAATTCAAAAATCAAACTGGTTATTTGAATGACACACTTATCAAATTAGTATCAAAAGTCGACTCTATTGCCACTCATAATAAAATGCTTGAAAATCAAATAACTCAAGTGGCAACACAGGTGGCTTCATCCTCTAAGTCTTCAGGGGTATTTCCTGGGCAACCAGAACAAAATCCAAAAGGCCAAATAAATGCCGTGACCCTTAGAAGCGGAAAACAATTAGAGGAACCAAGAGCTAACCAAGAAAAAATTGTGAGTGAAAAACATAATTTACCAGGTGAGCAAGAAGAGAAAGAAAAAGAGAAAGAACCAGAAAAAGAAAGAGAAGAACCACACATCCCCCCACCACCATACAAACCACCCATTCCTTTTCCCCAAAGATTTGCAAAAAACAAAATTGACGAGCAATTCAAAAGGTTTGTCGACTTGCTTAAAAAGCTTTACATCAACGTTCCTTTCACTGATGCATTGTCTCAAATGCCGTCTTATTCTAAATTTTTGAAAGAAATTTTATCCAAGAAAAGAAAAATAGACGACTAAGAGACGATTGCATTAACAGAGGAATGTAGTGCAATTATCCAGAACAAGCTACCACAAAAACTCAAAGATCCAGGTAGTTTTTCCATACCTTGTGTGATTGGAAGTGAAACTATAAACAGAGCGATGTGCGATCTAGGAGCCAGTGTAAGTTTGATGCCTCTTTCTCTTTGCAATAGACTAGGGATAGGCGAACTTAAACCCACAAAAATGACAATACAGTTGGCAGATCGTTCCGTTAAATACCCCACTGGAATCTTAGAGGATATCCCTATCAAGGTAGGGCAAACTTTTATACCGGTGGACTTTGTTGTAATGGAAATTGAAGAAGACTCCCAAATTCCTATTCTTCTAGGGAGGCCTTTTTTAGCTACTGCAGGGGCAATAATTGACGTTAAAAACGGTAAGTTGGTTTTTAATGTGGGGGATGAAAAAGTTGAGTTTGAAGTTTCAAACTTCATGAAGAGTCCATCTGTAAAAGACTCGTGCTGCAGGATTGATATTGTAGACTATTGCGTGCGAGACTGCTCTTTAGCATCATCTTCACAAGATAGTCTGGAAGATTGCCATTTAGGCAACACAAATACAAATGCGGCAGGGGAAACCCAATTCTACATAAAACTTTTGGATGAAAATCCACCATCACAAGAATTGGGTACTGAAACTTTGGGTGAGGGAAAACCTCGACCTCTCCCAAAAGAAACACCAAAAATAGAACTGAAGCCCTTACCATCATCTCTCACGTATGAGTTCCTTGGCCCTAATTCTACTTTTCCAGTAATTGTAAATGCAAATTTGAAACAAAATGAGACTGAAAAATTGCTTAATGTTCTCAAGAAGTATCCCAAAGCCATAGGGTATACTATTGAGGACATTAAAGGAATAAATCCGTCAATCTGCATACACAGAATACTACTGGAAGAGGACTATAAACCTTCTATCGAGCATCAAAGAAGATTAAACCCAAACATGAAAGAGGTTGTTAAAAAGGAAGTTTTAAAACTCCTTGATGCTGGGATAATATATCCTATTTCCGATAGTAAGTGGGTTAGTCCTGTTCAAGTAGTACCTAAGAAAGGAGGCTTAACAGTTATTAAAAATGAGAAGGATGAAATCATTTCCACAAGGACAATTACGGGATGGAGAATGTGTATCGATTACAGAAAGCTTAACAAAGCTACCCGGAAAGATCACTTCCCTCTCCCGTTCATTGTTCAAATGCTAGAAAGGTTAGCACAGCACTCACATTTCTGCTATTTGGATGGTTATTCGGGATTTTTCCAAATTCCCATCGACCCTAGCGACCAATAAAAAACAACTTTCACATGTCCCTTTGGCACTTATGCCTATAGAAGGATGCCCTTTGGCCTATGTAATGCTCCTGCTACCTTTCAAAGGTGTATGATGTCCATATTCTCAGACTTTGTTGAAAACATAATGGAAGTGTTTATGGATGATTTTTCCGTCCATGGCTCAAATTTTGAAAACTGTTTAGCCAATCTGGAAAAAGTCTTAGAGAGGTGTGAGAAGGTAAACCTGGTTCTAAACTGGGAAAAGTGTCATTTCATGGTTAATGAAGGAATTGTCCTAGGGCACTTACTTTCTCATAGAGGTATTGAGGTAGATCATGCAAAAATTGAGGTGATTGAAAAAATGCTACCTCCCACCACAGTAAAAGAGGTGAGAAGCTTTTTAGGCCATGCGGGTTTCTACCGCCGGTTCATAAAAGACTTCTCAAAAATTTCAAAACCTATGACAAGTCTGCTCCTTAAGGATGCAACATTTATTTTTAACGATCTTTGTCTTGAAGCTTTTAACAGGTTGAAAAAGGCTTTAGTTACTGCCCCGATCATACAGCCACCAGACTGGAATCTTCCGTTCGAGATAATGTGCGATGCAAGCGACTATGCAGTTGGGGCAGTCCTGGGACAAAGAAAAGAGAAAAAATTGCATGCCATATACTATGCAAGCAGGACCTTAGACGAGGCACAAATGAATTACGCCACAACTGAATAAGAATTATTGGCGGTAGTTTTTGCCGTTGATAAGTTTCGATCATATTTGGTAGGTTCAAAAATCATCATTTTTACTGATCACTCGGCCATAAAATATTTGTTAAACAAAAAAGATGCCAAGCCGAGATTGATCCGATGGGTTTTACTCCTACAAGAATTTGATCTAGAAATAAGGGATAAAAAAGGCGTTGAAAATGTTGTGGCTGATCATTTGTCCCGTCTACAAGGAACAAAAGAAGAAGAGTTGCCACTTAATGATACATTTTTGGATGATCAACTCTTCTCATTGGGCAAAACTGAAGCACCATGGTATGAAGATTTTGTAAACTACCTTGCAGCAGGAGTACTCCCCCCAGATTTAAATTATCAGCAGAAGAAGAAATTCTTCCATGATCTTAAACAGTATTACTGGGACGAGCCACTGCTTTTTAAAAGGGGAGCAGATGGGGTGTTCAGAAGATGCATTCCGGAAGAAGAGGTAAGTAACATTCTATACCATTGTCATTCTTCTTCCTGTGGCGGCCATGCCAGTTCTTCAAAAACTGCTACGAAAATTCTTCAATCTGGTTTTTATTGGCCGTCCTTTTTTAAAGACACGCATCAATTCATTTCTAAATGCGACCAGTGTCAACGCACCGGAAATATTTCAAAAAGAAATGAAATTCCCTTAAATAATATCTTAGAGGTTGAAATTTTCGACGTCTGGGGTGTCGATTTCATGGGACCGTTTCCTTCTTCTTTTGGAAACCAATATATTCTGGTAGCCAAACTTTACAAAGAAAGAACAAAAAATTGGCATGATAAGCGTATTATTCGTAGAGAATTCAAGGAGGGTGACCTGGTGTTATTGTTTAATTCCAAGCTAAAAAAATTTTCCGGGAAAATTAAAGTCAAGATGGTCCGGTCCTTTTGAAATCCGTAAGGTTTACCCCTTCGGATCTGTAGAGATCTGGAGCGAGAAAACCGGATCGTTTAAAGTCAATGGTCAAAGGTTGAAATATTATTTAATTGGTGACCCAATTGAGAAAGAAACTAGTTTAGTTCTGCAGGATCCCAATTGAAATTTTGATCGTCAAGCTAGTGACGTTAAAAGAGCGCTGCGTGGGAGGCAACCCACGGCTTAATGTATTTTCGATTTGTTGAAAAATAAAATACCCCAGGGCCGAGTATCCTGAACCAGACAGCCAGGTGAGCTCTCCTAACCCCTTTTGTTTTATTTGAAAAATCATTGAGGACAATGCCTAGTCCAAGCTTTGCCGAGTTTTTATTGCTTTGCCGAGTTTTTATCTTTTTGTACTTTGAGTTGTATCTGCTCCCTCCATCACGAAACTTTGTGAACCCTAAGCATGTTTTAGATAAGCCTTTTCTGGACAAAAATAATTTTTCAATTTTTCATTAGCAATCATCTAGGTGGACTGGTTGGGAACAACAAAATTGTATCATGGTTCGATTTCTACTTCTAGGGCTTTTTCACACACACACACTATTGAGACTGTTTTCAGTTATTAATACAATTAGAGGGACTGAAAAGAAACTAGTAACCTGGTTCTCTTGGTTGTTATACCCCAATTTTGTCCGTCTCCTTTTTCTAGTTTTAGTCGTTTATTTTATTTTTTGTAAATCGTGTTTTGAAGTCGCGTGATTACGAGAATTATCAGTATGGCGTCTCAGTTACTAATCCTAGCCACTTTCAATTACCCTGTTCAACTAAATCGAAATACCGTTGTTTTAAATTAGGCATGCACGCGAATGATCGGTCGTTTCGTGCGTTCTTCAATTTAATCTTTGTATTTGGATTTAGTCGAACCTAATTGAGACTACCAATGTCATTTTTCTCGCGATTGGGCTTGTCGTTTCAATTCGGGCTTAAGAATGCAATTCCAAGTTAATTTTTAGCGCTTTTAGTTAACAGGCCCATTTTTCCATTTTTGGGCCTCGTTTTAGCGTATTTGTTTAGTCTGGCCCGTTCTCGTCTTTGTATTTGGCCCGATTCCTTTTTCTTGTTATTAATCTTATTTTGTTTATATAATTCATTTAAGCAATATAGTATCAAAAATGTCAAAAAATTCTATTTATTGTTTCATTTACAATTGAATAGTGTTTAGGAGTCCAAATATCCAAAAATATACAAAAATAATAATAATCCAAAAAATCCAAAATTACAAAATAAATTCTAAAAAACACAAAAAAATAGAAAAACGAAAATACAAAAAAAATCAGAAAGAAAACGAAAACAGCAGCAGATCCATGGGCTAATTCTTGTTGCCCAAGAGTCCAATACCTGAAATAGGAAAACAAATCAAATTAGAATCAGAAATTAATTTCCTAAACCTGAAATTTGCCTATAAAAACAAGCTTGAATTACACAGAAGATTAGAGACGAGAATTGAGAGAAAATCAGAGTGAAAAATAGGGTTCCACACTGGAACCCTAATCACAGTTTTAAAAACAGAAGCAGTAGTGGTTCAGCAGCAACAACAGTATCAGGTCGGTGACGTTTCTGTTTCTTTAAACACATACTTAACGATATCAACATGCTCTAGGTTTTCTTTTTCTGCTTCTAAACCAATATGTAAATATGAAATTTGAAGCATGCTGTGTTTTTGTGATTCTGATTTACTACCTTCATCTGTTAAGCCATGTTTAGTGTAACAGCCCAGGTCCACCGCAGCGGCCACCCCGGTCCCACTGTTACCTCACGGTCTTCTCTACCCCTCTTGTAGAATTTTTGCCTTCCGTGGGAATCGAACCTTGCACCTGAGGCATAAGTGCAAGTTAAACCCCCTTCCCACTACCAATTGAGCGCGCGCTCAATTGGTAGTGGGAAGGGGGTTTAACTTGCACTTATGCCTCAGGTGCAAGGTTCGATTCCCACGGAAGGCAAAAATTCTACAAGAGGGGTAGAGAAGACCGTGATGGAGCGTTGTCATGGCTGAAGGAGATAGAGCGGGTCTTTCGTGTCATGGAGTGTACTCCAGCTCAGAAAGTGAAGTTTGGAACTCATATGCTAGCAGAGGAAGCTGACGACTGGTGGTTGGGAATGCTGCGAAGATTGGAAAATGCTGGTGAGGAAGTGACTTGGGAGGTTTTCACAAGAGAGTTCAAGAGAAAGTATTACCCTGAGGATGTGCGAGCCAAGAAAGAAGTGGAGTTTTTAGAGCTGAAGCAGGGAGACAAGACTGTGGCTGATTATGCCGCCAAGTTTGAGGAGCTGGCTCAATTTTGTCCTTATTATGCTAACGATGCCAATTCTGAATTTTCAAAATGTGTCAAGTTCGAGAGTGGTCTACGTCCTGACATAAAGAAAGCAATTGGATATCAAGAGGTTCGGGTTTTCGCTAGATTGGTTGATAAGTGTAGGATCTATGAGGAAGACAGTTCTGCTGCTTACAAGGCTGTGAAGGAGAAGAGAAATTCTCAGTTTAGGGGGAAGCCCTATGATGTTTCAGGTGGTAAGGGAAAGGGAGAGGAGAGTTCGGGCAGGAAGCCAAGTGGGGGAGACGCTACTGCGGGCATTGTATGTCACAAGTGTGGAAAGCCGGGACATAAGAGTCCCGATTGTATGACCTTCAAGTGTTTCAAGTGTGGCAAGGAAGGCCACGTAGCTGCTAAGTGCGAGAAGAGAGACGTTGTTTGCTACAACTGTGGGGAGATGGGACACATTAGTACTAAGTGTTCCAAGCCGAAGAAAGAGAAGTCTAGTGGGAGGGTGTTTGCCTTGGTGGGTGCTGAGTCTTCTGAAGAATGATGATCATTTCGGAGGTATGTGTTTCGTTAGAGTTTTCCGCTAAATCTATTGTCGATACTGATGCCGCTCGTTGTTTTAATACTGCTGAATGTTGGGAATGCTTAAGTCTTGTGTTGTTTTCTCTGATTGGTTTTATGTTGCTTGGTGTGTTCTTTGTGTCCCTTGTCGATCTTCGACAGAGACCTTGTTGCGAGTTTTGTTGTTTGTTGTTGGGTGAATTAATTGTAATCGTGGGTACGGACTAGTTAGAGCATAACCGTGAGGATGTCAATTGTCGTAGCCAGCCGGTGAGTTAAGGGGATGTTGATGCGAATTTTCGAGGACGAAAATAATCTAAGTGGGGGAGAGTTGTAACACCCCGAAATTAATTAAATAGTTATTTAGTATTTAGTTAATTAAATTAAATAGGAGCTGGCGATAGAAATAATAATAATAATAATAATAATGATGATCATAATAATAATAATAATATTGGGTGGTTTTAGTTATTATTATATTATTTTTTTTTATTTTATTTATTTATCTGAAGGGGGTGGTGTTGGTACTTCGGAGGTGTTATGATTTGGCCCAGTGCGCCAAGCCCAAGCCCGTAGACTTGAGCTGCTAGGCGCTAGGTTAGTGAAGTGGTGCCTCATTTGTGAAAAAAGAAAAGAAAGCGTGAGTGAGAGGAGAGAAAGAAAAAGAGAAGAAAAATAGCGCAAGGGAGAGGAGAGGAGAAGAGAGAGGCGCAAACGCAAAGGAGGAGGAGAGGAGCTCAGTTGCTGTGGTTACTCGGTGTGCTCGTGGAGGGATCTCTATCTTCGGTGAAACTAAGGTAAGGGTGGGTCTTGCCTTATAATAGGGATCATAATGGGATGTATGTAGGGGTTAGGATCTATGTCGTTTTTGTATTGATTTTGATATTGATGAGTTGTATGTATGTATTGATCACTATATGGCTTGTTGATGCTTTGCGAATTGTTCATATAAGTGATGAATTTAGAATTGCGTACTAAGTGCTCGAATAAATGTATAAATGATAATGTTGGGCTTAATTAATTGAGTTTGGAGTAATTTTGTGGTGTTTGAAATGGTTGGTGATGATTGAGCATTTGGTACTCATGTGTTGTTGTTGGTGAAATTGATGTTTTGGGTGTTATAGGCGCATAAGGCGCCATTGTAGTATTTTTAGTGTTGCTGGAAATTGTTGTCTAGGTACGGAATTAGGCGCCCTTGAGTGGGGTGCCCCGCGCCAAGTATTGATGTTGTCGGAATTTTGGTCATGGAAGTAGGCGCCTTTGTGCTAGGCGCCCCGTGCCAAATTATTGTGTTTTGGCTAAGTGTATGTTGTGTTGTGTTGGTGAGCCATGTGCTAAGTGCATTTTATGTTATGTTGTGTGCTTTGATATTTTGATGTTTTAAAATTGAGAAGAAATGATGTTTTAAAATTGAGAAGAAATGATGTTTTAAAATTGAGAAGAAATGATGTTTTAAAATTGAGAAGAAATGATGTTTTAAAATTGAGAAGAAATGATGTTTTAAAATTGAGAAGAAATGATGTTTTAAAATTGAGAAGAAATGATGTTTGGGCTGAATTTATATAAAAATCTGGTTTTGACAGTGTGCTGGGCGCCAGGTGCCTGTGCTGGGCGCCAAGGCGCTGTGTGTGTGTGCTGGGCAAGTGTGGCGCGCGCCTGGGCGCTGGGCGCCTGTTGTGCGTGCGCTGTGTTGCGCGCTGGGCGCTGGGCGCCTGCTTGCGTGCGTGAGTGTGTGTGGCGCGCGCCTGGGCGCTGGGCGCCTGTTGTGCGCGCGGGGCGTGCGTGTGTTGCGCGCTGGGCGCCAGTTCCCAGCAGTGTTGCCTAATTTCTTCCAAATTTGTTTTTAACGTAACTTTTGACTCGGGTGTCCGTTTTAGGTGTTTCAAAGTGCGTTACGACGCTTATTTAATTTCCTATCTGTTTGTCCAGGCCAAAACCAAAATTTAATATTTTTCCCCGGTCGTTCTGAAAGTCCCAAGTGACTGTGTCCTAGTTGTTGTTTGGTTTGGAAATCGCTACTGTTCCTCTTTAATAAAATGTTGGTGTTCTTCATGAGACTAAGGTGCTGTTCCTTGTAATTTTAAATGGTGTTGTCACGGTGAAAATAATGTGCTGTGTATAGTGTGGTATGCAAATATATATATATATATGGTGTATATTATTATTGGTGAATGGGGTCTGTAATCCTCTTTTGAATACTTGGTGAATATGCTATGGCATTATTTATTTGGTGATTCTGGTGTGTGATGAATAGTCATGGTGTCGCATAAATCATATGCATGATTTCGGTGAATAGGCTTCGGCCTCGGGCTTCGGCCTTATTATAAATTTTGGTGAATGCCCTCAAGGCTCATTTTTGGTGAATGGATCCACATGCATATGCCCAGTGGAGTTTTGGGTTGCATCTCATACATTAAACATACACTTGGTGAATGTTTTAGTGATTATTTATTTGGTGATACTTGGTGAATATTTATTTGGTGATTACTTGGTGATTATTTTATTTGGTGATTACTTGGTGATTATTTATTTGGTGATCGTTTGGTGAATATTAAGTTGGTGCTGAACTGGTGATTAAAGTGATTATTGCTGTGTTTTGATGTAGTCCTGTATCTGTATATACTACTCCTTATGTACTTTATTATGGGGTTTGAGACTCACCCCTTTTGTTGATTTTTACTTTTCAGGTAACCGTACTTGAAGGCTTTGACCTTCATTTTCTTGAGTTCGAGTCGCTCTGATACGTAGCACCTGGGGGGCGTCTTATTAGATAGTGATTTTGTCTTGTACGACTTGTTGGATTTTGTTTTAACGTTGTAACTGTATTTTTGAGTAATGGCCGCCCATGATGCCACGTAATGTTTTTAATTGAAGTTAAACAAATGACGTGTTTTTGAAGTAATTGTAGCATTCCGTTTCAAAGAAAAAAAAAATAATTTGTGCACTCTGATAATTGATATAAATGAAAGGGGTAGAAACGGGTGTTACAAGCGCGCTCAATTGGTAGTGGGAAGGGGGTTTAACTTGCACTTATGCCTCAGGTGCAAGGTTCGATTCCCACGGAAGGCAAAAATTCTACAAGGGGGGTAGAAAAGACCGTGAGGTAACAGTGGGACCGGGGTGGCCGCTGCGGTGGACCTGGGCTGTTACATAAAAAGGCGCCTTTTTTATGTAACAGCCCAGGTCCACCGCAGCGGCCACCCCGGTCCCACTGTTACCTCACGGTCTTTTCTACCCCCCTTGTAGAATTTTTGCCTTCCGTGGGAATCGAACCTTGCACCTGAGGCATAAGTGCAAGTTAAACCCCCTTCCCACTACCAATTGAGCGCGCGCTCAATTGGTAGTGGGAAGGGGGTTTAACTTGCACTTATGCCTCAGGTGCAAGGTTCGATTCCCACGGAAGGCAAAAATTCTACAAGGGGGGTAGAAAAGACCGTGAGGTAACAGTGGGACCGGGGTGGCCGCTGCGGTGGACCTGGGCTGTTACATTTAGCAATATATGTACAATAAGGAACAAATCACAAGGAAATAGGTGTAGTATTAGAAAAATCGAAGTTGTGGGATGTTTAGCAAGAATGAGAGGTAGACAGTGAGAAGTCAGAAACAGAAATAGGAGTAGAACAGATAAATAAGGCAAACAACAATAAACCGTAGCAAATCGAAAATGAAGTAGAACAGATGAAACAAAAAAATAAAACATAAAAAACAAGAAAGAATAGCGCAGGAGAAGTAGAGGAGGAGAGAAGAGAAAAGCGAAGTCTTACCTGTAGCTCCGGCCGCCGTAGGCGGTGGCCGTTCGCCCCTAACACCGTTAGCCCTCGCCCCTCCTGCCACCGTTGGCCGTAAATCCCCCAGAGAGCGAAAAACAAACGTAAAAAAATAAATAATAAGAAGATCAGAAGCAGAAAAAAGAAGGGAACCGTAAAAGTAAAAAAATAGTAGAACTCACCTCGTAATCTCCGGCCACCGTAGATGGTGGTTGTTGGCCGTAAAACACCTTCGGCGACCATAGCAGCGTCGTAAGCCCCGTCATCGAAGTCTGTGCGTTCTCATCACCAGCACCTCCATCAGCTCTGTCATCTTCGCCGGCGACAAACCCACCACCGTAGCCTCCCCTTCTTCATCGCCATCACCGTCGCAGCAACAACTACATCACCGTCGCAAACCTCGCCTCCTCCCTTTTCCCTCTGTTCGCACCTAACCCGTCACTTTCACAAACCGTAGCTCAAACACGGCCAGTCACCACTCACCACCACCGGTCAACCGAAAAGAAAACAGCACCACCATCGCTATCGCAAGCCAACACGTCTCCGTGGTGGTCTTTCGCACAACCGTCTCTATCCCGTTCGTTTTTTCGTTTACCACCCGTATAGGAGAGAGAGGTTAAGACACCACCGTGGAGAGGGAGAGGAATCGAGTTTGGTCGTTTTAGGGAGGGTGTGCGCAGTGGAGAAGAGAGAATGGAAATGGGGTTGAGAGAGGAGGGGGCGGTTCGCAGGGAGAAAGAAGAAACGGGATTAGGGTTGGAAAGGGGGGAGTGCGGCGCCGCGCTGAGGGGGAGAGAGTTTGGAAATTAGGTTTAGCTTAAGTGATGCCTTTTATACCCCCTCCCATTTTATTTTATTTTATTTTTAATTTTTATTTTTAACATTTCAGATTACTAGTCACCCCCCAATTTTTAATAACCAACACCCCCTAGAAGCCCAGCATTTGCGCAGGCCCTAGGTCCACAAATAAAATGGGCTGGGTTGGTAACTGCACCTCCAGTTTTAGTAATACAGCCTCATTCTGTTGACTCCACCCCATTTTACTAATGCAGCCCTGTTTCGTTTTTTTTACTCAATTCTTTTCCTAAATTGTCACAAATAAATAATTACTTGTTTTTTTTGAATAAAGAGGGGACTACCGACTGTACAGTCGGGCCAGTCATCGTTCTAGGGTGGATGAGCTGTACAGCTCAAATAATCATAGAATCCTTATAAATAAAAAATAAATAATGATCCATAAACCTTTCTTCTCAAAAACAAGTAGGGGATCAAGTCGGCCGTACGGCCTAATTTTCCTAAAGTTTTTTCATTAAACCAAAAAACTTTGTTAATAGCCTTGTGAAGCCTTTGCTTGCAAGATTATTAACAACGAGGTACTAGTGGTGATCACTTGGAGCCTTTGCTCAATTGATCATCATGAATGCCTAATTTTCCTAAAGATTTTCACTAAATCAAAAACTTTGTTAGTAGTCTTGCGAAGCCTTTGCTTGCATGATTATTAACAATGAAGTGCTAGTGGTGATCACTTGGAGCCCTTGCTCAATTGATCATCATGAAAGCTTGATTTTCAAAATTAAACAAGATAAAAAACAAAAACCTTTTCCAGGACAAAGAAGAACTACGTAGCTTTGAATTCTCCATCGCACCAGGAGATACGTAGGAGCGGGTCACATCCCGTCAAGCATAACAAATAAAAATCATTTTCACAATAAGTTTTCAACAATTATTTTCAAAAGAACCTAGAACTACGTCGCCTTTGATTCTCCACCCGGAGATACGTAGGAGCAGGGCCACGCCCCTGTCAAGCGCAAAAACAAATAATTTCTAAATAAAAAATACAAACACATCTCTTTCAAAAATCAAAAATCTTATTTTCAAAGTAGGGGATTAAGTCGGTCGTACGGCCGGGTTAATCATTGTTTTAGGATAAGTGAACTGTGGTCTTTCAGAGCCCCAGCGCTCCTTCAGCCCCCAGCGGCCCTTCAGACCCCCAGTGGTCCTTCAACACAGATCACACAATCCTAAAACCCCTATATTAAAAAACACCAAACACACGAACATTTTCTACCCAAGAACTACGTAGCTTTGAATTCTCCATCGCACCGGGAGATACGTAGGAGCGGGCCATGTCCCGTCAAGCACTTCTTTCTAAAAACCCTTTTTTCTTCCTTTCTCGCCAAAAATAAAAAATTTTATTAAGTTCTTTAATTCATTTTTCAATAAGAAATAAAGAGGCAAATTAGGTATTTTTCAAATCAACACTTAACACCACACATTTAATTAAAGGTTCCCTCTCAGTAGAGAGGACGCTGAGGTGCTAATACCTTCCCCGCGCGTAACCGACCCCCGAACCCAAAACTCTCAGTTTTCAAAGGCCAATCGCTTTCCAAAAAAGGTTTTCCTAATATTTTCCTTAATAAATATTGGTGGCGGCTTCATTGTCTTAGGAAAAGTTGTGAACGAGGAAGGTTCTCCCTCGGGGACTTTTTCGGGCGCAACAGCTGGCGACTTCACTGGGGACACTAAAAAACATTTTTTTAAAGTGGGTCAAGCCTAATTAATTAAATGTGTGGTTTATATGATTGATTTGAATATCTTGCTTTGCCTCTCTTCTTCTTCCTTTTTCATAAGCATGTTACATCCATGTGCATTCTTCTTCTATGTTTGCTTTTGCAATAGATAGTTACTTCTTTGCTTAGTTCCCTCATGCATTTCTTCCCCTTTCTTATCATGTCCCCTTCTTCTCTGCTCCCTTTCCTATGGTAAGCACATGCATACTTCCCCTTTCTTATCATGTCCCCCTCTTCTTTGCTCCCTTTCTTAAGGTAAGTAGTGCATTGTTATTGGCACCCTTGATTAGTTTATATTGGATCGATATTGAACCCTAGGATAAACAACATGCTATTTGTCTGGACTGCTCTGGATTTTCATTTGCAGGTGGGGAAGGGTAGTTACTCCTAGGTGTTGTGCCCTCGACACACACTTCACATCCTATACTTGTGAGCATTGAGTGGGGCCTAAAACCCAAGGTCTGAACAAAAACCTAGGAGAGTGGGAACGATTAGTGACTGCCATTCGTAGACCTTTGTCTGTATGGCTCTCATGAAAGTTCCGCCCAAGAGTGCGCTTTGTCATGATGCCTCACACTCGGTAGCTTTCTACGATTGTGGGTGCCATCATGAGAGAGACTTTAGCTCTTGGTTGCCATTGTAAGGAAGTGATTAGAACCTACATGGGAGGATTACCCCTTTCGTCGACTTTAGACCCTAGGATTCCCACCCTTTGTAGGACACGGGGGCACGTCTTTGTTTGTTGCATTAATTTAAGCATTCCTTTTTCTTAAACTCTATTTCAAAAATCGTAGAAAATAATATCCTTATTTTCTTACCCTCTTTTTATGTAAATGACACATCATTTCGCATCCACATCATTTCGCATTCACATCGTTTCGCACCATTGCATTTGCATCTAACAAAAGTTTGACAAAAAAAAAAGGAAAAAAAAACCATTCATCTTGCATTCCCTTTCATTACATAAAGATAAGACAAAAAACAATTATCATCTGCATAGCATAAGCATTTCATCTATAATCATGCAAAAAAAAAAAATCCTCGTCAAGTTCATCCAAGATGAGACATTCATGCATAAGCATTATTTCAAAAAAGACACAGTAGAACTACGTAAGCTTTGATTCCTCATTACAATGGGGATACGTAGGAGCGGGTCATACCCCGTCAAGCACATTTTTCTAAAATCCTTTTTCCAATAAATCATTTGCATCTCCAAATAATTTTCAAAATCATGTTCCAAAACTAAAAAACAAAAAAAATCATTGTGAGCATCATGCATTTCATTGCACAAAAATGAAAACAAGAAAGCGTTTCATTCATAATCATGAATAGAAATCATCATCAAATTTATTCAAAATGTAGCATTCATGCATCATTTCTTTGGTTCAAATACATCATTCCTCCATACATGCATCTTTCAAAAAGGAAGGGGCATTGGCATTTCATACTTTGCCTTGCCTCTAAAAAAAAAAAAAATCATTTAGAGAAAAGCATCATTCCTGCATCTTTCATCATTCAAAAGAAAAAGGGGGCATTGGTGTTTCGTACCTTGTCTCGCCTCTAAAAAAAAAATAAAAAAAAAAATCAAAGTCAAAAATCATTTTGAAAAAAAGGGGCATCATTCTTGCATCATTTGCATTGGCATTCCATATTTTATCTTGCATTAAAAATAACAAAATAAGCCACACTCTTCGAGTGGTCATTCTCCACGCATTTTCATCATACTTGCATATCATAATTTATTCATTCATTGCATAAAATAAGAGTTGTGATGTGAAGCGGGACGTTCTTGTGAAGCAATCATCCTTTTTAAAAAAAATTTTATCCTTACTTGGTTGCAAACTCAAGGTGTTTCAAGGCACTCAGTTTTTTCAAATCAATAGCTCATTTGCATTTCTTCCATTCTATGACAAAAGACTGAAATAGTGTATCAAAGAAAAACAAATTTTTAACTGATGTTAACTCTCTGTGAAGCATTCTTCTAATGAGCGTGCATGCTATGAGTACATTCTCTTGTTTGAGTCCGTTGGTTTTCCTCCCTTACCACAGTTTCCCGTCCAAGTCTAGTCCCACCCCGTCCACCCATGAAGTGCATATTCTCCCCATCAGTGCGTATTTGACTTTTGGTTCAAGTCCTCCATGCTATGGCAAGTCTGTGATCATTAATTCCCCTTGATTAATGTCATATTCCTTCAGTGCAAGTCTCTCAAAAAATAATAATAATAATAATAATATAATGAACAAGAAAACAAGCTCGCTAGGTTGAAAACCCGCAAAGGGCGGCCTAGGCAAAAAGGAGCGCCCGGTGGACAGAAAACTCGCAAAGAGCGGTCCAGGCAAAAATTAGGGCACAAAAAAAGGAAAAAAGAGCAAACACATGAAGATAGATAAATTATTGTTCTAAAGTTAAGTCTTATAGAAATAAGCAATCGGGATTTGAAATGAAGTTTGTGCCATCTCCTCAAAAACCCCAAAATCCCAGAAAGTCCCTTTCCTACCCACCTTGAGCCAAGAAAAACCAAAATCCAAAAATCACCCTAGACAAGGATCACCCCAAATAAAAAAAACAGTGCATCACTTTTATCAGCTCACCCGAGTCGAAGAAGGAAAAGAATCATAAAAAAAAAGGGAAAAAGAGAAAATCAAAAAAAGGGGGATTCAAAAATGAAAATCCCAAAACAAAAGAAAATACAAAAGAAATGTAAGTGGTGAGCTGGTACATGAGATCCTTGTCTAAATAAACCTTCAAACACTTCATCATTCCAACACCTGATTCCATAAACCTTCAAACACTTCCTTTGGCCTCAACATCAAACCCCTTAGTCATTCTACCATGAGACACGAATTTGCTTTAACAGAGCCCAAACAAGCCCAATAACCATCTTCCTCATAGACCATTAACCGTCAATCAACGCCGAACAAAACTCATCCTCCCTTTAGCCTCAAACACTTCATTAAGCCTAACCCTCTTTCCTCCACAAAACACCACAATCCCGAAAAGTCCATTCCGATCAATGACCGGTTGCTTTTGTTCACTCGAATTCTAATCTTAGGACGAACAAGCTTATCTATGTACAATGTGTTTGCTCAAAAGAAAAAACGATCAGAAAAAAGAAAGCTGATCAAGAAAGAATAAGCCCTCAGAAAAAAAGAGAATTGAGGAAACAAAAACGAACAGTCAGAAAAAAGAAAGCTGACAAAATAAAAAAAAGAGGGACTTGCACTCCAAAACACATTCAAGATGCATTAAAACAAGGTTTAGTGATCACCAGGTAAGGATTCTTTCGCACCAAAAAGTCAAGACATCAGTAGAGAACCAAAGATTTGCACTGAGAATACCACTCAGTTGGGGCGTTCTCTTCACCACCCACACACCCTAGTCTTGGGAAAGTCTGTTCAATGCCCATCCCATGTCACTCCAGTTGTCAATGTCATTCCAAAGTGGGGCAAGTGCATTCCCATTCCTTCACCTCATTCATTCCCATAAAAACCTCACCAGGGCAATCTCTCAACTCACTATCCAAAACAAGACCTTGTCATTCTGATTGGGGCAGCCTTGTCCTTGGTATGACCGGGGCAACATCAAATTCTGTGGGTTGATGCAAAACCCCTTTCATTCCAGCTTTCATCCCAAGAGCCGAAGCGTTCCCAATTCATCATCTTCTACACCCCTAGTCGTTGTCACCACTAGACAGAGGCAAGTTATTCACTCGTCAAAGACCTGAATTGGGGCAATCTTGTATCTCTTGGTCCCTCATAAGCTTCGGCAAATGTCTGTCATTCCTTCACTTGCCATAAATGTCCATGCCCTAAACCAATTCCAAGTTAACTGACTCATTCATTCACATTTGCACTCCTATGCATGTTTACTAGATAATGCTTCAAAGGAGAGAACACACGTTGTTTACGTGATATCTAAAATTCAGTCATCGTGGAAAGAAAGAGAAAACAAGTGAGGTTATTTGTAAATAAAAACCTTGAGAACACCAGAGGTTGAATCAAATTCAATTTTTCAACAGAATGGTCAATAATCATCTCAATTCTTTGCATTCAAAGTCTCGCATCTCATCATCACAAAAATGTTTACCTCATGCATCTAGGCATTATAGCATATGCATCAAAGCATTACATTTGCATCTTCACATTTTGTGCATTCATCACATAGTAAAAAGAAAAAAAACGTTCCACATCAGTCGCACCATATTAATACTTGCATTTCATAGAAGAAAATAGTAAAGAAGAAAAGCAGAAACCTTTTCATTGCATTGGCATCATATTAATGTTCGCACTTCATAAAAAGAAAAGAACAAAATCATTGCATGTCATTCATCACTAGAGCATTACATTTTGCATCAGATATTTCACAGAAAAAGCAAAGAAAGCAAAAAAAAAAACAAAGAAAAGAAACCACAAAAGCAACACAAAAACATTCCCTGTCATCCAGCATTCCATATCATTCATCATTTCACAAGCATTCCTTTGCCATTCAACCATCAAACATTAAAGTAGTGCATATGCATCATATTAACGTTAGCATTTCCATAAAAAAAAAAAAGAACAAGCATCATTGCATCAAACATCAGAGCATTGCATCATATTAATGTCTGCATTTCATAGAAGAAGCAAAAAGAAACAAACAGAAGTTAGAACAGAGGAGCATTCCATTCATCAAAGCATCAATCACCGCGTACATTTGCATTCAAACATCAAAGCAATACTGTTGCATCACATCAATACTGGCATGTCATAGAAGAAAAGAAAGCTAGAACATCCCATGTCATTCATCATTTCATATCATTCATCATTTTACAACAATATCCCCATTTCATAAAAAAAAAAAGGGTTTTCCTTTGCATGTCATTGCATTCGCATACCCATGATCCTTAAAAGAGCAAAAAGAGAAGCCAAAAGAGAGAAAAGAGAAGAGCCAAGAGAGCAACAAAAAGAAAAGAAAAGAAAGAAAGAGAAAGAAGAGAAGCTAGAGAAAGAGAAAAAGACATATAAGAACAGGAGAAAATCATGCATTCATCAGACATAAGCAAAAGAAAAAGAAAATCATGCATTGCGTGCAGACAAGAGAAGAAAAGGAAAATCATTGTATTCATCAAGCATATAGGAACAGTAGAAGATCATGCATTCATCCAACATAGACAAAGGAAATAAGGAACTCATCATTCATCATAAGAAAAAAGAAAACAGCAATCATGGCATTTGCATTGCATGCATTTGTTCATTTTAAGCTACAGGTACAAAGAGAGGGTGAGCACTTCGGTGTTAGCCCTCGCCCCCAGATTCCAGAAAATGTTCCCCCAAGTTGGGAGTTCGGAAAGAAAAAAGAAAAGAGAGAAAAAAAAGAAAGAGAGAAAAGAAAAGTCAGCGCTCAAGCGTGCATTGCAGTTTGGAGTTCAAAACCGCTCTCGTCAGAGTTCAACGCTCCCTTCTGTGCAGGTCTCACGTCGTGTACGAGCAACGCGATGGACCGCAGCCCCATGTGAGGTTCAACGGAATAGTTGTATCAGCCTAAGATACAGTGGACGCCGTGCATTGATCAGTATATCAGTTCCGGAGCTGATAACGATCCCCCCGGTCGCTCGAAAAGGCCAACAGGAAGCGTGCTCCTCAAAGCCACGTGCAAACTCGGATTCGTCAAGAGTCCGTTTAAGGATTACAGGTTTTAGGCAGCCTGGGCAATTTACCGCTTTCTGCACGCCAAGCGCCCATTTACCGCTTTCTGCACGCCAAGTGCCCATTTACCGCTTTTCTGCACGCCAAGTGCCCGTTTACCGCTTTCTGCACGCCAAGTGCCCGTTTTACCTTTTTTGCCACAGGTTTCTCTAGGTAGACAAAATTGGTATAATTTCTGAATTCTTTATTTCTATTTTGCCTCGGAATATGTTTCGGCCAATTCGTATTCCTTGTCAAAATCCAAATAAAGAGGGGCAGCTGTTATACCCCAATTTTGTCCGTCTCCTTTTTCTAGTTTTAGTCGTTTATTTTATTTTTTGTAAATCGTGTTTTGAAGTCGCGTGATTACGATAATTATCAGTATGGCGTCTCAGTTACTAATCCTAGCCACTTTCAATTACCCTGTTCAACTAAATCGAAATACTGTTGTTTTAAATTAGGCATGCACGCGAATGATCGGTCGTTTCGTGCGTTCTTCAATTTAATCTTTGTATTTGGATTTAGTCGAACCTAATTGAGACTACCAATGTCATTTTTCTCGCGATTGGGCTTGTCGTTTCAATTCGGGCTTAAGAATGCAATTCCAAGTTAATTTTTAGCGCTTTTAGTTAACAGGCCCATTTTTCCATTTTTGGGCCTCGTTTTAGCGTATTTGTTTAGTCTGGCCCGTTCTCGTCTTTGTATTTGGCCCGATTCCTTTTTCTTGTTATTAATCTTATTTTGTTTATATAATTCATTTAAGCAATATAGTATCAAAAATGTCAAAAAATTCTATTTATTGTTTCATTTACAATTGAATAGTGTTTAGGAGTCCAAATATCCAAAAATATACAAAAATAATAATAATCCAAAAAATCCAAAATTACAAAATAAATTCTAAAAAACACAAAAAAATAGAAAAACGAAAATACAAAAAAAATCAGAAAAAAAACGAAAACAGCAGCAGATCCATGGGCTAATTCTTGTTGCCCAAGAGTCCAATACCTGAAATAGGAAAACAAATCAAATTAGAATCAGAAATTAATTTCCTAAACCTGAAATTTGCCTATAAAAACAAGCTTGAATTACACAGAAGATCAGAGACGAGAATTGAGAGAAAATCAGAGTGAAAAATAGGGTTCCACACTGGAACCCTAATCACAGTTTTAAAAACAGAAGCAGTAGTGGTTCAGCAGCAACAACAGTATCAGGTCGGTGACGTTTCTGTTTCTTTAAACACATACTTAACGATATCAACATGCTCTAGGTTTTCTTTTTCTGCTTCTAAACCAATATGTAAATATGAAATTTGAAGCATGCTGTGTTTTTGTGATTCTGATTTACTACCTTCATCTGTTAAGCCATGTTTAGCAATATATGTACAATAAGGAACAAATCACAAGGAAATAGGTGTAGTATTAGAAAAATCGAAGTTGTGGGATGTTTAGCAAGAATGAGAGGTAGACAGTGAGAAGTCAGAAACAGAAATAGGAGTAGAACAGATAAATAAGGCAAACAACAATAAACCGTAGCAAATCGAAAATGAAGTAGAACAGATGAAACAAAAAAATAAAACATAAAAAACAAGAAAGAATAGCGCAGGAGAAGTAGAGGAGGAGAGAAGAGAAAAGCGAAGTCTTACCTGTAGCTCCGGCCGCCGTAGGCGGTGGCCGTTCGCCCCTAACACCGTTAGCCCTCGCCCCTCCTGCCACCGTTGGCCGTAAATCCCCCAGAGAGCGAAAAACAAACGTAAAAAAATAAATAATAAGAAGATCAGAAGCAGAAAAAAGAAGGGAACCGTAAAAGTAAAAAAATAGTAGAACTCACCTCGTAATCTCCGGCCACCGTAGATGGTGGTTGTTGGCCGTAAAACACCTTCGGCGACCATAGCAGCGTCGTAAGCCCCGTCATCGAAGTCTGTGCGTTCTCATCACCAGCACCTCCATCAGCTCTGTCATCTTCGCCGGCGACAAACCCACCACCGTAGCCTCCCCTTCTTCATCGCCATCACCGTCGCAGCAACAACTACATCACCGTCGCAAACCTCGCCTCCTCCCTTTTCCCTCTGTTCGCACCTAACCCGTCACTTTCACAAACCGTAGCTCAAACACGGCCAGTCACCACTCACCACCACCGGTCAACCGAAAAGAAAACAGCACCACCATCGCTATCGCAAGCCAACACGTCTCCGTGGTGGTCTTTCGCACAACCGTCTCTATCCCGTTCGTTTTTTCGTTTACCACCCGTATAGGAGAGAGAGGTTAAGACACCACCGTGGAGAGGGAGAGGAATCGAGTTTGGTCGTTTTAGGGAGGGTGTGCGCAGTGGAGAAGAGAGAATGGAAATGGGGTTGAGAGAGGAGGGGGCGGTTCGCAGGGAGAAAGAAGAAACAGGATTAGGGTTGGAAAGGGGGGAGTGCGGTGCCGCGCTGAGGGGGAGAGAGTTTGGAAATTAGGTTTAGCTTAAGTGATGCCTTTTATACCCCCTCCCATTTTATTTTATTTTTAATTTTTATTTTTAACATTTCAGATTACTAGTCACCCCCCAATTTTTAATAACCAACACCCCCTAGAAGCCCAGCATTTGCGCAGGCCCTAGGTCCACAAATAAAATGGGCTGGGTTGGTAACTGCACCTCCAGTTTTAGTAATACAGCCTCATTCTGTTGACTCCACCCCATTTTACTAATGCAGCCCTGTTTCGTTTTTTTTACTCAATTCTTTTCCTAAATTGTCACAAATAAATAATTACTTGTTTTTTTGAATAAATAGGGGACTACCGACTGTACAGTCGGGCCAGTCATCGTTCTAGGGTGGATGAGCTGTACAGCTCAAATAATCATAGAATCCTTATAAATAAAAAATAAATAATGATCCATAAACCTTTCTTCTCAAAAACAAGTAGGGGATCAAGTCGGCCGTACGGCCTAATTTTCCTAAAGTTTTTTCATTAAACCAAAAAACTTTGTTAATAGCCTTGTGAAGCCTTTGCTTGCAAGATTATTAACAACGAGGTACTAGTGGTGATCACTTGGAGCCTTTGCTCAATTGATCATCATGAATGCCTAATTTTCCTAAAGATTTTCACTAAATCAAAAACTTTGTTAGTAGTCTTGCGAAGCCTTTGCTTGCATGATTATTAACAATGAAGTGCTAGTGGTGATCACTTGGAGCCCTTGCTCAATTGATCATCATGAAAGCTTGATTTTCAAAATTAAACAAGATAAAAAACAAAAACCTTTTCCAGGACAAAGAAGAACTACGTAGCTTTGAATTCTCCATCGCACCAGGAGATACGTAGGAGCGGGTCACATCCCGTCAAGCATAACAAATAAAAATCATTTTCACAATAAGTTTTCAACAATTATTTTCAAAAGAACCTAGAACTACGTCGCCTTTGATTCTCCACCCGGAGATACGTAGGAGCAGGGCCACGCCCCTGTCAAGCGCAAAAACAAATAATTTCTAAATAAAAAATACAAACACATCTCTTTCAAAAATCAAAAATCTTATTTTCAAAGTAGGGGATTAAGTCGGTCGTACGGCCGGGTTAATCATTGTTTTAGGATAAGTGAACTGTGGTCCTTCAGAGCCCCAGCGCTCCTTCAGCCCCCAGCGGCCCTTCAGACCCCCAGTGGTCCTTCAACACAGATCACACAATCCTGAAACCCCTATATTAAAAAACACCAAACACACGAACATTTTCTACCCAAGAACTACGTAGCTTTGAATTCTCCATCGCACCGGGAGATACGTAGGAGCGGGCCATGTCCCGTCAAGCACTTCTTTCTAAAAACCCTTTTTTCTTCCTTTCTCGCCAAAAATAAAAATTTTTATTAAGTTCTTTAATTCATTTTTCAATAAGAAATAAAGAGGCAAATTAGGTATTTTTCAAATCAACACTTAACACCACACATTTAATTAAAGGTTCCCTCTCAGTAGAGAGGACGCGTGAGGTGCTAATACCTTCCCCGCGCGTAACCGACCCCCGAACCCAAAACTCTCAGTTTTCAAAGGCCAATCGCTTTCCAAAAAAGGTTTTCCTAATATTTTCCTTAATAAATATTGGTGGCGGCTTCATTGTCTTAGGAAAAGTTGTGAACGAGGAAGGTTCTCCCTCGGGGACTTTTTCGGGCGCAACATTGGTGACATTTACTAGATGTGTGGTTACTGGAGAAAAAACGTCTGAGTTGGGGTATCAAGCAAAAAATTATATATATATATATATATATATATATATATATATATATATATATATATATATTTATATATGCAAAACCAATTCGAAAATGCAAAAGTTAGTGCATTTTAAATGTCAAAATAAATGGTTAGCATATAAAATCAAAAAGAAAAGAAAAATGCTTGAATACCCAACGTATAAAGACCCTCCTTTGAGACCCGGTCTTAGTAAATGGAGGACCCAAGCTTAAGAATGTTGGGGAACCGGTTCTATGATGACATTGATATCCTCTCTAGAGTACTGATACTTTAAAGTTGTCTCTCAATTCCACAAGAAGCCCAAAATAGTAGCTCTCAAACCAAAGTGTTAGAATTGCCCCACCGTTCACTTAAGGTTTCGATATGAAAATAATTTTCCTTCAGAATTGGCCTAAAGATTTACACTGTTTTTGCTTGAGGACAAGCAAAGGTTCAAGCATAGGGGAGTTTGATAAGTCTATTTTTAGAGTCTTTTTAATAGTTATTTTATTAAGTCTTTTTAGTATTTTAATTCTATTTTTGATCTATTTTACTGCAAATGTTACTTTTTATTTTCAGGTATTATTTTGAAGCAAAAGAGAAAATATGAGCTAAAATGAAGAAAAAAGGAAATATTTAAGGAGGAGCAATTTTTAAAGCACTAGACACCCTCATGGGCGCCAAGGGCCCCAAAAACCCAAAACAGGAGAAAACTGGCAAAACTGGCGCAAGACAGGGACCCAAGGGCGCCAAGGGCCCCAAAAACCCAAAACAGGAGAAAACTGGCCAAACTGGCGCAAGACAGGGACCCATGGGCACCATGGGCGCCAAAAACGCAACACAGGAGCAAAACTGGTGAAACTGGCGCAAGACAGGGACCCATGGGCGCCAAAAATGCAACACAGAAACTGACGCAGGAACTGGCGCAGGCATGGGCGCCATGGGCGCCAAAAACGCAACACAGGCGCAACACAGAAACTGGCGCAGGAACTGGCTCAGGCATGGGCGCCAAAATGCTGGAAAATTTGGCTACGGCCACTTTTTGATGGCCACCTTTGCCAACTTGATTTTTTTCTTCTTTTTGACCATTTTGCCCTCAACCTAAGCCCTTTGTCCACTTGTTGATGGATATTTTTGCCCACTTGTTGATGGCTTTGGCTTGCCCACTTGTTGATGACCATATCTTTGCCAAAACATGTAATTTACTATTTTGCCCCTCCCTCATATTTTCCTATAAATAGGACATTGATCCTCACTTGTAAAGCACTTGAATTTTGTGACAAAGTTCATCTCAAAAATTCTCTAAAGATTGTTCTTCATGTTCTTCATGTTCTTCATATTCTTTTACTTTCTTGCTATTTAAATTCTTGCAATTTATTTTCTAAGTCCTTTATTTTCCAAGTCATTTACTTTCTTGCCCTTTATTTTCCAAGTCATTTATTTTCTTGCCCTTTATTTTCCAAGTTATTTACTTTCTTGCCCCTTTATTTTTCAAGTCATTTACTTTCTTGCCCCTTTATTTTCCAAGTCATTTACCTTCTTGCCCTTTATTTTCCAAGTCATTTATTTTCTTGCTATTTAAATTCTTGCAATTTATTTTCTAAGTCCTTTATTTTCCAAGTCATTTATTTTCTTGCCCTTTATTTTCCAAGTTATTTACTTTCTTGCCCCTTTATTTTTCAAGTCATTTACTTTCTTGCCCCTTTATTTTCCAAGCCATTTACCTTCTTGCCCTTTAATTTCCAAGTAATTTATTTTCTTGCTATTTAAATTCTTGCAATTTATTTTCTAAGTCCTTTATTTTCCAAGTCATTTACTTTCTTGCCCATTTATTTTCCAAGTCATTTACCTTCTTGCCCTTTATTTTCCAAGTCATTTATTTTCTTGCTATTTAAATTCTTGCAATTTATTTTCTAAGTCCTTTATTTTCCAAGTCATTTACTTTCTTGTCCCTTTATTTTCCAAGTCATTTACTTTCTTGCCCCTTTATTTTCCAAGTCATTTACTTTCTTGCTCCTCTATTTTTCAAGTCATTTATTTTCTTTTCTCCTCTTTTGTCTACAATGATCATGAGTGAGTAGACTTTACTAAAACATTCCTTCTTTCTAAAAACACTTTCTTTTCAGTTAATCAACTTTGAAAAATTAAATTGGTAATCACCTAGGCTCTCCCTGTGGATCGATAACTCTTTTATTACACGATACGACTCGTGCACTTGCGAGGCTATCAGCTGTATTGTCCTGGTTGTAAATACGCTGCAAATAATTCCACATTTCTTGAGCAGTTGAAAATGCTCGCAAATTATTGATCATCTGAGGATCCATAGTACTGAGGATCCAAGAAATAATCTGAGCATCTCGGACTTCCCATGCGTCTAAGGCGGTTTTATCTTCCGGCGCCTTAGAAACCCCATCAAGGTGACTCCATAATCCTTTGCCTTTGACATACATCTTGAATTGAAATTCCCAAGCAGCATAATTCTTGCTGTTAAAGCCAACACAGAAACAATCCCTTTCTTTTTCCGACGCCATTAAAAGAAAATAGCCAAAACAAAAAAAACACAACCACAACGTACAACAACGCACGACGGAGGACGCGCACAACAGCGAACCAGAACGGAGGACGCGCGCACAGAGAACCAGAACGCGCACAATAGCGAACACCAATAGCGCACAACAAAGGACGCGCGCAACAGCGCACAGAGAACCAGAACGTGAACAACGGAGGACGCGCACAACAGCGCACAACAAATCAGAACGCGAACCAGATCGCAGGAGCAACACCGAAAGCCCAATGGTTGGACTTTGCAACCAAGAGGGAACCCAGCGAAGAAACCAAGTGCGAACAAAGTGAATCGCAACCGAGAGGGAACCCAACGAAGAATGAATCGCAGGACCAAGAACTGAAAGAAGGTAACCTAGTCTGATACCATGTCAAAACAGGACACACGATATTGTTTACGCAGTTCGGCCAAACTTTGCGTACGTCTGCGACTACAGAGTAGCTGTAGTTCCGTTTTATTGATTGTGTCTCGATGCCTTGAGTACAAACACTAAAGCGTTTAAATAGGCTTTTCTCTGAGAAAACCTAACGGGCCTGGGCCAAATACATATAAATAAATCTACAAATCTACTATTTACAACTTCCTTATTTCCTTATTCACAAATATTAATTATATTAATAATATGATTTACAAATTTTCAGTATAATTTTTGTGAATAAACAAGTTAATCAACAGTGTAAACTTACACTATTTGTTAATTTGATTATATTAGAAAATGCAGGATCAGAGTCAAGGTATTGACTCATGATCAACCTTAAATCACTAATAAAAAAAGCAGTATAGGCGACGGATTTTTCCATTGCTAATGACCAAAAATCCGTCGCTAATGTGCCTTAAGGAGGGAATTAGCGACGGAACAAATCCCTCGCTAATGGTTAGCGACGGAATTAGCGACGGAATTTAGCGAGGGAAATTCCGTCGCTAATCACCTCGTAGTCCGTGTTTTTTTGTTAAAAAATGGGCGCCTTCGTCATTAAAGTATATTATAAAATTATTGTTATAATAATTATTATAATATTATAATATTATTAATATTCGGTATATTATAAAATTATTTTTATAATACTATTAAATTATAATATTGTTATAATATTGCTATAAAATTATTGTGAAATATGGTGGTGGTGGTGGTGGTGGGGAAATTTGGGAAGGAGTTTTTGTAGAGAGAGAGAGAGAGAGAGAGAGAGACGGTTACAGAGAGAGGGAGAGAGAGAGAGAGGGGAGTGAGGGTGGAAGTTAATTTTGTGGTGGTGGTGGTGGTGGTGGTGAAATACGGGAAGGAGTTTGTGTATAGAGAGACGGTTAGAGAGAGAGAGAGGGGTATGGTTAGAGAGAGGAGTGAGGGTGGAAGTTAATTTTGTGGTGGTAGTGGTGGTGGTGGTGGAGGTGAAATATGGGAAGAGGATTTCTGTGTAGAGAGAGAGAGAGAGAGAGAGAGAAGTGTGAGGATGAGAGGAGCTATGATGTGGTGGTGGTGTAGGGTGGGTTTCGGTAGAGAGAGAGGAGAGTAAGGGAGAAAGAGAGTGAAGTGTGAGAAAAGGAAAGAAGAAGAGAAGAGAGAAGAAGAGGAGGATTCGGTTTAATAAAAAAATTAGAATTAGCGACGGAAATTTAGCGACGGATTTGAAAATGCGCAATTTCCAAGGAATTAGCGACGGAAATTTAGCGTCGGATTTTAACTTTAGCGACGGATTTGAAAAAGCGCAATTTCCAAAGAATTAGCGACGGAAATTTAGCGATGGATTTTAAATTTAGCGACGGATTTGAAAATGTGCAATTTCCAAGGAATTAGTGACAGATTTTTTGCGACGGATTTTAAATTTAGCGACGAAATTTAAAATGGTGCATTTTCGAAGGTCTGCAAAAAGGTCACGTCAGCATTAGCGACGAATTTTTTGCGACGGATTTTAAATTTAGCGATGGAATTTAAATTTTTTATTAAAAAAAGTGTGCCATCGTCATTATTAGCGACGGATTTTGGTTCCCTGGCTAAAATCCCTCGCTGCTTAAACATTAGCGACAGATTTTGGTTCCGTCGCTAATAGGCAAAACGAAAGACAATGAGAAAGCTAGGAAGGATATAGATCATTACTGTAGACGAAAGGATTTGTTGTTGGTTGAGCAAGGTACTAGGACTTTGAAACCGAAAGCCAATTATACTTTATCTACCGAACAAGCGAAAGCAGTTTATCAGTGGATAAAAGAGTTGAAAATGCCAGACGGTTATTCTTCCAATTTATCTAGATGTGCGGATGTGGATAATGGGAGGTTGCATGGGATGAAGAGCCATGATTGTCATGTATTCATGGAGTGCTTACTTCCTATCGCTTTTAGTTTGTTGCCAACACACGTTTTGAATCCGCTCATTAAAATAAGTCAATACTTTAAGAATTTGTGTTCTGCAACGCTGAAAACTGATGATCTTTCAAAAATGGAACAAGACATCCTACTTATCTTATGCATGTTGGAGAGAGTATTTCCGCCTGGTTTCTTTGATTCTATGGAGCAACTGCCGGTGCATCTCGCATATGAAGCTAAACTTGGCAGACCTGTCCAATACAGATGGATGTATCCGTTTGAAAGGTAAGTTAATTTTTATAATATAAGAAACAAGTTTAAAATATATGATTATTATGTTAATTAATATCATTTTCTCTAGGTTCATGGGTGATTCAAAAAGATCAGTGAAAAACAAAGCTAGAGTTGAAGGATCGATATGTTCTTCTTACTTACACCGTGAAACAACACATTTTTGTTCTTATTATTTCAAGAATGAGTTTGCTCCTGGAACAGTCGAAATGAAATGGATACTGAATGGCTTAGACATCATTTAGCTTTGTCTGTCTTTTGTCTACCCGGTCGTCCATCTGGGAAGGAGTCAATTCACTGGCTAACAGATGAAGAGTTAAGTTCAGTACATGTTCATGTGTTGATAAACTGTACTAAGATGCAACCATTTATTGAGTATATTCCTCAACATTAACTATCGATCTTAATTAGTTAATATAAAGTAGACAAATGTGTAACAATTAATTATTTCTTTTTAGGGAATTCTTGTCATCAGAGGACGTAAGTGAGCAACAATCTTCTGCTCATATTAATGCACATTTTCCAATGTGGTTTAGGCAACATGTCTATGCCCTCCCACCAACTCCTACCAACCAACACTTGAGGAACATATCAGACGTTCCTCGAAGATGTGTTAAAGAATGGCACACATACTTTGTCAATGGATACAAATTTCACACCAATGAATGGACACAGGGCAGAGAGACAGTCAATAGTGGGGTGTGCATGAAGGGTGTCACTGGAGGAGGTAAAGATGATTTTTATGGTGTGGTTCAAAACATATATGAACTTTCGTAGCCCCATCTAGATTTTAGTCAGAAGGTAGTGGTTTTTTATTGTAATTGGTTTGACTCGTCTGCTCGAGGAACAAAGGTGAATCCAAAGTCAAATACAGTGGACATTAAAATGAATGGTAGATATCGACTGTGTGATTTGTTCGTCATTGCACAAATTGTGAGACAAGTCTATTATGTCCCTTATCCGTCAACGCGGACTGATAGGCGTGGTTGGTGTGTCGCAATTAAAACAAAACCATGAGGTCGCATTGAGACAAATGATGACACGGTGGAAGATGTGCCATATCAAATGGAAGAGATGTCTAATGTAAATGAAGTGATTCAAGTTGAACCCATTAGTCGTTTATGTGATGAGCCAAACACCGGCGACGAAGTTGATGACGAAGAAGATGCTGATGAAGATGCAACAGACCACATTGGTGTATTAAGAATTCACTCCTCTGATGATGATGATTTTGAGAATGAATGGGATTCCAATTAGTTATTTATGTTTCAACAATATATGTTAACCTATTTTTAATCAAGGATGTAATTTATGTTTGTTTAATTAGTATGTTTATATATTTTTGTTTAGTATGTTTATGTTAACCTTGTTTAGTGTATGTTTGTTTGTTTAAATGTATATGTCTAGATACGGTCATGGCATCTCACTCAGGATCCGAAGACGAGACATATGGTCCTCCACCTGTCACGGGTGATGCCGCCAGCACTAGCAGGCGGAAGACTTCTACTCGCCTAGGGTGTCGTGTTCAGCCTGCTCGTGTTGTTGTTTCTGGGGGCAGATATTTGCCACCACCTGGGTCTGAGGGTGCTAGTACTAGTACTACAGGGGACCCAGTGATTCCTGCTGGTACTGAGGGCTTAGCCCCGACAGATGTTGATGCAAATGGGGTACGCACATTCACTATTGACCGTGAGGTGGTGAGGTATACAACTGATGGGTGTATCATATTGGAGACTGCTGGCGATTCGTAAGTATATATATTATTATTTATTAATTTATTTATTTTTGCCTTTTATATAACTTATATAATTTGCTGTAATAAAATTCATCTTTTTTTAATGCAGGTTTCTTCCTTCGAAGGCTACAGCTACCGCCATCACAAAAACAATCAAGGAGAATTTCACCAGCAACTGGAATAATTGGACGGCTGTTAGAAAAGATGAAGAGGCAATTAAGAGGATGTTAAAATCATTTTTGGTAAGTTGTTCTACGAAATAATTAATCTGTTGTATTATCTTATTGACTTAATAAATTAATTTGTCTTATAATTAACAACATTATTGTAAATTTCTTAAATAGGAAAAATGTACATGGTTACCAGAGCAGCAAAGAGAAGTTGAGAGAGTGTTCCATAAGAGATGTTCCCATCGCTATTCTGAATTACTGCGGGAGGCGCGTGGTAAGAATGCGAAGCCATCTTATAAGGGAGACTCAACTTGGGCTGGGTTAAAGGAGGCGAGGGAACAAAGGACAATCACTTTATTACTGCCAAGAAGAACCGTGCTTCTGAAAAAGGTGGTTGCACACACACAGGGGGGAGTGTTAATACTGCAACGCATCACATGCGTTTGGTAAATTTATTACTTTATTACTTGATTAATTAATTGATTATAATTAACTAGTCATTTTCATGTGTATTAATTAATGATATGTATATATATATATATATATATATAGGAGACGAGGGAACAAAGGACAATCACTTTGCCTGAGTTGCATCGCTACAAGCATATGCGGGAGGACACTGGTGAGTTTGCTACAGATCGGGCGAGGAATATTCAGGTAAAACTATTTTTACAATTATATATTAATGTTTATTATTTATATTAATATTTATATCGGGCGAGGAATATTATATTAAAACTACTTTTGCTATAGTTATTTATTTGTTGGGTTATTTTTTTCAGGAGAGCCACCAGGGTGGGCTGGCTGAGTACCATGAGTCACAACAGAGCAGTGGGGCAGCTGATATCGATCCAGTGGAGGAGGCTAGAGTAGCTCGTGATATTTGGGAGAGAGCAGTTGGTCCCCAAAAGAGTAATCGTATGGTAGGATCAGGTGGTATTGGACCGGCTGCTTTCGGAACAAGCATTGTTCCGAGTCTATCAGCTTCACATTCTGGATCCTCGAGTACTGGTCAGTCTTATGTTCCCAATGCTGGTGAGTTGAATGTTGTTACGCAATTGACGCAGCAACCGAGCGAGGCCCAGCGTCAGTTTGCCGAGCGGCAGGAGCAAAATGAACGGGAAGTGCAGGCGCTTCTGGAGAAAGCCAGGATAGCTGAGGAGCACATGGAGGAGCAGGCTAGGGTAGCTGCAGAGCAGGCTAGGCTAAATGAGGAGCGCTTTAAGTTTTTGCAGGATCAGCTGATGTCTCAGCACTCGAGGCCATCCTTATCACATATGCCATCCTACCTGCCGCAACAGCATTACGGCGGTGCATTTCAGTAGTGGCCTCAGCAGCAGTATGCACCTCAGCCATACCAACCATACCAACAGCCCCAGCAGCAGTCACCCCACCAGCCAAACCAGCACCCCCAGCAGCGGTCACCACAGCAGCCCCACATCGATCTTAATATCTCAGTGCTTTTCTTGCATCTGATGATAGCTATTATCATGGTGATGACACAGACCAGCAGCCACCCCAGTAGCTTTGGATTATTTTATTTTGTTGTATGAATATTATTTTTATTATATGAATATTTTTTTTTTGTTGTATGGATATTTATTTAAATTAATTATTAATTTTCATTCCTAATTTTTATTTTTTTAAATAGTAAATTAATTAATTATTAAATTTTATTTTTTTATCAATAATTAAAGTTTTTATTAAAATAATTAATTAAAGTTCTTAATAAAATAATATTAATTTTTTAAATAAAATGATTTTTTAAAAAAATAATATTTATTTTTTAAAAATAATTAATTTTTTTTTAAAAAAAATAGTTTTCCCAGCGGATTTGTGGACATTCCGGCGGATAATCCGCAGGAAATTTCCGGCGGATTTGTGGACTTTCCGACGGATAAACTCATGCGAATTAATCCGCCGGAAATTTCCGGCGGATTTTTCGGCGCCACGAAAAAGTCCAATTTTTCTTGTTGTGAGAACATTAACATCTAAACATAAATTATCAAACAAAATATAGTTTTTTTTTAACCAATTTTCAATAGGATAAGTATAGTCAAACACTCTAGTTATTGTAATCTCTACATTTACATCTTGAGGGAGTCTGATGCTAGCATGACATCATCATTTTGGCGCCAAAATGACTCATTTCCCGCCCAAAAGCCCCAGCCAATAGCATGTTGCCACGTGTTTTCTAAGACTTTCTCACCAAAATGACCCATTTCACGCTTCCTTTCTTTCGATTTCTCTCTCGCTTACTTTCTCTTCTCTCTCACTCTAAGAAATTTTCCCCATTCTTTCTTCCTCACGGTTCCTTTCTTTCGATCTCTCTCTCTCGCTGACTTTCTCTTCTCTCTCACTCTAACAAATTTTCCCCATATCGGTTTCGAGGGGCTTGCGGCGGTGACAGGTATGTTACGGAGGAGGCTCGGTTGACGATGGTGACTGTCCGTTTCACCGTCGGCGACTGTCCGTTTCCACCGGCGACTGTCCGTTTACCACCGGCTGCGACGGAGAACGAAAGCGAGGAGGAGTATCACACACAGATTTGCTCTCAAAAAACCCAGATCAGTACATGCAATATGGGTAAGTTTCTTGAAGCTCTCTTCACCGCTTCTCATTCCCTCTCTCTGTCTTTGTCTCTCTCTGTTACCACTTTGTAAACTCTCTTCTATGTACTCTCTTCTCATACATTGTTTTTGTTTTCATGTTCTGGTAACAACTAAAAGAGGAACCCTAATTTTTCTTCTTCTAGATTCCTCGGTGTCGTTTCTCTCATACTCGAAGAGAGAGAGTTCCAGGAGAGAGAAAGAGGAATGAGGAGGTGACGATTGAGAGAGAGAGTGCGACGGTGGTTGAAGGATGACGCGATGGAGGGAGCTTCCGCCATTTCCGGCAACGCCACGCGGTGGTGATGAAAGGGGGTGCAGTGCTGACGGTGAAAGGGGAAGCTACGGAGGTTGTTGCGTCGACAACGTGTTTAATTTCAGAATGGGGTATGCTATTGTCTTACACTTTGACATTTTATCTTCTTTTTATATCAAAATTCAGATTTTTAATGGGTTGCTTATAATATTTGCAGCGTTTATGTGTGTGATCTTGATTTATTTGACTTAGGTCTTGAGAAACATCTTATGTTGATGTTTATATGTTTCTTGGTTTTTGTTTTCTGTTATACTTCAGGTTTGGTATTTATATTCAGGATTATTTCATGAAAACAAACTTGAATGCTGCTGCAAAAACTTTTATGATAATAGGAAAAGTTTCCACAGATCCAATAGGTAAGATTTTGTTGTCCATTCTTTACTATGCAGTGTTGGAAAGAATTTTGACCTATTAATTCATTCTCATCCAAAATGTGACCAGTCTACACAATGTTGGTGAACAATTGTATGATGAAGCGTTATATCTAATTGACCGAACTTCTGAGATGCACAGTTTAATGAAATTAATATTTAGGTTGCAATTTAGTTACTACAGATACTCCAATTTTCTGCAAGGCCAAGGACATTCATTTTGGGCAACCTTCCAAATTCTGGAACTTACAGAAATGTTGAGCAATATCCAAATGCACATCATGTGCCTGGAACTCTGATTTTGGAGATTGTTGCACCAATTTATTTTGCCAATGCAAGCTATTGTAGAGAAAGGTAAGTTATAAACCTACAAAACTTGGACAATTTCTCTAGCAGGTGAAAATTGTGGCCTATAATAAGTTGACACTTACCAGAAAACGTTATTCTGTTCATAGGATTACAAGTTCGATTGGTGAAGAAGAAGACAGACTTAAAGGTACAAGGGAGAAAAGTTTGCAGTATGTTATATTGAATATGAGTAGTGAGTAACTGACCTGAAAAATCTGGTAATTAAGTAAAACTTGATTGTTAGACTTTCCATTCTATCTAATTTTTCTTATTTTTGTTTTACAGGATGCCCTTCTGATAATAAGCAGGAGTTCAGGTGCCTTTATTTTGGGAGATGAGTATCCAAACCATTTAGCTTTTTAATGGATTTTGGCATCTTAGAGAGATGCCAATGCGTTGCTTAATTATAATATCTTCTTTTTTCTTAGTCTCTTTCTTATGCATGCAGGAAGTGAAAATTTCAGTCTCAATGAAGTTGCTTTGGTCATAATGTGTTCATTAATTAGTGTGCAGAAGGGGATGGAAGAGTTGGGATCAACGTTAGTGGCAAAGGCTTAGATATGGTATATTTTTCTGTCTTATTTTGTGAAAGAGAAAACTCCTGTTTAAAGAAAATATTTTTTCTGCCTAAATTATAATTTGAGCATGTTTGAAACATACCCTTCTTCCATTTGGTTTTGGTACTATTGTAAATATTGGTTGTTTCTTCTTTTCAGTGTTTGATTTTTCTGCTTTCTGTGACTTCCTCCAACGATACTGTGACAGGTAATCTTCTAGTAACTCTTTCACCCTTTGTTCACAGCTTTTCCATTTTTCTGCTTTGCTGACATGCTTCCACAATTTTCCCTTCTTTGTTGATGTTCAGTTGTCTCTTTTACTGTTATGGACGACATGCACCTCACAGGGATGATTTAAAACAGTTTTAAAATAAATTAAGGTAGGACCAATTGTGCATAGAAATAAGATGAATTACAATTTGGTGTAGGTATTCAAGTATGTGAAGCCATAATGCTCTTTTTCTGTTGTTATTTATTCTTCTATTTAAGATATCATACCACTTAGAAGAATGATTTAATAAAGTTTTAGAATGAATTTAGTTAGAGAAGGTTGTACATTGCTATTGATTCTAGGTATTGAAGCATATGTGACCATGATGCTAACGAATTACCAAATATCCTTAATTTGCTTACCTCATCATCTACTCTTGAATTTGATCATGCAACTAATCATGCAATCTTATCATGCAATCCTATCTCCTTTTATTTATACAGCTAAAAGTCACAATAGGTAGATTAGTAATGTGGTTGGGGTTTATTTAGCATTTTCATGTGTGGAATTTGAATTTTTTCCAAATTAATGGTTAGAGCTATTACTTTAATGACCTATACTTTGCTGAATGTCTTTTAAGATACCACACTTACCATTTTGAGTTTGTCCCTGGATTTGTAAGTTCCTCTTTCTCTCCTCATATATATGTTTTACCTTTGCTTTGTGTTATTTGTGTTTTCTGATTTTTCTCTCCTGTTTTGCAAAAAAAACAGCATTTGCCAGTTTTGTTTTATGCTGACTTTTATGACAATTTACCAACAATTGTCCACATATGTGATACATTGGCTCAGCAACCAGTTCCACATCCTGACATTGATGCTGGTTGTAACACCCCTTTTCTACCCATTAATTTAATTGGAAAATCAGAGTTTCAAAATTTCTTTTCATCACAAGGAATGTTACACATACTCAAAACAAAACGTTGTACTTCAATAATAATTCAACATCAAATAATTGTGAAATACGTAGCACGCCCCCAACGGGGAAAACTCAAACATCATTCATTGTCACCACAACCGTGACATCAATAAAACCAACTACGCAGCGGAAAAATATAAATAATAGAAAAACATCAAATAACATCTAACAACCAAAATAGTCTTAAAACATCGAGTTCGTTTCCCCCTGAGTGCTACGTATCAGAGCATGACGACCCGACTCAAAATTAGTGAAGTTACCTATGTCTTCACTCGTGATCACCTGCACGTTACCGCATGGGGGTAACATTCGAACAGAAGGGTGAGTCCAATTCAATCCATATAATAAATCACATGATAAGCAATAAGTCAAGTCACAGCTCTAGAGTAACCACATCACAATCATCAATTACATCACTACAATAACTCATCACTATGTCATGTAGGCATATGAAATGCAACCCACTCGCGGGCATATGCATGAGGTACCTTTTCACAAACGTCGCTTAGCCTTTTGGGCCTCATCGTCACTTAGCCTTTTGGGCCTCAAACGTCACTGGGTTTATGCATATGGGAGGCATGAGACACTATGACATGCACCACGCACAAACACACAATCACGATCAACTATGTGACCCGTCACTTACCAATTTGCCAAACAATAGGCACAACACCTGTCAATTCATAATTACACACACAACGTCACTTAGCCTTTTGGGCCTCATCGTCACTTAGCCTTTTGGGCCTCAAACGTCACTTATTTTCATCGTCACTTATTCATAAACATCATCAACTCAAACAATAGCCACTGAGGGCAAAAACGTCATTTACTAGCCACCAAGGGCATCATCGTCATTTACACGTCATTATCAACAACATTGGCCACTAAAGGGCAAAAACGTCATTTAACTAGCCACGAAGGGCATCATGGTCAAAATCATCACTTTTGACACTAAAACGTTAAAACCACTGGTTATACGCAAAAGAGGATTTTTAAAGACACCAAAACGATTTTTCAATGTCACAGCAACGACCACCGGGAACAGCCACTTGGGGCGCCCAGCAACCTTCAGAAATAATAAGTTTTTATTTTAAAAAATGGGACGCACAGATAGGCAACTGAAAAAGCTTCCCAACACTTTTTGAAACGTTTAAAACGGATGTCCGAGTCAAAAGATATAGCGAAAACAGTTTTCATAAAAATTTGGGGACATCCTGAAAACTGGCGCCCTGGGCGCCCAGCGCCTGGCACCTGGCGCCCAGCGCCTGGCACCTGGCGCCCAGCGCCCAGCAACACGCAACACACACACACTGGCGCCCAGCGCCTGGCCCCCAGCGCCTGGCCCCCAGCGCCCAGCGCAACACACACACACACGCACTGGCGCCCAGCGCCTGGCGCCCAGCGCCCAGCGCAACACACACACACACGCACTGCAACACGGCGCACAGCGCCCATGGGCGCCCAGCGCCTGCACACTTCCAGCAACACAAATTCAGCACAAATTCAGCATATATTTTTTTTTTCAAATTTTACATGATCAATCACAACACCAATTACAACAATCATGGACACATATTGAAATCATCAAAAATCATCCACCAACCATCAAAATTCAACAACATCCCAAGCACAAACATGGCGCCCTAGGCGCCCCAAACACTAACAACGGATCTTTGAGCAACGAATTCATCAAACAACATGCTAATCGCAATCACAACATGAAATCACGCATAATTCATACTCATGGATTAGATCTAAGCTATTCCTACTTAAAACCTATCATACGAATTATTATAAAAATTGATAGAACTCCCCTTACCTCGAATTTGAAGAATAGAAGCCCTAGAGACAGTCACGAACGGAACCACGGCAACAAGATCACGCCCCTTTCTCCTCTTTCTCTTCCTTCCAATAATTAATTTATATCCAATTAATTAAATTAAATTCCTAAATACTTAATTAAATAAATTAATTAAATATTTAGGGTGTTACAACTCTCCCCCACTTAGAATATTTCGTCCTCGAAATTTACCTGATCAAACAACTCTGGGTAGGACTCTCGCATCTTGCTCTCTAGCTCCCAAGTCATACTCTCACCGGCAGCTCCTAGCCAAACCACTTTCACTAATGCAATCTCTTTGCCTCTAAGCACTTTCACTTCACGATCTTCAATCCGTACGGGCATCGTCTCCACCGTGAGATTATCCCGCACCTCCACATCATCCATATGGATCACATGAGATGGATCCGAAACATACTTCCGAAGTTGCGACACATGAAACACGTCGTGCAAATTCGAAAGATTCGGCGGTAAAGCCACCCTATAAGCCACATTCCCGATTCTCTCAGAAATCTGGTAAGGACCAACAAAACGAGGAGTGAGTTTCTTCGATTTCAACGCTCGACCAACACCGGTAATAGGAGAAACCCTCAAGAACACGTGCTCACCCTCCTGAAACTCTAAATCTTTCCTCCGCTTGTCATGATAACTCTTCTGACGACTCTGCGAAGCCTTCATCTTTTCACGGATCATTTTGATTTTCTCTGTAGTCTCCCGGACAATCTCCGGCCCCAACACTACACTCTCCCCTGACTCATACCAACACAACGGCGTTCTACACTTTCGACCATATAATGCTTCAAACGGTGCCATCCCGATACTGGAATGGTAACTGTTGTTATAGGTAAATTCAATCAGCGCAAGGTATGAATCCCATGAACCCCTTTGTTCCAAGACACAAGCCCTCAACAAATCTTCTAACGACTGAATTGTCCTCTCTGACTGACCATCTGTCTGAGGATGATATGCTGAACTCATTTTCAACTTTGAACCCAATTCCTTCTGCAAACCCGTCCAAAACTCAGAAGTGAACCTCGGATCCCTATCTGACACAATACTCTTCGGAACACCGTGCAACTTCACAATTTCCTTGACATAGACTTCTGCCAACCTCGACACCGGATAAGTGATATTGATAGGAACAAAGTGAGCAGACTTCGTTAACCTATCAACGATCACCCAAATAGCGTCATGACCCCTAACTGTATTCGGCAATCCCGTCACAAAATCCATCGCAATGCTATCCCACTTCCATTCTGGAACTTCCAACGGTTGCATTAACCCTGCAGGCTTCTGATGTTCAACCTTCGACTTTTGACAGGTCAAACAGGCATACACAAACTGCGCCACATCTCTCTTCATGCCATACCACCAAAACATCCTTTTCAGATCTTGATACATTTTCGTCGCTCCAGGATGGATACTCAACTTGCTACGGTGACCCTCCTCCAAAATTGCCTTTGTCATCTCTGCATCATCCGGAACACAGATCCTACCCCGGAACCTCAACACACCACGAGAATCCAATTTGAAATCTTCATCTTCAGATTGACCAACCCCATTAATTAAATCCACCAATTTGACATCTGACTTTTGAGCCTCTCTGATGCTGCCCAGAAAAGTCATTATCGATCTTTAACATTCCCAGCTTGACACTACGAGGTGTCATTTTACAAACCAAACTCAAATCTCGGAATTCCTCAATCAACTCTAATTCTTTCACCATCATTGCCGACATATGCAAAGACTTCCGGCTTAAAGCATCAGCCACGACATTAGCTTTGCCGGGATGATAATTTAAACCGAAGTCATAATCCTTCAAGAGCTCCAACCACCGACGCTGTCTCATATTCAACTCTTTCTGGTCGAACAGATATTTCAGACTCTTATGATCACTGAACACTTCAAACCTCAAACCATAAAGATAGTGTCTCCAAATCTTAAGCACAAATACCACAGCAGCCAATTCCAAATCATGCATAGGGTAATTTTTCTCATGAACCCGCAACTGCCTCGACGCATACGCAACGACTTTCCCATCTTGCATCAGCACACCACCAAGACCCATCTTCGAAGCGTCACAATATACAACAAACGGCTCCTCCGGATTAGGCAACGTCAAAACAGGCGACGTTGTCAATCTCCTTTTCAGTTCCATAAAACTTTACTCACACCGAGCATCCCAAACGAAAATTTTACCCTTACAAGTCAACTGAGTCAACGGAAGGGCCAACTTGGAAAAACCCTCGATGAACCTCCTGTAGTACCCAGCCAAACCCAAAAAGCTTCTAATTTCTGTTACGGATTTCGGAGCCTCCCACTCCAACACTGCTTCTATTTTTGCCGGATCAACCGCAATACCATTACCAGAAATCACGTGCCCAAGAAAACTCACCTCTTTCAGCCAGAACTCACACTTTGATAACTTAGCATACAACTTTTTCTCTTTCAGAACTTCCAATACTGACTTCAGGTGCTCAGCATGCTCTTCCTCCGACTTAGAATAAACTAGAATGTCATCTATGAAGATCACCACAAACCGATCTAGGTAATTATGGAAAATACGATTCATATATTTCATAAATACACCAGGTGCATTGGTCACACCGAACGGCATTACTGAATACTCATAATGCCCATACCTCGTTCTGAACGCTGTCTTCTGAACATCTTCATCCTTCACTTTAATCTGATGATATCCGGACCTCAAATCAATTTTGCTGAAAACACGGGCACCCACTAACTGATCCATCAAATCGTCGATCCTCGGAAGCGGATACTTGTTCTTGATAGTTACCTTATTCAACTGACGATAGTCCACACATAACCTCATGCTCCCATCTTTCTTCTTCACTAACAATACCGGAGCTCCCCACGGTGATACACTCGGCCTCACAAACTTTTTCTCAAGCAATTCTTCGAGTTGCGTCTTCAACTCAGACAATTCAGACGCCGACATCCTGTACGGTGCCATAGACACAAGCCTCGTACCAGGTACAAGATCAATCGAAAACTCAACTTCCCTCTCCGGCGGCACACCCGGAATTTCGTCAGGAAAAACCTCAGGAAACTCGCGTACCACTTGCAGTTCTTCAATAACAGTCTGACTCTCAGCAGACAACGATGCCATCAACGAAAATAGCTGAACTCCTTCTTTCCTCAACTTCTTCAACTGACCAGCAGATACCAAAACAGAATCTTCTTCCCCGAAACTAACCGACTTGCTACGACAGTTGATATGGACGTGGTTATTCTCTAACCAGTCCATGCCCAAGATTACATCCAGACCTCTCAACGGCAAGCAAACAAAATTCACAATAAAGTCCCTGCCGAAGATCGACACGGGACACTGAGAACACACCTGGGACGTAATCACCGACCCCTTCGTAGGAGTATCGACAACCATATCCCCACACATAGTAGATAAAACAAGACCCAATCTTTTACAACAATCAACAGATATAAAGCAATGGGTAGCACCAGTATCAATAAGAGATTTCAGAGAAGTACCGTTAATGAAACACGTACCTCTAATAAGACCATCTCCCTCATCAGGCTCCTCTCCTGCTAATGCGAACACTTTCCCACTAGACCTTTCTTTCTTCGGCTTTGTACACTTTGTACTAATGTGCCCAGATTCACCACAGTTGAAACACACTACATCCTTGACCTTACACTCGGCCGCCATATGACCCTTTTTACCACAACGGTAGCAAACTCTCTCATCAGACCCGCATGTAGTACTCTTGTGGCCAGGTTTACCACACTTATAACAGACAATGCCAGCAGGAGCATCTCCCCCACTTGCCTTTTTACCTCCAGCAGACCTCTGATAACATTTACCCGCAGGAACCTCATACGGCTTGCTTCTACTCGGAAATTTACCCCTCTTTTCATTCACAGCTTTATAATGGGCAGTACTGTCCTCCTCAAAGATTCTACAAATGTCAACCAGATCAGCGAACACACGGATCTTCTGGTAACCAATGGCCTTTTTGATATCAGGCCTCAACCCATTCTCGAACTTGATGCATTTTGAGAACTCGGCTGTAGCCTCACTATAGTGTGGATAGAATTTTGCCAGTTCCACAAACTTCGCCGCATATGCAGTCACAGACATACCACCCTGCTTCAGTTCCAGGAACTCTATCTCTTTCTTTCCTCGGACATCTTCAGGAAAATATTTTCTCAGAAATTCTCTGCTGAATACCTCCCAGGTAACCTCTTCTTGCACAGCCTCCAACCTCTGTCTAGTAGCCAACCACCAGTCGTCGGCCTCCTCAGCCAACATGTGAGTACCAAAACGGACCTTCTGCTCAACAGTGCAGTCCATCACCCTGAATATCCTCTCGATCTCCTTCAACCAAGCCATAGCACCATCTGGATCATATTTGCCCTTAAATGTGGGCGGATTCTCTCTCTGGAAAGTAGTCAGACTCCGAAAACCAACGTTCTCCCCAGCATTCTGCTGACCCTCCACAGCCTGAGCCATAGCTTGCAACGCAGCAGCAAGAGCAGCATCGTTTCTCCTAGCCATTTCAAATTATCACTGCAGCACAACCAAAAATTCAGAACTAATCTATTGTCATAAGACACTATGACAGGACAACACTGGCCGGACAGACCGAACTGCTCTGATACCACTAATGTAACACCCCTTTTCTACCCGTTTATTTAATTGGAAAATCAGAGTTTCAAAATTTCTTTTCATCACAAGGAATGTTACACATACTCAAAACAAAACGTCGTACTTCAATAATAATTCAACATCAAATAATTGTTAAATCCGTAGCACGCCCCCAACGGGGAAAACTCAAACATCATTCATTGTCACCACAACCGTGACATCAATAAAACCAACTACGCGGCAGAAAAATATAAATAATAGAAAAACATCAAATAACATCTAACAACCAAAATAGTCTTAAAACATCGAGTTCGTTTCCCCCTGAGTGCTACGTATCAGAGCATGACGACCCGACTCAAAATTAGTGAAGTTACCTATGTCTTCACTCGTGATCACCTGCACATTACCGCATGGGGGTAACATTCGAACAGAAGGGTGAGTCCAATTCAATCCATATAATAAATCACATGATAAGCAATAAGTCAAGTCACAGCTCTAGAGTAACCACATCACAATCATCAATTACATCACTACAATAACTCATCACTATGTCATGTAGGCATATGAAATGCAACCCACTCGCGGGCATATGCATGAGGTACCTTTTCACAAACATCGCTTAGCCTTTTGGGCCTCATCGTCACTTAGCCTTTTGGGCCTCAAACGTCACTGGGTTTATGCATATGGGAGGCATGAGACACTATGACATGCACCACGCACAAACACACAATCACGGTCAACTATGTGACCCGTCACTTACCAATTTGCCAAACAAGAGGCACAACACCTGTCAATTCATAATTACACACACAACGTCACTTAGCCTTTTGGGCCTCATCGTCACTTAGCCTTTTGGGCCTCAAACGTCACTTATTTTCATCGTCACTTATTCATAAACATCATCAACTCAAACAATAGCCACTGAGGGCAAAAACGTCATTTACTAGCCACCAAGGGCATCATCGTCATTTACACGTCATTATCAACAACATTGGCCACAAAAGGGCAAAAACGTCATTTAACAAGCCACGAAGGGCATCATGGTCAAAATCATCACTTTTGACACTAAAACGTTAAAACCACTGGTTATACGCAAAAGAGGATTTTTAAAGACACCAAAACGATTTTTCAATGTCACAGCAATGACCACCGGGAACAGCCACTTGGGGCGCCCAGCAACCTTCAGAAATAATAAGTTTTTATTTTAAAAAATGGGACGCACAGATAGGCAACTGAAAAAGCTTCCCAACACTTTTTGAAACGTTTAAAACGGATGTCCGAGTCAAAAGATATAGCGAAAACAGTTTTCATAAAAATTTGGGGACCCCGAATTTGAAGAATAGAAGCCCTAGAGACAATCACGAACGAAACCACGGCAACAAGATCACGCCCCTTTCTCCTCCTTGGCTCGCGGCCTTCTCTTCTCTTCCTTTCTCTCTACGGCGCCTCTCCTCTTTCTTTTCCTCTCAATTCGCAAAAAAATTCACAAAACCCTAACCTCACTAGACCTTGTGTATTCGCATAACACTTGGATCATGGGCTTCGGCTTTTCACTTAAGCCCAAGTCTAGCTAATTGGCGCCTCCATCTCCTAATACCACCTACATAATTTTTAATATAATTTCCAATAATTAAATTATATCCAATTAATTAAATTAAATTCCTAAATACTTAATTAAATAAATTAATTAAATATTTAGGGTGTTACACTGGTGACAAGTTTCTTCGTTCAATTGCTAAAGTACCTCGCCTTTACCATATTTTGTCCAAGCACTTAACGCATGCTGATGTTAACTCAGGGAAATTGGTGTGTTCTCTTGCACTTTGCATTGTTAATTATTGATACAAATGTTTTGCCTATTGATTTGCTAACTTATTATGTTTTACTAAATGCAGTCTATTCCTTCTGATTTTTGTCATGGCATCATGCCATGTGGTGTTTATCAAGTTAGATTGATTGATTGCTACGGCAATGGCTGGAAGTGTGAGCTGAACAATGATCAAGATAACCCATCTCTATGTGGCCTTCATTCTGGGTGGCCTCTCTTTCGCCACATCAAGGCACTTTTTGAGGGTGTTTATGTTAAACTTGGAGTTTCTTCTACAGATCCCAAAATCATTCTCTTTGAATTCACCTGACCTTTTTAGGCATTAGTATATTAGGCTCATGGTGTTTTCCACCTTATCTCATGAAGTGGTTTGGGTTCATATTGTACTTTTGTTTTCTCTGTTGTTTTAAAAGTTCTGTTTTTATACTTAGGATCATCCTGTAACTGTGGTAACTCATTAGGTAGTACATTTTACTAATGTAAGCTGTTTGTTTTTTTTGGGTTTAGGGTCTATTAGTCTCCTTCCAAAATTAGCAACAGTGTTATTAATATGATGTAGTCTTCTTACTGTACTACCTCTTTTATATATAATATTTTAGTCTTTATGTTTGTGAAGGGAAATTGTTCAACAAGTATCACTAATATTTGTATAGAGATATTTCATTACCATATAATGGCTTTTGTTAGAAAAATTAATCACAGTAGTTGAATTTAGTTACCCAATGTCCTCTCATGTATAGCTGATACTTATTTTTAACTTATGGATAAAGGATTATAAGAATGATATAAGACCTGAATTCCATTTAAAATATCAAGTTAGTAAAATGGTGTACTTGCTTCTTATGATGAAGGGTTTATGTGGTGAAGTTTCAGGTTAGAAAATTTCTATTCACCATTACATGAATTTGCTCATTATAATTAATGTGTAGTTTCCAACTATTAATGTATTAAACAAAATCCTCTTTAATATGTAGCAATTTGCCAAGTGCTTCCATGAGAAAATTGATGATTTTGTTTAGTCTTGAGGCACTATTATATTATGCACCATGATATTAGTAACAAGCTGAATTTGTTCATAGTAACTAAGGAATTGTATCATTCCTCTTAACACTCATTTTGTTCCCCAAATGACTCTAGCTTCTGATTTCAACATTATCAATTTGTCACAATTTTTTCCCCCAATTGTTTAGTCCCATAGTTTTTCCCTGTTTTTCTAAATCTTTAAGCAACCATGACTACGTCTCTAAATTTGCATATCTTATACACTATAGCCATAGATCTCCTTGCGCATTCCTGATGGTGTTTTAAAAGATTTTATTTCAGCTTCCATTGGCCACATGTCTCTATTCTGCTACCCTTTTTCAATGTAGCTTTGACTGCTTTCCCTCTTTGCTTGACTCCATTCTTTTGTGTCCACTTGGTGCTATTCTTCTGTTTATCTTTCTGAGTTGATCACTAAATCAATGGCCATACTCAACAGATTTTTTTAAACATATCTTTGCACAAATTTATCAGCATGTATACTGTGTATGTATCACATATCTATCATCCATACGTATGCATATCTTTGACTATATATCTTGGATAACATCTTTGGTAACATACATAGATAACATCTTTGGTGACATACATACTTGTGCATATTTCTGTCATATAGTTAGTTTATCAGCAATTCAACCCAACATCCTGAAACCTTTGAAAAGAACTTAAATATTAACTACATGAGTCTCTCAAAAAAAAATTATATTTCACTTTTATCTAATTCAGTGCATCATTCTTTAGATATGCTGCCAATACATCTAATCTGTTTTTGAACTTTAGTCTTATTAATTGATTAATCTGTTTTTGTATTAAATTGTAGCCTTACCATTCAACTCATGGATTCAAAGTTGGCTTCAAAGACATTTTCAACTGTCATATCCCTCAATTCGGTAATTCTCGGTATTTTTACCATTACCCTCTTACTATTCTATTTGATATATATATATATATATATATATATATATATATATATATATATATATATATATATATATATGTATATGTGTGTCTATATACTTTGTACTTATGTATGTCTATATAGTTTGCACTCTTTTACTTTTGAATGCCTTCAACCATACCCTCATCTCACCATTCAACAACAGGTTTTTTTGGCATGTCTCAGAAGTCTGTAGGTAGTTAAGGTTTTTACAATTGTATTTCAAACTCTAAACAAATCTATTAAATAGACTCCTTTACAGCCATAATGCTCCTTTTTATGTTTTTTTATGCTTAAAGAGTCTCTGACATGATTTTTATTAGTTTCTTTTACCCTTGTATGATTTCTATTTGATTTGCATGGTTACTGTTGTTTACTTTTACCCTTTATTTCATTTGGCTTCTATGCATTACTTTTAGTATAGGCATCATTCCAACTACTTTCATCTTTATTCTCTTTTAGATAATTTTAGTTTCACTCATACTTTTTGTATCACTCAAGAGGGTTTATAGAGATTATTATCAGCGCTTTCCTTCTAAGCTTTGGATAGAAACAGATCCTGGGACACCCTATCGTGCCTTTGTTTTTGTGGATGAACGTGGTACTGTTTATCTAGACACAGATACTGATCGTATTATGGAGGTTTTCAGAGCTAATGGTTTGTATGGCACACCTCAGAGTAGAGAAGCTCAACTGACTTATTTAAGTTCAAAGGGTGTTTTCTAATATATTGAGTTAAATCTCAATTTCTATATTTTGAATATGTCCAAAACATCATTTCAGTAGAAACTATATGAGGAACATAATTGTAGATGCTGTCAACATTGAAGAATCCTGAGAAATTTAGCTGAATTGAAAACTTAAGTTGCAGACTGACTCGAGATTTTAATTCATGTTATCTATAAGTTTGTCGTTTATATATATTTTGTTTGTAAAAAATTGGTCTCTTCTCAATTCAAGCCTTTTTATCTTCCTCATTCCTGGTGTTAGATCTTTATTTCATGTTTAAGATTTTTTATTGTTGCCTCTTTTGATGTGTATAGATTTTAAAACTTAGAATTTCTAATTGCATCACTAATGTGTATGTAACATATGTGTTAGACCAATGTCTTTAATTTTCACCATCTCTATTTCCACTTGATATTTAACATCATCAATAAATAGTTACTAGAGCTTTTACCCCGTACATCGTACGGGTAAATACGCTAGTTAGAATAGTTACTTGTTATTGCTATTAGTTAGTTCTCTTGTTAATAGTTAGTGTTGTAGGATACACATTCTATTATTCTCTATATATATATACTCAATTGAGTGTGAAATAATAGTAAGTTCAGATTTACGATTCTAACAAGTATCTCAAATAATTCCCTAAGAAGAAGAGAGTATTCTTAGAAGAGAGTATCTCCTTTCCGATTTGGTTTCTCTGCTTTATCTGATATCAAAAATGTTAGTGTTTTGCTTTATTTGAGATAATTCCCTAAGAAGAGAGTGTAACACCCCAGTATTTCTAGCTTGTAGAATTACCGAAATGCACCACTTGGCATACATCAGAGTAACTTCCTTTTATTGAATATTGAACACGACTAACAACTTTCGATAATTAAATATCAAACGGTTCAATGAACCTCATTAACTTACTAAAGTGCTTAAGTCTCATGACTTAAACTTATACAATCCTGGTGTTCAACACTCAAAACATAGATAGCGGAAACGATTTACAACTGATACAATGATAGTTATACAATCGATAACATAAAAACAACAAAAGGGGAAACGGCCTAAACATGAAACTCAATCTTCAATGACTTCAAGAGTCGCACCGACTAACCGTGCTTCTTCGCCTTAGCTTACCCCTGTTTCTCTGTAAAAACCACAATAATTAAAGGGTGAGATAAACATTATCTCAGCGAGTCCTATCGACACCCATTGCTAACTCTAGCGGCTTATTAAACTTGAACTTTGAACTCATGGCCCTAATAAGCGACCATGTGGACATATATTTTATTTCTTGTAACTTGCATCCCTAATAAGCGACTACTAGTTATAATTCTTACTTTCTTGATGTAGCCCTCATAAGCGGCTACATGTAACATCCCCTAACTAGCTAATTTCAATTACTAAAAATTAGCGAGGGGTTATTTATATTTACTATAATATTCGAATAATCATGTGTAATAAGTGAATAATTGTTTGATTTAGTGTTAGGGATAATGTGCCCAAATTCTAAGTTAAAATGAGTTAAGTTAAGCCTCATAAGTATTAAGATGTCTCAAAGAATAGAGTTAGTAGCTAAGGGGTATTTGGGTAAATTCCCTAGTCTAAGTGGCCAGCTGACCCCCAAGTCCTCCTTACCCACTTTTAATTGTGGAGTTTCAGAAATAAGAAAGAAAACTGAAGTGAGGAGTTAGAGAGAAAGAGGAGAGCTCGCGAGAGAGAGAGAGGATTTGGAAGAGAGAAGAGTCCCATGGAAACTTGATGCATGTAAGATCTGAAACCACCATTGTTCTTCCTTCTTCTCCCTCTACATTTTGATACCACTTCAGTTTACAGCAACCCACCCATTCCCCAAACACCATTAAAGGACCTCAAGCTCTAGGTGTGTGGAGCAGCTGTTGCATGTTGCAACTGAAGGTTAATACTCAGCAATAGAGCTCCATACAGGTGGTTAGAACAAAGATTGAGTAACTGGATTCGACGGGGATGAAGCTGGGTGCGAATGTTCAGTTTTGGTGACACTAGAAGCGAAGTAGGAGACCATTCGTGTAGTTCCTTTGTTCGTGACTGCAGTGAATTCGGGATTGTGCGATTTTCATCACAAATAGGTGAGTTCTATAACTCGCTTAGGGATTTTGTGTACGTTATGAGTTTTCATATTTTCGAAAATCACTACCATGTCATGTGGAGTCTCAAGAATAAACCAGGTTTAAAAACTGTTTTCCAACGTTATAAACTGAAATGAGAAATTGCATGTTGTTGTTTGGAACGTGCCGGATTAAATCGATTATCTGCTGTGATATACTATGTATACTGTGTGTTTAAGTCGGGTCTCGATCGGAAGGGAATTGGGAATCGGAACGGAATGGAACTTACTCATGAAAAGCCTGATTTCTGGAAAACTGATAGAGACGCACGGATCGTGTGCCTACGAGCACGGGTCGTGCGCCTCCATCTGATACGACAAGAACTGAATTTTTAAACACGCACGGATCGTGCGCCTAGTTGCACGGGTCGTGCGCATGTTTCTGGAAATTTCTGCAATTCCATTGGATAACGCCCGGATCGTGCGCTTAGTCGCACGGGTCGTGCGTATCCTTCTGGATATCTTCTACAAATTGTTCAAAGTCGCACGGGTCGTGCGTCTGCACGCACGGGTCGTGTGGAACTCTCTGACCTTCAAATTTAAAGTACTTTTTATCCATTCCAAATGATTCCAATCTTCTTCTAATCCATTCCCCATGGTTCCCCAACAATGTAAAGATTGATATTATGAAGTTAATCATGTTTGACAGAAAACTTGTGTGTTATGAATGTGACGAAAACCGTACTTAGTGAACGCGTGAGAACACAAGTCAAGAAATGTTAACGGACCTTGAGTCCAATCACGTTAAGATAACGAACTTCAAGTTCATCATGTCATGAAAGCTAATTGATTGTAAGTCTATAAAGACAAAAAAAAAACTCTCAATTCATGTAATCCCAAATCAAGTTACTTTCCCTCGGGGAAAGGTAGATGGTATACCTTGTGTATATCGAGGATGACGATCCTCCAGTTATTAGCATACCTAGTTGAGGGGAGTCATGAATCCAAAGCTAGGACCCTAGCATTATTCGGATAGAATTTCGGATTGGAGTTTCCGTAGCTATTGGGCAATCAAGATTGTCTAGCATTATATCTCGGGTTGTGCTAAGTTCAAGTTAAAATATGATCTGTAGTCGCTTATTAGGGCTACATCAGGAAAGAAATCAGAAATGTAACCAGTAGTCGCTTATTAGGGCTACACGTTACGAGGAAACATCATGTATTCACGTGGTCGCTTATTCGGGCCACGAGTTCAGATATAAGTATAACAAACCGTTAGAGTTGGTCAGGGGTCTCGATAGGACTCACTGAGATAATGTTTATCTCACCCTTCATATTTGTGGTTTTTACAGAGAAACAGGGGAAGGCCAAGGCAACAAAGCATGGTTAGTTGGTGCGACTCGAGGAGTCCGGGTGTTTATGTTTCTTGTTTAGGCCCTTGCCCTTTCGTAGTACTTTTGTTATCAGTTGTATAACTATCATGTATAAGTTATAAATCGTTTCCGCTACTTTATGTTTTGAAGTATTGAACACCAGGATTATGTACAAGTCTTAAGTATTGAAACTTAAGCATTTTCAGGAAATTTATGAGGTTCAGAGAACCATTTGATATGTACTATCGAAAGTTTAGTTGTGTTCAATATTTCAATGACAGGAAGTTACTCTGATGCGTGCCATTTAGTGCATTTCGGTGATTCTATAGTTTAGAATTTATCGGGGTGTTACACTACATATCATGACTTATCTTTTCTTTAACTTAGCACAACACCTCGAGCCACCTTATGCGGTTATTTCTTCGGCTTTTGGTGAACCCAAACCACTAATCACTAGTGGGCAAACCTCATGGGGCCTAGGTTTAGGGGCTCATGACTTCCCCTCCCCTAGTATGCTAATCCTTAGGGTCGTCACCCTAGATATACACACATTATTACATGTATACCATCTACCTTTCCTCAAGGGAAGGTAACTTGACTTGACTTGAGTTAGCCTGACTTGACTTAACATGACCTGAACTTACATGACTCGTTTAGACTTTTAGCCTTTTATCTTGGCTTGACGTGTGTACACTCGCGTTTACTAATGTACGGTTTTCTTTGTTTTCATAACTTGAGAGTTCTACCTGAAACATGTTCAATTTCATGGTATTGATACGTTTCCATCATTGGGGAACCTTGGGGAATTGATTAGAAGGGACTTGGAATCATTTGGAATGGACTAAAGTGTATTTTGAAATAGGGTAACAGAAGTATCCGCATGGTCCGTGCCCTAAAGGCGCACGACCCGTGCGTGATTGGAAATTTTAACATTTAGAAACAGAACAGAGAGCACGGTTCGTGCCACAGAAGCGCACGACCGTGCCATGTCTAAAAAATTTTCAAAACATCCTGCGAACAAGGCACACGACCCGTGCCCCTGGGGAGCCCAGTCCGTGCGTTTTCATCAGTGGTTGAGAAATTGCTGTTTTCACAAATCTGTTCCATTTCGTTCGATTCCGATTTTCCTTTCGATCGATATCCTAACACAACCAGCAATATTCCAGTCCAGACAACAATCAAAAGAAATCATAGGAATCACATTTATCAATCAATCACACAAATTATCGTTTAAAACACAATCTTGGAAAACGGTTTTCGACTCATTTTCTTTCGAAACTAAAACACGTCACGACTGATTTTTGAAACATAAAAAAAACTCAGACACGATAAACGTCCCTAAGTGAGTATAGAACTCACCGATTGCGATGAAAATCGCACAAACAACGAGTTGCACGGTTTGAAACGATCAAGTAACTTCACGAACGGTCCCCGTATTGGTTCTACGCTATCCCAATCGCTCCCAAAACTGACCCGAACGAACTCAGCTTTCCCCACTTCTTTCTAAGGTCTTCAACTAACCAAGATGGTTGCTGGAACACTCCAATCTAGCTAACTTCTGAACATGCAGACCCTCAAAGTTTCTAAAACTCCATTCCTAGCCCATGGAGCTTGATGGATCGAAAATGGTGTTTTGATGGGGAGGAGTGTATTGGTTCTGAAATTAGTATCACAATTTAGAGGAGGAGGAATGGGTTTGAAAGGTGGTTTCAGAACTTACATGCAAGGGGGTTTTGAGAAGTGCCTCTCCTCCCTTCTTCCTTCCTTCTCTCAAAACTCTCTCCCTTTCCCTAGCTTATTCTTTCTAGTTTTCTGAAATGCTGAATAATGGTGATGTGGTGGGTTTGGGTCAGCTGGGTGGGGTTAGTAAAAGAAAAGGGGGAGAATTGTCCTAAATGCCCTTACTTAACCTTTCCCACTTATAACTCATTTTAAATCCACAACCCAATATTCATCAAGGCAAACATAATCGTATCATTGGCAATTAAATTAATCAGGACACTTAGCCAATCATAACTAATTATATCGTTTAGCTAAATTAATTATCTTGACCTCTTGCTAATTTCAATAAATGAAATTAGCTAAATTGGGGATGTTACAATCACCCCAACTTTTTAAAATTTTGTACTCAAAATTGAACAAAACATACCTCAATCAAAAAGATGGGGATATTCCACCCGCATGTTTTCCTCTACTTCCCATGTCGCTTCGTCAGGTGAGGCACTATCCCAAAGCACTTTGACAATAGGAATTGATCTCGTTCGGAGCGTTTTCTCGCCACGTTCGATGATTTGTATTGGATTCGGATGATAGGAAAAATTCGGTCGGATGTCAATCGTCTCATAACTCAATGGCTGACTCGGATCGGGAATGTACTTCCTCAATTGCGATACATAAAACACATCATGTAATCTAGACAAAGCTGGAGGTAAGGCAATGTGATATGCTACTGGCTCAACTCAATCGATAATTTGGAAAGGTCCAATATACCGAGGACTGAGCTTCTTTGCTAGCAATGCTATACCGGTACCAATAGTTGGAGAAAGTCTCAGAAATACATGATCTCCTTCTTTAAATTCCAATGGCCTTCTTCTTTTGTCGGCGTAACTCTTTTGCCGACTCTGACCTATCTTCATCCTTTCTCTAATTTGACGGATCTTCTCAGTAGTCTTATGGACTAAATCAGGACCCAACAATCTTTGTTTACCGACAGCCCACCAACACAATGGCGTTCTACACTTCCTTCTAGACAATGCCTCATATGGAACCATTCCGATACTAGAATGGTAACTGTTGTTGTAAGCAAACTCCACCAACGGAAGATGATCCTCCCATCGGCCTCCACTGTCAAGTACACAAGCTCTTAGCATATCTTCCAAAGTCTGATTTGTCCTTTCAGTCTGTCCGCTCGTCTGCGGATGACCAGCGATACTAGCACATACCATTGTTCCCAATGCCATATTCAATGCTCTCCAGAATCGTGATGTAAACTTGGGATCACGATCACAGATGATACTCGTGGGAATTCCATGCAGCTTTACAATATTCTTAAGATACTCCTCTGCTAACTTAGAAATTTTGTGATTCGAACGCACCAGAATAAAATGGGCGGACTTGGTCAAGTGATCCACCACTACCCAAATAGAATCATTTCCGGCTTGGGACCGTGGTAACCCCATGACAAAGTCCATAGAAATGTTTTCCCATTTCCATTCTGGCACATTCAAAGGTTGCAACTGACCGGCAGGCTTCTGGTGCTCTATCTTAACCATTTGACAAGTTAAGCATCGAGACACGAATTCTGCAATTTCCCTTTTCATACCCGGCCACCAATACAACTGCTTCAAATCTCTATACATCATGGTAGACCCAGGATATATTGAGAACTGACTCTTATGAGCCTCTTCTAAAATCTGCTTCTTAATACCTTCATGACTCGGGACACAGATTCTGCCATCAAAACAAATCACACCGTCACTATCTTCGGTGTAGTTTGGTAACCTCTTCTGAGTCTGTAACTCTAGATCTACCTCTTGGGCTGAGCGAATCAGATTTCTCAAGGAACTCGAAATCTGAATATGACTCAACACCATTTGGTTCTTCCTTGGCTTCACCTTCAAGTTAAGATACCTAAACGATTCCAACAATGCCATCTCATGAATCATCAATTCTGCTTTCCTACTCAAAGCATCAGCTACTACATTATCCTTCCCTGGATGGTACTTCAATTCAATATCATAATCTTTTAGAAAATCTACCCATCTTCTCTGTCTGTTGTTCAGCTCCTTCTGGTCAAACAAATATTTAGGGCTCTTGTGATCACTAAAGACTTCGAAACGAGACCCATACAGGTAATGTCTCCAAATCTTTAGGGCAAACACAATTGCCGCCAACTCCAAGTCATGAGTAGGGTAATTCTCTTCATGTGGCTTCAGTTGTCTGGAGGCATAAGCAACTACTTGCTGGTTCTGCATAAGGACACATCCTAAACCCTTACCGGAGGCGTCACAATAGATTTGGAATCCTATGGACGGATCTGGACGAATCAGGACAGGTGCAGAAGTCAAACGATTCTTCAATTCTGCAAAACAATCATCACAGTCAGAGTCCCATACAAGCGGTTGACCCTTGCGAGTTAACCGAGTGAGTGGAAGAACCAGCTGAGAAAATCCTTGAATGAATCTCTGATAATATCCAGCTAATCCCAAGAAACTGCTTGCTTCAGTGACTGTAGATGGTTGTTCCCAGTCGATCACAGCCTCAATCTTACTGGGGTCCACTACAACACCAGATTGAGATATTACATGGCCCAGAAACTTCACTTCAGGCATCCATAAATCACACTTGGATGGCTTGGCATACAACTTCTTCTCTTGGAATACGTTCAGAACAATTCGGAGGTGCTGCACATGCTCCTCAATCGTCTTAGAATACACCAAGATATCATCAATAAATACCACAACAAACTGATCCAGATATGAATTGAAAATTCGATTCATGTAATCCATGAACACAGCTGGGGCATTGGCTAAACCGAAGGGCATCACTACAAACTCGTAATGTCCATACCTGGTACGGAAAGCGGTCTTCGGAATATCCAAAGCTCAAACTCTGATTTGGTGATAGCCGGACCTTAACTCAATCTTTGAGAACACTGAAGCTCCCCTCAGTTGGTCTAGCAAATCATCAATTCTCGGTAGAGGATACTTGTTCTTGATAGTCACCTTGTTCAACTGACAATAATCGATGCACAATCTCATGCTTCCGTCTTTCTTCTTGACAAGCAATATTGGAGCACCCCATGGTGAGGCACTCGGTCAGACGAATTGTTTTGAAATCAACTCTTCCAGTTGGGTTTTCAACTCCTTCAACTCTAAAGGGGACATCCTATAAGGAGCTATAGAAATTGGTCCAGTGCCCAGAACCAACTCTATAGAGAACTCCACCTCGCAATCCGGAGGTAACGAAGAAACTTCATCAAGAAATACATCTAGGAATTCACTAACAACTTGCTCAGAAGATAAATCTAGACCTGTCTCAATCGATGCAGACAACATCATGGCGTAAGCTTTTGCGCCTTGAAATAGACAATGACTTGCAGAAGTGAATGAGATAACAGCTTCAGAATTGGTCGGTTGTAGTTCCACTATTTCGGAGGTGAAACCGATAGTCCAATGGAAACAGTCATATGGTTGGTCATCATCCAACTCATACCTAGGACAACGTCCACACCCTTCATTGGTAAGCAAATAAAGTCTACCACAAAATTTGTCTCTGATGGATAGAAGACAGTTCTCACATAATGCTTGGGTCTGAATACTACCATCGGCAGCAGTTTTAATGGAGATTGTTTGAGGCAACGAAGTTAAAGCCAATCCCATCCGGTTGACACAAACTTGAGATATAAAACAATGAGTCGCACCCGAATCATATAAAATACTAACAGAGTTATAGAAAAGAGATCCCGTAAGCAGATTATCTGATGGTGTGACCTTCTGAGCGTCCAAAGTGTAGACTCTCCCCTGAGTTGTAATAGCAGGGCTATCCTCCTGGTTCCTCTTCTATGCTGGGCATTCGTGAGCATAATGACCCTCTTTCTTGCAGTAATAGTATTGGTTTGATCCCAGTTGACACTTGCCCTGGTGGTACCTTCCACAGTTGGAACATGTACTGAATCTTGGGGAATTAGATGATTGAACTTGCTTCCCTTTGTTGGAGTTGTGCCTAGGACCCATTTGATTATTGGATGATCCAACATTCTTCCTATTCTGACTGATCGCCTTTCGGCTTGCATATAACCTCTTCAAATCATTCTCAGCAATATAAGCCTGTTGAACCATGGCTGCATAGTTGGTATACCCGAAAGAACTTAGGCTCTGTGCAATGTCTTCTCTCAGCCCATACTTGTACCTGTCAGTCTTCCACCTATCATTGGGAGCATACCCAGCCAAACCGAAGAATTGGTATAGTTCCTCAAATTTTGCCGTGTATTGTTCCACCGTCAAACTTCCTTGCATAAGAGCTAAGAACTCATTCTCCTTGTCAAACTTCATAGTAGTCGGGAAGAACTGCTCCCGAAATGCCTGCCTAAAATTCTCCCAATTCTGGGGAGTGCCCATAGTGGCCATCATGGTCTTAGCATTAGTCCACCAGTTGTTGGCTTCTCCCTTCAGCATATGGGATGCTAATCTCAGCTTGTCCTCATCAGTAACTTGCATTGTTAGAAAAATCTTCTCAATGTCATCCAGCCAATGCTGGGCTTCCATGACATCAGGTCGTCCTCTGAATTCGGAGGGTTTCATCTTCAAGAATTCAGAGTAAACCTGCCTTGGGTTAACTTGCGGCTCAGGCACTTGTGGATGCTGTGGCTGAGCTTGAGCATTCTGCTGCATTATAAGCATATCTTCCATCAGCTTTTGCTGTCTTTCCATCATATTCTGCATCCACTCCTGATGTGGGTCAATGGGGATATTTCATCTACCTCTTCCTGCCATGACTCTGTGAAATATGCACAAAGTATTAAGTTGATCAGGCCCAATGTCTAATGGCATTTTAAGAAGAATCAGACTTAGAAGACGTAAGGACTCTTAAACTCTAAGTCCGACTAGGTTGAACCGCTCTGATACCATAATGTAACACCCCAGTATTTCTAGCTTGTAGAATTACCGAAATGCACCACTTGGCATACATTAGAGTAACTTCCTTTTATTGAATATTTAACACGACTAACAACTTTCGATAATTAAATATCAAACGGTTCAATGAACCTCATTAAATTACTAAAGTACTTAAGTCTCATGACTTAAAACTTATACAATCCTGGTGTTCAACACTCAAAACAAAGATAGTGGAAACGATTTACAACTGATACAATGATAGTTATACAATCGATAACATAAAAACAACAAAAGGGGCAATGGCCTAAACATGAAACTCAATCTTCAATGACTCCAAGAGTCGCACCGACTAACCGTGCTTCTTCGCCTTAGCTTTCCCCAGTTTCTCTGTAAAAACCACAATAATTAAAGGGTGAGATAAACATTATCTCAGTGAGTCCTATCGAGACCCCTTACTAACACTAGCAGTTTATTAAACTTGAACTTTGAACTCATGGCCCTAATAAGCGACCATGTGGACATATATTTTATTTCTTGTAACTTGCAGCCCTAATAAGCTACTACTAGTTATAATTCTTACTTTCTTGATGTAGCCCTAATAAGCGGCTACATATCATGACTTATCTTTTCTTTAACTTAGCACAACACCTCGAGCCACCTTATGCAGTTATTTCTTCGGCTTTTGGTGAACCCAATCCACTAATCACTAGTGGGCAAACCTCATGGGGCCTAGGTTTTGGGGCTCATGACTTCCCCTCCCCTAGTATGCTAATCCTTAGGGTCGTCACCCTAGATATACACACATTATTACAAGTATACCATCTACCTTTCCTCAAGGGAAAGTAACTTGACTTGACTTGAGTTAACCTGATTTGACTTAATATGACCTGAACTTACATGACTCGTTTAGACTTTTAGCCTTTTATCTTGGCTTGACGTGTGTACACTCGCGTTTACTAATGTACGGTTTTCTTTGTTTTCATAACTTGAGAGTTCTACCTCGAACATGTTCAATTTCATGGTATTGATACGTTTCCATCATTGGGAAACCTTGGGGAATTGATTAGAAGGGACTTGGAATCATTTGGAATGGACTAAAGTGTATTTTGAAATAGGGTAACAGAAGTATCCGCACGGTCCGTGCCCTAGAGGCGCACGACCCGTGCGTGATGTGAAATTTTAACATTTAGAAACAGAACAGAGCGCACAGTTTGTGCCCCAGAAGCGCACGACCCGTGCCATGTCTTAAAATTTTTCAAAACATCCTGGGAACAAGGCACACGACCCGTGCCCCTGGGGAGCACGGTCCGTGCGTTTTCATCAGTGGTTCAGAAATTGCTGTTTTCACAAATCCGTTCCATTCGATTCCAATTTTCCTTCCAATCGATATCCTAACACAACCAGCAATATTCCAGTCCAGACAACAATCAAAAGAAATCATAGCAATCACATTTATCAATCAATCACACAAGTTATCGCTTAAAACACAATCTTGGAAAACGGTTTTCGACTCATTTTCTTTCGAAACTAAAACACGTCACGACTGATTTTCGAAACATAAAAAAAACTCAGACACGATAAACGTCCCTAAGCGAGTATAGAACTCACCGATTGCGATGAAAATCGCACAAACAACGAGTTCCACGGTTTGAAACGATCAAGTAACTTCACGAACGGTCCCCGTATCGGTTCTACGCTATCCAAATCGCTTCCAAAACTGACCCGAACGAACTCAGCTTTCCCCACTTCTTTCTAAGGTCTTCAACTAACCAAGATGGTTGCTGGAACACTCCAATCTAGCTAACTTCTGAACATGCAGACCCTCAAAGTTTCTAAAACTCCATTCCTAGCCCATGGAGCTTGATGGATCGAAAATGGTGTTTTGATGGGGAGGAGTGTATTGGTTCTGAAATTAGTATCACAATTTAGAGGAGGAGGAATGGGTTTGAAAGGTGGTTTCAGAACTTACATGCAAGGGGGTTTTGAGAAGTGCTTCTCCTCCCTTCTTCCTTCCTTCTCTCGAAACTCTCTCCCTTTCCCTAGCTTCTTCTTTCTAATTTTCTGAAATGCTGAATAATGGTGATGTGGTGGGTTTGGGTCAGCTGGGTGGGGTTAGTAAAAGAAAAGGGGGAGAATTGTCCTAAATGCCCTTACTTAACCTTCCCACTTATAACTCATTTTAAATCCACAACCCAATATTCATCAAGGCAAACATAATCATATCATTGACAATTAAATTAATCAGGACACTTAGCCAATCATAACTAATTATATCGTTTAGCTAAATTAATTATCTTGACCTCTTGCTAATTTCAATAAATGAAATTAGCTAAATTGGGGATGTTACAGAGAGTATTTTTTTCTCCATCTTCCAACCCATTTTGCTCCATGATAGAGGCTCAAATATTGGTTTGATAAATATTTTCTTGTGTCACCAATCTGCTCTAAATTTGTCCTCAACCAAACAAATACTCTCTCCGTAAAACATTTTAGGCAAAAGTGAGTCAACAGAAGTTGATGTATACATCAACTTTCGTTGACTCGTTTTTGTTTATAATGTGTTACGGAGGGGAGAAAGAACTGATTGAAGAAAGGTGTATAACATTTTATTTGCATTATGAGGGAGGTGATTGCATGAACTGATTTTCCTTATTTTGAATATAATACAGTAGAAAACATTAAACAATCCTAGATTAAAAAAATGGGCACATACCCTTAGATTATGCAGAGCCTTACTTCTAGAGTCATGGATAAGAACAATGTTTTGAGACTTAACCACAATACTAAACATCTTTGAAGCAAAACTTTTAACGTCAGCAACTATAACTTTCTATTGAACAATCATTTGCAAATAGCCTTTGTGATCTTCAAACATCCCATGAATTCACATTCTTTAGAAAAACCAACCAGTGGTTACTACCAGGTTTTAAATTGCGATCGCAGTCATAGTAACACCGCATTTCTTAATATCGGTTAAATGCGGCGGATGCGGCCTCAATCATGCTCGCGTTGCAGCCACGGATGACATATAAAACTATAATCTCGCTGCCCAGATCGTGGTCGCTGACTGTTTTTCAAAACCTTAGTTACTACTAAAGTTATACTAAGTACAACCTCACACACAAATCTATCATAGTCACACAAGATATTAAAGTCATGGAGGAGCATTTCAGGCCCAAGCTTCTCCACCTCCTTCACTGGTATTTACAATGCCAAGACGAGTAGGCTTCTTAGTTGGCTTGCTCAATTGAAATACAGGATGCCGGCATAGCTTCCGCACTCCGTTTCTCAATCTAAGCCAATGTTCACTGTCATATCTACGTCTATAACTACAACTATAACTATTTTCTAATGGACCATTTTCATATCTAGAAGTTGTTGTGCTACTACCTGAAAAAGATTTGAATACCTCTTTTTCATTTTCCTTTTCTTCTGAGCTACGAAGTTTCTCTACATTCCATTCTATTCTTCCTAGTGTTGAAGTTCTTGAGAATTTTCTTTTGGTTGTAGATGATGCTTTTGTGTCCCAAGTATCCTCAGTTTGGTCACATGATTCCTCTCTGTTAGATTCAAAAGGAGGAGGTTCATCTTTGTAGGAGGGAGAATCCATGAATAATGAGAGCAATCTCGCATTAGCAACCGATTTCTCCCTTTCTCGAAGGGTCTTCAAGATCAAGGTCTTCAAGAAGTTCATAACTTGTACTGCATGAATCAATGCTGTCAAAGGATCTGCCATCTGCATAACACAAGAAAGCTGCATTTAGTAATATGCTAAAGCATAAACAAGATGTGCATAAACCCTTTGTTACTTAGAACTATATGAAGCATCGACACAGACATAGACACCGGACACGACACAAACACAGACACCGAACACCACACTGAAATGTAAACACCGGTTTTAATTTGAAAAATGGAAGTAATTGAACTATCAGTGTCTGACATGACACGTGTTGTGTCACTAAGCACGTCTTCAACCTGAAGTGTTAGTGCTAAAGAGCTTAGTGTATTCGGAAATCCGCAATTATTGAATATTGTTCACCCTTACACCATGCTAATTGTACAAATATACAAGGTTTTCGCAAAAGGACTGCGACTGCAAATGGGCCGCAACATCACGATTTTTAGTCTCTTTGACCGCAAAGTGGCCGCAGTTGAGGTCACACTAACAACATTTAATTGTGATTCTTCGCAATTTCAAGAATCGCGACATGACTGCGAGGGAATTTACAACCTTGCGAAGTTGCGAATATACAAAATATCATATGTCAGAAACAAAATTTGAATCCGTCATTGCTCCTTCAAAATGACCCTCTCATTCGACTATTTGAGTTTATTTCCAAGAGCAAAATGGTGAAGATACAAGCAATCCATGAAATATGAAAACCTGTAGCTAAACTGAAAGATAATAGCTTGGTAGATGAGCCAAATTAATTTGCCTTTGAGAATCACCAACCAGAAACATTTCTAGTTTAAAAGAACAGAAGAAACAAAACCAAACATCTATGTATTGTATTGTTAACAAACCTGTGTCATATTGGGAGCGAAAACCATAGCAACATTGCGAGCATTCATCTTGTTGAACTGTTCATTTTCAACAACATCAGCCATCAAATTAATAGCCCAGTCAAGCAATGCAGCTTCTGTTGAAGGAAGTAACTTCACAAGATTAGTACAATCCTCTTCTGTGTTGCATAGCATCACTTGCTCTGGGGTTAGAGAATCAAGTATCCCAGTTGGAAGCTCTCTAAACCAAGCCTACAATGCATCAAAACAAAAGATATTGTAAGAAAGCCTCATATAATTATAATGCAGTAGAGAAGTTGAATCAGAAATCTTGATAAGTACCTTCATCAAGCCAGATAAACAATGAACATCAATTCCTTGTGGTACTACACCTCTGTTTAACTGATCACGAACGAACTCTTCTTGACTATTTTCAGCATTAATACGGAATATTCCTTCTGCCTTTACCCATCAAAAACATGAAATTAGACCTTAGAAATCATATGTAAATAGCATCCAGTAAAACAATCATAACAAAAACAGAACATACATTAAGGCCTCCCTCAGAATACAATTGCTTTTGCATCCGTAGCAGAATGGTTGGAACACTGTTGCCCCTATCATCATAAGAGCACTGCATTGACTTTGCAGAAACTCCAAATACCTTCACACTGCGCGATTTAAACACGGTATTAGAACATAATCAAAGCAAAATAGGAAAAGATAAGAGTATTAATAAATGAAGAGATTCACAGGCATATGTACATGGTCAATCAAGGACCATTTTGTAAATAAAATTTGACAGTTGGCTATGCAGCCACAAATCTAGACACAATAGTTTTCTTGCTAGTAACAAAAACATTTCAGTGTATTTTGAGTTGGAGATTGAGGCCAATTAATACACTATTAATTACACAAATGTAACAGTGTTCCTCTCCTCGTCAGCTCAACCACCCGATCATTATATTAATGTGCAACAAACTACTGTGGATTCACATGTTAATTCAAGCTCCAACGACAATCAATAATGTCCCAATAGTAGAATTTCACGGTCCTCCTCGTCCTTAAGACCGATGCGGGCGACATGGTCGGTGATGGTTTAACAAAAACAAGGGGAATTTGAGGAATTCATATATGTTTTCCTTGTTTTTGCTACACCGGCTCAGCCACGCCATTTCTGAATTTCACGAGTACTAGTTTTTTTCGTCGGCTTAGATAAAATGACAAATAAACATAATTTATGTCACACTCCAAGGTTCGAGCTCCGGAGTTTTCATCCTCATGTGGACGAAATTACCAATGCAATCACTAGTTGGGACTAGATACCTTTAATTTGATTTAATAATAAGAGAGTAAAAAGAAAACACTAAAATGTTGACACATTAATTTTGTGATCCAAACAAAATGGAAGCAAATTAACAGAAATTGATTTTGAAGAATCACATATGAAGTGGGAGAAGAGGAAGTGACCTGGCACTAGGTACCCTTGAGGGTACCTCAGGTTGAAGCTCAGAAGGCAAACCCAGAAAACCATTGAATCTATCAAAGGTAACATGTGACACGTGGCGAACCTCAGTTGGCCAGCTAATATCCAAAGAATTAGAAACGACGTCGTCTCTCTCAACTTCCTCCACACTACAAGTCACAAGCAATGACCTCTTAAGCGCACCCACAACAATATCCAATATCGCAAATTGCTGTTGTTGTTGCTCATTGTTGTTGTTCCTTGTTGTTTCCTCATCATCACTTTCTAATTCTTCTTCATTTTTCTCTTTCTTGTTGTTTCCATTATGGAAAGGTGAAAGGGTGCTGAATTGAAGGCCACTACCACTACTTCCCATGATTCTTCCGCATGATTTGGATCGAAAAAGAAGACTCATTTGTGTTAATTAACTAGTAAACAATGATGGGTTAGTGAGGCTAATTAAATAAACAAGAAAGTAGGGCAGAGAGGTAAAAAGGGGGTTGTATAAGTAAAGGTGGGTGGTGGTGGTGGTGAAAAGTGGAAGAAGGAGGAGGAGGATGAAGAGGAAGAAAAAGAGAAAATGAGTTTGGTTGAGAGGGAAATGGTAGTTAACAACAATTGAATTGAGGATGGTTAGTTGGTAAGGTTGATGGAGACAGAAACACATGTAGGTTAATGTTTGTTTTTGTTATGAATAGGATCATGTTGGTGGTGATGGTGGGAAGGAGGTGAGTGAGTGAGGAAAAAGTAAAATGGAAGGAAGGTTAATAAATTATTTATGAATATATATATATATATATGTGTGTGTGTGTGTGTGGCTGGCTCCTCGTGACAAGAGTATGGACAAAAAGAAAGAGAGGAAATGGACGCGAGAGTGCGTGTATTTTTTGGAAGTTTATGGTGACATGTTTATATACGTGCACACATCACACATGACATATACTCAGAACTCAGAAAGAGGAGTCAGATTTTGGGTCTCTCTTGTTTGACTCTATTTCTTTCTTTCTTACTGATGATGAGGTGAAAAACAAGCAGTGAAAAGTATGATGATATCAGTTGAAATGTTTGGAATTAGTGAGATAAGATTGAATGGTGTCACGGTGTCCAAACTACCAAATGTTAGTATATTCCATTCTCCCTTTACTATAAAATGTTGGTACAGTTCATAAGTCTTTTATGTTTAATTGTAACTACCTATCAATAGAGTACTTTTCTTCCCCGCTCAATTTCCCTTTTCCCTCCAGTACTCTTTGTATTTTTCCTTTCCTTTTGTCTTTTTGTAGGTTTGTGATTAGTAATGTAAATCAATTTTACATTTGTTTTAATAAAAGAAAATCAATTTTACATTTATTGGGTATTGGCCCTCTCCCTATATGGAAAAAGCTCAAATTTTGTAGTTCTTTGTGTTTCACTTGTTTAAGTGGAGAGAGATCGGATTAGGGTTAATAATATAAAGAATACCAGGAATTTTTTTTCTTGTTTTTCAACAAATTGTCGTTGGAGGTTCATTCAACGTTGGATCGGGTTGATTTTTAGATAGTAGTTTTGGGACGCGTAGTTCTTCATTTTGAACAATTGGATCGGTGAAAGGAGGTTTGCTGAGAGAGATATTGTGGTCACTAAATAGCTTCGATTTTAGGTATTTTTTCAACTTCTTATCCTTTTTATAAGTATTTGTGCTTTGTTGTTTTCGTTAGTTATTGACGGTGTTTTGTACTTTATTGAGACTCTCTTGTACCCATATTTGATTATAGTGAAAATCATTTCTTTGGTCTGACTGACATGTGGTTTTTACTCTCACTTTTTCTCCTTAAAATCTTGGTGTCTCTTGTGCATTTGAATTGCTCTATTTAGTTTCATATATCTTTTGGTGCTTCTCAAAGATTCTTGCAAGTTGGGTTCATTTTGTTTCCGCGACCTATAGTTTTTTTTTGATTGAGGAGAGGGCCGAAGCCCGAAAGAAAATTACATCGGAATTACTCGTAGAGTAGAGACTCCAATAATATTCCGCGACCTATAGTTTTTAAGTCGGACCTTAATCCGACTTTAAAAAAACATACTTTCTAAGTCGCTTTGATAGAAGTCGGGTGAATGTCCGACTTTAAATGTCCGAAAGGTCCGACTTTGAATCCCATTTTTTGACTGGTGTGTGTTTTTATGTTAATTACCCGTCAACATCGACATTCAACTAGACCAACTATTCCATCATGTCACGCCATTTATACAACAGCATCTTAAAGCAAGTTTGCACGACTTCTCATCAAAAGATGGCTTCTTGAGAAAATCAAGTCCTTTATATTAATTTTAATTTTTTTAAGTTACAAAATCCGCCTTATAATAAATATAGTACCAAAACTTATAATTTTAGTTTTAATTAATTGAAAGGATTATTAAATAAATGGTTAGGGCCGTATCTATCACTTTATCTCCTGTTTAGTCATCTTTATTGCCACGAGTTTCCATTATATACCCTATGTTGTCGTCAAATGGAAGAAACACTATACAACACAAGTGTGTTGGAGGGATTCTGCATTTTTGCTTTTGAAATGATTATTATTATTTTTTTATAAACGGGGTATTCTCTGTGCGGAACTGCAAAGACTAATCTCTCGAGTTGGGTAGGACCACAATGGGTGGCAAAACTCTCCCTAAAGAGATTTAACACTGTTGTGTGCCCAATGCTGGATTCAAACCCAAGATATTGGTTAAGCTAAAAGATCTAGACCCATATCATCTCATTCAAGTCTTCTTGAGTTGAAATGATTATTATTAATCCACATTCCACACATATATAACGTTCATCTTTTAATTCAGACAATCAAAAATTATAATAAAGATGACTTTTAAAATACATAATAAAAGACTTATCATTTTTTTATAAACAAAATAATTAGTAATTAGTACGTTAAAGGAGAGAGAATAGATAAAAATTAAATAATTATGATTGTTTATAAAAACACACGGAGAATACAAGTGTCAAACTCTCTCTGAGTCTTAGGGCCACTCTCTCAAACAACTTGTTTTTGGGACTTTGCTTCCAAGTGCATGTTATTTTGTTCCTTACTTATTCTTTGGTGATTGAGAAATTAGCATTATATTTGGTGATTATTAAAGAATTAAAATGAGTTTACAGATGGAATATAAAACACAGTCGTTTTCCGACGAGTGGGGCCGGCAAGGGATGGACCATAGTTTCCATTAATTAATTAATATAGATTGTTGAAAGATGGTGAGGGCACATGAAGATGGTCATGCACCTCGTGCAAAGGCACCTACCATTGTTCTGTCATTGCCATGCCTTCACCGCGTGATATTGATCTTCCGGTGTTTCTATGGTCCCTTTGTCCTATTTGGAAGCATCAAGCATCATCGGTGTACTTTACTCTAACCAGTACTACCATGCATTGCAATTTCTTTTTATTCAGTGAAATTTTCAAGTGTTAACTAATTTAGATCACGTTTGAAGATAACATTGGGTTTTAGAGCATAGTTTAATGGCTTATTGAAAAGAAAAAATTTAATATGTGCATTTTGCTCTCGAAATTTTCTTTGTACGGACCATTATTGGTTACTTAAAGAGTGTTCCAACACTTTCAACGAAAGACTAATCTTTGTTTGTGTTTAAAATCAAATTTCGCAATGGCCTACACCGAGTTTGTCCATCGCGGGTATTGAACCGAGAGCACCGGATCGCCCCCTGTGTGCCAGGACCCTAGGTCACGGGGTGCAAAAAAAATTCCATAATTTTTTTTAAACATCCTCAATTAATTTACTAAAATTAAGTAGCCAAGTTATCTAACTCCAAATTTATTTAAGAGTAAATCGCCAAATTAGTCTCTAAGTTTACCCGCCAATACCTATTTAAGTCCAAAATTATAGGAAAATAAGAAGTAGTCCGTAAAAATATATGATATCGGTAAAATTACTTTCTAAAGTTTTATAAATAGTCTCTTACGGAGATAAATAAGACATATTTATTAAAAATTGAGTGCAAATTTAAGAATACTGGTGCAAATTTAAAATTTCAGGGAGTTCAAAATAATTTTATATAGGAGTACTAGTACTAATATTTTTTCCCAGGGGTTCAACTGAACCCCCTAAAAACAATGTAGATCCGCCACTGGTCCAAACATAGATTAAGTCACTTGGGCAAACGGTGTTGGTTTCTCAAATTTTGTTTAATAAAAGTAAACTAGTTCTTTTTCTATGAGAGGTAAACTAGTTTTTTGTTTCTTACTTATTTTTTTTAACTCAATTAAATATTTTGATCTTTTGTCACAATTATTACGACGTCAAAGAACCTTTGATTTTTTTATAAGCAAAATTGTATTGAATGGAGTACAAGGGGTACTCCGACCCATATACATATAATGAGCCTCATTAAAACTTTCTAGGCCAAAACCTAGGAGAAAAATACCTAAGGAGGAAAAATAGTACCCTCCATTAGATTGAAAGAATACATATACATTTAATCAAAAGTATCACAAAAGGAACAATCAAAAGGTACGATCAATTAGATAGTACCCTCAAGGTTCGACAAAGGCAAACCAGTCTCTCCAAATAAAAGGTACGATCCCAAGAAATCATCTAATCAAAAGTATCACAAAAGGAACAATGATCATTATCCTGGTACTCATAGCACTGAATTCAAGAAAAGAGGATACTGCTTTGTTTGTGGAAAGCCAGGACACTATGCACCTAAATGCAGGCATAGGGCGAGAAATGACAATCCTCCTAAGGCTAACGCCAACTTGGCTGATGCTGGTGGAGATGATAATGAGGATGACGATGTCATTGCTGCTGTCGTTTCTTTGGTCAACATGGCAACTGATGTGAACAAATGGGTGGTGGATTCTGGAGCCACCAAGCACATCTGTGCTAATAGAGAAGTTTTTACCTCCTACATTGCTGTAGGGGAAGGAGAAGAAAATATCTATTTGGGTGACTCACATCCAGCCCCAGTTGTGGGGAAAGGAAAAGTTCTTCTCAAGCTCACATCGGGAAAAACTCTGGCTCTCACAAATGTGCTTCATGTGCCTAACATAAGGGCAAACCTGATCTCTGTTGGGGTTCTGTTGAAGCATGGTATCAAAGTGACATTTGAATCTGATAAGATTGTTCTTACCAAGAACAACATTTTTGTTGGAAAGGGATATTATGATCATGGACTTTTTGTACTCAACACTTTTGATTTCAATAACAATGTTTCGACTTCTGCTTACTTGATTGACTCTTATAATATGTGGCATGCTAGACTAGGTCATATTAACTTTCAGTATGTTATTAAATTGCAACGTCTTGGCATGATTTCGACTAGTAATAATCAACATAGTAAATGCGATGTATGTGTTGAAACCAAGTTAACAAAGAAATCGTGTCCCCCAATACATCGTGAAACTGAACTGCTTAGTTTAATTCATACGGACCTAGGAGATTTAAAACAAACTCCAACTAGGGGCGGAAAAAATTATTATGTAACGTTTATAGATGATTTTTCGCGATACACTATGGTGTTTCTATTAAGACAAAAAGATGAAGCATTTGAAGCTTTTCTTTTATATAAAGCTGAAGTCGAAAATCAATTAGATAGAAAGATTAAAAGAGTTAGATCCGACCGTGGAGGAGAATACATATCTTATAATGATTTTTGTGAAAAGGAAGGTATAATACATGAAACAACTCCCCCCTATTCACCTGAATCTAATGGCATAGCCGAAAGGAAAAATAGGACATTGAAAGAGATGATGAACGCTATGTTAAAAAGTTCTAATGCGCCAACTAACTTGTGGGGTGAGGCTATATTAACTGCATGTTTTATACAAAATAGAACTCCTCATAGGAAAACCGGAAAGACCCCCTATGAACTGTGGAAAGGTTATCAACCTAACTTAAAATATTTAAAAGTGTGGGGGTGCTTAGCTAAAGTTATGTTGCCTGATCCTAAGAAAAGAAAAATTGGTTGCAAAACCTCTGATTGTGTTTTTATAGGATATGCAGAACACAGCGCTGCTTATAGATTCCTTGTTGTGAAAAGTGATGTTCTAGAAAATAATACTGTCGTGGAAACTAAAAATGCTGAGTTTTTTGAAAACGTTTTTCCTTTGAAACATGATAGTATATCTAGACAACCATTAGCAAGTACTAATGATGAAACTCATGAGGAACCATATCAAGAACTAAGGAGAAGTAAAAGACCAAGAAAAGAAACATCCTTCGGAAATGATTTTTATACTTATCTTGTCGAAAAAGATCCAGAAACCTTTTTTGAAGCAACTTCTTCTTCTGAGTCGAAATTTTGGAAAGAAGCCATTAAAACTGAAATAGACTCAATTTCCAAATGTAACACTTGGACCTTAGTTGATTTACCACCTGGGGCAAAATCAATAGGATGCAAGTGGATTTTCAAAAGAAAATATAACCCTGATGGGTCTATTGATAAATACAAAGCTAGATTAGTAGCAAAAGGTTTTTCTCAAAAACAAAACATTGATTACTTTGATACCTTTGCTCCAGTAACAAGAATTTCTTCTATTAGAGTTTTAATAGCTTTGGCTTCTATCCACAAACTGGTTATTCATCAAATGGATGTTAAAACCGCTTTTTTGAACGGTGACTTAGAAGAAGAAATTTACATGAATCAACCCGAAGGATGTATAGTTTCAGGTCAAGAAAACAAAGTATGTAAACTCCTTAAGTCGTTATATGGTTTAAAACAAGCACCAAAACAATGGCATGAAAAATTCGACAGAACCTTAGTCGAAGATGGCTTCACCACAACTGAAGTTGATAAATGTGTTTACACTAAAACTGTGTGTGGAGAACATGTGATCATATGTTTATATGTAGATGACATGCTCATATTTGGTACTTGTCTGGATATTGTTATCAAAACAAAATCCTTTCTTTCATCTAGTTTCGACATGAAAGATATGGGTGAGGCTAATGTAATATTAGGAGTTAGAATCATCAGGGAAGGTGATAGTATCACACTATCACAAGATCATTATGTGGAAAAACTTCTTAGGAAGTTTGGACACTATGACTCAACCCCCTTGAGTACCCCCTATGAAGCTAACTCACGCTTAAAGAAAAATAGAGGTGATCCTGTTGACCAACCTCAGTATGCCCAAGTAATTGGGAGCCTACTGCATTTGATGAACTTTTCTCGACCAGACATTGCATTTGCAGTCGGTCGTCTGAGTAGGTATACTCACAATCCTGGTCAGGATCATTGGAAGGCAATTGCTCACCTTATGAGATATTTGAGAGGTACCACAACTTATGGTATTACTTATAGTGGATTTCCCGCAGTATTAGAGGGATACTGCGATGCTAACTGGATATCTGATTCAGATGAGACAATATCCACTAGTGGTTACATTTTCACACTTGGTGGTGGTGCGGTAACTTGGAGGTCAGCCAAACAATCCATTATTGCTAGATCGACTATGGAGTCGGAATTTGTAGCTCTGGAATTGGCTAGTACTGAAGCTGAATGGTTGAAGAACCTTTTAGCTGGTATTCCTTTGGGAATAAAACCGACACCATCAGTGTCAATACATTGTGATAGTCAATCAGCAATAGCCGTTGCAAAGAATAAGACCTATAATGGCAAAAATAGACATGTGCAATTAAGACATAATGTTGTCAAACAATTGCAAAAGTATGGAGCAATATCGATCGATTATGTGAAGTCAGAAGTGAATTTGGCCGATCCTCTGACAAAACCCTTAGGGAAGAAAATGATATGTGAAACATCGAGGGGAATGGGACTAAAAGCCAACTGATATTAAGAAGTGATGGTAACCCAACCTTTGTGATTGGAGATCCCATGAATAAGGTTCAATGTGGTAAAAATAAGTCACTTCTTGATAGTGCTAGCACTGGAAATTAATTCAAGTAATTAATTTCATTATTGTCCCTTCCTATGGTGTTATTGTGATGGTGCTAGACTGCAGGGTTAAAAGGATAAGCTTAAAGCTTTTAATGATTTTCATAGCCCTTATGGGTGGTGTATGACTTGCAGCATACACTTGATGAAATCACCTATATGAGTGTCAAGTGAGGCCGCTTGCATGAGATCCTGGCGAGGTCTCTAGAGCACTCATGAATACCGAGCACGCGCAGGGCCTAGTAGCGCAACACCGCGAAAACAGCAAGAATTGTGGGGGTGTAATGTGATAATAAAACCTCTAACATATAATATGTGTCTTGGGTTCCATAGCATGCTATACCAATTCACAGTATGTTATGTTTTATCTATCTAGGACTGGTTCCATAGCTTGCTATACAGCTCCGAAACGTTACATCTACGATGTCAACCCAGAAAACCTCTTTTATAAACTTATTTTTCAACTTTTGAAATATGTGGGGGATTGTTGTATTTTATTGAAAATAAAAAGATATTTCAAAAGTGAGAAGTCCCACATTGCTTGGCTTTGGATTCACCAAAGTCTTCATATACTAAAGCTTAATGAGAGCTAGTAAACAAGCAACTAGAAGGGACTCCCTCGCGCGCACAAGTAGGGACCAACATGGCTTGCTTCAGTGCGAATCTTTCGATTCCCCCCCCCCCTGCGCGCTCGACTGGCTTTGTACTAATATTATTAAATGAAATATTACTTTTATCAGCCTATCCGTATACGCTCAATCATGGGTCGAAATGTTTTATGAAATAATTTGTAACGAAAAGCTCAGGTCGAAAACTGCTAGTTGGTCGAACTGATTGGCAAAACAATCTGGTCGAACTGACTGGTGAAAAGATTTGGTCGAAGACTGAAACTTAATTCCCTTTATTTTGTAACTGTCAGTTTCTTCCAACGGCTTCTTTTCTTTTAAACCCATTTATTCTGTAACCGCAGAGTTAAACCTTTTGATTACAATTGATTTTCGGAAACGGCTTTTGACTGGCTATTGATTGCTGGAGCCTATGTCTCTAACAGCTATTTCTCTTAAAGCCTATATAAACAAATTCGAGTTGCACTTGAAAGACAGATCAGAAAATCCATTTTCCACATTTCTTGAAAAAGAGCTCTGGGTTGCTCTCCTGTTAATATCCAGTTCTTCTTGCTAGTTCTGATACCTCTTTCGCTACTGCGATTGAGAAGACCCGGTTGTACCTCGGGGAATTTGCGCAGTAGAGGCGAATAAATTCTTCAGGGCAGTCGCAAGACGCCTCCGGTTGTTTATCTAACATTTTTTGTGTTTGCAGGTTCATTTTCGACAGCATCAGTACAATTCGACAGCAGCTGCTTCGACTTCGACAGCTTCTGTTTCTGCTCACCTGGTTCGCACCATTCCTTGCCACTCAACAGCATCAGTCGAAATTTTACTACTGCACTTCGACTACAGTCAGCATAATTCGACTACAGCCATATCAGCAATTTCGACAACAGTTGCCAAATCCAAGCTAGATTCCAAACCCAATTGATATCGCGCCAGCAGCCATGATCACGCACAGTTCCTTTCGTTTTATCAACAACAAAAAAAAGCAGGGGAAAAGGTTTTTCAAATTATCATTGTATAACCACTTATCGTGCCATAAAGAAAAGTTACAACCATCACCCAACACGGGTCTAACAGCGCTGCTAAAAAAATTCCGCCCATGCAAGAGAAAATCCTCTAGGTGAAGTAAGTCTCTCCACCAAATAAAATCTTTGGTTTCCCCTCCTATGATAGTCTCTTCCTAAGCCCCTCCAAGAGGATAGTCTCTTCCTAAGCCTCTCCAAAACAGGATTCCAAGTACACCTCCTCCTATGATTAGCTCCCAGCTGGATCCCCAAAAATTCAAAAGGCAAAGCCCCAATGCTACAAGACAAAAAGGATGCAGGTACTGCTAAAAAGTCCTCTTGCAAGTTTTGACCAATCAAACTACTCTTGTGAAAATTCATCTTCAATCCCGACACAAGTTCAAAGATTCTAAAAATGGACTTGAGGCACCACAAATTATCCCACGATCTGTTGCCCACGAGAATTGTATCATCCGCAAGTTGAAGTAAAGAGAAGCTAAAATTATGATTTACCTAAAAACAGGTAAACATGCCTGCGTGAACTGCCTTTTGAACCATACCTACAAGACCCTCGGCCACCTTGAGAAAGAAAAAGGGAGATAAATGATCCTCTTGCTTAAGGCCCTTGTGCAACGAAACTAGTTGATTGGACCTTCTACGGTTCTTAATGCAAGCATGGAAGAACTTGGTGTTGGCATACCATTCCTTAATCCATTTAGCTCTAGATTTCTGTCTAGTTTAAACTCTCCTTTAGATGAATACTGTTCCAGTAGGAAGTGGAGACTTCCTGGAACTTAGTGACATCCTCCAAACCACCCACATTAGCGCGCTATCATAGAATCGAGCTCGTTCATCTCAGAAACTAGATTTGAAATATTGAGATCCATGCGGCTGAAGACCTCCTTATTCCACACCTTAAGCTAGCTTAGCTCTCAGCAATTTAAGTTTTTCTTTGAGCACAAATCCCTTTTGTCCTACTACCTTGAAGTATTCCCATGACTGAGCTACAACATCCGAGAAATCAGGGTGTTCAAACCAACCATTAATCACTCTGAAAGGTTTAGGGCCCCGATCCTTTGATGACTGTAATATCTATCTCCCACCCATTAGCCACTAATGTTCCAAACCGTGATCAATCCATCGGAAAGCAAAAAATGATCTAATATACTTTTGGACTTACCATCAGAGCAGAACTAAGTGAACTGATTACCACACACAGGCACATCAATCAACCCCATCTCTTGAATGAAACAATTAAACTATAGCATGTCCTGGTGATGAAACTGAGAACAACTACATTGACGTTCCTCAATAGATGAAATTGGGCTAGTCACTTAGTGATGTGGCAAGTGATTTACTTGTGTGGCATTGTTTACATGGAAAAATAACCCTTGTTGGGGCCCAACATCATTGTTTATCAATTAAAAATAGAATGTTATTTAACGTAATTTGTCAATTAAAATAAGAATAAAATAAAATCTTGAAATTAAGAAAAAGCTAAACACTAAATACTAAATTAAGAGAGGATTCGTAAGATCTACTGCAATTTCATATCTAGGTCATATCTTATTGCAATTTCTTGTCTAGTTGTTCGAAACCCACATTGATGGATCCAACGAGGAATCTTAACAGTGCAAAGAAAAGAGATAAGTATCCATCTTCATGGACGAAAGAGGATGACAAGTATGTTGCTATGTATGCTATGTATGTTTTCTCACTTTTTTGGGTACACATTTTATCTCTTTTATATGGTCATTTATGTACTACATACGAAATAGAGGGTTTTGGGGTGGCTACGGTTTTGTGAGAACAATTTGTTGGTGAGAATAATGCTGCAACTAAGAAGAACAGTCAAACATAGAAGATCATTAGTAACAATAATTGTGAATGACATGTAAGATAAATAACAAGGAGAAGGTAATTAAATTCATCATTGCACTAGACTCCAAGGCGTGTATGACACTAAGCTTTAGGTTCGATTCGCCCCCACCAATCACTTTAGATTGGATGCAATAGGATGATCAGCGAATCCCCTCTAGGATACAATGGAGTTCATTGATATGGTCTGCATACCCACACCAAGCATATCGATCAATGGTAATTTACGGAACAAAGTTTCCTCAATTACTCTCGTGCACTAGAGAAAAGAAGAAATGACTTAGATATAATTTTGAGAAAATTTTGGCATAAAATATATGAATTTCGTGTACATGTTCTTCCCAAAAGTGTCTCTATTTATAGAGAAACTCATGCCACTTGGTGAAGGGAAACAACTCATAAAAGAGTTTTTACAATTCTGAAACAGAAACATTAAATATGATTCTCGTTCAGTTAATGACACGATGCGACGGTTGTCTAATGGTTAAGGCACTACCACTGAGCCACTTGAATATTTGGTGCAAACATTAATTTACAACTATATGTATCCAAATAAATATTTTGGAAATATCTCCAACAGGTTTTTCTTTCCGTTTATATTATTTTAGAGGGTTTATGTTTGAGTGTGTAGATTTTTGGTCCAATTTGAACTAAATACATCAATTTTCATTGACCTATTATTTTTGCTTATATTCTATTACAGAGGGAGTATCATGGATTTGTGTTCGATTGGAATTAGTTTATGCTTACTTGTCCAAGCCATTTTCAAAGGAGATAGTCCACAATTGCAATGTGATCTTCTTCTTCTCACAACGGATTCATGGATTGAGACAGAGTACTACGTACTATATCGCATCTTCGATTTGCTTTTGGTTTTGTTTGAGTTCGTAACTAGGTTTGTCTCTTAGGTATAGGTTTTAGACAAGACTAGAATGACAAGGAGACAGTAGGGTTCAACAATTTCTCCATTTTTTTAATTGAGAAATTATATTTTAAAATCATCATTGCTGATGAGGGATGCCAACATAAGTCATTTTTCCCTATAGGAAGTTCCACGTAAGAAAATTAATTTCCACATAGATGATTGACCACATTTTAAAAAAATTAAAAATCAGGGGACCAAGATTGCGAAATTAAAAAAAGGGGGAGACGCAGTGTTAAGGTCTTTTGGTAGTCCTATTCATTAACTCGTTGTTGCTCTCGGTGCTCCCTAAGAAGTGGTATTAGAGCTTGGTTTGGTCTGGTAGGAGAGCGAATCATGGTATAGACCAAGTCTAGTGATATGATATATCCAATGCTTTAAGGGTTTGAATAGAGATATGGTGGCGGCTCTTGATTGTCCTGATTAGTAGCTTGTTAGTGCTCTCAGTACTCACTCAAATTCCCAAAGCGTTTCTATGCATGATTTTAGTCTTTTTAGTTCAAGACTTCAAGGAATACTTTGTCTATTGTTATGCGCATAGGAAGGGTGCATTTCAAAGAAAATGAAGACTACATAAGCCATCACACATTGACTGTGCTAGCCATCACAATCATACTGCACACCCAATGACTTCATCTACTTTCTATCTACTTTCTATATAATCAAAACATATGCTAGCACATTTACATTTGTAGACATCACCAAATTTTGACATTTGTCACAATTTAGGGGCAAAATAGACAATTCACCACATAAAGACAAAATGCTACAGTATCACTACAGTGAACTACAGTGACGTTTCTGACGCGCTACAGTACTGCTTATGTCACTCTACAGTACGCTACAGTGACGTTTCTGACGCGCTACAGTACCAATACATTTTTTTTAGATTCAAATTCTTTCAAAAAAACTGATTTTTAAAAAAAAAAATTATACAATGTTTTTTTTTTAACTTTTTTTAAAAAAATGGCTGTCAATAGTTTTATAAAAACAATTAGTCACTATAAATCAATTTTCACTATTTTTATAATTTACTCAAACTACTAAAATTAATAAAATAATTAGTCACTATAAATCAATTAGCCACTATCCATTGTCAAAAAAAGAATTGTAAAAAAACTTTAACCCCTACCAAAAATTACAAAATAACTACTAAAACTAATCAATTTAGCTACTTTTGTTAAAATCAATCAATTTAACCACTACAAAAAATTACCAAATAAGTATTTTATAACTACTAAAAAAGAGTAAAATGCCAACGGGAGTGGCAACGAGAGCGCCAATGGGAGTGGCAACGAGAGCGCCAACGGGAGACGCCACGGGAGTGGCAACGATAGAGAGACAAAAAAGTGAGGAACAAAAATCTGATTGAAAACTGCAATCAGAAGCTGCAACTGACGCACCAAAAGGACAAAAAACAGCAAATTTTAAAACCAACTTTTTTTTCAGTTTTTTTTTTCCAATTTTTTTTCAGTTTTTCTTTCCATAAAAAATCACTTTTTTGTCAGTTTTTTTTACTAAAAACATAATTTTTTTTTAACTATTTCTATAATTTACTCAAACTACTAAAATTAATCAATTTAACTACTACTAACAATAATTAAATAATTTAAAATTTACTATTTACTATAATCTCTCTATTAAAACTTCTAAAATCAATCAATTTTTCATGTAATAAATAAAATCAATCAATTTAACCACTAACAATTGTAATATTAAATCATATAGAAAAAATGAGAAAACATGTGGCAACGGGAGCAGCAACGAGATCGGCAACGAGAGCGGCAACAGGGAGTGCCAATGGGAGTGCCAACAAGAGAGGGAACGAGAGCGACGGGGCTGCATATTTTACCTTTTACTCCATTATTATTATTATAAGTAGATACCGATTTTGTTTTAACTTTTTGCAACACAACTATTTTAGTAAATTCACCACTAAAAGACAAAATTTGCAACACAAAGAGAGCGGCAATGCGAGACTGGCAATGAAATCGACAACGAGAGCAACAACGGGAACATGAGTGGGAACAAGAGAGACAAGGATAGCGCCTAACAGAGTGCCAACGTGGATGCATATTTTAAAAAATCTTATTTTTTTCTTCATTTTACTCAATTTAAAATTTATTATTTACTATAATCTCTCTATTAAAACTATTAAAATCAATCAATTTAACCACTAAGAGAGGTAACGAGAGACTGGCAATGGGAGCTGCAACGGGAGTGGCAACGGGAGAGGTAACAAGAGCGCCAACGAGAGTGCCAACGGGAGGGTCAACGAGTATGCAAACGAGAGTGTCAACGGGAATGCATATTTTACCTCTAATGTCCAAATACATTATTATTTCAAATCATACATTTTGGACATTGTTCACAACTTATGATTATCTTCCAAATTACTATTATGACTTCATGGCAATACACCGACCATACAGTATCACCCGTGCGTATGTACGGGTAAAATACTAGTTTTAAGATATATGTTGATGTTGATATACAACTGGGGTGTGCTGGCCAGCAAAGGCGCTTCATGCAGTTGGAACCTTGTTTTTCCCTTTTTCTTTTGCTCATGTATTACTTCCTTTGTCTCATTAATTGACTTTGTTTAGTCAAAAAAACGTGTCCTATGTTACTTGAAGCTTTACATTACCATTGAAGCATTAATAACTTTTTTTTGTATTATACCCTCAAAGCATTAATATAGTTTTCTTTTTTCAATTCTTAATTATTAAGAGCGGTGAATACAACCTTAAACGTTAAATAAAATGAGACGAATATAGTATAATTGATGAGTACATATTAAAAACTTGGGTATGAAAAGGGATTTTAAAAGATATTTGAAGCGTTCCATAACTTTAAAGAGAGATAGTTTTTTTGGATATTGTGGTTGAGATTGTGTTCTTGCTTTTTAACCACTTTTAGACTTTTGTGCGGGATGTTCTTTATGATTCTTAGGATTCTTTTTCTTATAAGTCTGTAGATTTCTTATTATAGTATTACAACAAGCTTTTCAAAAAAAAAAAGCATTTGATACATGATAGCATTTGATACATTGATTTTTACAAATTGATCACTTTTTGGTTCTTTATTTGATGTTTCGATATTTTTTGACTCAATTTATATAGAGGTTATTCAAGTGAATTTGCTAGGGGTGAACCTAGTTATATTGGAATTATAAGAATTGGACTTGAGACTAAAATCACACACGTGAGTTTGGTCTTTCAAGGAGTCATTGAATTATCATAAAGTTTATCGAGAGAGGAAACATGAACTACAATATTTCACTTACCAATATTTGCGACTCATGATTATGAATAAAACAAAAAACAAAAGGAGGTCCATATATAGTTAGAGTTGGAGAACATCCGGGAAGGAGGCCCCTGTTCTTCACTACAAACCTTAGACTCCACATCAAACTCTTAAAACAGGTCACACCAGTTCTCTAACAACAAAATGGTCCCTAAAACTAAACCCCACATGCACATTTATAGAGATTGGAAAAATTTAGGCGCAAAATACACCTTCCTCAACATTGGCGCACGATCGTCCTTGTTTAATCATGTTTGAGCTCAATGAGCACGAGCTAGCTCGATCAAGGTGTAACTTTTTATTAGTTGCATGGTCATGGTTGCCTGAGGATATGCTCGTGCAACAAGCTTAGAGTTGATCTTCAATGTGATGGTGTTTAACAAGCACTGGGTCACCCCCGTATCTCAAGGTAAATTATGCCATTAGGCCAACAATGTTCGGCTCCGTTTGAGTTGCATATTTTGTAACCAAGATGATGCTATGAAAATTGCTATATGTCCCGAGCAATTGTCTCCCGAATGTTTTCCCGAATGACCTGACTGGAGTATTAATCATTGAATATTTCATCTATCAACTGCTTGCCTTTTACAGCAAAGCACCAAGGCTGTTGGATGCTGTTTGGGAATTCGGGACATTTGTCTCGGTATAAATAACAACTCTCGGAGCTTATCGAATAAATAAATAAATAAATAGATAAATAAATAACAACTCTCGGAGTCGGATGCTATTTATACACAAGAGATTGTCAAATTGTACATACCATCACTAAAAATTACTGGCACGAAATGCTTATTGACTATTAAAATATGCTTTCACCAATTATTACAATATACTTTTACGGTAGTTAATTAAATTATTAATCTCTTTATGCTTTAATGATAAGAATAACATAATCTACTTTAGTTGCCAATCTTAAATATTTTGTGGGGCAATTTATGTGTCGTTGGTTGGTGTGGGGCTACCAAAAAGGGGTATACATCAACTTTCTCTATAAACAGTTGGCAGCCAAGTCATGGATATAGTTCAACATGGCCCTGCTTCAGTAATATTCCTAATTTTACAAAGTATACTAATGATCAATTATGATCATATCCTAGCCTAATTTCACTCACCATCAGTCACGCTATTAAAGTCATTATCATATGGTTGCCTTTGAAGCTTTGAAGAACTTGCACTACCAATTTCAAGCATATATAATTCCAAACTTGTCTCTTATGGATATGCGTTACTTTCAAGTTACTCTATGAGCCTCTATAAAGTTCACTCAAGATTTTAGAAGGTGTTTACTTTGGAGGATGGGAATGAATAAATTAGGTGAATTAAATGTGTTTGTGTCTAAGTGCAATAAAAACAATACCAACTTGAATTAAAGTTGTTAGCAAACTTGTGGTTGTAAAGCATTTGGCATATGGAATGTGCGAGCAAAAATTGGGAATATATGTTGGAAAAGCATCCTAGCTTGATAAGGAACAATAGTAATTAAATTATATACTAAAATTTAAATTAGCTAAATTATTATTATTATTATTTTTAGTTACTCTTATTATTACGTACGTAGTGTTATTATTATTTTTTAGAAGGATTGTTGCTGTTAATAACTTTTAAAGAGGAAATAATAATGTCGACAACAACTTTTTAAAAGTGAAACTAAAAACTAGCTTTGTTTTTTTGAAATTTAAAAACTTCGAATCAAAAGTTACCCTAAATTAGGCTTAAGATTTTTTAAAAGATAAACATAAATTGTCCCCACTTACACCTTAGAGTTAGAGTAAAGGAATGTGACAATGGTGGGAAAGAGTAGTGGGATAGGAATAGGATGGGGGTTTGAAGGGAGGGGAGAGGGAGAGTAGATAGGGGAGGGAGGGTAAGGATAGTGGTATTGTGATCATTTTATGTGGAGGGAAAAAGTTAAAACGGTGCTGATAGTAATTTCCCTAAGAGGTTTGTTCACTTATTGCTATCAATCTGTCCATCCAGCCCAACATTGATGAACATGGGCTACGACCAAAAAGCATACTCATATAAAGCCCACAAAGCCTTGTAGGGTTGGGCAGCCTACGTGTCTTGTGTTTTTTAAAGGCATATTCTTTTTCCACTCCCCTCAATACTATCCCACTCCCCAAATATTTATAAAACCCCAAAATACCCTATCCCTCCCATACTCTCACTCTCACTCTCACTCTCACTCCTCTTCCTCTTCACTACCACTACTTCCTTCTCCCTTTCACCACCACCTTCCTCTAACAACAACCACAAAAGTACCAAAACTGTCCGATACTAAGGTGCCATACAGTACTCGGAAAAATTCGAGAAAACAGAGAAGGAGAAGGAGTAGGAGATAATGGAGTAGGTGGTTATGGTGAGAGAGGGAAATGGGGGTGGTGGTGGTGGTTGTGAGAGGGAGGTGGTGGGGGTGGTGGTGAGCAGGGTCGGCCCTGGGCATAGGCCGGGGGTGCGACCGCCTAGGGCCCAAGTTTGTATGGGGGCCAAATTTTTTTTACTAAGCATAAATTATAGTAGTGTTATAACAAAAAAAATTAAGTAAAAAAGGCCCAAAATAAAACCTACACTATGACGGTTTCTCTTCACAAATTGACTCTGCGCATGAAGAGATGAATATAATGGATACATGCTCCTTTCCAAATTCCAGTCATTGCAATTAATTGCTCTTAATACATTTCATTTTGGTATAAACTGGGTATCCTCTGCACGCAACTGCAGAGACTAATCCATCGAGCCGGGTAGGACCACAATGGGTGGCAAAGCTCTCCCTCAAGAGATTTAACACTACTGCATGCCCAAGGCTGGATTCGAACCCAGGACTTTGGTTAAGCTGTAAGAGACCCCTACCATCTCATCCAAGTGCTCTTGGGTGCTCTTAATACATTTCTATGAATTAATAGTGTTACAATTCACTTTGCCAACTGAAACAATGTCTGCCATTGATATTCTTAAATTTTTCAAACTTGCAGATTGTTATCCGATTGTAGCAAGTACTTATAGAGTTTTACTGATGGTGCCCGTGACCGTAGCATTGGAGGAAAGAAGTTTATCAAAATTGAAGTTTGTTAAACCTACTTGCGATCATCAATGTCACGAGAGAGGGTGAATGGTTTGACAACTTTGTCAATTGAGAAGGATATGTTGGAGAACATTGATGTTGATGTGATTACAAATGATTTTGCATCTCAAAATGCTCGAACAAATCGCTTCTTATGACTTTCAAGGAAAAGAGAAGTTTTTTGATATTTTGTAAAGCTACTATTATGTATTAAAGCATATTATGTTGTATGAACTAAGTTATCTTTTTTTGTCTTTTATTGAAATATTTTTTCAAAATAAAAATAGTTATGTAATGGGGCCCTTTTCTCATGATATGCCAAGGGCCAATAAAATTCAGGAACGGGGTTAGAGGGAGAAGGAGATGGTGGTGAGAGTGAGAGAAGCGGAAGAAACTTTTTTATTCTTAAGGGTATTTTAGTCATTTCCTTTGGTTCAGCGGGGTAATATGGAGCAGGGAAGCCTGAGCCTTTTTAAAATTTTGGAATTAATTGGCTAGCCTAATTCGTTGGGTCAGCCTACTCAATGGTATTGTTAGCCCACCCTTTTCTACATGCTTTCTCATTTCATGTCTTCGGCTCCCAATTTTCATACCCCCTTCTTTAGACCCCATACCCCCCAAATTACCCAAAGTTCCAAAATTACCCCCGGCCCTACAAAATCCCAAAATATTCATCACAACTCACATAATTCCGGAGAGAAAGGTGAGTGGCGATTTTTTCTTCTTCCCGGAAACATCTCAGAAGAGATAAATCCGGAAGTAGAGTTGTTTCCGGATTTATTAAAAAGCGATAAATCCGGAACACGTGTATACTTCCGGATTTATCTCATTTGAGATGTTTCCAGGAAGCTCTTTTCTAGCACTTCTGGATTTATGTTTAAGAGATACTTCCGGAACTCAAAAAACCCTTCTGGATTTATCTCATTAAGGTGTTTTCGGAAATTTTTTTGAAATCCCATTCCGGATTTATCTCATTGAGGTGTTTCCAGAATTGTCTTTGAAATCCCCTTCCAGATTTATCTCTAATACATAAATCCATAGCAGATTATATTTTTTTAATTGCTCTTTATATTAAAATTGTATTAATTTTTTTCAGTGGCACACACTAGAGTCAGGGGCAGAATCCGAGAGTTGGTGCGAGGCCAGTTTTCACAGTCAGTTCGCGGAGATGCCGAACACACTCCCGTGAGTGTACGCACTCGAGTGAGGATAGTCGGTCACGCTTCTAACCAGGATAGGCGAGAGGACGGTCTCCATATTGATTAGGAGGGCGGATCAACACTAAAAAAAAGCAGCATAGGCGACAGATTTTTCCGTCGCTAATGACCAAAAATTCGTCGCTAATATGCCTTAGCGAGGGAAATAGCGACGAAACAAATCCCTCGCTAAAAATGGCCTCGCTAATGGTTAGCGACGGAAGTTAGCGACGGAATTTAGCGAGGGAAATTCCGTCACTAATCACCTCGTAATCCGTGTTTTTTTGTTAAAAAAAACGCGCCTTCGTCATTAAAGTATATTATAAAATTATTGTTATAATAATTATTATATTATAATATTATTAATATTCGGTATATTATAAAATTATTGTTATAATATTATTAAATTATAATATTGTTATAAAATTATTATAAAATTATTGTGAAATATGGTGGTGGTGAAATATAGGAAGGAGTTTGTGTAGCGAGAGAGAGAGAGAGATGGTTAGAGAGAGAGAGGGGTATGGTTAGAGAGAGGAGTGAGGGTGGAAGTTAATTTTGTGGTGGTAGTGGTCGTGGTCGTGGTCGTGGTGGTGAAATATGGGAAGGAGTTTGTGTGTATAGAGAGAGAGAGAGAGAGAGAGAGAGAGAGAGAGAGAGAGTGTGTGTGTGAGTGTGTGAGTGAGAGAGAGAGGGGTATGGTTAGAGAAAGGAGTGAGGGTGGAAGTTAATTTTGTGGTGGTAGTGGTGGTGGTGGTGGTGGTGGTGGAGGTGACATATGGGAAGAGGGTTTGTGTGTAGAGAGAGAGCGAGAGAGAGAGAAGTGTGAGGATGAGAGGAGCTATGATGTGGTGGTGGTGGTGTGGTGGTGGTGTAGGGTGGGTTTGGGTAGAGAGAGAGGAGAGTGAGGGAGAAAGAGAGTGAAGTGTGAGAAAAGAAATGAAGAATAGAAGAGAGAAGAAGTGAGGAGGATTCGGTTTAATAAAAAAATTAGAATTAGCAACGGAAATTTAGCAATGGAGATTCAAATTAGCGACGGATTTTAAAATGGTGCAATTTCCAAGGAATTAGCGACGGATTTTTTGCGACGGAAATTCAAATTAGCGACAGATTCAGAATTTTACGCATTGCAAGGTCTGCGCAACGGTCACGTCAGCATTAGCGACAGATTTTAAATTTAGTGACGGAATTTAAATTATTTGTTAAAAAAAGCGCGCCTTCGTCATTATTAGCGACGGATTTTGGTTCCCTCGCTAATTTTCTGTGGCTAATAAGGCGTTTTTTGTAGTGCAAGATCACACAGAGTATCATGAGGCTCCTAATCCTGACCAGTTTATGGAGGAGGAGGCTGAGCAACAATAGCATCATGCAGAGGGGCAAGATTTGGGTCTGAGGGATCGCTCTTTGTTGACTCGAGTTGATGTTCACGTAACATCAAAACTTCGTTTTGGAAATGTAATAGTTTTAATAAATAATTTAAGTTTTTGTATTACCGTTTAATATATTTTTTAACTGATTTTTTAATATATCTTTATATTTGTTTTAATAAATAATTTATTTTTTTTGCATTGTTGTTTAATATTTTATTTATTTATATATTTTATACATATATACATGATCGTGGGAAAATGAAGATTCCCGCACATGACGGAAAATTACTGGCACTGCGACTTGAAGCTCACGATATGGAATATTTGATTGGATATATAAGTCTTGTCTATCCGAGCTTCAGTCTACACAGACCATCAACCGTAGCCATCTCTCTTTGATTTAACCAATAAATTAAATATAAACATAAAAAATAAAAAATATGTAAAAAAAAATTAACCCATTTCGGATTTATGTATTATACATAAATCTGGAGTAAAAAACATTTACCTACCGAATTTATCTATCATACTAAATCTTGAAACAAAAAAATGATTTCCGGAAATATGTAATTGGACATAAATATGGAAGCCAACTTTATACTTCCGAATTTATGTCTAAGAGATAAATCTGGGAATTCAAAAAAAAATTACGTTTCGGAAATACCTTGAGGGATGATTTCGGAAGAGATAAAAATTTTGGTGCTCTGGAGTAAATTTTGGTGAAAATGAGAAGGGTAAATTGGGGTTAAATTAAAATTGGGAGCCCATGTCTTTTTTGGTGCAATCCAATTTCTTGTCCAACTAGCTCACTTGTATTTATTTATTTATTTTTACAAAAATTGGAAAAGAGTTAAATTAATATTTTTTTGGACTACTAGATGAAATGACAAATAAATACTACGCACACGCACTACCACCGATCACACCCGGGTTCGAACCCTGGAGCCGAGGTTTCAACGTCGTTGAAATTGCCAAGGAAACCAACAGTGAGCAACAGAGGTAAATTAATGTTAATTAAAGACCGAACACAATTTTAAAAAGGCTTTCTTGACAATATTTTAAAGAAGGCTTAAGTTTTATTTTAAATGTAGGCTAAATTGCTCTTTTGGCCTTTTATCTTTGGGGTTGGTGTCACTTTGGCCCTTTATCTTTTTTTTTTCTCGTTTAAGACCCTCATGTTTTTTTGTGTGTCATTTTGGCCCCTACCGTTAGTATTTTCTAACGAACGCCACGCGGGCAGTTAACTGCTGATGTGGCGTCTTATATGTCAGGGTTGACTTAGACCTTATTTGGTGATGTGGCACATAATGGACCAAATTGAAACTTAAAAAGAGCATGGGGGGCCAAATTGACACAAACACAAAACATTCATCTTCTTCCTCCAAACACCACCTCCATCTTCATCTTCTCCGGTGCCCACCACCACCTCCGGTGAGCCTCCGCCACCACCACCACAAACAATGACATCGTCTCTCTCTCTCTCTCCCCCCCCCCTCTCTCTTTCTCCCTTCGTCATTGAAAAACCCAAAAAACCGTAAAACGTGAATCTGCATTTCCATTTCGTTCTCAATTCTTTATCATTTTTGTTGAAATCTTTTGCTAACAGTCAGTTACTGCACCAATTTCGAGTCTATTGCAAGTGGTTTGGTGAATTTTGGTTGAGTTTTGAAGGTTTCCCCAATTTGCAAAACCCAAAACGTGTTTTCCTCTGAAAATCACGTTTTTGATTAAGTTCTTCCACTTTTTTGTAAGAATTGGTGATGGATTCTAGTTCCTTGTGAAATTTCGCATGAAATGCACTATTTATTTGCTTGATTTGGTGAAGAATTGAGAATTTTGGTGTTCTTGAGGAGAGCGAGAGAGGGAGAGAGAGCGAGAGAAGTGATGTCACTGTTTGTGGTGGTGGTGGCGGAGGCTCATCGGAGGTGGTGGTGGCTCGCCGGAGAAGATGAAGATGGAGGTGGTGTTTGGAGGAAGAAGATGAATGTTTTGTGTTTGTGTAAATTTGGCCCCCCATGTTCTTTTTGAATTTCAATTTGGTCCCTTATGTGCCACATCACCAAATCAGGTCCAAGTCAACCCTGACATTTAAGACGCCACGTCAGCAGTTAACTGCCAGCGTGGCATCCATTAGAAAAAACTAACGGCAGGGGCGAAAATGACACACAAAAAAAACATGGGGGTCTAAAACGATAAAAAAAGAAGATAAAGGGCTAAAGTGACACCAACCCCAAAGATAAAGGGCTAAAACAGTAATTTAGCCTTAAATGTATATTTGAAACATGTACTAAGAGTTTTAGTTTAGTATTATGTTTTAACTTTCCCCAATACTTGAAATATAAACTACAATTAAGAGTGGAGTTATAAATTAAGAAGAGGCTACAGTTTTTTTGTCCGTAAGAAGAAACTACTACTCCCTGTTGGAGTTTTACATACACACCACACTCACTCACACACGCACTGAGAGAGAGGGAAGAAGATGTAACTGAAATTCGGTTAAGAGTAAACTGAAAATACAATGTTGTTATTGCATCACTGTGAATGCTGCTTATATACTCAGTCCATGTAATCATGCTGAGTCAGCAAACAATAGTAAACATACAACTGAGTGTAATTTCGACTCCTTCACTTCGACAGATCACTTCGACAGATCAGTTCTTTGAGTCGAACTAGCAGGTGTCGAACTAGCTTACTTATTTAACACAGTCGAATCAGCAGGTGTCGAACTAGCTCACTTATTTAACACACCCCCTTAAGCTAGTTTCTATCACAAACAAACAACAATAAAATACAACAAAATCTATCTAAGTAAACTTATTACAATCAACCACATTCAGCATGTTCCTTAGCCTTTTGAATGTCTCTGCCTCCACTGCTTTGGTGAACAAATCTGCTGCCTGCATATCTGATCTGCAGTAGCTCAGCTTCAGCCTTCCTTTTGTGACTTGATCTCTTAAGAAATGATAGCGTGTCTCTATATGCTTCGACCTTCCATGTGCCACTAGATGTTTGGCCAAGCTAATTGCAGATTTGTTATCCACATATAGTTCCACGGCACCTTCCTTCTTGATCATCAGTTCATGCATCAAATTGTCTAGCCATATTGCTTGACAGGCTCCCATTGAAGCTGCAATATACCCAGCTTCGCATGAGGACAATGCCACAACTGATTCCTTCTTTGAACTCCATGAGATGGAACCTGTGCCATGCTGAAACACAGAGCCAGCAGTGCTCTTTTGATCAGATTTGTCACCTCCCCAATCTGCATCAGTGAAGCCATAGAGACACTTCTCATTGTCTCTGCAATTACTGGGCAACATAATTCCATATGCCATAGTGCCTTTGACATATCTTAGGATTCGTTTTGCAGAAGCTAGGTGTGATGTTCTAGGCCTGCCAATAACTTTGCTAACCAGACCTACACTTAAACTGAGGTCAGGTCTGGTGTTGCAGAGATATCTCAGTGCCCCAACCACCTGTCTGAACTCTAGCATCCACCTCTGGTTCATCAGCATCTTTGTCGAGCCATAGCCCTGCCTCTGCTGGTGTTTCGACACTGTTGCAGTGTAGCATATTGAACCCGTGCAGTATATCAGAAGCATACTTCTTCTGTGACAGCAGCATACCATCATCAGTACTTTGAAATTCAATTCCTAGGAAATAAGAGATCTCTCCTAGGTCTGTCATTTCAAAAGTATTCATCATTCTCTTCTTGAACTCAGCCACCTTAGCTTCATTGTTTCCAGTAACCAATAAATCATCAACATAGAGGCATAGGATTATCACATCTCCATCATCTGACTTCACATACACCCCAGGCTCAGAAATACATCTCACATACCCCATGTTGATCAAGCTCTTATCTATCTTCTTGTTCCAAGCTCGTGGAGCTTGTTTTAGGCCATACAATGTCTTTCTCAATTTCAAGACTTTGTTCTCACTTCCTTGTTTCACAAAACCTGTTGGTTGTTTGATATAAACCTCCTCTTCCAATTCTCCATTAAAGAAGGCAGATTTTACATCAAGTTGATGTATCTTCCACCCTTGCATACTTGCATGAGCTACCACAACTCTCACAGTTTCAAGTCTTGCAACGGGTCCAAAGACCTCTTCATAGTCATCACCATATATTTGTAGGAAACCTCTAGCCACCAATCTTGCTTTGTGCTTCACCACTTCACCTTTAGGATTTACTTTCACTTTGTATATCCATTTCACACCTATTGCTTTCTTTCCTTTGGGCAATTCGACCCATTCCCAAGTCATGTTCTTCTCTATAGATCTGACCTCCTCTTGCATAGCTTCCAGCCACCTAGAATTTTTCATTGCTTCCTGCAAAGTTACTGGTTCTGTCCCAGCAAGAAGTGCAAAGTGCACTATATCACCTTCATCATTGACTGCACTATCAGTCATTACCTCACAATCACTTAGCCTTGCAGGAACCTGCCTTTGTCTCAGTGATCTTCTTAGTATCTCTGGATTACCTTCTTCCCCATCATTCTCTTAGACAGGCTCAATTTTCACCTTCCAGTTCTAACTTTGTTTCACCAGCAGGCACCTCAAACAGATTCTGTTCGACAATAGTGGAACCCTCTCCCTTGTCACTCCACTTCCATGTCTTCCCCTAATCAAACACCACATCTCTACTTATCACAATTTTATTATTCACAGGATTCACTAACTTGTAACCTCCAGTCGAATGATAGCCTACCATAATCATCACTTCTCCTTTATCATCTAACTTTGTTCTCTGCTGGTCAGGCACATGTCTGTAGCAAACAGACCCAAATATTCTGAAATGTGATACATTTTGCTTGGCACCTGTCCAAGCCTCCTCAGGGGTGATATTCTCCATTCTCTTTGTTGGACTTCTATTAATGATATATGCACAGGATGTCCAAGCCTCCTCAGGGGTGATATTCTCCATTCTCTTTGTTGGACTTCTATTAATGATATATGCACAGGGATGTCAAAACGGGCGGCCCGGCCCGGCCCGGCCCGTTAAGACGAATGCCCGCGAAAAAATGGGCGGCCCGGCCCGGCCCGTTTACAGCATGCGGGCTAAAAATTCATGCCCTGCCCGCGAAGTGGCGGGCTGGCGGGCCAGCGGGCTAGCGGGCTGGCGGGCTGGCCCGTCAATTAACACTGAATTTAAAAAAAAAAAAAAAAACGCAAACGGGCCGTTTGGCCCGCCACAGTATTTAGCCCGCGGGCTGGCGGGCGAAGCGGGCCGGGCAACGCGGGCTGGCGGGCATCAAAACCTTAGCCCTGCCCGCCTTTTTTTGGCGGGCCAACGGGCCGGCCCGGCGGGCCAAGCCCGTTTTGACATCCCTATATATGCAGCAGTATTAACAGCCTCTCCCCACCATCTCTTAGGCATATTCTTATTTTTTAACATGCTTCTCACCATATTAAGCAATGTCCTGTCCTCTCACCCACTCCATTATGTTGAGGAGTGTATGGAGGTGTGATCTCATGTGTTATTCCTTCAGCTTCACAGAATTCATTAAACTCAGTATTTACATACTCCCCACCCCCATCAGTTCTTAGCACTTCTATGTTATGTCCACACTGTTTTTCAACTAGGACTTTGAATTTTTTGAATACTCCTAACACATCATTCTTCCTCCTAATCAAATAAATCCAAAGCTTCCTAGTCAATTCATCAATGAATGTAACAAAATACTTGTTACCTGCAGGAGTTTCATGCTGTATTGGACCACACACATCTAAAAAAATCACCTGCAGCTTTTGATCTACTTGGCACACTTGGATTGAAGGAACCTCTAGGCATTTTGCTCTCCACACACTCTGCACATACATCCTTTGGAACAAGGATATGAGGCAGACCTTTCACAACTGTCATGCTCTGCATCCTGTTCAGATCACCAAAATTCAAGTGTCCATATCTGAAATGCCACAGCCACTCTTCCTTGTCCACTGCTGTGGCTAAGCACTGTTGCATCAGCAAACCCAATTCGATCTTAAATGTTCTGTTCTTGGAGAGAGTTGCCTTTATCAACAGCCTATGTTCAGTGTCATGCCCCTTCATAGCATTGTCTTCCAGCACCATCCTATATCCCTTCTCCAATAGCTGTCCAATACTCAGCAAATTGCTCTTCATCCCTGGCACATACAGTACACCAGAAATGAAGCACAGTGAACCATCCTTCTTTCTTATCATCACCTTCCCCACACCTTCCATCTTCATGGTTCTATCATCAGCAAACCTTACTCTACTCTTGATTCAGAAATCAAGTTCAACAAACCAGTCTCTCCTCCCTGTCATGTGTGTTGAGCATCCTGTGTCTAGAAACCAGTGCTCACCACTCTCACCTTCCTCCTTAGTTGTCACCATTTGCACTATTTCATCACTGCTCTTTGTCTCCTCAATCACCATCAACAGAGATTCCTGCTTCTCTTCATCTTCTTCAGTCATTTTAGCATCATTGCCATCAACATTACTGTAGCACCCATCAGCAAAATGTCCATATTTCTCACAGTTATAACACTGTATATGGCTCTTATCAAATCTTCTCCCTCTTCCTCTAAAACCTCTACCACCTCTACCTCCTCTTCCTCTATAGCTATCACTACTACTACTTCCTTGCTCATTACTGTTACTGTTTTCACTATTGTTTGATTTAGCAGAGTTTGAGTTAAAAGAATTACCTCTTCCTCTTCCTCCTCTGTAATTGTTTCTGCCTCTACCACGTCCTCTTTGATTTCCACCAGTTTTGTTGCCTGTTTGTACTGCTAAAGCTTGCTCAGTGCCAGGCTTCACCATCTTCTTCTCATTCATTCTCTGCTCATGCGCTTCAAGAGATCCTTGAAGTTCTTCTATCGTCATTGTTGATAGATCTTTCGCCTGTTCAATCGCCACCGTGATGTGATCGAAACGCGAAGACACAGATCGCAAAATCTTCTCCACAAATGATTCATCAGACAATGTTTCACCACAATACAGCATCTGATTCGTCATAGTTTGGACTCTAGTGAAATACACAGCAATCGATTCACTCTCCTCCATTCCTAGCAGTTCATATTGTCTTCTTAGGGTTTGAAGCCGCACCTTCTTCAATTTCTGATCTCCGGCGTAGGAGTTCGCGAGAATGTCGCACGCTGCTTTGCTCATCTCAGATCTAGCAATCTTCTCAAAAATTGCAGGACTCGCACACTGTTTGAGGATACACAGACCTTTCCAATCCTTCTTCTTCAATTCTCTGTAAGTTGTTTGTTGCGCAACGGTTGCGTTCGCCGGTAACGGAGCTAGTCCGTTGTGCACCAAATCCCACACATCGTGATAACCAAGGATAGCCTTCATTTCATACTCCACTGGTCGTAGTTTCTTCCGTCGAGGATCGGAAAGTTCTCCGGAAAATGTCCTTTCGTCGTCATCGCAGTTTACTCTCTCCGTTGAGACTTCAACAATCACGCTCTGAATACCATTATTTGTCGGAGTTTTACATACACACCACACTCACTCACACACGCACTGAGAGAGAGGGAAGAAGATGTAACTGAAATTCGGTTAAGAGTAAACTGAAAATACAGTGTTGTTATTGCATCACTGTGAATGCTGCTTATATACTCAGTCCATGTAATCATGCTGAGTCAGCAAACATTAGTAAACATACAACTGAATAAAAGTGTAATTTCGACTCCCTCACTTTGACAGATCACTTCGACAGATCAGTTCTGTGAGTCGAACTAGCAGGTGTCGAACTAGCTTACTTATTTAACACAGTCGAACTAGCAGGTGTCGAACTAGCTTACTTATTTAACACTCCCAAGTCCCCCCGTTTCAGTTTTTTTTTGTCAGTAAAAAGAGACTTGGGTTAATAATAATAAATTTTTTATTAATTTTGAAATCTGAAAAATTCTAGATAATAATATTAAAAGTTTGATTAAAATATTGTATACTTGATAAAAATACATCTTTGGTTTATATTATACCCCATTTGTTTTCATTTTGTGCACTATTTTCTCAGTCATAAAAGCAATTGCTGCTTATATTTGTACCTCATCTTCTTAAAATTATCAAGTCGTCTAAATTGAAATTTGAATCCTTTGACATTGTAACTATGATTGATGTTAGTGTTTTTTTTCATGGTTTAGTGTTAGTGTTACTAGCCCTCCTTTAAATCATGTAATCTTAACCATGTTGATCACAATTTTTCAAATTTAAAAGTACATCGTGCAAGAATGTATCGAATAAAGTTTGTCAAAATTTTATACTTTACTTTATTAAAACTTTATTAAAATTTAATAACCCATTTATTAAATCATGTGACATCACATACATCAAACTTTATATAATTTCGATTTTTGTATGTTTGTTCTCTAGTAGGAAATAATTTCTCTTATAATAATAAAATTTAATTTAATAACTTATTGCTAAGAATTGGCAATCACTATTTATGTGTAAAACAATTATCAACTTGATATACTTTATAAAGACTTGACTAAACCTAACATTTAAATTATTAATTTTTTAAGAAAATTAAAAATGTTTAAAAAAAAATGTGAAAATTATCTCTAATACTTACCTCTTCACCAATACTTCAATTTTTTGTCACTAAAATTATCTCAGTAGTTTTATAATTAACAAATGCGTTCAATTTATATCTTTATCGAGTTGAATCATCTCCCTCCCCGAGACTCCCCAACACTATTTCTTCTCTATATATTAATCTCATTCTCTTTCATCGTTATCATTCTATTTTTTAATTATCTTATCAATACCCACTCTATATTATAGCTTTTGCATATATAGACAATCATTTTAGTTCTTGTTCTGGAGTCGACCAGGAGGTCCCATTAGCAAAACAAGAAGGTGCGCTTAGCAAGTAATACGGATCAGCCCAACCGATTCAGCCCATATCCACCTCATGCGAGCCCAACATGCTTGGACGGTCAAGATCGAGTACTCTACCCATCCAACGATCCACGAGAGGGCACGATTTCCTATAAATACAGGCAAACTTTGCCTAAAAAAGGTTCAATCTCTAATCATTAGTACCTTCACTCATATATTCGATATACTGACTTGAGCGTCGGAGTGGCTTGCAGGTACCCCCCCGGGCGCTCACTGACCTCCTGCCAGGACAGCAAGAGACCTACCAACAGCAGCCAACCAAAAAGCTGCTTGGTACAGAACAGTTCTTAAACGCGTGCATAAGATGTTGTTCATAGGGAAAATATTTTTTTACACCCCGCTGTTAATTAACACCTTGAGAAAGATAGGGGTAGAAAAGAGAGGAATGATAGATGTAATTGATGAATGATGTGAGATAAGAAGAGAGAGATACAAAGAATAAAGAACACCAATAAGGGTTGGTCCGAGTGGTAACTGCCTAACTGGACTCGGATCCCACCTCAAGGTCTCGGGTTCGAATCTTAGGAGTGGCAAAAAATTTGTTGGGAGAGGAGAACCATACAGACTGACAAAGCTAGGTATACATGTGGTCAGCCAGGTTCCCCGGCGTAGAATAGTGTCAATGAAAACTGCGTATCAATAACAATGTAACCAAAAAAAAGAATGAAGAATATTAGATAAGTGTTGATTTTTAGCAAATAACATAGTGCACGAGCACGTGTTCAAAGAGGAAAAGAAAATGTGGTGTTGCTCACCCATACTCACCATCAATCACCTCGATCATGGCAAGTCAGTGTGATCAGCTGAGGAAATTAGCAGGCCCGACGACGGCACGAGCCGAAAGGGCGACCTCACCTACGAGGGCATCCTAAACGACGACGTCGAGTCAAGACCATCCCTCAAGATAAACTCAACTTGGGGACAACGGTGGAACCAAGTCAATATCCACCAGAGGCACCACTGGGAATCACCATCGAGGAGATCCCCCGACCAACGCAAGTCAACGTCAAACTCTGCCACGAGGTACGAAGCGGCATCGAAGTCGCAACCTCTGACGGAAGTTAAGTTCATACCGACATCTGAATAAACTCCCCCAGAGTCCCACGAGGTGCGAAACGGCATCGAAGTCGCAACCTCTAACGGAAGTTAAGTTCAGACCGAGATCTGAATAAACTCCCAAAGAGTCCCACGAGGTGCGAAGCGGTATCGAATATGGTCGCAACCTCTTACGGGGGTTAAATTAAGACCGAGATCTGAATAAACTCCACCAGAGTCCCACGAGGTGCGAAGCGGCATCGAAGTCGCAATCTCTGACGGAAGTTAAAATTCAGACCGAGATCTGAATAAACTCCCCCAGAGTCCCACGAGGTGCGAAGCGGCATCAAATATGGTCGCAACCTCTGACGGGAGTTAAAAGTCAGACCGAGTTCTGATGAATTGCCCCCAAGAGTTAACTGTGCCACGAGGCAATAAGAGATTATTCATTCAGATGCACAAGGCGATGACTTGCACCCGGGGCCATTCGGCGCGTGCCTGTTAGAATCAAGAGAGTCAAGCCTGACAAAGACCTCATGATCAAATCAAAGGAGGCTCGACTCTAGAACGACTTCCGGATCTAAACAACGAACGTGGCCAATTGTAGGCAGCATAGAAGAATCTCCACCACCTCATGCTCAAAAAGCAGATCATCATTAGAAGAGGTAACGACGAAGCCAGGGAAGCTGACTTCCTCCGAAGGCACGGTATCACTCACCATCTCTCAACCTGCAAGATAGGGGGCAAAACAAGCGGTTACAAGACAGACAGGAAAACTTGCAGACAACCCCCTCCCCTGAGGTGGGGGACGTCAACAAAACTTGCAGACAACACCCTCCCCTGAGGTTGGGAACTTCAACAAACACCCCCTCCCCTGAGGTGGGGGACGTCAACAAAACATGCCTGAACACCCCCTCCCCTGAGGTTGGGGACTTCAATAAAACAAGACGTGCTCAAACACAAAAAAGCAAGAAAAGCAGGCTAAGAGACAAGAGGAGCGGCAAAAAATAAAGTAAATTGCCAAGCACACGTCTACACAAGTCGGCACCCAAGAAGGCGTCTGGCAAGGAGGGCGCCCATGAGGGCATCTCTAAGGAAGCAACCAGCGCCCATGAGGGCGCCTGGCAGGACCAGGAGGGCGCCCATGAGGGCGCCAGCAAAGATCAGCAGCGCCCCTGAGGGGGCCTAGGCAGGGAGACAAGCACCAAGGCAGCCCCCATGAGGTCGCCTGGCAGGGCACCAATGATAAAGCAAGCAGCGCCCATGAGGGCGCCTGGCAGGGGAACAATGCAAATCCTTCGCAAGAGGGGAAGCCAGCTCTGCGCAACAAGGCATCCAAGGCACCCATGAGGGCATCAAAATCTTGTCTCGCAAAATCTGCTCCACGAGGAGACATCCGACGTATGGCGCCCTAGAGGGCCCCAAAACATGTTTCTCAGGATGGCACCAAGCACATCCAGGAAGGCACCAAGGCGCCCTAGAGGGTGCCAAAACATGTTCTGTGGGATGGTACCAAGCACATCCAGGCTGGCACCAAGGCGCCCTAGAGGGCCCCAAAACATGTTTTTGCAGGATGGCACCAAGCACATCCAGGAAGGCACCAAGGCGCCCTAGGGGGCGCCAAAACATGTTTCGCAGGAGGGCGTCAACATCAGGAGTCCTGGCACAAGGCTCCCATGGCGCCCATGAGGGCGCCAGATCCTGCTCCAAATGCAACAAGGCGCCCATGAGGGCGCCAGACCCTGCTCCAAGAGGCGGCAGCCAAGACAACATGACAAGGCACCCATGAGGGCGCCGAATCCTGCTCCACGAGCAGACACCCAGCACACGCACGCAGGGAACAACGTCAAGGGCGCATAGGAGGATGCCAACTCTTAGGAGCAAACAAGCGTCCAGGAAGGCGCCAACAGCAGAACTTAGCACTCCAGCAAGAGGTTAAGAAAAGAAACTAAGTGTCACCACAATTACCAAGTGATAGAGAAGCAGCAAAGTCGGGAGAACAATCAGGAAAAAGACAAGTCCCCTTGATGGCAAGCTGAACCTGAAAATATCAAATCAAAAAGCAAGTCAAAATAAGCAATAGAGCAACAACAAACAAGGAGATACAAGATCTAAAGTCGGAACCAACACCCAAGAGGGCGCCTGGAAGGGCGCCAAAACCAGGCAACACAAGGCGCCCATGAGGGCGCCACTCCCATGTTTGCGAATCCCAAGTACAAGGCGCCCATGAGGGCGCCAATCCCTCTCATACAAAATATCGAGCACATGGCGCTCATGAGGGCGCCAACCTCTCTTTGTGCGAATCATCGAGCACAAGGCGCCCATGTGGGCGCCACTCCCCTACTTTTGCGAAACACCAAGTACAAGTCGCCCATGAGGGCGCCAATCCCTCTCATGCAAACCATCGAGCACAAGCCGCCCTTGAGGGCGCCACCCTCCATTTTGCAACTCGCCCATCACAAGGCGCCTTTGAGGGCGCCACCCTCCATTCGGCAAATCACCCATCACAAGGCACCCAAGAGGGCGCCACCCTCCATCTCACCAAACGGTGCCCGAGGCGCCCACGAGGGCACCAACATCAGGATGTCTTAGCACCTTGGCCCAAGGCGCCCAAGAGGGCACCAACATCAGGGGGCATGGCACAGGGCGCCCAAGAGGGCGCCAATCTCAGAGCATCCTGGCACAAGGCGCCCAAGAGGGCGCCAACTTCAGAGCACTTAGCACAAGACGACGCCAACATCGGGATACGTCACCCTAGCCTAGTGCCGGGCACAAGGGTTACACCAAAGAAGGTGTGAGTCATGGTCGCAACAAAGTGATCTCTTACGACCCGACAAGACAGACAAAGCAACACTTAGCAAAAATTTCTCCTTTTTTACTCTAGAGAGTGAAAATGACAGAACACGGTTGTTACAAAGGTAGTGTCCCGCGTAACCTCACAGATCCGGCAAACCGACGAAAATCCTTCAAGCCAAGACCATCCTTCGGAATAATCTCGGCTTGGGGGGAAACTGTTCTGGAGTCGACCAGGGGGTCCCATTAGCAAAACCAGGAGGTGCGCTTAGCAAGTAATACGGATCTGCCCAATCGATTTAGCCCACGTCCACCTCATGCGAGCCCAACATGCTTGGACGGTCAAGATCGACTCCTCCCATCCAACGATCCACGAGAGGGAACGATTTCCTATAAATACAGGCAAACTTTGCCCTAAAAAAGGTTCAATCTCTAATCCTTAGTACCTTCACTCATATATTTGATATACTGACTTGAGCGTCGGAGTGGCTTGCAGGTACCCACCCCCCCGGGCGCTCACTGACCTCCTGCCAGGACAGCAAGAGACCTACCAACAGCTGCCGACCAAAAAGCTGCTCGGTACAGAACAGTTCTTAAACGGGTGCATAAGATGTTGTTCATAGGGAAAATATTTTTTTACACCCCGTTGTTAATTAACACCTTGAGAAAGATAGGGGGTAGAAAATAGAGGAATGATAGATGTAATTGATGAATGATGTGAGATAAGAAGAGAGAGATACAAAGAATAAAGAACACCAATAAGGGTTGGTCCGAGTGGTAACTGCCTAACTGGACTCGGATCCCACCTCAAGGTCTCGGGTTCGAATCTTAGGTGTGGCAAAAAATTTGTTGGGAGGGGAGAACCATACGGACTGACAAAGCTAGGTATACATGTGGTCAGCCAGGTTCCCCTGGCGTAGAATAGTGTCGATGAAAACTGCGCATCAATAACAATGTAACCAAAAAAAAAGAATGAAGAATATTAGATAAGTGTTGATTTTTAGATGTGTTCAAAAATCAACACTCTAATTAATATGCTCTCTAATTTTATTGTATTACAAATTAATTTTAGAATATTGATTCTCCAGACACATTAGTTAATTTTTAAAGGTGTTCAATCCAATTTTTTCTTATAAAAAAACATACTACAAATTTGGTCTTTTTTTGACAAATTTGAGGAAGAAATATTTAACAATTAATTTGTAATAATTTCCATAGAATATAGTCTCTTACACACTCCCGAAACAAAATGATGATTATTACCTTAGACCCTTTTAAATCCAACCACCTTTTATTATATATTCTTTTATAAACTTTCTCGAGTTATCTGATTGATCCACGAAACATGTTGATGATCGCCAACCAAGATCGTACGGTGTAGAATTTCACTAAAGTCTAACACATAGTGGTCCTATACCCAATGAAGAATCACTCTCTCTCCCTCCTTCCCTATATATCTCTTATATAAAGAGGTTAGTATGCGCTTTACATTCATAACATATACATATATCAAATTATCGACCATGTTCAACGTTTCAATGTCTTTAGGTTATTCTCTTATCCGTTTCAAAAAAGAGTTAAAAAACACAAAACCTAGTTTATTTACTTCCCTTGTTTTCCTTTAATTTTCACACACAAAGTTTGGACCTTTTTGTTCTCTTTGTTTTTCTTTTATGTTTTGAAGAAATGGGTTTTGTTGTGGAGAAGAGTCCTAGAAGCTTTCATTCAAATTCTCATCATAGTGATGTGAGGAAACAAGAGTTCAAAGGTGTTCCAAAAGGGTGTTTGGCAATCAAAGTAGGACAAGGAAAAGAACAACAAAGGTTTGTGGTTCCTGTTATGTACTTCAATCATCCACTTTTCATGCAACTTCTTAAAGAGGCAGAAGAAGAATATGGTTTTGATCAAAAGGGTACCATAACTATCCCTTGTCATGTTGAGGAATTCAGAAACGTTCGTGGTTTAATTGATAGAGACAAAAACCTTAATCACCACAATCATGTCGGTTGTTTTGGCTTCTGATTTTGATCTCATCGGAATCCTAGCTACCAACAAAAAACAAGATCGATCTTTGACCCAGAAATCATGGTTTCATGTTTCCAATGATTTGGTCTTGTATGTAAATTTTCTAGTTTTTAGATTTTTTTTTTTACTTTTTTTTGGTTAGTAAAAAAATGGAAACCTTAGTTTGGTGATGTTTGAAGACAACAGAATGTTGTGTCTTCTACAATTGTAGTTACTACTTTAATTTCCTATAATTTGGTGTAATGTAGGAACTTTAATGAAAAGAAAATATGCTTTTCTTTTCTTTTCTTTTCCTTTCTTTTTTTGAAGAATTTTTTTCTTATGCGTTTGAATAAACGGTACACAATTATTTAGGAAAGATAAGAATTGAAATGAAAAGAAGGAATTGACGGTAAGTAGGGCCAAAATTTTGTTTCTTTTCCTTTCTATTGACTAGCTGAATTGGTGGATATTATCAAATTGGTCCATCAAAATGAAAAAGAGAGCCAATAACTTGGTGGATATTTTGTTTTTCACATTCACACTAACTTTGTGGAGTAGGATTGAGGTTACGTTCTTAATTATTTGGGATTACTATTAAAATCATATAATATTAAGGTAAAAATGGCCAAAATTGTCCACATCAGGAAGCGGTCTGAGGTACTCTCGCGTACCCTTCGTGAGAACTGGAGCAGAAATGATTTGTGGATCGCTCGGTTGAGTTGTACTTTCGCCTTGAGTTGTGACAGTCTTGTGTCTAACTCTGGGGATGATGCTAGGTGTGGTGGTCTCTTTCGCAACGCTTTAGGGTCTGTTTGCGAGTTTAGAGGGGGGCGGGGGGAGGGGTTTTGGGAAAGTGAAATAGAGAGAAAGATATACGATATAAAAATCTAATTTCACCTTAATTGAGAGGGTAACTTAGCAGACAATATAAGAGAATGCTTATGATTAATATATTTTTTATTTTAAGACTATTATGAAAGGATGTAAATGATTTGAAAATTTTGTCAAAACCCTCTTCTAATACATTTATTAAGTTCCTCTAAATTGGGGGGATTTGGTTTTTTGAATAAAATAATAAGTTCCCCAATAAAGTCGATAGTCTATATATCCTCCTTCCATTTACCTTTCATCCTTTTTTTTTTCCTTAGCGTGCCCCTCCCCTCCAAACTCCCAAAGAAGCCCTTAGGGGATATCCTGTTTGCTTTCACGCATAAGCTGCATCGTGGTTCATTTCTAGAGGCAGAGTTGTGGACTATTTATCATGGGGTGTGTATAGCTTAGAGTCGTGGATATCGCAACTTTGTGGTGGAATCAGATTGCTCGATCTATATATGGCTATTGAGTTGCTCACAACTGATAGTTCGGCTTTGCACCCTTTGGATATTTTTTCTTTGGACAAGTATCCTTTGGATCATTTAATCAAATGAATTAAAAGCATTGTGACTCCTCAGAACAAGATTCAATGGAAGCACATTTTGAGAGAGGTCAATAGGCCTGCTGATCGGCTAGCAAAGGATAGCCTTACTAATGACACTGTTTGTTGTACTTGAATGATGTTCCTGCCTCTCTAACACTCTTGTGGACGCTGATAAGAGAGGTATTTCGGCCCAGTTTAGATTGTAGTCGGTAAGGGGGTTCGCGGTGCGGGTTGGTTCGGTTTTAAGCAAAAAAGTGAGCTGAACCGCAAGGTAAATACAGATGCGGTTTGGTTTGGTTGAATTCTAAAAAACAAACCGAACCAAACCAAACGAATGCGGTTTCGTTTGGTTCGGTTGGTTTGGTTTTTGACGAAACAAAACAATTTATAAATCTTCCCATTTACAATAAAAATTTGCCAATCTAAAACAATTCATAAAGCTGCCAAAATAATAATTAAATCCAAGTACATTGAACTCCAAAATAACAAACATAAGGTTCTGCCAACAATTAAACAAACATAAGGTTCTGCCAACAATTAAATCAAATACATTCACCAAAATCAAACATTGCATAATCAGATTCAACTAAATCAAACATAACATAATCAGATTTGTCTTGAACTACAAACATTTAAATCAATCTTCTATAATACCAATTGAATACTATACTCGGAGAACAAGTCTAAGAATTTAAATTGCATACCATTTCATTTGATTTAGCTCCAAAATACATCTACTCGTCATCAGATTCAATATCAGAAAGCCCCTCATTCAGTTGTGGGATCGGAGCAAGTTCTAAGAGTGTATCAAATACATTAACAAAAGTTAGACAAAACAAATAATTATAATTTCACAAATTCTAGATAAAGTAAGAATGACACTATGTTTTAAAATAATATTCTGATTATGAAGTTAGGATACAACCAGCTGGTCGTTTGGATAGGTTTAAAACATGTGTTAAGGAAGCTAGGATACAATTCTATAGTTTGCGGTCGTTCTCTTTTTGGCATGGGTGATGGGCTATTTTCATCCTGCAAATGAGATAAAACAACACATTAGATAAAGTAAGAATGACACTACGTTTTAAAATAATATTCCGATTCATGAAACTATAATAGGGGAACAATTACCTGATTTTCGGTCATGGAAACTTCGGGGACAGCAACAGAGTTTACTTCATTATCAACTGTCATATCCAAAGCAATTAGTGTATCGTCAATTTTCCTTCTTAGTGAAAATAAATCTGATCATAAAATAGACTAATAGTCAACTACAAGGAACAATATTCTTCCAACAAATTTACATTAACCAGCAATTCTATTCACATAAAATAGACTAATAGCTAACAAACAGTGGGGTATTTTCCTTCTATTCACATAAATCAAAAACCCTAAAAACGAAGAGGAATATGGAAATCGTAAAACTCTGTTGCTGTAACGATAAAAATGAAAAACGAAACTAAAAGAGAAGACGAAATTAAAAGAGAAGATTAAAAACGAAATGGCACAAGAACATAAAAACGAGAAAACGAAAAACAAAAGGGCACAAGAACGTAAAAACAAAAAAACGAAATTAAAAGAGAAGATTAAAACAAAACCTACCAGAACGATCTCTGATGCGACAGAAATTGGAGCTGTGCCTATGAGTTCTTCAATTGCAGCGGCGCCTGTGAACGAGTCTGAGTGATAGCTAGGGTTTAGTTTTTTGGGGTTTCTAATTTTAGAGAATAGGCTGTGAGTGAGCCTGAGAGGAAGAGAATAGGTTGTGGGATTAACTGGGCTTCTAAGTTCTCTGCGTGAGTAATTGGGCTCACTTACTGGAATAATAAATAAATATACTCTATTGTATTTTAGCGGTTCGGTTTGGTTCGGTTCGGTTGCTTAAATTCAAACCTGAAACCGAATCGAACCGCTCGGGTTGGTGAGAAAACAAAACCGAACAAAACCGATACACTGCGGATTTTGCGGTTTTCGGTTTGGGTTGGTTCAGTTTTGAACACCCCTAGTAGTCGGTTGGTGCTTTAAGCCCTATGCCTAGAATGTAGCATGTAGAGAAATTAAAGTTGTGCACTAACATTTTTTTTTATAAACAAAGCATGTAGAGAGTACAATAAGTACTCGAATCCATAATGCACTAACTTAAATCAAACAAGCAAATGCTACACGCCTTTGCCTTTTCCCCCACTTTAATGATGATAAATCAAGATTTTGGACTTTTTCCCTTTTTATAAGATTGTTTTTTTCTTTATCATGCTAAGTGCTACTTTTATATAGTTTTTGTTCTCAATCTTGGATTCTCTAATGGACCCAGTTTCATATGGTTGTAACTTTTTTATGGTTGTTTTAGTTGGTTTATTGAAGTCCTTGGATTGATATCATATGACCTTTTTATCCGATAATTTTGATATCAAATGACATAGTACTCGGGTTCGATCCCCGGCGATAGAATAAATTTGAGTCAGACTTTACTTATCTCTCGGCCGAACTCCGGATTATTCAGAGCTCATTTCCCCTGAACACCGGAGCAGGTCAAAGACCCTAGACCAAATATATCGCGGATTTTGAAAATCAATAACTCAAAATGTAACCATTTGATCTTGACAATTTGTTGAGATCAGTGGCGATAGTCGATGCTGAAAATAGAGAGTGTACATGTTTCTTTCTCAATTGGGTCTTATTTAAGAAGAATATAGTTAGGCTTGGCAATGAGATCGAACGAGTAGGTATCCATTGTATCCATCTGAATACAATTTTATTTTGATGAGAAAAATTCGCCATCATCGAGTGTGCGAGTTTTCCCACTATTCAATGCAAGAAATGGGGGCGGGAATTGGGACGCTGATACGTGCCCTGTGCCCCCGAACTTGAACTCATCAAAATAAAAATAAACTATACATTTACTTTTTATATACATATATATTCATTCATTTTTTTTTCATATATATTTTCTTGATTTTTTTAGCAACTTTTTGTTAATTTTTAGTTTTACTCTTTTCTCAATATGAAATTCTAGTTTGACATTTTTATTTTATTACTAATTTAATAATTATGATTTTATTATATTAAGTATAATGAATATAATTATTTAACTTTCGTTTTCTATATATAGAAAAGGGGAAGGAAACCCAACCCCCGCCCAAGGTGGAAGTAGGTATTAAAATTTCATCTTAGTCCATTGAGAATCAGAGGTAGATGAATTTTCACAAGAGCTGTTTGTATGGCATTAACTTGAATGATGATTTTCTAGAAGCGGGTGCTACTTTCTTGTCTTGCAGTACTGCCGCTATTCCTTTTAAATTTTTGGTTATTCCGGTGGGAGCCAAACCTAAAAGAAGACATACTTGGGCTCCGATCATTGATAAGGTGAGAAAGAGACTTTCATCGTGGACTGGGCGTTTCTTATCTATTGGGGGTAGAGTGACTCTCATAAACTTTGTCCTCAATAGTATTCCACTTTATATGTTCTCTTTCTTCAAGGTTCCCAAGATTGTTATCCAGGAGCTTGTTAAGATTCAAAAGGACTTCTTGGGGGGGGGGGGGGGGGTAATAGAGAGGGCCGACCCGTTTATTGGGTGACTTGGGATAAAGTTTGTAGACCTAAGAAGGATGGTGGTTTGGGGGTGAAAATCTGGAAGCTTTCAATTTGGCTCTTTTGAGCAAGTGGAAATGGAGGTGCATAAATGATATTAATGCTAGTTGGCGGCAACTTATATCTCATCGATATGGCTATTTGAGGTTTGTTTTCATGGGGGCTCTTTCTTCTACAAGCGGCACTAAGGATTCTTTATGGTGGAGAGACTTATTACTTTTGGAATATGGCATGCCTTCATGGCAGGGAGCCTTTGTTTTCTGCTCTTAGGCTATGGGTAGGGGAAATTCGATTTCCTTTTGGTCGCACAAGTAGGCTAGTACTGAGACTTTTAAGGACTTGTTTCCTAGTCTCTTCCATCTGGTAAAGTTTAAAAATGGTTGTATCAGGGAGCATGGGTATTGGATTGATAACACTTGGCTTTGGAATCTCGTCTGGGATCGTAATTTGTCTGCGGAGGAGAGGGCTGATTCTGATCTGCTTTTGGACATTTTAAATTATTTTCACCCCGACGATTCCGAACAAGATAGATGGTAGTGGAGGCTTGATAATTTCCACGTGTTTACGGTTAAATCTTGTTATGCTCTGTTGTTGAATATGTTGCATCATGATAGGTTGGATAGCGACACTCAAAGCGCTTTAGATAATATGCGGCAGCTTTTGATTCCCACTAAGGTGTTGGTTTTCGGTTGGCGATTGTTGTTGGGAAAGCTTCCAACCCGTGATGCTCTTATTTCTAAGGGTATCATTAAGGACCCTCATGGGTCATGTTGTCTTTTTTGTTTTGAGCAAGATGAGTCAATATTTCACTTATTTTTTCTGTGCAGGTGCTCTCGATCAGTTTGGACTTCTATTCATAATTGGATGGGCATTGCGGTTATGAATTCTCTTGTTGGATTTGCGCATTTTAGGGCCCATGGTCTCAGGTTGGACTCCGAGAAGGCGGGGAGATTGAAGTATATATTTTGGATGGCAGTCACGTGGTGTCTTTGGGTTCATCGGAACCATATTCTCTTTAGGGATCAAGTCTTCAATTCTCAAGTGGTTGTCAATCATGTTAAAACCATATCTTGGAGTTGGTTCATTAGTATTGAAGGTCGCAATTCAGCTTTAAAGATATCTGACTGGTGGGGAAACCCTATTGTTTGTATGAACTCTGTCTAATTTGGCCACTGGTCTCGTTCTTTTTGGGGTACTCTTTTTCCTTCTTGGGTGTTGTTAAGGATTGGGCCACAACAACATTGTGCACTAAGGCCCAATACCAAAGGCAAACCCACCAACCAATGGTGAGGATCAAATACCTACATCCAATGGTTCCCGTTCAATCCCAAAACCTATAAATAAGCATTCAATGCTAGCATTAAAGGTACACAGTTTTCAATTCTCTCACTTGCAATTGACCCACTGACTGACTTGAGCGTCGGAGTGTTATTGCAGGTACTACCCCACCTAGGGTCGGAGCTCAATCTCGGATTGACCAAGAGCACAACTACCAACTATCTCAGACCGGACTCGGTATCTAAGATCGGATACCAGTTCAGAGATACGGTACAGAACAGGTGTATTGGCCCCGGGAGGTTTTAGTGAGGCCCCTTGTATTTATAAGGGTTGGGGTACCCCTAATACTCCATTCTTATTAATATATATTTTGCATACAAGAAAAGAAGAGGTAGGGTAGGTATTTTGTAGGGAGTTAGTTCATTGCACTTGTTTGTTTTAGATTATCGGCAACCCAAGATCAATTATAGGAGCAAAGCAATGTCAATCACTAGTGGAAAAAAGACATTTAGAGTCGGTTAAATTGGACATTTAGCGTCGGTTATCGCCCGACGCTAAATCGACCGACGCTAAATGTCATACATTTAGCATCGGTTATTTAACCGACGCTAAATGTCACCTTTAGCATCAGGTGCTCAGATAACCGATGCTAAATGTCACATTAAAAACTATTTCAGACGTCTAAAAATGACATTTAGCGTCGGTTGTTTGAAACAACCGATGCTAAATGTCAGTTTTGGAGACATTTAGCATCGGTTGTTTCAAACAACCGACGCTAAAAGTCCACCTGTGAGACATTTAGCATCGGTTGTTTGAAACAACCGATGCTAAAAGTCCCCTTTGAGATGCTAAATGTTTCAAAGGGGACTTTTAGCGTCGGTTGTTTGAAACAACCGATGCTAAATGTCTCCAAAATTGACATTTAACATCGGTTGTTTCAAACAACCGACGCTAAAAGTCCCCTTTGATACATTTAGCATCGGTTGTTTCAAACAACCGATGCTAAATGTATCAAACGGGACTTTTAGCGTCGGTTGTTTGAAACAACCGATGCTAAATGTCTCCAAAATTGACATTTAGCATCGGTTGTTTCAAACAGCCGACGCTAAATGTCTCTAAAAATGACGTTTTGCATCGGTTATTTCAAACAACCGATGCTAATTAAATGTCATTTTACAAATTTTAGTTTCCTTCGTTTTTTATCATACCTGTTTACTATTCACGTTAACAGAAAACCTACAGATTGCATCACAGACATACACAAAACCAGCTTCACATTTCTAATACCTCAGTAGAGTTCTAATACCAAATTGTTCACATTACACAAAACCAGCTTCACAAAACCAGCTTCACATACAGTTCTAATACAATATGCAGTCACAATTCTAATACATTAAACACAAAACCAGCTTCACATTTCATCTAGTACAATTCTAATACCTCAGTGTTCACATTAACAGAAAACCAGACCATATAAAAAATTTGTTCACATATCATCTAAACTATCAATTCACAAAGACTTTCAATATAAACAGAGAATAGATTGAACAAGTTTAAACAATGCTAAACAATGTATCTTTTTGCTCCGTACGAATCTTCATATAGAATTCTGCCAAAAGCTGACGGACCTTAAGAAGCTCCTCTTCAGTGTATGTCTTTGAGACATCAAATACCTACAAGTTTAAAAATTACTCAAACAAATTATATTCAATCATTCTATAATGTTAAATAAATGTGTAAAGTATAATTTTAACCAAAAATTTATACCTGCTCCCAATTATCAACAACACCAACATTCACAATGGTCAGCATAAACTTCATCATATAATAGCCACAATGAAAATCATTCTGTTGTGTTGGCATCTACACAAATGAATTAACAAAGTTAGCCATATATATATATATATATATATATATATATATATATATATATATATATATATATATATATATATATATATATATATATATCATATATGAATTCACTCCAAATTAAATCAACTCAATATTTTAAATTACTTACTGTAGGGTACAACCACGTGGGGGCAGATGTAGAATAACATTTGACAGCTCTAATAACATAATATAAAAGTATTTATAAAATTTCAACCCAACTTAAGTTCAAATACTACAATCTAAACCAAGATAAAAAATACAAACTTACTTGCTAAACATTTCTTTGATTGTTTTGTTTGGTTTGCGGCATAAGGAACACATCCAGACCACAGTATTTTGAGATGGGATTAAGAGAACTAGTTGCCAATGTCCGCTGCAACATTGATAAACTTAAAATTAAGCAACACACAAAGAAATACATGTTACACACAATAAAATCAGAATGACACAAGAAAATCAGAATCAGAAGACTAACATGCATTTCACCATTCACCAACAAAACAACTAGTAATCAAAACAAGGAACTATGTTGCTGTTACCTATGGAAAAATGGAGCAATATATACTCCCTTATTGGTGGTCATCGATTTGTCTTGAAGGTTTTGAAGGACACATTCATGGGTATATCCTTCAGGTTAAGCTTGTAAGGACACACAAATCCATATAAGTCATCAATACCTCTTTCAACACATTGACGATGCAAATATCTAGTGGCAAGTAAGAAAAACTATCAGATCGATTAATATATGTAAAATGTGAGAAATTTATATAATGGAATAGACTTTACTACTTACGTGCACCATATGGCCAAATGGCTCAATTCAAGCCACTCTTCACCAGAAATCATGTCTGTGATCTCTTTGAAGGAGACAAAGCAGTGATGATCTTCATGCTGCAACCATATCCTAGCATGTCTCTTATCAGCATACCCTGTCACAAGCATCTCTTTCATCCAATCGATATTGACCTCCTCCTCCACATGAGATGGTGAGTAGCTAGCCTTAGATCAAACAGTTGTCATGGGAGAGGGAACCTGAACACCCGCATTTTGAATTCCTCCACATGAGATGGTGTACTGAATAATTAAAACATACATATAAATTAAGCTAGTATTTATGAATTGATTCAAATAATAAAACAAATCTAGTAATATAAACATATACCTCTGCCAACGCTTTGCAAACTCAGTCTTGCACCATCACTTCCACATCCTCCATAATTTCTTTCATCAACTCTGCTTTGTCAACTTGTGAGCTACTCGAGGCAGAACGTGCCACACCTCCAAAGTATCTCTTTATCCCGACACCTTTTCCAGCTCCCCGAACACGACCGGGATGCTCAGGTGTTCCAATGACAACAGTCAAAATATCATTCTTTCCTTGAGGAACGAAAGATCCTTGGCTACTCATAACCTGCAAGTTCATTCTGCAACAAAAGCATGTTCACATGTTACAATTTAACAAATTAAACAAAACACACTAAGTTCCACAGCTTTCTTCAACTTAGATCCACACACAATGTCTTAGAAACACCACACAATATTTTACTTACAATCTTAGATCCAACTGATGCTGACGACTCGGATACATAAGATCCAGACTTGCTTTTGCGGCCAGCCTTCCACAGCTCATGACGCTCTGGAGATGTAGACTCCACCTCTAAATCGGGATCACCAGACTCCTCCTGGATTTTTTTGATTTGTTCTTCTTTCAAAACCTTCTTCAACTTTTTATAACCATCTGGCCCGATTGTGTGGTTATATTTATTTATTTTTTGAATATTTTTGGCAGCTTCTCTCTTAGCCTGTTACAAAGAACAAACACCACCATATTTACAACATATCGTTAATGTTTAAGAAACTAAAATAGTTATAGTTAAAGCAATACCACAAACTCCTCAGTAATGCGACTGTTATAAAATGCGGCCCATGTCTCGAGAGATATGTTGCTGTACTTGTGACATGGATTGTTTTGACCATCTATATCCCCACTACCAAAGACATATGTTCGGGTGACAGTTATCTTGAACTGTCTCCAACAAAGATTGATATGAGACATCCAAGTCTTCTTGAATTCATTACTCTCGGGAACATCAAATGTTAGCAGTACATCATCCCAAGCAATCTTTTTTGTCTCGTCATCAACATCACTCCACTTCATTGGCAATATGCTTATCTTTGTTCGTGCAACCACCCCTAAATCATTGGCAATATGCTTATCTTTGTTCGTGCAACCACCCCTAAATAGGTCTTGAATTTGTTAGCATACGGACCAATAAGATCGCCTTTACTATCAATATCCACTCTGTATTTTTGACCATTTGGGCACCTAGAAGTGATTTTTTAATGATGTTGGACGTCTGGTATTCTTTTTTGGAGGATCACTGAAATCATCCATGATAGCTGTTTAAACAAAGGAAACAAAATATACCAGTCATTATATCAAATCTGTTCTTTTCATTCAAAGTACATCATCCATGATAGCTGTTTAAACAAAGGAAACAAAGGAAACAATACAACTTTTCATTCATGATAGATGTTTAAACAAAGGAAACAAAGGAAACAATACAACTTTGGAGAAATACACTGGAAGAAATTGGAAAACATACTTCTCTCGGTTACAAAATCTGTCACATGCTCAAAAGGAAATAATAGAAACAAACCATCATTGTTACTAAGTTCAAAATTACAATTTCATAGGTTCAAAAAAAAAACAAATCTAAACTCCTTCGTATAAAATTCCTTCATTATGATCATTGCGAGTGGCATGTTTGTCATACCCCAATTTTGTCCGGCTTAGGTCAAAACCCTAATTTTCCAAAAAATAAATAAATTGAAGAGCGAAGAGCCTTATGCACTGCATTTCGGATCCTAGAAGGCATTCCAAGGTTCTTGAAATCATATTTAGGGTTGGAACGCATTTTTCGGGCAAATTAGGGTTTTAGAGCCAAAAAGGGTATTTTGGTCAATTATAACGGTTTTTTTTTTCCTCGCTTTCAAAAAGGCTCAAAAATATGTATAATTAAAAATAGAAATCTGAAATCAAAATATAAAAATGAATAACAAAATAATATTGGATGCTTATTGTATTTTTAGAATTAGGGCTAATTCCTTTTTAGGTGCTTTTTGCTTTTATCCATTTTTGGCTAAAGTGAGCACCAATTTTACAAGCAAACAACCTCCCTCACTCCATCCTCATGCTCCACGCCACTCCCCACATCAGCCCACACCAAGTGCACATCACAAAAGCCTTTCATCATGACAAGCACACCTTTGAGTCCAATAACATTCAATACACAACATATTTTTACCTCCCTTCTCTCTACACCACTAAATACACACTAATTTCTTTACCTCCCTCACTCCATCCTCATGCCCCACGCCACCCCTCACATCAGCCCACATCAAGTGCACATCACAAAAGCCTTTCATCATGACAAGCACACCTTTGAGTCCAATAACATTCAATACACAACATATTTTTACCTTCCTTCTCTCTACACCACTAAATACACACTAATTTCTTTACTTCCCTCTCACAACTTTAAACCCATTGGATCTTTTAAATTCAATAAAAACAACTCACTCCTCTCCTCCCCAAAAAGGACCAAGAAGGCCGTAGCCCTTCTCCTCTCCCTCACTCCCTCTTGTTTTTCTTTCATCTCAAAGGAACCTTCCCATTGCTCCTACACCAAAAAACCCTAATAAACAACTCACCTCATTTGCATCCCTCTTTCACATACTCCCTCCATTTCTCATTCAAGGTTCAAGCATCATCATCAAGTGGGTACTTCTTTGAAGGATATTGGAGTTTTGTTGATTGGTGTCTAGCTTCATCTTCTCATCTCACTTTCTAGCTCGGAGCTAAGGTAATCCTTAAAACCTTGCATCATCTTTGAGTATTTCCTCAAAAATATAAAAAGCATTCATCTTATCATCTTCATATTCTCATATTGTTGATTGTTGTTGGTGAGAGGCGTCATAAGCACTTTGGCAAGAACTTAGGGAGGCTTGGGTGCTTATGGTTCTTCTCACCCTTTAATAAATGTTGATTTGTGTTGATTTGGATCTTAATCCTTGTCTTTCATGAAATAAATGTTGTTTTATGGCATGTTGTATTTCGCATACCCTCATAAAAATGTGATTTGCTAGTTGTTGTTGTGTTATCTCACATTTCCTTGCATATTCACTCTTGTTTGCATAACTTTCACAAAATGAGAAACCCATTTCAAGCATGATAACATTCGGCCATGGGCCTAGGGTTAGGGTTCTTGAATGCTTTTGTTTATTTCATGATTTGGGGGATGAATAATAGTTGATTTAGGGTATGTATGCTCCTAGGTTCTAACATAAAAAATTAGGGTTTGGGTTTGCTTTAATAAACTTGTTTTTGTTGATGATTGGCAAGGTGATTCACACTTGTGCACTTGTGCACTTAGTCTTAAGTGTGAGGATTGACCAAAGTGATTCAACAATCTTTGATACTTTGGTTGCTAAATAATTTGCTTGATTATGCCCGCCTATGATCATGATGGAGGCAACTCTTTTCCTTAAACTAACAATTCCATTGTCCACTCTCATATAAGAATATCATCAACACTTAGATAGGTCAATTCCATACATTGCATCTTCCAATAGATGTGCACTTAGATTCCCTTGCGTCTTGTAGAAATATTTGGGTATGGTTCTCACCTAGCATCTTCCATTAGATGTGCATTTAGGTTCAATCTTGCCTACTATTGTATTCTTACTTAAATGCCCACTTCAAGTTCCTTCCTTGCCTACCTTTGTGTTGTGATCTAATATGTATAGTTTAGGCTTGATCTTTGTTTGCAAATTCAAATGTTGTTGCTTAATGATTTGATTCCAATGATCGTGAATTCACTAATTCTTTCTTGCACTCATTGTTTTCATTTCTAAACGACTTGCCATAAAAATGGTTACTAGTGGCAATCCATCACAACCTTTGTTGGTTTGATTGTCATGAAAGCCTCAATTTCAAAAGAATTTTCGCAAGCATAAAGCAAGCTACTAGTGATAATCCGTCACAACCTTTGTTGGTTCGATTATCATAAACGCATCCAATTTCAAAAAGAATTTTTCTAAGTATCAAAGAATCCAAAACGAGTTATTGGCGGTGATCCATCATAATTTTTGTTAGTTTGATCACCATGAAAGCTTGCATTTACAAAAGGCATTTTCAAAGAGAGTTACTAGTAATGATCCATCATAACCTTTGTTAGTTTGATCATCATGAAAGCTCTCATTTTCAAAAGACGTTTCAAAAAAGATTTTTCAAATCTCGTTAGAACTACGTCGCTTTGATTCCCATTTGGGATACGTAGGAGCGAGCCACATTATCGTCAAGCGCAACCATAAAAAGTTTAGCATTTGCATAATAAAAAGAAAAGAGTTATTTTCATAACAAAAAAGAATCACTTTTGCAAACCAAGATCATTTTCAGAACAAAAACCTTTTCCTTTCTAAAATCATTTTCAGCCCATCGTCGCTAGTGGCTAACCAGAACCTTTGTTCGTCTAGCCATTGGTGGCGATGTCTTCTTCCCAAAAGAATAATAAATAATGATCCATCATAACCTTTGTTAGTTCGATCATCGTGCAAATCAATCTCTTTCAAAAATCACTTTCAAAAAAGATAATAAAAACGGGTTGTTATTGATAGTCCATCAGAACCTTTGTTCGTTTGACTAGCGGTACAACTCTCTTTCTGAGTATTTAGTGGTGATTCATCATAGCCTCTGCTAGTTTAATCATTCGCTAATGCTCGTCCTATTTCAAAAACTCACTAAAAAAGATAAAAAACAAAAACTTTTCAAAAAGACAAAAAAGAACTACGTAGCTTTGAGTTCTCCATCGCACCGGGAGATACGTAGGAGCGGGTCTTGTCCCGTCAAGCGGTTTCTTTTCTGAAAACCCTTTTTTCCCCCTTTTTCATAATAAATAAAGATTTCCATTAAAAATTTTCCTATAAGAAGTAGAGAGGCAAAATTAAGTATTTTCAAGTCAACACACTAAAACCACACACCTAATTAAAGGTTTCCTCTCAGTAGAGAGGACGTGTGGGGTGCTTACACCTTCCCTACGCGTAACCGACCCCCGAACCCTATTCTCTAGTTTCGCAAGACCAATCGCTTTCCAAAAAAGGTTTTCCTAATATTTTCCTTAATAAATTTTGGTGGCGGCTTCATTGTCTTAGGAAAGTTGTGAACAAGGAAGGTTCTCCCTCGGGGACTTTTTCGGGCGCAACAGCTGGCGACTCCACTGGGGACTAAAAAACATTTTTTTTCAAAAGTGGGTCAAGCCTAATTAATTAAGTGTGTGGTTTGTGTGATTAATTTGAACATCTTGTTTTGCCTCTATTCTTCTTCTTTTTCATAAGCATGTTGCATCCATATGCATTCTTCTTCTATGTTTGCTTTTGTTTAAAATAATAGATAGTTACTTCTTTGCTTAAATGCTTAGTTCCCTCACACATATTTCCCCTCTCTTGTCATGTCCCCTTCTTCTTTGCTCGCTTTCTTGAGGTAAGTAGTGCACTATTGTCGGCACCCTAAATTAGTTGTATTTGATTGGTATTGAACCCTAGGGTAGACGACATGTTATTGCTTTCTATTGTCTGGACTGTTCTGGATTTTCATTTGCAGGTGGGGTAGTTTTTTAAGGAAATGCCCTTCGCACACACACACTTGTACCTCGAGGCTATATGATTAGAGAAAGAGACCATAACCCAGGTCTATTAGGATACCATAGGATGAGTGGATTCGAGTAGTGGGAGCCCATCAGGACCTTTGTCCGTTTGGCTGCTCGCGAAAGTTTCAATCAGAGTTGTGCTCTTTTATGATGCTTCGTATCTAGCAGTTTGCTGCATTTACGCGGATTTTCATGAGAGGGACTGTGGCTCTGATGGCCGTTGTGAGGGTGTGAATAGAGCTACATGAGAAGATTGTCCCTAAAGTGCCTTAGATCATAGGTTCTACCCCTTTTTAGGTCACAAAGGCTTCCCAAATTTGTGTGTTGCATTGTTGCATTTCGTCCAGTTAATTTTTCCCTCAAAGATTTTCAAAAATAAAAAAAAGATATGATTTTCCCTTAAACACCTATATGAGGTGGCATATAGTGTGAAAATTTTCTAAATTCCGCCTGTGAATACAGAAACCTCAAAAAAAAAGAAGTATCTTGCATCCTGCATCATTGCATCATTGCATCATTACATCATTGCGTCATTTGCATTAAATAAAGTTCCAATTTTGGAAAAAATTACTCATCTTGCATTTCATTGCAAAAGAGGAAAAAGCTCCTCGCCAAGTTCATCCAAAACATGGCATTCATGCATAAGCATTATTTCAGAAAAAGGGAGAAAAAAGACACAGTAGAACTACGTAAGCTTTGATTCCTCATTACAATGGGGATACGTAGGAGCGGGTCATACCCCGTCAAGCACATCCTTTCTAAAACCTTTTTATATTAGATCATTTGCATCTCCAAATAATTTTCAAAATCATGTTCCAAAACTAGAAATGAAAAAAATGAAAAGTTTCCAATGCATGCATCTTCTCTAAACAAAGAAAAAATAGAAAAACTCTTCATGTAAAAGCTCAATGAGTAAAAGTGCGCCTTCGAATGACGAATGGTAATATCTCAAATTTGTTTGTGCACTACAAATTTGAGATGTTACTCTACGGTATCGGGGCACTTTGACCCTATCAAGTGGGGTTTGTTTTCAAATAAGAGAATAAGTTTGAGTTAACCAAATGTCGAAGCATTTTAGTATATTGCGTGAAGTATTGGGTCAGGATCCACTCAATGTTTCATGCAAGTTACTCAGAGTAACGACAATTGGTTGCCTCACATCATCATTTGCATACATCCTTGCATTACCTAAAACAAAATTTTCAAAAAAAAGGGCAAAAAGCAAAACTTTCAAAAAATCATCATAGTCTTTTCTTTTACCGGGCTACATGAGGCGATGTTCCCAAAATTTCAGTCACCAAACCCGAAAAAATGTTTTCATCTTATTTTTTCACATGCATGTCAAGTCGCATTATCGCCGTCATTTTCATATAAAGACATCATTTGCATTGCATTAAATAAAAACTTGATAAAATTCATACATGCATTTTTCCCTATCTCATTTAGGTTTGTCAGGAGTGCATTCTCCGCACGTGTGCGTTTCCATTCACTAAGGCTTTTTCCCCTAATTTTCTCGAAAGATCCAAAAATCGTGTCTTATTAGGAGCGCGTTCCATGCATTATTGTTGTCCTTTTCACACATCGTGAAAAAATAATACATTAACCTCTCATTTTGCATGCGTTTCCATTCAATAAAACCATGTCTTCCCACGCATTTTTAAAAAAAAAATCATTGTGAGTATCATGCATTTCATTGCACAAAAAATGAAAACAAGAAAGCATCTCATTCATAATCATGAATAAAAATCATCATCAAATTTATTCAAAATGTAGCATTCATGCACCATTTCATTAACCTCATCACTTTGGTTCAAATACATCATTCCTCCATACATGCATCTTTCAAAAAAGGAAGGGGGCATTGGCATTTCATACTTTGCCTTGCCTCTAAAAAAAATCATCATTTAGAAAAAAGCGTCATTCCTGCATCTTTCATCATTCAAAATAAAAAGGAGGCATCGGCATTTCATATCTTGTCTTGCCTCTTGCATCATTCATCATCCAAAGACGCATTGGCATTTCATATTTCGTCTTGCACAAAAAGAAAGCATCAAAAAGAAATTTTTTTTAGAATAATCACACTTTTCAAGTAGACATGCTTTCATGCATTTCATCTTCATCATGTATACATCATAATGTTTTCATCCATGCAGTGCGTACAACAAAAATGTTGTGATGAGAGACGAGATGTTCTTGCAAAGTAATCTTTCCTTTTTGGAAAAGTTTACCCTCACTCATTTGCAAACTCAAGGTGTTCCAAGGCACTCAGTTTTTCACATCAATAGCTCATTTGTATTTTCTACAAAAAAGCGCATTACATCTCATCCATTCCATGATAAAAGACCGAAACAGTTCATCAAAAAAGTTTTTATATCATGTTTTAACCAATGTTAATTCTCTGTGAAGCGTTCTTCTAGTAAGCATGCATGCCACGTGCAGTTTCTCTTGTTTGAGTCAGTCAATTTCCTTCATTTATCATCATTCCCCATCCAAGTCTAATCCCGCCCCGTCCACCCCTAAAGCTCATATTCTCTCCCATCAGTGCATACTTGACTTTTGGTTCATTCCCACTAACATTTCAAGTCCTCCATGCTGGGGCAATTCTGTGATCACTAATTTTCCTTGTCGGTATCATATTCCTTTAGTACAAGTCTTTCTAAAAAATATATAATAAATAAAAAAGATAAAATAAGCTCGCTAGGTTGAAACCCCGCAAAGGGCGGCCTAGGCAAAAAAGAGCGCCCGGTGGATTGAAAACTCGCAAAGAGCGGTCCAGGCAAAAATTAGGGCACAAAAAAGGGAAAATAAAAGAGCAAACACATGAAGATAGATAAATTATTGTCCTAAAGTTAAGTCTTACAGAAATAAGCAATCAGGATTTGAAATGAAATTTGGCCATCTCTCCACACCCTCAAGAACCTAAAAACCCAGAAAGACCATTCCCTACCCCTCTTAAGCCAAAGATTCAAAATCACAAAAACACCCTTTGTTACCCATCTTAAGCCAAGAAAAGCCCAAGATGTCCCCATCACTCCGGACAAGGGTTAATTCCACATCAAAGATGGTATATCATTGTCACCCAAGTCAAAAGGAAAGGAAATCCGCAAAAGGAGGGGAATAACAAAGTTTCAAAAAGGAGAATCCCAAAACGGAGAAAGGAAGACAAAGGGAGTATAAATTAAGAGTCAATACATTTTGCCATGAAGCATAAGAGATCTCCTCCCAAAAAGCCCTCAATACAATGGGCTCGATCATTTCTCCTTTCAAAAAAAAGCCCTCAATTCATTGGGTTTAACCATCTCTTCTTTCATGAAGCCTTCAAACACCTCATTGGGTACAACCATCCCCAAACACCTCATCAAACCTAGTAACTATCCCCTTCATAAACCATTGACCATCGGCCAACGCTGAATAAGACCCATCCTCCCATCAACCCCAAACACTCCGATAAGCCCAATCATCCCTTCTCCACAAAACATCACAATCCTGCAAAGTCCATTTCGATCAATGACCGGTTGCTTTCGTTTTCTCAAATTTTAATTTTAGGAAAAATAAGTTTATCTGTTTACAATGTGTCTGCTCAAAAAGAAAAAACAAACAATCAAAAAGGAAAGTTGGTAAAAAAGAAGAAGGACTTGCACTCCAAGATGCATTCGTGTTGCATTAAAACAAGGTCTAGTGGTCACTAAGTGGAGCCTCTCATCATACTAAAAAGTCAAAACTTTCATTGCATTTGAGTTGTTCTTAAAGAAAACCAAAAGTGTGTACTAGGGGGCATTTCCTTCACCTCTCACTCCACTCAACTTTGGGGAGGTTTGTTCATTGCCCACCCCATTCATATATCACCCTCAGTTCATAACCATCACCATAACTCTGTCGCCTTTCACAACCACACTCAAAGAAACCATCTGAAATGTCATTCGAAAGTGAGGCAAGCGCGTTCC